>CM055065.1:7386184-7918239 GCA_029204045.2 Tillandsia leiboldiana
AGCCGATTTCATCGGCTGTTGGCTAGTATTCCCCACTGGCCAGAGATGAACCCACCGACTACCTGTTCTAGATAGGGTTGCGTCGGTACATTTACTCAGTTGGTCCCTCTCCCGCGGATACAGACTTTAGATGCCTCGATGGAGCATGCACTTTATGTGGAGGGTGGTGAGGCCGTGATGGCAGAGGTGAACTTTCCATCCCCCGTGGACTCTCCTTGGGGCGAAGCCCCGCGCAGTTTGAGGAGGTGCAGTCGAGTATACAGGACCACCGAGACACCCCCGTTTCCACTCTCAGTGACGGGGGTATCAGGGGCGGCAGAGATCTCTGGGGGTCTCGTCATTCCATCAGCAGCAGACAGCATCGACCACCTCGACAGCAGCAGTCTTCGCAGCAGCAAGCAGACTTCGCGGCAGCCGCGGCCCGACCGGTTGTATCATCTGTGGGGACCGCACTCACCAGCCCAGTGCCCGCAGGTCAGGGCCGCTGCTTCCGTTGCGGGCAGACCGGTCCACTTCGCGAGCGGCGTGGCCCAGGGCAGGTTACCCCTCCTTCATCAGCTTCTGCATCCTCGTTTCCTCGTCAGTCAGCAGGGCCTTCGTCGACCTCCGTAGGCCAGAATTTGCTCCATCGTCCTCGCGACAGCCAGAGCGACATCCCCCGGCGCCGAGCGGTCGAGTCTATGCCGCTCAGGTAGAGGATGCTACAAGCAGCAGAGCATGTCGTCGCAGGTATTATTTTGATTTCTGCAGTTCGTACTCGTACTCCTCTTGATACCGGTGCATCGCATTCATTTATCGTAGAGCATTTGCATCCCTTCATGGTATAGGGTAGTTTCCTTATCGCATGCATTAGAGGTTCAGATACCAGATCATGTCTTGCCTGTCGAGGAGTATTGTAGGGATTGCCCGTGCAGTTGGATCCTGGATTTTGCCGGCAGGACTTGTTGTCTTGCGGCAGCTCCAGGATTTCGACGTCGTGCATATGTATGGAATTGGTTTCGAGGTACTATGCTGTTATAGACGCAGAGAGAGGACGGTGACCCTCCGCGAGCCTGGACAGGAGGAGTTTGTCTTCAGAGGCTCCAGAGCACTTTCTTTGCGATGACTGTTTTTCTTCGCGAGGGCTAGGCGGGGATTAGTAGGGGCTGCTGCACGCTTTCTTAGCGACGATTGTGGAGGTGCCTACGGCCACTGGGACTCGAGGATATTCCTGTTGTCCGCGAGTTCCCAGATGTGTTCGCCCCTGAGTTGCGACGATGCCTGCCGGAGAGGGAGGTGGAGTTTGTGATTGATGTGGTACCAGGAACCGCACCAATCTCGAAGGCGCGCGTTATAGGATGGCACCTGCTCGATTTGAGGGAGTTGAGGCCCAGCTTCAGGATTTATTATAGGGGCTTTGTCAGCCTAGTGTTTCTCCGTGGGAGCGCCAGTTTTATTTGTGAAGAGAGGATTTGTCGCTTCGTTTGTGTGTGGATTATCGGAGTTAATAAAGTGACCATCCGGAACAAGTACCCTCTTCCACGGATAGATGATTTATTTGATCAGTTGCAGGAGCCACAGTGTTTTCGAAGATGATCTTCAGTCAGGTTACCACCAGTTGCGGGTGAGGGCCGAGGGACTCCCTAAGACGGCTTTTCGCCCGGTATGGGCATTATGAGTTACGGTTATGCCGTTTGGTTTGACTAATGCCCCAGCTGCATTCATGGATTTGATGAACCGGGTATTTCAGCCGTACTTAGACTGTTTGTGGTCGTGTTCATTGATGACATCTTGATCTACTCCGACCGCGGAGCGATGTGGATCATGAGGAGCACTTGAGGATAGTGCTGCAGCTCTACGTGAGAAGAAGCTGTATGCCAGCTTAAGAAGTGCGAGTTTTGGCTTCGGGAGGTTGCATTCTTGGGCCACTTGGTATCAGCCGCAGTGGCAGTTGACCCGACGAAGATTGATACAGTTCGGATTGGCCGAGACCGACGACGTTGACTGAGGTCCGGAGCTTTCGGGGCTTGGCAGGCTACTACCGTCGGTTTGTAGAGGGCTTTGCGAAGCCTCTACTCCCCTGACCTGTTTGACTAGGAAGGGGAATGAGTTCATTTGGACTGAGCAGTGTCAGCGGAGTTTTGAGGAGCTGAAGAAGAGACTGATTTCAGCACCAGTTCTTACACTGCAGTGATGGGGTGATGGCTACGTGATTTATAGTGACGCCTCGCACAGACGGTTTGGGTTGTGTCTTGAGCAGCATGGGAGGGTAATTGCTTATGCTTCACGGCAACTAAAGGATTATGAGAATTTACCCTACTCATGATTTAGAGCTGGCAGCTGTGTGTTCGCATTGAAGCTGTTCGGCATTACCTCTACGGTGAGCATTGTGAGATCTACACGGATCATAAGAGCTTAAAGTATCTGTTTACTCAAAAGGAGCTGAACCTGAGGCAACGCCGGTGGTTGGAGTTACTGAAGGATTACGATGTGAGTATCCTCTATCATCCCGGCAAGGCAATGTGGTAGCAGATGCTTTGAGTCGGAGGTCAGTGCAGAGCTTGAGCATGTTGGTCACGCAGCAGGCCCCGTTGATTGAGCAGTTGAGGCGACTCCAGATTGAGGTTGTATCCCCTGGGGTCTCTGCTAGACTGATGTCTATGGTCTTGCAGCCCACTCTGTTGGACAGGATTAGGGAGACGCAGAGTGAGGACCCCCACTTGGAGAGGATTAGATCACAGATTCAGGCAGATCTTATAGGGGATTTTACAGTGGATAGCTCGGGAGTACTGCGGTACAGGGACCGAGTGTGTGTGCCTTCGCTTCAGAGATCAGAGACCAGATTTTGGGTGAGGCTCATTATACACCTTATACCATTCATCCTGGTGGTACTAAGATGTATAAGGACCTCAAGGCACATTTTTGGTGGTCCGGAATGAAGCGGACGTTGGAAGATTTCGTGGCTCACTGTTTACTTGCCAGCAAGTGAAAGCAGAGCACCGGGTTCCTGCTGGCAAGTTGCAAAGTCTTCCAATCCCGAGTGGAAATGGGACCCACATCACCATGGACTTTGTTACAGGGTTGCCGAGAGCACAGAGTGGAGCCGACGCGATTTGGGTTATTGTTATGATAGACTCACCAAGTCTGCGCATTTCTTGCCTGTTCAGATGACTTGGTCATTGGAGCGTCTGGCACAGTTGTATTTAGACGAGATAGTGAGGCTACACGGGTACCTGCGTCGATTGTTTCAGATCGGGATCCGAGGTTTGTGTCACGATTCTGGGGGAGTTTACAGTCAGCTTTGGGGACCCAGCTCAATTCAGCACTGCATTCCACCCACAGACTGATGGCCAGTCTGAGCGCACTATACAGACCCTTGAGGATATGCTGAGAGCGTGCGTTATGGATTTTGGAGGGGGGTGGTACGGACACTTATCTTTTTGAGTTTGCGTACAACAACAGCTATCAGGCGAGCATTCAGATGGCTCCGTTTGAGGCGTTGTATGGACGCAAGTGTCGGTCACCCTTGTATTGGAGTGATGTGGGTGAGAGGAAGACTTTGGGACCAGATCTTCTTTTTGGAGGCTGAGGAGAAAGTCAGAGTTGTTCGTCGACACCTTGAGGTAGCCCAGAGTCGTCAGAGGAGTTATGCAGATACTCGACGGCGAGACCTGGAGTTTCAGATTGGTGACCATGTTTTCTTAAGGTCTCGCCTTCGAAAGGGGTCCGAGATTTGGAGTGCGTGGGAAGCTTAGTCCCGTTTTGTTGGACCCTTTGAGGTACTTGAGAGGGTAGGCCCTGTGGCTTATAGAGTTGCTCTTCCTCCACGTTTGGCCGGTGTACACGATGTTTTTCATGTCTCAGCCTGAGGAGATATGTTTGTGATCCGTCGCATGTGGTTGACTTCACTCCCTTGGAGATCGGGAGGACCTGGTTTACGAGGAGCGGCCGTTGCGGATTCTTGCTCGTGAGGTGAGGGAATTGCGCAACCGGACCATCCGTATGTGAAGATCTTATGGAGCCATCACGATGAGCGAGAGGCTACTTGGGAGCTAGAGACAGAGATGAGATCTGCTTACCCTTTTCTGTTCGAGACTACTGGTTGAGGTACGCTGTTCTACCTTACTTGTCGTTTCGGGACGAAACTTCTTTTAGTGGGGGAGGATGTAGTGGCCCAAATTCCCATGCAGCGTTCTTCCGATGAATCCACTGTTTGAGCACCTAGCATTGGTGTATCTGGCCCATGTGCGTCAATGGGATGCCACAGATGGACCTGTGTGTTATTAATAGCTGTGTAGGCCTTCGGCTGAGTTTGCCGAAATTTCGGAAAAGAATTAGGGCCAACAGAGGTCGGAAATGGATTTCAGCACGGAAAAAAGCTGAAAACGGCTATTGCTTGTTAATTCTGAGTCCCGGATGCCCAAAAACGGACATCCCGGAAGTTTTCTGTGGAAATGGGCATGGGAGGGGCCGTAGACCGCCGGCATGCCACGTGGCGGCCTGTCATTGGCCGGTCAGGTTGCGCGGTCCACAGAGATGCGCGGCGGGGTGCACAGACCGGCGCATGGACACGTGGCACCGCCTGATTGGCGGGCGCAAGGCGCGCGGTCTACCGGGTTGTGAGCGCGGCGGTGCATGGACCAATGCGGGGCCACGTGGCAGCCTCCGGTTGGTCGGTGCATGCGGCGCGGTCCACTGAATTCCTGTTGAGTGCGTGGACGGGGTGTAGGGGACACGTGTCGCCTCTGGTTCGGGGGCGCACCGTGCGCGGCGCACGGAGTCGGGGTCGGTGCCTCGGGGCGCGTGCCACGTCGGGGCCATGCCGCTGCTGGCCGTGCGGGCCGCCGACCGGTCAGCGGGTCAACCGGGTGGGACACGTGTCGCCGCTGATTGGCGGGCGCCAACCGCCTCACTGTGCGGGGGCGGGCCACGTGGCAGCCAGCGGGTGGGCCGAACAGCTGTTTTGCTGTTCGGCGGGCCACGTGGCGGCTCCTGGTGGATTCGGGCGTGGAACAGTGTTGGGCCCGGCCCAACACTGTAGCCGCCCGAATGTTCCGGGCGCCCGAAATTTTGGCCCAAAGCCCATTGACTTGTTTTTCCGGGCTGTTTCGGGTGAGGCCTATAAAAAGGCCTCAAGGGCCTCGTTTTGAAAGCTTTTCCCCGAAAGCTTTCCACTTGGAGCCCTTCACCAAAGTTGTTTCTCTCCCCTCTTGTGCATCTTTTGGCGGAAGCTCAGGATTTTTGGAGGCCGCGACGACGGCGACTTCTGCATCGGGGTGCGGAGCGACGATCTACTGTTGGAGGCCCATTTCCGTCGCAGTTTAGTCCGGGAGGTCTACCGGGCTACCCCGACATTATTTTTGAACGATTTCTGCGGTGACGGTTCGTAAGAGGTAAATCTACATTTTTCGTGTTGGACACTTTTTCTGGATCCGAGCTTTTCTTGGGGTTCTGGGTACCTTTTTAACCCCCTTTGCGACTGTTGGTTGATTTGGACAGCACCTACTTGTCGGATTTTTATCTCCTCATCCGGGCATCGGAATTCGACGTTTCAGGACTCTATCGACATCTACTCTTCGCGAGGATCGCCGTCGTATTTTATTGGAATTTTTGGAGGAAGTTTTTCAGGTGAAAATTCGTGTTATTGGGACTGTTCACCACAGATTTTGGGAGGGTGGAATTTGTGTGAATTTAAGTGTAATTTTGGTGTATGTTTGTACCCAGGAGTTTGTGAGCACTTCTACCGTGTTGTTGGCTTGGTGGGATTTGTGATTTGACAGTTGTGGGCTTTCTCAGCGGTGCGATTTTGGACAGTTAGCACTTTCAGGTGGGTGACCTTGCTTCCAAGAACTCTGGACTGTGTACTAATTCTATGTGTGTAGGATCATGCATGTTAGAAATTGGAGTATTGGCATGTGTAAAACTGTATGTTGTATCTTGTATATCAGTTGTTGAATCTTTTGATTCCTGCACTATGTTAAGTAATGAAATCTTGGAATTTGACCTAGCACCCCTGTCATATGTATCATGTTCAGCCAGTCTGTAGAAAACTCCAACTTGGGCTAGGTTTTTATTGCTCTAGACATTCCACATCACGATACTTCATTTCACTATGGACTTAGCTTTTCCTCGCCCGTGTTGTGGGCCGAGAGGTCGGTCAGTTGTGGGATGCATTTGCACTCGTGTCTGGGGACCGAGTGGAGTTGATAGCAGTCTGTAGATTTGATTTCTTTGGGAGAGTGATAGTGATGGTAGATCTGGGTTCTTGGAAACTGTCAGAGTGACAGTGGGTTTCAGCTGCGTAGATTCCAGCTAGTGTGTGAGTCAGTGATTTGTTTGGTAGTCGATCTTATTGATCGAGGATTGGATCATAGCCTGCATGAGCCACAGTTGAGCTTTACAGTGATACTTTACAGTGATACTTATGGGTTACTTTGACTCGAGCGGGTCGCTCCCCTCGAGGGCCACTCCGGAGTAGGCGAGACCGTGTTGTGTACCGGTATGAGTTTGAGATGTTCTTTAGCGACTTGTTGTTGCAGTGGTCCCTCTGGCTGTGCTTTTGTTGGCAGCCACGGACGCCCTACGTAAGTCCGCTCCTCCGGGACGTAACGGCAGTAGGTTGGCGCAGGTTTGACTGGACCCGATGTGGCAGTCAGTTTGATTGGGTGATCAGGGAGGAGAGTTAGTTGTGGCATTATGTTCTTTCTGTTCCACTGTTGAGCATCTAGATAGAGGCATAGTAGCTGTAGAGTTACCTTTCCCAGCTTTCCTTATAGCACTGCATTTGTTACCTTTGCCTCTGGTAGACTTAGTGGGCAGACCGTCGGGCTTGTTGGCGGCACCCACTGAGAACTACTGTGGGATGTAGTTCTCACACCCGTCGTGGTGTTTTCTCCCCAGGGACTTCTGCTCCTGTTCCTGCAGCTCCTGTTGCTGATCCAGCTCCTTCTGACCGAGGTAAGGGCGTCGCGAGATAGATCCCCTCCTGTCGTCTTCAGGGTGTGAGTAGATGTACCCCAGTTCCATTTTGGTGTGTGTTATGTCGAGTGACTTCTGTAGTGAGGTTTTGAGTTGTACCTTCCTTTCCTGCTTTTATGAGAGACTCCTGTATTCTGGTGAGGTTGGTCTGTATATTTGAGAGTTGTAGTTTCACTTCATGTATTTTATTCCAGCTTTCCTCTTTCAGCTCTGATATCTGCTAGTGTAGATGTTTCTTTGCAGGTTAGTCGCTACGCCTATACGGGGCTTCCCGTACGGGCGGCGGATCTGTTGGCGAGCCGGGGCGCAGTATCGCCCCGGGGCGTGACAGAGATGCTGTACTGAGGATATTGTAGGATGATTATCGTTATTTGAGGAGATAGATATTGTACCTTATTTCGTAATGTTCTGTGGTCGGATTTTATTTTACAGCATTTTATTTCTGCTCTGACATTTGCATAGCTATAGTACTATCTATTGCAGGTTAGACGCTTCGCCTATGCCGGATTACCCGTATGGGTGGCGGATCTGTTGGCGAACCCAGGTCGCATTCAACCCCGGGGCGTGACAGTCTCGACTGAGATAGGTTCTGAATAACAAGGTGATAAGCTATGACAGGATCTGAATGATAAGATGATAGGCGATATTAGGATCTGAATGACAAGGTTAGCAAGATACTAATGATTTTTGGTGTGTGTGTTGTGATTGAACTGACAAGGACATCAGTATTACATCGCATTGTGACTTTTTATTGTGTGTGTGATTAGACTGACGAGTACGTCTGTGACACCTCCGAAATATGTATTAGTCCTACATATAAATGATATAATAGGACTAAATATCTTAACCCGACTATAGCATTTTTGGATGGTAGCAAGATCCAAGAGTTTATGAGAGTTAAGCGTGCTAGAGCTAGAGTAGTTTTAGGATGGGTGACCCCCTAGGAAGTGGTACCAGAGCCAATAACCAGCCGTACATTTGGTATCAGAGCCAATAACCAGGCGGAAGTGTGCGGCGAGTTTCGGCTGAGTCTGGGTCTAGATGACAGGACTAGCGAGATGAGTCTCACATCGCCTGGTGATCTTGGGCTGCTGTGTGTGTGTTTGGGCTGACGAGGACGTTAGGCCTAAACGGGGGGAGTCTGTGACGCCCCCAATAGTCCCACATCGGATGTGGATAGAATTGTGATTGGGTTTATATGAGACATGGACACTAGTAATAATAACTGGGCTTAAGCATTTTGGGCTGTGGTTTGGGCCCAACGAGTTAGGGCTCAGATTTTAGCAGAAAATTTATAGTGTCAGAAAATTCTGAATATTTTATTTTTATTCTAATTTCAGTACAAATCACTTTTGAATTATTCTTTACTCCTCTAACTTCCATAAAAATAGTATATCATACTATTTTTATTTATACTTGTATATATATTGAAAATCTTGTATATTACATTCTACCCCAACTTACAAAGAAAATTTCCAAACTGCCCCTATTTCCTGCAATTTGCTTATGCAGAGAGCAATTTCGGGAACCCCTCTTCCTTCGCGTTTTGCCACTAACTGGGAAATCGAAACTATAATTTTTCTTCTCCCCTTTATTGTAGTACTCGAGAAATTTAAATTTGAATTTGAAGAATTCAAATGGGAATGTGAATGAGAAAATGCAAGGTTAAACCTAAATGGTTGTATACCGGTGTGCAAATTGCACAGTTTTCAGAGCAATATTTCTGCCTTTCAGATCCGAGTCTAATCTCGAAAATTTGGAATCACCAGTGCGACCGTCTCGTTGAATCGATCAAAAATGGTATAGAAAGATTTTCGATCCGACGGTCAGATCGTTCAGAAATCAGCGAAGAAGCTTTTGGGGCCCACAACTTAAGTTGTGAATAGTAACCCCTAATTCAAATGCCCTTTTGATCATCGACGGCTGTTTCGCCGTCTGGTCCCCAGACATAGGGGTATGAGTAGTCAATTCTAACTATTTTCGACGTTCTGAGCACAATGGCACTGACGGAATTCGCGTTTGGCGATCCGGGTGCATCGAAGTGCGTGCGTCATACTGCAACTTACAGAACTTTATGGTCCGAGATTTTATTCGAGCGCCGAATCGAGCAAGCAAATACGCTACTTGATAGGTCTCGACGAGCCGGACGTCGTGGCGAAGTCTGTTTCGCAGTTTGACGACCCGGTTGTCTCGAAATGCGTGAAATGTGGTAAAATTTACTGTATTTTCGGTGTAAACTCAATAATTTATGCACCATGTCTAGGGAAACTTGGTGTAGAAGATCTATTATGCAAGATGAATCTACAATAGGGGTCTTAGTGCAAGGGGTGATGTGTGGAAGGTGTAAAATGCAAAGAAAGTGGAAAAGTGCACTACAGGGTACTATGTCTTTGTGTCGTGTGTTGGGGGCAGTTGCAACTGCTTGTCCACCTTCCCCACTCCCCTCTGCCACGACGCCAAGCTTCCAGAACCGCTCTCTCCTTTTGGGTGGCTCGGAGTAAGGTGAGGAAGGTACATTTGTATGGAACCAAAGTGAAGTGAGGAAGAACCATCACACAGGGGTTTTATTGCGCCCAACCTCCATCAAAGGTTCCTTAATCTTCCTCTGCATCTCCCCCGTGAGCCGCACCATCAGCTGCCGCCGAGGATCGCCGGAAAATCAAGATAATTCAAGAAATCAATTGATCTCGGGTGTGGTGGAGTGAGGTTTCACCAAGTTGGTTGGGACTGCTTCTAGAGCATCCAGAGGACGTCTTCTACCTCCAGAAGCCGATCCCAGGTGGTCCTGCTCACTGCCGTGGCCGCGCAACGCGGGGAGGTGCATCCATTCTTCTCCAACTCCGGCGAGGTGAGTCCACTTTAACCAAAGGTTCTCTGGACCAAGGACCATTAGCAGTAGCTTCTGTAGATCATAAAGATTCTCCCTTCCTAGCCCCGAGCCCCCATGCACGTTGGGTTGCCGGCGGGGGAAATACCTTGCCGGAACCCTAAGTTAGCTCCGCCGTGGCCGTTCTCCACAACCAGTGGACCAAAACGGAAACCAAAATGATGGGAGGTTACTGTTGGACCTAAGGATCATCTCCACCAAAGTTGGTGGAGTTTGATCGAGCGTGGAAGTCGCAGAATGAAACCCTAATTTCGGGTTTTTCTTGCACTTGGCCGAGCTTCTTGCTCCGGCGGCGGTGAGCCTCCCCGCCTCCGGCCAAGTGGCTGGGGAGCTTCCTGGGGGTGAGAGGAGTCAACCCATGTACTTGCATGGCATCCATGCAGCTTGGTTGAGGCGCGGCCATGATGGGCTCGAGGTGGGTTCGAGGTGTGGTTGCCGGCGTTCCGGCCATCTCCGGCTTGCGGGGAGTGGTCGGGAAGCTTTCTGGGATCAAGTAGACCCCTTCCATGCTATTGCATGGGCTTCATGGAGCCTTGGTGGAAATCCGCCATTAGAGGTGGAAGCTCCAAACCCGAGCTTGCTCCGCCGCCGCCGCCGCCGTGTCCTGTCGCCGGGCATGGGTTCAGGTAAGCTTGTGGAGTGTTTTGGCACCTGTTGGTGCAAGTGGTTGAGTCCCAGAATCCTTAGATGAATGGTCACAAGTTTCGAAGCTTTAGCTTCATCTTCCTCACTTTGCCCGCGGCCAACCAAGGGTGCAAGGATGGCCCAGACTTATTGGGGATACTCTTGCAACTCTAAGAAGTATTTCCTTCTAAGTTAAAAGCTTCCAGGTTGCCTCCTTGCTGAGAACAAGCTCGGGCAATGGCTTCTTGTGTTTTGTGTAATGGTGCACACTAGGTGTTTGTGATAATGCCTCAATGAGGTTTTGTATGGAATTGGACTTCGAGTATAATATGAAAGTTACTCCATTATATCCCCTGAGCTTGATGCTCACTTCAGATCAAAGCATATCTGTGTGGATTTGTGTATAGAGCATTGTCGTAATGTTAGTAAGCAAAGGTTTTGGATCTGCTTGATCCAGCAGTTCTGGGTTGCAATTAGGGCAAGCCCTTGGGTCCCTGTGATTCCCTGAGAAAGATGCTCAAGTTGGTTTGGGTTTGGCACAAGTGGATTTAAAGTTTTATAGTTTAAAGCCTTAAATGAGGCTAATTGGCCTAAGTCCTGTTCTGGGCTGTTTGCGAAGCCGCGACAGTGAGCTCCTAGCTAATTTGGGGTCACTGGACGCGATGCTCGTGTTTAAATTAAGTTTCGTTGAGCCGAAGAAACAAAAATGCCTTTAGGCTATGTTAGAGAAGTGTATTATGGCCCGAAGTTTTCCTCGGGTTCCGTGCTGCTGCAAATAGGTGAGCACGGTGTTCAGCAAGTCGAGGGTCACCTATTGGAGGTGACGGTTCATAAAAATAATGTCCCAGTTAAGAGAACGAGCGAAAACGGCTCTCAAAAATCTTTAAAAGTACGATTTTAGGAAACCCTAGGGGTCTAATTGCAATTGTAGCCTCATGGGCTGTTTTGGGCTGTACGCCCATGATCTCTAAACCCTTCGTTGGAAATCCAATGGCTTTCGTTGAGCGGGAATCGGATTTTCGAAAAAATTCCGGCAAAATCCCGGTACTTCGGCGAAGTTTTCCATATAGCTTGTTCACACAGTGAGTTAGTGGGATGGATATGAGAGAGAGTCTATTATTGACTTGTATTTATTATTCAGGTACTAGCAGTCAGCCGCTAGCCAGTGAGCCTCCCAACGGATTTCAGGATCGCTTGTGTTGAGGTGGGTTTATCTTCGGTCCGGGCTTTATCATTTCGGCCCTACGGGTACCGTGGTAGGACGGACCCCTGTTCTGTTGATATCCTTGATCCCACAGATGAGCCTTTCGTTATGCTTATTATTTCCAGTATTGATTGATATATCTGGTTACATGTCTTATACTCTATTCTTCACTGCATGTTTAGAATAGGAGTACTAGTTTCAGTACTTGGCATGATTTACATCAGTATCGATATCCCAGTGGGGATTCCCTCGGCTTCTCGCCGACTGTCCGGTCTACCGACCGTGGATTGAGATTCAGTATTATGGTTTCTATTGAGTGTTTACTTGCTTCTTACTATTTACTTGCATTCCAACACTTAATCCTTATATCTATATAGCCTTGATTCCACATGTGAGCTTTTCTTATGCATTTTGCTTTCAGTATCAGTAGATATGTATCTGGACATATGTCCTGCATGATTGGTCATCAGTTCAGTTTATTCAGCATTCCTGTTCTATACTGCATGTTAGAATAGGAGTTTCGTTTCGGTATACAGTTTCTAGTATATAGCTTCTGTTATACAGTTTCAGTTATACTGCATCAGTTGAGATTACAGCTTTCAGCATCCTGAGTGGGATTTTCCCGGCTTGTAGCCGATGGTTCGGTCATTGGACCGCGAGTTTGAGCATCAGCATTATGATTGCCAGAGCACCAGCTTTTCATTCACGATCGCAGTGGGTCTGATCCCCCACAATGCGTTCTTTACCGGTAAAGTGGTCGTCACATAGACCCGTGAGCCCGTTGGGGTTATGATAGCATGTTTAGTGACCAACAGTGGCAATTGCCTGAGGTCCTGTTCTATGGCAGCTTAGCCTGAGGTCCTGGTGTCCAGTGGTGCCATTAGCCTGAGGCACTAGTGACCAACAGTGGCATGGATTGGGTACTTGATTTCTATCATTGATGCATGATTTGCATTGATTACTCCAGCATTTATTGGCATGACTGGCACATGACTGTTCGTACTCTTTGTTTACAACTTTGATATTATGTTATCATCCTTGCTCTGTTCTATAGCATGATCAGTATTATTGAGATTGACCAGGTTTACATGATTGCCAGTTATAGCTTACTCAGCTTTATATGTGATACTAGCTTTATTGCTTAGCACATGATCATGGTACCCTACTTTCCCTATTGCTTATTACATAGCATGCTTAGTACAGTACAGCATACAGTTATTCAGCTCCTTTTGCTTATTACTCAGCATGATTATATCAGTACAGTATACAGTTATTCAGCCTTGTGATTATAGCCTATTTTGCTATCCGCTTATTACAGTATCCAGTAGGTACGACTTGCTATTTCTCGGCCCGTCGTGCCCACTGGGATACATGTAGAGTGTATCTCACACCCCCTGGGTGACTATTTTTCAGGTCAGTCGGGTGTTGAGAGATTGGGACGATCCAGTGAGCTGTCACGGTAGAGTTGACCCTGTTATCGACTACAGATTTCCAGTATTTCATATTCAGTGATTAGTCTGTATATATTTTGGAGATGTGGATTATGTGTTGTATGTTGGACATGTACTAGTTACATTCAGTTGTTGTTTACGTCGCCTCTGATTCAGTATTGTATTTGTATAGCCGAGCATGTACAGGGGAGACTTTATCCCAGTGGACAGAGGGTCCCCTGTGCATGTGGCGGTCTGTCTACGTCACGGGTTTCAATATGTACTCTGAGGATTTAAAAAAAAAAAAAAAAAAAAATTCTACCGCTGTTTTGAAACTCGGGGCGTGACATTTATTCTACAAATTTTTCTTAAACTCCCCACGATTTCTTTTTAATTTTTAGGCTGCTCTAAGCCCTCAAGAGAGGGCCCCGAAAAAGCTTGGCGATAAACTGCATCAGCAAAAACTGCAGTTTCAGAATTCTTCAAGCGTTTTGCTTCGCTTCGTTCTCCTATTTTATTTCAATCTCTCACCTCGGCACTTCATCTCTTTTTATCAGCAAATTTTGTTGAGACACCCCACGATTTCTTTTAAATTTTTGGGCTGCTCTAAGCCCTCGAAATAGGGCTCCGAAAAAACTTGCCGATAACAAAATTTAGAATTCCTGAATTTTGCTAAGTCCTTGAGCTTCAACTCACTTTTCGACCCGACGCTCTTTGCTACGGTTCGAAACGCACCGAACTTGACTGCAATCATATTTAAAATATATTACAAGTCTTTTCACTGCATTTCGCGATTTTGCGAAATCGGCGAACAAGGACTTAAGTTTTACAACTTAAGGCTTCAAATTCTCAACTCCAACTTACTTTTCGACTCGACGGCTTTTGCGTCGATTCGAAATGCTTCCAACCCACTTGTAATAACATTTAAAATGTGTTACAAGTATTTTTGCCGAGTTTCGGCATTTTGCGAAAATCGGTGCACTACATTCTCCCCTCCTTTAGGAGTTTCGTCCGCAAAACGAAACCCACGTACCTTAGGATTTATTTCTCGAATAGGCGAGGGTAGTGCTCCCGCATCACGGCCTCAGGCTCCCATATGGCTTCTTCTTCGCTGTGCCTCGTCCAAAGCACTTTCACATAGGGGATAGAGCGGTTTCTTAGTCTTATTTCACGCCGATCTACAATCTTGTACGGGAACTCATCATAGCTCATGTCCTCCCGTAGATCGAGCGGTGGGTAGTTGATTATGTGCCTCGGGTTATGGACATACTGGCGGGGCTGTGATACATGGAACACATCATCAACTCCCGCCAAGTCTGGGGGCAATGCCACTTAATAGGCCACCGGGCCAACCCACTCCAATACTTCATAAAGACCAAGAAAAACGAGGGTTTAACTTTCCCCGCATCCGCAACCTACTACGCAATCACGTTCCTCCGTCGTTCCATTGGCTCGACGTGGAGGGCAAAAGCCATTCACACTCTCAACCATTCCACACGCCACTGGCGCTCTAACCCACGAGCTCTCAGGCAACCCGCACACTATGAGTTACCAAAATGTCCACAGACCCTAGTCCAACATGGGCCTATAGCCTAACTTCCAACTCGACATCGAGTAACGACTCTCCTCAACACGCAGACCCAATCACTCTTCGGTTCGACTAGTGTTGCAATGGTGTGCGAGGAAGTGTCAGCTAGTCTGCTGGCAAAGTGTGACCGATTAGGTTCGGTGATGACTCGGTGAAAGACCGACTCACGAGACGATGGTGATCGCTATGTTGCGAAAGCCAAGTTGCTGTGTCCTAAGATTTAGAGGCGCCGGTCCAATGGATCGGTGTAACGACAAGGGGTTGCCACTGTAGAGTTACGTGTCGATCGTCAGGTTTGGAGAATTATTGTTGTGGTGCCTCGGCCTCGGTTGGGGGAGTGCACATGAACCATAAGGGGGTGTTTAGGCAAATTGCTTAACACTAAGGTTTTTGCGAGTTGGCATAGGGGCGTAGGACGCTCAATCTCTTGGGTGCTCAGGAAGCATATGTGTTGTTCAACCAGAAAGGGCTGGGTAATGGCACCTTAACATTTGCTAAGTGTGGCAAAAGTCGATAGAGAATTCAGGTCGTAGAGTGACGACTAGTGAGTTGGTTTTTCTCGGTGGAGCGTAGTAGTCGCGTGACGACGATTAGTGGGTTCGCTGGGGATGACCCGTGCCTGGACCATATATGTGGACTGTGGGCCTATAGCCCTGTGGGAAGGCACAGTCGGCTGTGAGTGACCGCGGCCCGAGGCCTGAGGGCGGGGCATGATAGAGATTTGGTCAGGGCGGTAGTCCGAGCGATGACCCGAGAATGTGGAAATCCACATGTGAGTTTTGAGGCCTTTAGTACACAGTGTGTGGACGCTGTCTGGCCTTAGGGCTGGCGATGATCGAGACGTCGATACCCCTAGTTGGAGCGTGGTGCGGTTATCCTAAGTGCGGATCTAACCGAAGAGTGATTGGGTCTGCGTACTGAGGAGAGTCGTTACTTGATGTCGAGTTGGAAGTTAGGCTATAGGCCCATGTTGGACTAGGGTCTGTGGACATTTCGGTAACCCGAAGTATGCGGGTTGCCTGAGAGCTCGTGGATTAGAGCGCTAGTGGCGTGTGGAATGGTTGAGAGTGTGAATGGCTTTTGCCCTCCATGTCGAGCCAATGGAACGACGGAGGAACGTGATTGCGTAGTAGGTTGCGGATGCGGGGAAAGTTAAACCCTCATTTTTCTTGGTCTTTATGAAGTATTGGAGTGGGTTGGCCCGGTGGCCTATTAAGTGGCATTGCCCCCAAACTTGGCCGGAGTTCATGATGTGTTCCATGTATCACAGCTCCGCCAGTATGTCCATAACCCGAGGCACATAATCAACTATCCACCGCTCGATCTACGGGAGGACATGAGCTATGATGAGTTTCCATACTAGATGTAGATCGGCGTGAAAGAAGGCTAAGAAACCGCTCCATCCCCTATGTGAAAGTGCTTTGGACGAGGCACAGCGAAGAAGAAGCCATATGGGAGCCTGAGGCCGTGATGCGGGAGCACTACCCTCGCCTATTCGAGAAATAAATCCTAAGGTACGTGGGTTTCGTTTCGCGGACGAAACTCCTAAAGGAGGGGAGAATGTAGTGCACCGATTTTCGCAAAATGCCGAAACTCGGCAAAAATACTTGTAACACATTTTAAATCTAATTACAAGTGGGTTGGAAGCATTTCAAATCGACGCAAAAGCCGTCGAGTCGAAAAGTAAGTTGGAGTTGAGAATTTGAAGCCTTAAGTTGTAAAACTTAAGTCCTTGTTCGCCGATTTCGCAAAATGGTGAAATGCAGCGAAAAGACTTGTAGCATATTTTAAATATGATTACAGTCGAGTTCGGTGCGTGTCGGACCGTAGCAAAGAGCGTCGGGTCGAAAAGTGAGTTGAAGCTCAAGGACTTAGCAAAATTCAGTAATTCTGAATTTTGTTATCGGCAAGTTTTTTCGGAGCCCTATTTCGAGGGCTTAGAGCAGCCCAAAAATTTAAAAGAATTGTGGGGTGTCTCAGAAAAATTTGCTGATAAAAAGAGATGAAGTGCCGAGGTGAGAGATTAAAATAAAATAGGAGAACGAAGAGAAGCAAAACGCTTGAAGAATTCTGAAACTACAGTTTTTGCTGATGCAGTTTATCGCCAAGCTTTTTCGGGGCCCTCTCTTGAGGGCTTAGAGCAGCCTAAAAATTAAAAAGAAATCGTGGGGAGTTTAAAAAAAATTTGTAGAATAAATGGGAGAAGAAAAATTATAGTTTCGATTTCCCAGTTAGTGCCAAAACGCGAAGGAAAAGGGGTTCCCGAAATTGCTCTCTGCATGAGCAAACTGCAGGAAACGGGCAGTTTGGAAATTTTCTTTGTAAGTTGGGGTAGAATGTAATATACCAGATTTTCAATATGTATACAAGTATAAATAAAAATAGTATGATATACTATTTTTATGAAAGTTAGAGGAGTAAAGAATAATTCAAAAGTGATTTGTACTGAAATTAGAATAAAAATAAAATATTCAGAATTTTATGTGAGAAAGAGGGCTCAGATTTTAGCAGAAAATTCAGTGTCAGAAAATTCTGAAAAAAATTGGGGTGGTCTGTACTTATGTTCTAAGATTACAATAAAAGTTTCGCATCAATCGGATACCCGAGCAGTGAGAAAGGGATCTGCCAGAGATTTTGAGCATAGCAGGACTTTTGGTGACCCAGAAATAATCCAAACTGAAAACTTAAGATAACTCATGATAAATTAAGGTAAATTGAGTCTGCCTGTCAAATTTGAGCGCAAACAGACGTTTAGAAGGGTTTCGCAGGCAAGTATCAGATCAGAATAGGACTAAATAATAACTTTCTACTATTGGAGGGGGGTCCTTATGTACAAAAGAGATTTTTTCTCTTTTTCTCTTCTTCTTCTCCACCCGCACACACACCCAACACTCCTCTCTTTCTCTCACCCTTGCACAAAACAAAAGAAAAGAAGAAAAGGAAAGAAAGAAAGAAAAGAGAGAACATCTAGGGAGGTTCTAAAGTGAAGCTCCAACTTCCATCTTCTTCCATTCTCTTCTCTCTTGAGCTTGGAGCATCAAAAAGGTGAGTAGAAAATTTAGGGCTTCATTTTACAAGCTCTTTTTTTTTTGGTTAAAAAATGTGGAAAAACACCACAATGTGACTTTTCCACTATTTTTAGAGAGTTTTATGGAAGTATAAAAGATCAATATATTTCTTTGCTAAATCACATTCAAATGGGGTTTTCATCATCTTTTCTTTCTTTTGGTCCAAGAACCCTCAAAAGAGGTAAGTAAAGAGATTTAAAATTTACCCTTTAGATCTCTTTTGGGTTTAAAGAGAGTAAGCAATCATTTGATATGAATGATCTCTATATGTAGGTTTTCTTGTGAACCTAATAGAGGGTATTTTGGAGCATTTTGAAGTGAAATATTAGCTTTCATTGCTTCTCTTTTGATCAAGAGAATATCAATAAAGTAAGATTAAAGTTCTAGGGTTTCTAGTTTTGAGCTCTTATGGGATTTAAAATGGCAAGGAGATAATTTCCTTCATGGTTATATCATATTTAGGATTTTCTTTTTGAAGATCAAAATATTAATGAGTTCAAAATATCCCTATTACAATTGTCACGCTCCGGGGTCGAAACTGCGACTCGGGCCCGCCAACAGATCCGCCGCCCATACAGAAAACCCTGTATAGACGAAGCGTCAAACCTGCAAAAGAATGATACTATAGCTATATAGATATCAGAGCTGAAAAATAAACTACTGAAAGACTAAAATTCCATCACTGTACAACTGAAAATAAAGATACAATATCCATCTCCCAAATACGATCAAATACAATATCCTCATAATACAATAACCAAAACTAAACAGGGAGGTAAACCCAATAATACATCAGTGTACAGGCTCTCAGTACAAGTCAGATCCTCACAATACAAATGTCTCTCAAAAGTAAAAACAAATAACCCAACTGCTGACTGTACTAATAGATTTCCAATGAAGGGGTACCGCTACTGCTACTCTCTAAAGACAGGTAGGGATCTAGCTCGCGACTCCCTCGCCTCGATCAGCAACAAAAGGATCAGCAATTGGAAAGTAGGTCCCTGGGGAAAAAAATCACCACGGCGGGTGTGAGAACTGCATCCCACAGTAGTTCTCAGTGGGTACCGCCAACAAGCCCGACGGTCTGCCCACTAAGTCTACTAGAGGCATAAAGTAACAAATGCAGTACTGAAAGAAAAGGAGCTGGAAAATAACTCTACAGCTACTATGCCTCTATCTAAATGCTCAAGAAGTGGAACAGATGGAAACATGATGCATCTACTAACTCTCAAATATAATCACCCAATCTACACTGACTGCCACATGGGGTCCAGCCAAACCTGCGCCCACCTGCTGCCGCACATCCACAAGAGGACGGGTCTACCGTAGGGCGTCCGTGACTGCCAAAACTGTCCCAGCCAGAGGGACTGCGTCGACAAGTCGCGATAGCAAAGTAACAGGCCCAACTCCGGAGTGGCACTCGAGGGGCGCGACCCCACCGAGGAAAGTATCCGCGCATATCTGTCGAGCTCAATATGGCTCATGCAGGCTATAGTCCAAATCCACGATCAACAAGATCGACAGTAACTAACATCACCTCTCTAACTCACTAAAAGGAAACACTCGAACAGTCAGGACCGCTGTCGACCCAACGGCTCCCCGAAAAGAACATCAACTTGACATGCAAACCCACTAGCTGGGTATACTCCACAGCCAACAACAATGAAGGGTCCGAGAACCCCGAAAGACTAGAACCTACAACCCAAATCAAACAAGAACAGGCTCTAGGCATAGTCCCTCGTTGTTCCCGACCCAGAGAAAAAGGCAGCCCATAGAACCCAGACCACTCGAATCCTCTCGAGTGGGGAAGTTTACAGGAAAAATGTGACATTTATTACTGAAAACTATTTTTCACTCAAACCCACGCGGGGTGAGAACTAAAAGTAGTTCCTTTTTGAAAAATCATCTTGATTTGAGGAAAACTCATTTTTAATAATTTTTAGTTCTTTTAGGAAAAACAATTAGAAAATAAGTTTTTATACCCAAACCCCGAAGGGCTAATACCTTCGTCCAATCAGACAAGAACAGACTCCGGCAACCCTTCGATGTTTGGAAGAAAACATTGGTTGACTAAAATCATGTGTGTGTCCAAAAAGGTTCTGGGTTCAAGGTCCTGCTAAGACCGGTATACTACTGCCACTAACACTATGGCGACACATAAACAGAGAAACATGACATCTGGGACCACCGTTCACCCAAACGGCTCCCGCCACAGATAAAAGACCAACTATATCTACCAGACTCCACTCTGCTCCCAAGCACGAGTGTAACATGCATCCCACACTAACAATAAATCCCGACCACTCGGCCCACTACTCGGGCGAGGAGAAACCCTAAGTCCAGGAATAAAGTATAACGTGTGGATGTCTAAAGCATAAATAAACCTAGCCCAAGTGAGAGTTTTCTACTAGTCTGGTTACACATGCTGCATATGACAGGGTGCTAGGTCAAGTTCCAATAATAGCAATTAGTTTAACTAAAGCAGGATCAGGGAACAATAACCAATAGGATATCAATAATAACACAGGAAAGATGACATCTCTCTCTCTCTCACATGCATTCTAATCCATCTCATAACATGCATGTTCCCTATATAATAGAATTAGTAGATAGTCCATTGATTTTGGAGGCGAAGCAACCCACCTGAAGCGCGCGTTAAACCAAGATCCAAATAAGCTGAAACTGCACGGGGATAAATCCTCAGATTCCCACAATTCCAACGGGCCTAAAAACACCCAAAAACTCCTCCTGGGTACAAAGATATAGCCCAAACATTACAAACAATACAAAATTCCATGTGTACAGTTTTGCTGAAATTTCAGTCCCAAAGAAGCATTATTATCACCTTCGAGGTAAATTCCAAAAATTCCAGTAAAAATATGACGGTGATCCTCGCGATGTGTAGATATCAAACGAGTCCTCAAACGTTGAATTCCAATAATCGAGTGTAGAGATAAAAATCCGAGAAGGCTCTGCTGTCCAGAAGAACTACCAGCAAAACAGGGGCTTAGAGATGCCTCGTAAACCATGCCAAGAATTCAGAATGAAGCAAGATGATCAACACAAAAATCGAAGGCCTACCTCTCGTGAATCCGACGCCGTGAAAATCGTCCAAAAATACCGTCGGAGTAGCCCCTGTGGACCTTGCGGACCGAAATGCGACGATAACGGGCCTCCGATGAAAGAACGTCGCTCTGCGCTACGATGCCGAAGTCGTCAATGCCGCGGCCTCCAAAAAATCCGAGCTTCCTTCACAAGATGCAGCACAAGAAGGTGATCAAGTTCACTTGAGGGCTCAAAGGCTGAGGAGCTCGGGAAAAAGGAGAAAAAGCCCAAAGAACAAGGCCTATTTATAGGCCTCACCCAAAAAGAAACCAAATGGGCTTTTTGGGCCCAATTCCGGGCGTCCGAAAACGTTCGGGCTGCTACAGTAACGGGCCAGGCCTGTTACTGTGCGCGCCCGAAACCACCTCGGCCCGCCACGTAGCCCAACCGCGCCCCACGCGCCCGGTGCACGCGCGCCCGCCAATCGCGGCGCGCCGCGTGGCGACGCGGTCCACGGCGCGGACCGTGGGCCGCGGTTCACGGTGCCCCAGCCAGGTCGCTGCGCCCGCCAACCAGCAGGCGCCACGTGGCCTGGCGGGGTCCACGGTGCACCGCGCTCGGCGCACTGTCGCGCGTGCGTTGACCCACCAACCAACGCGCGACACGTGGCATTTCCAACGTTGGCTGGTCCCGGTGCACGCCAAAACTCGTGGACCGCGCTGCCCACCGCCGCGCACACGCCTGCCCGCGCCCTCGCCGCCGCACTCCGCCGCAGCCCGCCACCGCCGGCGCTGCCCCCCGGCCGCCGGAACAGTAACAATCGCCTCGAAATCTGTATTTTGGCATCCGGGCTCCGAAAAATACAAGTAGTCCATTTTCATCGTTTTCGCGCGCTGAATCCAAATCCGATGTCCGTTTTGCCAAAATCCACTTCTAAAATTTGTCGAAGGCATCCGGACAGGTATTCTTTATCCAAATTCTGCGCTGGGTTCAAATCTGAAGTCTGATTTGCGCGCAACCAACTCCAACACACATCAAAGGCCTCCAGAAGCCACAATTTACACTGCAAAAGCTCTGCGGAGATCCGGGGCATCACAACAATAGTATGTTAAGAAGGGACTTTTACAACTCTATTTCTTTATTGGTCAAAATGAACCTATAGAAAAAAAATAAAGAAGGAACCTAAGGTTCTCTTTTAAAATTTTTATGGAATTAGTAGATCATATAAATAATTCCATCATGATTTTCCTTTCATTTTAGAAAAATCTTGGAGACCAAGAGATTAACTTTTGTTCTCTTTTGGAAACAAAGAGAAACACAAAAGGTGGGGGATTCTTCCGAAAATGGGTGACCTCTCTACTTTGTCCTTTGATTTTCTGACCTAGAAGCATGTTAGTGAGCATGTTAGGGTAATAAGATTGTGAATGTGGATAATTAGGGTTTAGCCCTAAAAGAAATTATATAAACCTCTTGTAGGTTAAATTTGTATGAGCATAAATAGCAAAAAATAAATGCTTGAAATTGATCATGTTGGGGTATAACCCTAGAAATCATGTAAGAAGTATAAGGAAAATGAATGATGGTTGTAAGACCTAGGAGAAAACAAGAAAAGTGAATGAATGCAAAACTAGGAGAAAACCTGGATTAAGGATTTAACGAGTGGCATGAAACCTAGGAATCAACTCTAAGGGAATGAGTGGTATTTTTTTTAGGGAATAACCTAAGGTTGATTATAGAGTGTACAACATAGAGTCAAATGTAATCTAGATTATGTGGAAAAGAGAAAACATAGAGTCAAATGTACTCTAGGTTATGTGGAAAAGAGAAAACATAGAGTCAATGATACTCTAAGTTAAAGGAAAAAAAAAATATAATTAGAGTTAATAGACTCTAAGCAAAAGGAATAGAATTAGAGTTAATGAACTCTAGGTTAATGTGGAAGATTGAAATAGAGTTAATAAACTCTAGGCAATGTATGGTGTCCTTGTGACATAGTGGAAACCCTAAGGCTAATTAAGACATAGGGTTGTGAAATGAGAACAAGTAAGTAGAATAAAGTTTAAAAATGGCTAAATAGCTAAGAAAAAATTTGCCAAGTGGCAAGATTAAGTATAAAAATAAATAAATAAGAGGTTCAAATCTAAATTGGTGTTAGAGACACCCAATTTATCCTAGATTAAAGAACTTAGGATAAAAGAGAAAAAAAAAAAAAAAAAAAAAAAAAAAAAAAAAAAGAAAAAAGAGAGCTTGTAAAATGAAGCCCTAAATTTTCTACTCACCTCTTTGATGCTCCAAGCTCAAGAGAGAAGAGAATGGAAGAAGATGGAAGTTGGAACTTCACTTTAGAACCTCCCTAGATGTTCTCTCTTTTCTTTCTTTCTTTCCTTTTCTTCTTTTCTTTTGTTTTGTGCAAGGGTGAGAGAAAGAGAGGAGTGTTGGGTGTGTGTGCGCGCGGGTGGAGAAGAAGAAGAGAAAAAGAGAAAAAATCTCTTTTGTACATAAGGACCCCCCTCCAATAGTAGAAAGTTACTATTTAGTCCTATTCTAATCTGATACTTGCCTGCGGAACCCTTCTGAACGTCCGTTTGCGCTCAAATTTGACAGGCAGACTCAATTTACCTTAATTTATCGTGAATGATCTTAAGTTTTCAGTTTGGATTATTTCTGGGTCACCAAAAGTCCTGCTGTGCTCAAAATCGCTGGCAGATCCCTTTCTTACTGCTCACGTATCCGATTGATGCGAAAGTTTTATTGTAATCTTAGAACATAAGTACAGACTACCCCAATTTTTTTCAGAATTTTTTGACACTATGAATTTTCTGCTAAAATCTGAACCCTCTTTCTCACATAAAATTCTAAATATTTTATTTTTATTCTAATTTCAGCACAAATCACTTTTGAATTATTCTTTACTTCTCTAACTTCCATAAAAATAGTATATCATACTATTTTTATTTATACTTGTATATATATTGAAAATCTGGTATATTACATTCTACCCCAACTTACAAAGAAAATTCCCAAACTGCCCTTGTTTCCTGCAGTTTGCTCATGCAGAGAGTAATTTCGAGAACCCCTTTTCCTTCGCGTTTTGCCACTAACTGAAAAATCGAAACTATAATTTTTCTTCTCCTTTTTATTCTACAAATTTTTTTTAAACTCCCCACTATTTCTTTTTAATTTTTAGGCTGCTCTAAGCCATCAAGAGAGGGCCCCGAAAAAGCTTGGCGATAAACTGCATCAGCAAAAACTGCAGTTTCAGAATTCTTTAAGCGTTTTGCTTCGCTTCGTTCTCCTATTTTATTTCAATCTCTCACCTCGGCACTTCATCTCTTTTTATCAGCAAATTTTTTTGAGACACCCCACGATTTCTTTTAAATTTTTGGGCTGCTCTAAGCTCTCGAAATAGCGCTCCGAAAAAACTTACCGATAACAGAATTCAGAATTCCTGAATTTTGATAAGTCCTTGAGCTTCAACTCATTTTTCGACCCGACGCTCTTTGCTACGGTCCGAAATGCACCGAACTCGACTGTAATCATATTTAAAATATGTTACAAGTCTTTTCGCTGCATTTCGCCATTTTGCGAAATCGGAGAACAAGGACTTAAGTTTTACAACTTAAGACTTCAAATTCTCAACTCCAACTTACTTTTCTACTCGACGGCTTTTACGTCAATTCGAAATGCTTCCAACCCACTTGTAATTACATTTAAAATGTGTTACAAGTATTTTTGCCGAGTTTCGACATTTTGCGAAAATCGGTGCACTACAACGTCAGTCTTACATCGTCTGGTGATCTTATGTTGTATGTGTCCTGGTGATTTTAGATTGTATGTGTGTGATTGGACTGACGAGGTGATCTTGGGTTATTTGTGTGTGTCCTGAGGATCTTGGGCTGTATGTGTGTGATTGGACTGATGAGGACGTCGGATGATCTTGAGTTTTGTGTATGTAAATGGACCGACGAGGACGTTAAGTCTAAACGGGAGAGTCCCTCTAATAGTCTCACATCGAATGAAAATAAAATTAACTGATCTTAATCATTTTGAACCGGTGATCTAAGCCCAATAATTTATTATTGCTAGTGGATCGGGTTAATACAGTTCTATACAAAACTAATTTAAAAGTTAATTGAAAAAATATATATTGATATAAAATTTGTAAAGTCAAATGATAATTGGTAGATTACTTCTTTAAGATATAAAAATTTTAAATTCATTTGAGTTTTATGCAATTTGAGAAATTCTTAAAAAGGTATAAAATCATCTGAATGGTTTCTTAAGATTGTTTTTTGCTGCAAATTTATTTTGTCGGGATTTTATGTTCTTTCAAAATTTTGGTGTGATTTTAAAACAGTGCTATAGTTTATATCGAATTGAAAAAAAAAAAATTATTGCTCTTATGTATTAAAAATTTGGTGTTGAGTAAAATAAATATGTAAGGCTCCGTTTGATTTCGAAATAAATAAAAAATATTAAAAATTATTCTCGTTATTCCGCCAAACGATATAAAAAATTAATAAGAATAACTATTTCGGTCAAACTGGATTATTCTAGATAATTCTAGAATAATTTGGAAACAACTATTCCATTATTTTAAAGAAATAGAATTATTATCATATAATGATTAGCTTATTAAAAATAATTAAAGTAATATAAAAGGATGATTATATTATATATATAATTTTATAATATTTTAAAATATCTTATAATATATAATAATAATAATAATTTTATAATAATAATAATTATTATTATTATTATAATTATTATTATTATTATTATTATTATTATTATTATTATTATTATTATTATTATTATTATTATTTTAAAATATTTTTATGTATTATTATTAAAGTATGTTATATATTAATATTAAAATATTTTATATAATAATATAATTATAATAGTATTAGATATAATATTTTAATTATTTTATATTTAAAAAATATATTATTTTTATATGTTTTATTGTACATATATTAAATATTTTATATATAAAAGATACAGATAAGAATAATTTTGATATTTTAAAAAAATTAAAATTTTTTAAATTGGTTGAATTATATATGATTTGTTAAAATTTTTATGTGATTGTTAGAATTATATATGATTAAAAAAATGATAAATAATTTACCGTATATTCAAAATTTAGTAGGGATAAAAAATAATAATAATGACGATCAATTATTTATCATTGTTAATAAAATTTAAAAAAAGACGATAAATTATTTATTATTTTTTTTAATCATATATAATTCTAACAATTATATAAAAATTTTAATAAATCATATATAATTCTAACAATCTAATAAATCCCAACTACCAACAAAATTCTAACAATTAACTATTATGCAATTCTAATAATCTAAAAAATTCTAATAATATACACAACTTATTATATATATAATGAACACGGTGAATGGTTTACCGTGTTTGAACACGGTTTTTCATTCACCGTGTTCAACTAACGCTCCACCTCGCCACCCAGCCTGCCCGTGTGACAGGCATAGAGTTATTTTTGTAAATTTAATTTTTTATAAAATTATTTTTAAAAATAAATTTTTAGAAGGCTAAATATTAAAAAAAAAAAAAAAAAAAAAAAAAAAAAAAAAAATAGTCTCCCATTGAATATGAATGGAATTATAATTTGATATATAAGAGATATGGACACTATTAATAATAACTGAACTTAAATATTTTAGGTTGCAGCTTAGTTCTAACGAGTTATTATTGTTAATGAACCAAATTATTATATTTAATATTTAAAAATTTGTAGAAAATATATAACAAATTAAATATATAAAAAATATGAATATTAGTAGATCGGATCGTTACAAAATTATATTCGTATGCATTGAATAAACTCGTTTTGTTTATATTTCAATTCTGATAAAAAAAATTATATTCATTTTCATCCACATTCATGTCAACGACCGCCATTCCTCTAGTCACCACACATTTCTCAATCCAATTTAATTCCTTCCACATTTCCTTTTCAGCAAAGGCATTATTATTAGTTGGCCCGCCTCCCTATTGCTATTTTCTTCATCATTTCTCTCTTCTCTTTTCTTTCTCTAAGCTTTGTGCATTCTCTTTTCTTTCTTTAAGCTTTGTGCAGTCACCGCCGTTGATCTTATATTGATTCGTGACCGTTAGATCTGCAAACCTTCACCACCATTGTTGCGCCTCGCCAGTGGACAACCATCACCTTCCTAGCTTCATCATGGTAACACAAAGGGTATATTTCATTTGCACTATGCTTTAAATGTTAGTTTAAATTTTAGTTTAAATTTTTAATTCAATATCCCATTTTGAGTTGAAATTTCAAATTAGAATTTGATTATGAATTCGAATTCTGAATACAAATTGAAAATTTTAATGCAAATTCGAATTTGAATTCGAATTTTAAGTTCAAGTTCAGATTTTTCAATTCAAAGTTCAATTTCAAATTTTAATTCAAAATTGAATTATGTTTTCAAAATTCTGATTTTGGATTCAAAAAAGAAATTCAAATTAATTTTCTAAAATCAAATTTCAAATTCAAATTTAAATATTAAATAATTAAATTTTAAATTTTAAATTTATTAAAATTTTAAATGCAAATTTGGATTTTGAATTTATATTTCAGCTTGACTTCATACTTTTAATCCAAATTTTAGTTTCAAGTTTAAATTTTGAGTTCAAGTCTTTGTCACGCCCGAGTTTCAAAACAGCGGTAGAATTTTTTTTATTTTTTATCAGAGTTCAAACTTTAACTCAGAACGTGAGCAGACCGCCACATGTATAGAAAATCTTCTGTTCACACGGACAGAGTCTCCTCTATACATGTTCGGCTAGGCAGATACAGTGATACAATCAGAGAGCAACAATCACTTAACTATCATCAACATAAACTACTACACTATAACACCCACAAATCCATCACAAAGGTATAATACAAAACTCCAATAAACAACTATAATATTAGATCAACCACTAAAACTAAAAATACTCTCCACTGGGTCAAAAGCAGGAATAGAGAACTGAAACTGTAAGTACTATCACTGGGCCACTACGGCCAATAGCAGGGGACAACTCTAGCGCAACAGCTCACTGGATCGCCCCAATCTCCCAGCACCTGACTGACCTGAAAAACAGTCACCCAGGGGGTGTGAGATACACTCTACATGTATCCCAGTGGGCACGACGGGCCGAGAAATAGCAAGTCGTACCTACCGGATACAATGATAAGCGGATAACAAAAACAGAATATAACTGAAAGCTGAATAACAAGATGCAGATATAAAATCTAAGCATGCTAAAGTGGAAACAGTGGTACTCATATAAAAAGCTAATCATGCTATAACTGATAAATCTGTCAAGCAGAAACTGATCATGCTGATAAATCTGACAAGCAGGAAATGATCATGTTATAACTGATAAATCTAACAAGCAGGACATGATCATGCAATAAACAAAGCTGGTAACTAACAATGCTGCAAACTAGAAGTGCTGAATAACAATAACTATAAGTACCCAATGCCACTATTGGTCACTGGGACCTCAGGCTAAATACCACATATACACCAACCTACTGTCATAACCCCAACGGGCTCACGGGTCGCCACTGCTGACCACTTTACCGGTAAAGTACACCACTGCGGGTAACAATTCCGCTAGTGTACGTGAAGAACAGCTGGCTCTGTGGCGATCATAATGCTGATGCTCAAGCTCATGGTCTAAAGACCACACACACGGCAATAAGCCGAGAAATCCCTATCGGGATGCTGAAGGCTGTAACAATCACGGATGCTGTATAAACGAATCTGAACAACAGGAGCTGAATATCTGAGCTGTAACTGAAACTGATAGCAGAACTGTACTTCTATTCTATCATGCATCATAGAACAGGAAATGCTGATATAACTAGGCTGATAACCAAACAAACATGGTATATGTCAAGCTGTATATATATATATATATATACTAAATGTTGAACCTGAAATTATATCAGAGACTGAGCTGAATATCTGAGCTGTAACTGAAACTGAATAGCAGAACTGTACTTCTATTCTATCATGCAGGAGAAGAATAGGAAATGCTGATATAAAGTGAACTGATAATCACTCTAGCTAATGTCCAGATGTATATCACTATACATACTAAGCGTTGAGAATGAAAGCATATAGAAAGCTCAACTGCAAGATCAAGGCAAACATAGCTGTAATGACTGAATGCTGGAATGAAAGCAAATAGAAAGGCTCAAACATAGGTTCAGGGCTACACCAAAAACAGGGGTCCGACCTACCACGGCATCCCATAGGGCCAACCTGATAAAGCCCGGACCGAAGATAAACCCACCTCAATGTAGATGATCACGGTGGCTGCTGGAAGGCTCACAAGCTGGCGGCTGACTGCTGGGACCTGGATCATATATACAGGTCAGAAAATAGACTCTCACACATACTCAACCCACTGACTTACTGAGTGCAGACAAGCTAACAGGGAACTTCGCTGAAGTCCCGGGATCTTCCGGAATTTTCGGGAATCCGCCGATAGATCCACTAAGACCCAATTTGTGCTAAACAATAACCAGAACTCGTGAAACTTCACGTGCTGCCCAAGAATGTCTAACTTAAGACATTTAGGCCCTAACACCAGACTCTGGGTAATCCTGTGCACCGGCAGTGCCATAACCACTAAAACACTTCCGGGAAGCCCATTTTGGCTCCGGAAGTTGCAAATGAGAACTAAAATCATCGGGCTCTCTGGAACAGCACCGGGAATAGCCATGGATACTTGGCATCATAAATTAATCACTGAAAATTCTCGACTTGCGTGATTAACACCGAATCGCCGTTAAATCGACGATTTTGCCGATTTACGGTTCGGAAACCAATTCCAGCTCAATGAAAGCCGTTGGATCTCTAACGAAGGGTTTAGAGACCACGAGTATGCTGTCTACAGCAGCCTACCAGGCTACAATTACAATTTGACCCCTAAGGTTTTACCAAATTGCATAAAAGCATGCAATTTCATGCCTTTTTCACTTGCATTTAATTTTGGACTGCTTTTAAACTGAACCGAGGACACCAATAGGTGGGCCTCGATGCACCGAATGTCGTGCTCACTATTTGGGAGCAACGCGGAACCCGAGGACAACTTCGGGTAGACAATTTCAATACATAAAGGCTCAAAATGCCACTTTTAATACCTAAACTCGACCAAACCCAATTTTAGGGTGAGCATCATGCTCCGTGGGTCGAAAGGACTTAGAAGCTCACCAACCAGGTGCCGCGGGGAAACCGAAAACATCGCCGGAGCAATATGGCTCAAATTCAAGTTAAAAGAGTTCGGTTTGCAAGATCTCTCCATCTACCCAGTCAGTTGCTGAAGTAGAGTGAGCATCAAGCTCAGGAGGTTGAAAGGAGTCGAATGCTCACTTGCTGGATGATCAACAACTAGCCTAAATCAATTTGGGCTCTCTCGGGCATTTCCCCGAACACCCGGTGTGCAACTTAGCACACAACACAACCTTGAAGGCAATAATGGTGGATCTCTATACAAAGGCTCTGGGTCTCATGCACAAGCACCTGTAGGTGCATCTTGACTCTAAGAAGATTGCTGGGCTCATGGCCGGCGGCGAGACACGGTGGCGGCGGCGGCGGAGCAAGCTCGGCCGGAACAAGAACTAACAATGGTGACCCACACCCGAGCTGCATGGGTCTCATGCAAAGGCCTCCTTGGGTCCCTCTCAACCAAAGGAAGACAACTGGAGCCTTGGCCCGCGACGAGGAGCGGTGCCGGCGCCGGAGCAAGGTGCTCGGCCAGAGCAAGGTTAGCCCGAAACTAGGGCTCGGATCTGCGAAGTGCACCCTAATCTAAATGCCCTAAAACTTCATGGGAAGGTTCCACAGGCCCTACAGAAAATTCCCACCATTTTGGTTCGGAGTTTGAGCCATCAGTTGCGGCAAACAGCCGCGGCGGAGCATTCATGCCTTCCGGCGGGTGCAACTTCCCCGCCGGCGACCGGAAACATCCACGACGTTGGGGTTCGACTGGGAGGTTCACCAAGAGGTGATGGAGATGCACAGGGTGTCTAGGTAGCAAGAAAAACAAAGAAGAGGGAGAGCTTACCTTGCAGGATCCGAGGAGGAAGGAGATGGTGGCTCCAGCGGCGCGCGGCCACGTCGGTGCACCAGCCCACCTCGGCTTGTCTTCTGGATGAAGAACACAACCACAGAGAGGTCGAGGCACAGGTTCAAGGGTTTTGGTGCTCTCCTTCTCCTACAACCCCGGGATCAAGAATGCTCCTTGAAGATTCTTGCTTCTCCGGCGAGCAGGGGCGGCGATTACTCGGGAGAGGTAGCAGAGGAAGATGAGGAGTCGTGGGGTGGAGGCTACGGTTTCAAAATGCGGCTAGGGTTCCCAACATGCAACCCAAAGTTGCTATACACACCATTTGAACAATATGCCATCTAGCCCGTCTACACTTGACATTTAAATCTAGGTCCACTTCAGTACAACCATTTTGCATAAAAGACCCTCTCCACATATTCTTTCACCCTTTGATACATAAAATATAAGGACTTCTAGCAAAATACTGTAAATTTTTGCATATTTCATACTTTTCGAGACAACCAGATTGTCAAACTGAAAAACGGACACCACCACGACGTCCGGCTCGACGAAACCTATAAAGTAGTAATTTTGGTTTGTCGCATTCGATCCCCTATAATTTTAAAATCCATAAAATACTGTAAATTATACAGTTCGGCACGCTTTACGATGCTTTAGGTTCGTCAAACGCCAATTTCGTTAGCGCCACTGCGCTCAGAATGACAAAGCGATTAAAATTGACTACCTGGACCGTTAGATTCGGACACCAGACAGTGAATCGACTGACGTTCGCCGGCGGAAAATCCAAATCAGGGGTTACTATTCATTGGCACTGTTCACTTAAGTCGCGGGTCCCATCAGTTTTTTTGCTGATTTCTGGACAATCCGACCGTCGGATCGAAAATCAGTTTATATCATTTTCAATCGATTCGACGAGACGGCCACACTGGCGATTTCAGATTTTCGGGATCAGACTCGAATCTAAAAGTCAAAAATAGTGCTCTAAAAATTGTGCAATTTGCACACCGGTATACAACCACTTAGGTTATATTTTGCATTTTCTTTTCACATTCACATTTGAATTCTTAAATTCAAATTTAAGTTTCTTGGGTACTACAGTCTTACATTCAAAATCAAAATTTCAATTTAAATTTAGAAACTTGAATTTAAATTTTAAATTTTATTTAATTTTTAAAATCAAATTTAAAATTTAGATTTAGATTTGAATTAAAATTTTAAATTCAAATTCATATTGAAAATTTAAATTTTGAATCAAAACTTAAATATTTTAATTAAATAAGAAATTAAATTTTAATTTGTTTTAAATTAAATTTTTAGTCTTTTGGTTGTTGGTTAGAGGCATCTTTGGAATTTTTCATAAATTACATATTTAGCGGAAATAAGTAATGTAAGACATCTATTTTTTTTTCGATAATATTTTTAGAGCAATTTATGTTATTTTTAGAATAACGTAAGACATCTATTTTAAATTTTAAATTTTAAAATTTTATATTTTAAATTTTAAAATTTTTATTTTTTATTTTTTATTTTTTATTTTTTATTTAAATTTTTTAATTTGAAAATTAAAATTAAAAATTTAAAATTTCACATTCAAATTTTAAAATTTTAAAATTTAAATTCAATTTTGAAATTTTTAATTTTGAAATTTAAATTCTAATTTTAAAATTTTAAAATTAAAAATTAAAAATTTATATTTTTAAATTTAAATTTTTGTATTGAAAATTTAAATTTAAAACAGAGTATTTTTTTAAGTTCACAATTCAAACAGTAAAAAGTAAAATAAATTTTTTATAGAATATTAAATTTTTTAAAATATCAAATATATTGTAAAATAAAACTCTATTTTATTTTTTAATAATTTTGTATTACTGACAAAATTACATAAAGGGTGAATAAAATGTAGTAATCTGAAAATATTTATATAAAATTTTCAATAATCCGGAAACCAAACAAATGCAAAACTAGTCTGGAGTGGAGTTAAAAATAAATAGAATGGGTTTCGATTTGGCCCACACTAGGCCTGTTAATTTAACTTACCTACATGGACTAGACCTTCTCAACCCAAAATTCTAAAATCTAGCGACTCGTACAGACTTAGGGCTGAGCTTCCTCTGAAGTGGCTGTCGGCCTAAATTTCCGAAAGTGATTAACGGACCATTTTTTTTTTTTTTTTTTTTTTTTTTTGAAAAAGTCTTTAGTTTTCTATTTCTTTTAAATTTGATCCTAATTTTTAAAATTAATTTTTTGATTTTAGAGGTCTAAACTTAGAAGAAACTAAAATCTGCTTCTAATTTTAGACTCAAATTTTAAATTTTAATTTTAATTTTGGATTCAAAATTTAAATTTAAATTTAATTTTAAATTTAAATTTAGATATTAATTTTAAATTTAAATTTTAAATCTCAAATTTCAAAATTTTAAATTTTAGAAAATTTCAAAAAAAAATTCAATTTTGAAATTTTATATGTTAAATTCAAAATTTTAAGTTTTAATTTTTAACTTTCAAATTTCAAACTTCAACTTATAAAATTTGAATTTTAATATTCAAGATTCAAATTTAAATTTAAAATTTGAAATTTTTAAATTTTAAATTTTAAATCTCAATTTTTAAATTTCAAATTTGAAATTTAACATAAAATTTCAATTTTGAAATTTAAAATATTAAATTTAAAATTTCAAATATTAGTTTTCAAATTTTAAATTTTAAATTTTAAATTTCATGGTTCAAATTTAGATTCTAAATTTTAAATTTTAAAATTTTAAATTTTAAATTTAAGATTTTAAAATTTTAAATTTTCAAATTTTAAATTTTAAATTTTCAAATTTTAAATTTTAAATTTTAAATTTTAAATTTTAAATTTTAAATTTTAAATTTTAAATTTTAAATTTTAAATTTTAAATTTTAAATTTTAAATTTTAAATTTTAAATTTTAAATTTTAAATTTCAAATTTTAAATTTTAAATTTTCAAATTTTAAAAATAATACTTTTAAATCTTTAATTTTTAGTTTTTCAAATTTAAATTTAGATTTTAATTTTTAAACATTAAATTTCAAATTCTAAATGTGAAATTTGAAAATTTTACATTTTAAATTTAGATATTAAATTTTAATATCAAATTTTAAATTCTGATTCAGATTTCAAAATTTAAATTTAAATTCAAATAATAAAATAAAATTTTAAATTCTGATTCAGATTTTAAAATTTAAATTTAAATTTAAATTTTAAATTATTTTTTTTAAAAAAAATATAGCAAAAAAAATTTATCATTTGTAAATAGTAAAAAATTTTCACTAATCAACTATATTAAATTACTTTTAGAAAAATCAATTTTCATCTAAACTCAACCAATAGCTCTACAGCTTTTAACCAAAATTAATTTTGTGGAGAGCCAAACTAGCTAATGGAGGAGCCAAACGCCTTGAGACGATGTGGGGACTACATCCTTTGTGGCTCGGTTTAGGTCGAACTAGCTTATAGTTCAGTTCGACTTGGCTCGATCCTCTTGTGATTACGCTCAAGTTGAACCGACTTGTAATTTGGTTTCGGCTCGGCTTGGGCCTCATGTGGTTCTGTTTGAGTTGAACCGACAAGTTGAATTCTTTATGGTTTTGGTTTAAGTTCAACCGGCTTGTGGTTTGGTTTGGCTCAAACCTCATGTAGCTCAGTTTAAGTTGAATCAGCCTAGGTTCAAGGTGTATCCTTCATGGCTCAGTTTAGGTCAAGCCGGTTTGTAGTTCGGTTTGGTTTGGCTCGGTTCTCCTGTGATTCCGTTCAAATTGAGCCGACTTGTAATTTGGTTCAGCTAGGCTTTGGCCTCATGTGGTTCTGTTTGGGATGAACCGATTTTAATTCGCGTTGAAACCTATATAGTTTGTTTCACTATTTATCCCGATCATATTCGAATTATGTCCATACGGTTCAGTTAGCAATCCAGTTTAAATCGAATTGAGTCAAACCGGGCGTATCACGAAGATAGCGGTTTGATCAAGTCGAGTCGTGTCTATCACGAAGATGGCGATTGGCTTGACCAGTGCCTATCACGAAGATGGCGATTTGATCGAATCGAGTCGTGCCTATCACGAAGATGACGATTGGCTCGATCGATGCCTATCACGAAGATAGCGGTTTGATTGAGTCGAGTCGTGCCTATCACGAAGTTAGCGATTGGCTCGATAGGTGCCTATCACGAAGATGGTGGTTTGATCGAGTCGAGCCATGCCTATCACGAAGATGGCGATTGGCTCGACCGGGGCCTATCACGAAGATGGTGGTTTGATCGAGTTGATTTATTTTTGTATTTTTTATTTTTTTTTATTTTTTTTTCAACGGGTTTGATCTTGTCGAGCCTATCACAAAGATGGCCACTCGATCGTACCAAAAAGAATGGTTTGGTTTGAAATAGAGATTTGTGTGTCGAACCTTGTCACGCCCCGAGTTTTAAAACAGCGGTAGAATTTTTTTATTTTTTTTTTTTATCAGAGTTCAAACTTTAAACTCAGGATGTGAACAGACCGCCACATGCATAGGAAATCCTCTGTCCACAAGGACAGAGTCTCCCCTGTACATGCTCGGCTAGGCAAGTACAGTGATACAATCAGAGAGCAATAATCACCAGTTAAACCAAAACATAAAGCTCTACAATTAATACATCCACAACTACTCCTAACATAGTCCACAAATACTCCAATCAAAATACAGAGACAACTATGATCATGATACTGTAACTGAAAATACTAGCACTAGGCCACTGTGGCCAATAGTAGGGGGCAACTCTATCGCGACAGCTCACTGGATCGTCCCAATCTCTCAGCACCCGACTGACCTGAAAAACAGGCACCCAGGGGGTGTGAGATACATCGACAGTGTATCCCAGTGGGCACGACGGGCCGAGAAATAGCAAGTCGTACCTACCGGATACAATGGTAAGCAGATAGTAAAAGCAGGATATAACTGAAAGCTGAATAACGAGATACTGAACTGAAACTAAGCATGCTGAAATGAAAACAGGGTACTTATACATAAAGTTAATCATGCATAACTAATAATCTGACAGGTAGGAAGTGATCATGCTATAAATAAAGCTGTAAACTGGAAATGCTGAATAACAATAAGTACCCAATCAATGCCACTATTGGTCACTGGGACCTCAGGCTAAATACCACCTGTACACCAATCTGTTGTCATAACCCTCTGGGCTCACGGGTCGCCACTGCTGACCACTTTACCGGTAAAGTACACCACTGCGGGGGATCAGCCCGCTAGTGTACGCGAAAGAACAGCTGGCTCTGTGGCGATCATAATGCTGATGCTCAAGCTCGTGGTCTAAAGACCGCACAAACGGCAATAAGCCGAGAAATCCCTATCAGGATGCTGAAGGCTGTAATAATCATGCTATAACAAATCTGAATAACAAGAACTATAACTGAACTGAATAGTAGGAAAGTACCCCTATTCTATCATGCACAAAGCACAGTAAATGCTAGCATAACAAAGCTGATGACAAGCAAGCATGATAAATATATCAAGATGTATCTATATACATACTAAATGCTGAATATGGAATCAAGGCAAGAACTGAACTGCAAGATCGATACTACATAACTGTACATAAAGAATGCTGGAATCAAAATAATTAGAAAGGCTCAAGCATAGGTTGAGGGCTACACCAAAAACAGGGGTCCAACCTACCACGGCACCCCATAGGGCCAACCTGATAAAGCCCGGACCGAAAATAAACCCACCTCAATGAAGATGATCACGGTGGCTGCTGGATGGCTCGCAGGCTGGCGGCTGACTGCTGGGACCTGAATCATATGCACAGGTCAGAAAATAGACTCTCACACATACCCAACCCACTGACACACTGTGTGCAGACAAACTAAACGGGGAACTTCGCTGAGGTCCCGGAATCTTCCGAAATCTTCGGAAATCCGCCGATAGATCCACTATGACCCAATCTGTGCCAAACAATAACCAAAACTCTTGAAACTTCACGTGCTGCCCAAGAATGTCTAACTTAAGACATTTAGGCCCTAACACCAAACTCTGGGTAATCCTGTGCACCGGCAATGCCATAACCACTGAAACACTTCCGGGAAGCCCATTTTGGCTCCGGAAATTGCAAACGAGAAACTAAAATCACCGGGCTCTTTAGAACAGCACCGGGAACAGCCACAGATACCTGGCATCACAAATTAATCACCGTAATTCCTTGAATTGCGTGATTAATGCCGAATTGCCGTTAAACCGGCGATTTTGCCGATTTACTGTTCGGGATCCAATTCCTGCTTAACGAAAAGCATCGGACCTCCAACAAAAGGTTTAGAGATCAAGAGTACCCAGCACACAGCATCTAGTATGGTCACAATTGCATTTAGGCCCCCAGGACTTTACCAAATTGCATAAAATAATGCAATTTCTTGCCTTTTTCGCTTGCATTTAATTTCGGAGTGCTATCTTAACGAACCGACACCACCAGCAGGTGGCCCTCGACTTGTTGGACACCGTGCTCACCTTTTGGAAGCAATGCGAAACCCGAGTAAAACTTCGGGCCAACAATTTCTATATTTAAAGGCTCAAATAGCTTAACTTCACACAACAGCCCAAGATCACCAGGCGATGTGAGACTTGTCTCACTAGCCCTGTCATCTAGACCCAAACTCAGCCGAGACTCGCCACACACTTCTGGCTGGTTATTGGCTCAGGTGGCTGAACAGGTGGCGGGGCAGGTGTAGCATGAACAGCAGCCTGCTGCTGTACAAGCTGCTGAACCACAGCGGTCAGTGCAGTAATCTGGTCCTGCATCTGCTGAAATCTATCAGAGCCCTCTGGCTCCCTCGGCACTCTGGGAGGTCGGCCGACACCTCGGCCTCTGCCTGCACCTCGCCCATCATCACCACCATGACGCCTAGGTCGAGCCATAACTGAAGCATAACAACCAGGTTAGGATATACTCAAATAGTGATAAGACACTTGAGCTCCTAACCCCAGGAACAACATACATCCCCGCGCACTCACGTCAGACTCAAGTCATCCTATGGCTCAATCCTAACCAGTTCCTAGGTATCTTATACCTATGCTCTGATACCATCTAATCTGTCACGCCCCGAGTTTCAAAACAGCGGTAGAATTTTTTTTTTTTTTTTTTTTTTTTTTTATCAGAGTTCAAACTTTAAACTCAGGACATGAACAGACCGCCACATGCATAGGAAATCCTCTGTCCACACGGACAGAGTCTCCCCTGTACATGCTCGGCTAGGCAAGTACAGTGATACAATCAGAGAGCAATAATCAACAGTTAAACCAAAACATAAAGCTCTACAATTAATACATCCACAACTACTCCTAACATAGTCCACAAATACTCCAATCAAAATATAGAGACGACTATGATCATGATACTGTAACTGAAAATACTAGCACTGGGTCACTGCGGCTAATAGCAGGGGACAACTCTATCGCGACAGCTCACTGGATCGTCCCAATCTCCCAGCACCCGACTGACCTGAAAAACAGGCACCCAGGGGGTGTGAGATACATCGACTGTGTATCCCAGTGGGCACGACGGGCCGAGAAATAGCAAGTCGTACCTACCGGATACAATGATAAGCAGATAGTAAAAGCAGGATATAACTGAAAGCTGAATAACGAGTTACTGAACTGAAACTAAGCATGCTGAAATGAAAACAGGGTACTTATACATAAAGTTAATCATGCATAACGAATAATCTGACAGGTAGGAAGTGATCATGCTATGAATAAAGCTGTAAATTGGAAATGCTCTCCAGAGATGTATATACGGAGGACCATGACCGTGTACACTTAGCTGCACACTGCCTCGAGGGTGAGGCGGATCAATGGTGGTCTGAGATTTTGAGAGACTAGTACGGGGGAACTCCTGAACCCCCGTGGCAAGTCCTCAAGGATACATTATATGACCACTATCTGAATGATGTGACGAAGTAGGGACTAGAGCGGCAGCTGGAGACTATGCATCAGGGAGACCGCACTGTGCGGGATTATGAGCGGGAGTTCTCCCGTGTTGGTGCTTTGGTTCCGCATGCGGTGCAGGATGAACAATGCAAGATCCGGCTCTTCTCCCAAGGGCTGCGACCTGAGATCAGGCGACTCCTCTCCTCCTTAGACATCCGGATGTATCGAATTTGCGTCAACCGTGCCCTTTCTGTGGAGACCGACATAGTATCCTCTCGTGCTGAGCGACAGGCTTCAGAGAAAGGTAAAGAGAAGAAGAGATCGTTTTCGGGAGGCGGAGGTGGAGCCTCGAGCAGCGAGAAGCCACCCAAATACCCTCGACCCCATGATCAGACTATGAGTGTTTCTGCTAGCAGTCAACAGCTCACGAAAATGGTCGCACAATCAAATCGGTCGAAGAACCGTCATCGCATTGTTCGGTGCACGTTTTGAGGAGACGGGTGTTTAGTGAATATACACGCACGACATTGCAACGATCCAATGCCGGATTTGATCGGTCGAGCCTATCACGAAGATGGCCGCACAATCAAATCGACAAAAAGGTCGCAAATGTGTCGTTTGTGCGCATACCGACCCGCATGCCGTCATCTTGGTGGTGAGATAGTTTTGTGGCCACCATCGTTGCCACCGTCGAAGAAAGAAAAAAAAGGCAATGAGACCTCCTCATACATCGTCGTCGTCATCGTCGTCGCCATCATGGCCGCCGTCGCCGTCACCGTCGTCGTTACCGTCGTGCATTCACTTTTTTTTATTTTATTTCTTCTTCTTTTTTTTTTTAAACATCTCCCCTTTTTTTTTTCTTTTTTTTTTCTTTTTTTTTGAATCCAATGGCCCAATTTATTGTGATTTTAGAACCATTTCGTTTTGGGAAACAATTCAAAAGATTTTAAAATATAAGGCAATGATATATTTTTATTTCTTTTCCCTTTTTTTCTTTTTTTTTTTCTTTTCCCTTTTTTTCTATATCTCATTCCCTTCTTTTTTTTATTTCTTTTTCTTTCTTGACTATGGGTCAACATTTAATTGATTTTCTTTATCCATTTTCATATTCCTTTTCTTTTCTTTTTCTTTTTTAATTTTGAATTTCAAATTTTTTTTTATCTCAACAGACCCCAGCCAGCCCCGCCCTCCAAAAGAACCGCACCCACATAATCCCCAAAAAGGTCCCCACATGTACCCCCGCCACCCAACCCTCACCGGAACCCATACTAATACTTAAGTACTTAAGGAATTCGCCTCGTCGCATTCAAGTCACACCCCACACTTCCTGCTCTCTTTATGATTGATGATACATCAATAGTTAAGATGTATATCACTTTTATATCAACGATGCATCAATATTTAGTCAAATAAATTGAATTGTGGGACTAGATTGCAATAATTTTGAAAGTTCAAGCCAAAATATTCCAACAAATTAAAATTTGAGAATCAAAATTGTCACACACCTCATAGTTTGAGAACCAAAAGTGCAATTTGCTCTTTTTCTTAAAATTATCATTATTGATGCACCTGATTTGTAATTTTTCAGACTAAAAAATCATTATTTGCATAGTCAAATTAAGCATATGTTCAAAGTTTTTCATAAATTTTTAACATTTACTTATTTGTATACAAGGTGATTACTAATTTTCAAATCTTTTACTTCAAAGCCTACTTGCTTCACATTTCCGGCGGGTAGCATGCTGTCTTTCTCTCTCTCTCAAAAAAAAAAAAAAAAAAAAAAAAAAAAAAAAAAAAAAAAAAAATGTTATTTTGAAGTTGTTTTATTTGTGCACTAATATTTTGTTCTTCTTTTGGCAGATTAGATGCGCGAGGAGATCAATGTACGGAATTTCATAGCACTAAAATATTTAAGAACATTCACTGCCTAGAAACTACAATGGCCGAGGCTGTAATACTTTCAGCCATTGGAAAGCTCGGTCTTGCATTAGGCAGAGAAGTACTAAACCAAGCTAGCTCTCTATTTTCCCGACAATTAGCATCACTGGCAGAGCTCCCTAATAGTATGGAACGCATAAGGCGTGAACTCCATGTAATGCACAAATTCCTACTTGACAACGATAAGGTAGGTAGCAAAAATCAAGTCCTAGAAGAATGGATAGAAGAAGTGCGAAAAGTCGCATATACTATTGAGGATATTGTGGAGGAGTATATCCATCTTATAGTTCCTCCATATCAGCAACAACAAAGTTGGCTAGTTGGTTACGTGAAAAAAGTGTTGAAGCAACCAGAATCGTTTGGTGTTTTGTGTCGTATTGCCTCTGAAATAGAACAAGTAGAGAAAGATCTTGACCACCTCTCACGCTTAAAAGATCGATACATTCAATCAGGAAGTTTTCAGCATAGTAGTAGCTCAAATAATGTGAGCAAATGGACACAACATCTTATGGGAATCTCTTCTCTTTTCATGGATGAGGAACAGCTCGTAGGGATTGATGAAAACCGACAGATATTAACTGATTGGTTGAGGTCTGATAAATTAGAACGCTGCATAATAACAGTGTGTGGTATGGGTGGGCTCGGAAAAACTACTTTAGTCACCAATGTTTATAAAAGAGAGAGTAAAACCTTTGACTGCCATGCCTGGATTTCTGTATCTCAAACTTTTAAAATTGAAGATATTCTCCGAAAAATGATTACTGAACTTTTCAGCAACCAAAAGATAATAGTTCCAACTGACGTTCCCACCATGGATGTTCGAAAGTTGATAGAGACACTGAGGGAATTCTTGTGGCCAAAAAAGTATCTAATTGTACTAGATGATGTATGGGAACCGGAAGCATTTGATGTATTGCTTGTTTCTCTTGTTAATAATCAGCTAGGAAGTAGAATATTTATTACAACCAGAAATGAAAAAGTGGCATTACTTGCAAACAAAAACCGCAAGCTTGAACTCAAACCTTTATCCGATCTTGATGCATGGAAACTTTTCTGCAGGGGAGCATTTCGGAATTATGAAAATCAAGAATGCCCTCCGGAGTTAGAAAAAAGTGCAAGAGATATTGTGGCCAAGTGCGAAGGGTTGCCACTAGCTATTGTATCACTAGGCAGTCTCCTGTCCTTAAAAGAGAATAGTGAGACAGAATGGAAGCGAGTTTATGATCAGCTTAATTGGGAGCTTACAAACAACCCAGGTCTCGATCGCGTGAGAAACATTTTGAATTTAAGCTACTACTCTCTTCCAAGACATCTAAAGAATTGCTTCTTATCTTGTAGCATGTTCCCAGAGGATCATCTTCTTAAAAGAAAAGTGCTTATCAGGCTATGGATAGCAGAGGGTTTTGTGGTAGAAAGGAGATCAAGCAAGGCTGAGGATGTTGCAGAAGGATATCTCGTGGAGCTTATCCAACGGAGCATGCTGCAACTCGTAAAGAGGAACCACTTTGGTAGGGTAATGTATTGTCGGATGCATGACCTCATGCGCGAATTGGCCGTCTCTTTATCTGAAAATGAGAAGTTCCACATTATTTATGAGGATAATGGGTCGGAAAGGATGGTGGATGCTAATGCACATCGCCTGTCTGTTCTCAAATGCAGCAATGATATTGGATTTAACATTGATCTACTGCAGCTACGAACCTTTGTAGCATTTGACACTACTATGCCATCATCCTCAATATTATCCATGTTTCGATCCAAATCAAGGTTTATTGTAATTCTTGAACTGCAAGGCTTACCTATTGAGGAGATACCTGATGCTATTGGAGATTTAACCAGTTTGCGATATTTGGGTTTAAGAGATACAAAGGTAAAATTACTACCAAAATCCATTGGGAAGCTTTCCAATTTGTTGATCTTGGACCTCTGTAATTCAGCAATACAAAAGCTGCCTCGTGGGATCACAAATCTCAAGAAGTTGCGACACTTGTTTGTTGAGAAGGTAAATGATCCAACCGGAAAAACCTTTCGCTATCGTTGTGGTATACAAGCACCAAAGGGTTTGTGGAATTTAAAAGAATTGCAAACATTGCAGGCGGTTGAAGCAAGTAGTGAGTTGGTTGGGCGACTGGGAAATTTGACCAACCTAAGAAGCTTTAGAATATGGAACGTAAAGGAAATCTACTCTGCACAACTGTGTGCATCATTATCACAGATGCGTTGTCTATCCTACTTAAGCATTAATGCAAGTGATGAAAATGAGTTTCTCAATTTGGAAGGCCTAAATCCCCCTCCCCCGAAACTTCAAAAGCTAGATCTACAAGGTAGATTGGCAGCAGAAACGATGATGTCTCCTTTGTTACAAGATCACAGGAAAAATCTCCGACAATTATGGCTATCTTGGTCTCAGCTAGCTGAGGATCCTCTTCAGTCGCTCGCTCAGTTATCAAACCTCACTTCCTTATGTCTTCAAAGAGCATATAATGGAGAAGAGTTGTGCTTTCGTGCCGATTGTTTCCCTAACTTGCACACGCTCGATTTGATTGACCTGCCGCAACTCCAACGAGTGAAGATAGAGAAGACAGCCATGTTAAACTTAAAAATTCTATATCTGGAAAGCCTAAGAAACCTAGCAGAGGTTCTAGAGGGCATTGAATTCCTAACATCGTTGCAGCAGCTATTTTTTATTGATCTGGATCCTCGGTTGACTCGTAGTTTAGAAGACAATAGAGATAAGCTTGGACACATCAGCTCCATCCATATACACCAACTAGAAAGCACTTGAAGTGAGCCTTCCTTTCATCTGGATTCACTCGCAAGTAAGTTTCTACATGTCATACCCACGCATTCATTTACAAATTTCACTGAGTTTTCATGTTTAACCCAAAACTAAATACAGCACATAACCTATGTTAGTATCTTCTTATGTCTAATTTATTGATTTTCTCTCCTTTGATTTGATTTTTGTTTATTTCATCTCATTTGGACCTACAAGTATACGATTAATATATTTTTATGAACTTAAATTCCATATATTTTTATAAACTTCAATACATTAGTTCTAATCTCAAATTTATTCAGTCAACATATATACAAATTGCTACTACAGAGAAATTAAAATAAACCAAATATATATATTCGTTGAAGTCCTACAGAGAGGTTTTGCCAATTTATTGAAATTCACAAATTATATTTTTATTGTACCAACTTGTTTTCTTACTATATAATTTAAGTAATAAATTTACCAGTGCAACTGTACAAATGTACTAAGCATTTATCCATTATTTTTTTTTTCCATCACATGTTTCCTTATCATGAATTGAATTAAAAAAAAAAAATTCTATACTAGTGAAAGTGTGCATGCAACGCACGCTTTGCACAAAAATAAAGAAAAAAAAAATTAAGGAGATAGTTTTACTTGAATAAATATTAAAAATAATTTTACTTGTATGAATATTAAAAATTTAATAAATTTTATCTGATTATAATTATCTAATCTGATAGAAAATTAAGAATAATTATACTAGATTTAGTCAAATTTGGTTTATCTATTAAAATTTAATTAATTTAAAAGTTAAATCATGCCGGTCAATACGCTAAAAACTTATTAGAGAATAAAATTAAATGAAAATTTATAAGGGTATTTCAAATATAAATGTATTTTGAAAATTGTGGGATATTTTCAAAAGAAAATTTGACAGACCCAAGATTTATATATACACTAGCTAAAGAGCACATGTAATGCACACTTTTCACAAAAGTAAAAAATAAAAAAATAAACGTAAAAAGTAATTTTAAAGACTTTTAATTTGACATCTCCAAAAATTTTATTCGATGTTTTATATATAGTACAGATTTAAGATCTAATCAAATTTCAAATTTTATTCGATGTTTTATATATAATACAGATTTAAGATCTGATCAAATTTCAGAATCTACCACGCGTAAACTTTTAGGTGTAAAAACATGCATCATAGAAGTGATTTTTCTTCATTTCTTCGTTGGTCCTTTATATTGCAGACACCTCACTTTTATTTCTTTGGCAATACATAAATAATCTACTTTATAATTGGAACTATCACCATAGTCTTCTTTCTTGTTCACCTATTTATTTTGTGCATGTGAAATTTGGTGTTAATTTTTCAACGTGTACTTGTCAATTTGTTTCTTTTTCTATTTTTTTGGAGATTCAGGTCATCCTCTCCACGGTTTCAAGCCACCATATGCTGCTCAATGTTTGTCGCCCATGCCATTATTTGTTTAACGTTGCATAATTATTTGTTTGTCTGCTATATTATTTCTATAAACTCTGACAATATTGTCGTATGCACTTTCTGTTTCAATTTAGTTCTTTCAATCGCGTGCTTTGTATGTTGTTATGTCATATAATGTAGGACGTATGATATACGGTAATGTTCTGTAAGAAAATCTTATTGATAATAATGTGTCATTTTGTCAGAACATTTGCATCTACACTAATGTGATTTTTCGTATTCTCGATGGATTTACATTCGTTCACTACAACAAAATTATACTATAGTAATATTTTTAAGTGTTTCTAAAAATTTAAAAAAATACCGCTAGCAAAAATATCGACACTTATTATTAGTGTCGCTATATATGCGGTCGCTAGAGTGTATAGCGACATATTATTGTAATGTGTCCCATAAATATGTCTCTATAATTTAATTTTAAATATAGATGGAATATAGATAGAACACTTATACAAAAGTGTCATAAAAATATGTTCCTATAACCTAACTTTATTGTAGTGGTTGTATACTTTATGAAGACTTACCAAAATACAATACAAGGAACTCTTATAACACAATACAAATACAAGCAATTTCTATCTATAGAGGACTTGCACAGAGAAACTGAATAAAAGTGGGGCATGTTGGAGAGGATAGCTTCGATCTAACGTGGGCATGCTGACTTGATCTGTAAGTAATGGCTTGTCGAGCTAGCTCATTTTGATCTTACAGATGGTTGAAGGAGTCTATATTAGCCAATCACTTTAATACCCTATACAATTGACATTCGTGCAACTCGCTCACAGTTGCACATGCCGTAATTAATGAATAATTCCTAGATTTGGTAATTCGCAAAAAGTTCTGAATAAAGCATAATCTCTCATAAGTTTACTTACAATTAATGTACAACTACACGATCATTAATCTATCTCATTGGAGATGGACTAGAAATTGCCTGTATATACCAATAGCTGTCTATAACAGTTGAGTTTTAGTGTTGTCATGAATTCCGACTTGTGGAGACTAAAGCCCCTCCATCTATGCAATCATCACTACAAGAAAATATAGCATTAGTGGCAAACATAAGGTGGCGATAAAATTTATCGCCACTTTATGGTTATCTATGGTGGTAATTAGAAAAATCGCCACTAATTTATTAACTTAAAGTGGCAATATTATTTTCGCCACTAAATGTCTATTTTATCGCCACTATATAGCTATCTGTGGTGGCGATAAAAAAAATCACCACTAATTTATTAATTTAAAGTGGCAATCCTCTTTTCGCCACTAAATGATTATTTTGTCACCACTATATGGCTACCTATGGTGGCGATAAAAAAAATCGCCACTAATTTATTGATTTAAAGTGGCAAATCTATTAGCCACATGGCTACTTATGGTGGCGTTAAAATGAATCGCCACTAATTAGCACGTGATTCACTAAATAATTAATTATTTATGGAGACGATAAAAATAATTACTATCGAATAATTAATTTAATGTGATAATTTATTTTTCGTCGCTAAATAATTATTTTGTTACAATTGAAATTATCACTAATTAATTTTTTTTTATTTATACTTTCTAACTTTTATTTTTTTTAATTATTTTTTTATAAAACGTCATTATATATAATTTTTTATTATTATAATTTTTTAATTTAACTTATTTAGTTTACTTATTTTTTTTATTATACTCTTATATTTTATAACTCTAAAATTTTTAAATTTAAAATTTAAAAATTTTAAAATAAAATTTTATTTTAATTTTATATAATTTTATTTAAAAAGTGTAATAAATTTATAATATTAAAATAAATTAGGTATAACTAATAATTTATAGTTTTGAAATAAAAATTAAAATAACATTTATTTAAATTTATAATTTATAATTTAAAATTAAATTTATAATTTATAATTTATAATTTAAAATTAAATTTATAATTTAAAATTTAAAATTAAATTTATAAATAATTTATAATTTAAATATAATTTAAAAATTAACCCCCCTCCCCCTCTCTCTCTCTCTCTCTCTCTCTCTCTCTCTCTCTCTCTCTCTCTCTCTCTCTCTCTCTCTATTTTTCTCACTGCGAGAGAAAACTTAAAACTCCCCCCCCCCCCCCCCCCCCCTCTCTCTCTCTCTCTCTCCCCTAAACCGAGAGAAAACTTAAAACTCCCCCTCTCTCTCTCTCTCTCTCTCTCTCTCTCTCTCTCTCCCCTAAACCAAGCTCACGCCGGCGATCTCCTCGCCGGCGGGCCCCTCACCGCCGATCTCCTCGCCGGCGGGCCCCTCACCGTCGATCTCCTCGTCGGCGAGCCCTTCGCAGCCGATCTCTTCACCGGAACCCTTCGCAGCCGATCTCTTCGCAGCCGTGCTCCTCGCCGGCTAGTTAATTAGTGACCCCTTCGCCGCACAAGGTTGTCGCCGGCGAGGCCAACGGCTCCGGCAAGTTCGGCCAGGCCGAGGGCTCCGCCTACTTGCTTCGTGCAGGAGCACAAGAGGTGATCTCAAAACCCTAGTTGTGTTTCTTCATTTTTTTTTGGTGCTGCGTGAGGATTTATTTGATTTGAATCTGATATCTGTTTGCAATTTCAATTGCTGGATATTGCTTGGCCATTCGTTTTGATTTTGGTCTCTATCAACTGATTTTTTAATCGAACCCATATACAATTTTAATTAAAGGATAATATCACGTCGCGTGTTTTGATTTTTTTCCCCATCTATTTTCTTGATTTACCTGGAATCTATTCACAATTTCAATTAATGAATATAACTACATTGTTTGATTTGATTTTGATTTGCATTTCTTGTTTAGATGGAATGTGATCGCAATTTCAATTAAAGGGTATTATTAGGCTATTTTATTAGGATATTATTGTGGGATCTGTAACTAATAGAAAGTACCATCTCGTATCTTCGGCTATTTGAGCAAGGTTTCTTGTTCGAGATATATATAACAAGTAGAAGGCCATTTGTTCATCTATAGACATTGTGTTTCTTTATTGGCAATTTTAGCTGTGATTAACCCTACTTATGTCATGCATCACAACCCCATGCACCAGTAAAATGGCCCCTTCTATTGCTATTCACATAGTTCACCCATGTAAGCTGACTATTGGTGATATAGTGGCATTAATATTATGGGTTTAGGGTCTATATGCTCATTACCGAAGGTGGGCAAGATTATTGAAGTTCTTGTAGACATAAGGTTCATGGGACAGTAAGTATATGAGTATTCAACTACTATGTTTTCTTTTCTCATTTTCATTTTTCCTTCTTGTTTGTCTGTGGCATCTGTGTTGGTGTGCATTTGGGTAGGAATAAGTAAAATGTGGACTTTGTTGTGAGGTTGTGAAACAATTGTGTGCTCTAATTTTACACTCCACATTATGGTCCGTGTCATTTATGGTGGGTACCCTGTAATTTGGATATGCCTTGCAGTACCTATCTGATTGATAATTATGCTGTCTGGATTAGTTAAGGGTCACCTGAATAAATATGCATGTTATATTCTGGGCTAAATTGGTCGAGTGACTCAAGGAATATACTGGGCTAACATTCTCTGCGGTTGATGAGCTATAGTAGTGGAGGTGCCATAATCTGTGTTTCTTGCGCAGCTGACTTATTGGTGGTTAGATCATGTACATAGAAGTGGTGATCTTTCTCTGGTAACTTGATTATTCCCAACACACTATCTGTGTGCAATTTTTGATACTTTAACTTATTTCCATAGTTTTATGTAAAAAACAAGTACTCGCTGCAACTTGTTAGAGATAATGCTAATTAGTTAGAATTAGATTATCTAAGATATTTGGTTGGTTAAATTTTGATAAAGATAAATCTAATTAGATAGGATATCTAATTAGAATAGGATTTTGTATAATAATCTATAAATAGGTTGGTCGGGCTATTATAATTGTTAATGAAGCCGGAGTCGCCTTAATTAATTAGTGAGGCCAAAGAAAGACGTGTGGGCATGAAGTTATTTTTTCAATAAAGGCAAGTTTAGTTTGCTTTGTACACTTGGACGAACGGGAGACGGACCCCCACTTTGGAGCGTCTAGACAGGGCGCTCATTTCGCCGGATTGGCAGTCTTTCTTTCCCAGATCGACACTCAGCGCGCTCCCGAGGCCAAGGTCAGATCACACACCTATTGTTCTTACGGCTTCTTCTTTTATTCCTTCTCCACACTTATTCAGATTCGAGAACTCGTGGCTCCGTTACCCGGAAGTAAATAATGTTGTCGCGCACGCCTGGAACGGGGGTCGGGCGAGGGATGGGCGTGTGCCCGGCTTCGATTCTAAAATCAGGCGGGTTTCCACAGCCCTTAAAGCGTGGAGTAGCGGGATTTCATCCTCTCTAAAGTCACAAGCCGAGTGGTGCCTCGGTTGGATCAATTGGTGCGATAGAGCTGAAGAGCTCAGGGCGCTTTCGTTAGAAGAGAGCCTGCTGAGATCGAGGCTCAAGGAGAGATACACGGAAATTAGCATCCAAGATGAAATTAAATGGAAGCAACGATCCAGGGTACACTGGTTGAGGGCGGGAGATGCGAACACCAAGTTCTTCCACCGTTGTGCCAACCTTCGCAGGAGCAAGAATTTTATCACCCGGCTCACCGATGGACTCGCCTCCTGCTCTAGTAACGCGGATATGGCTGCCCTTCTGTTTTCCTTTTTCTCCGCTCAACTTGGCACGGAGTCCCGTACCAATTCGGGTTTTGAGCTTGCTTCCCTCTATGCTATGGATTCTTCGGACCTTCGGCCCCTTCAGGACCCCTTTTCGGAACAAGAAATTAAAAGAGCTGTTTTTTCCTGTGCGCCGGATAGAGCGCCGGGACCAGATGGACTACCTTTAACCTTTTATCAGCACTATTGGGAGGTGATAAAGCCGGACCTGGTGGAGTCTTTTCACAAGTTGTATTCCGGCCTACTGGATTTACAAGAAACCAACAGAGGTTGGATATGTCTTATCCCGAAAAAAGCTGGAGCAACAGATGTGCGGGAGTTTCGACCCATCTGCTTGATCAATGGATTGACCAAAATTATTTCCAAAGTGCTGGCGACAAGACTACAATTTTACTTGGATGATCTCATTAATCCCTTCCAAACGGCGTTTATCAAAGGCCGCTCGATCCTCGACAATTTTTACACGGCGCACATCCTTACACATCATCTCTACTCCTCCCATCAACAAGCAGCCTTATTGAAGATTGACTTCGAGCGAGCCTTCGACCACATCAACTGGGAGTTCTTGGTAGACTTGCTACACACGAGGGGTTTCGGAGAAAAGTGGATTGGTTGGATTAAAGCGTTTCTACATTCTTCCTCTAATGCGATTCTCCTTAATGGAGCACCGGGCGACTACTTCCAATGTAAACGTAGCCTCCGACAGGGGGACCCACTTTCCCCCCTTCTATTCATCCTTTGCATTGATGCGTTGTTCAGGATGATTCAAGCGGTGGTCTCCAACTCGCTGCTTCACCAGGTGGGCATCGGCGACATCAATATCCACACGCTACAATTTGCCGACGACCTGCTCCTCTTCTTTGACGGCAGCGTTAAATCGGCAGAGAGGATCAAGATCATACTTGACGACTTCGCGGCGGCCTCGGGACTAAGGATTAATTTTTCTAAGAGCCGCATTATCCCAGTGCATTTAGCGACGGACCAGGCGCACAGGTTGGCTAGCTTGTTCGGATGCGCTATTGAAGGGTTTCCGCTCACTTATTTAGGCCTACCTCTCTCACCCAAGCGGTTGAGAAAAACCGACTTCCTACCGCTCGTCGAGAAAATTGGTAAGCGACTGGCGGGTTGGAAAGGTCAGTTGCTGTCAAGAGCGGGTCGATTGATTCTTGTCAACTCGGTGTTATCTAGCGCTCCAACCTTCTTCTGCTCAGCTTTCAAGATTCCGCATTGGGCGATAAAAGAAATTGACAGAATTCGACGGGGTTTCTTTTGGAAAGGCATGGACAACACCAGCGGGTTTCATTGCCTTGTCAATTGGAAGCAGGTTTGCCGACCCAAGGCAGTTGGTGGACTGGGAATTCGCAACATCTCCACGTCAAATTCTGCACTGCTAATGAAAGGACTGTGGACCTTTTATAATGATACAGAGCGGCCTTGGGTACGACTTTTAAGGCGTATTTACTACAAGAGAAAATCGCCTTGTGCGGGGGGAAATACACCTACTAAATGCGCGCCCATATGGAAGGGCATCCTCACCACCTCGGGGGCTTTCCACACTTCTGTTACATTCAGGGTTGGGGACGGGGCGACAATCCCTTTTTGGCATGCTAAATGGACGGGCGACGAACCGCTGCGAACTCGCTTCCCGACGCTGTTCGCGTTATCCTCGCCTAAATACATCTCGGTCAAGTCATGGCTGCATCGCTTCGCTGACAAGGCCAACCTCGGATTTCGCAGTTTGTGGGCCAACGACTCGGTGGGCCATCGCGAATATACGTGCTTCCAAAATGCAATTCAGAATACCTCTTTGACCCTCCGTGCGGACGCTCTAGATTGGAGATGGAACATTAAAGGATGCTTCAGTGCGAAGGAAGCTTACAATTTTCTGGCCTTCGACGGAGTCAACGATCGACGCATCCTACACCTTTGGAGCTTAAAGGTACCTCTTCGTATCAAAATTTTCCTATGGTTGGCTGCGAGAAACCGGTTGTTAACAGCTGATCAGCTTACCAAGCGTGGGTGGCATGGACCTTCATGCTGTGTCTGTTGCTTTGGTGACGAGGAGAGCCTGGAACATATCTTCTTCGATTGCCACTTCGCTCGCACGGTTTGGAACAAGACTATACAGGGCAACACTCTCGGGTTGACAAGCTTGCTACATGGATCAGGGGGCCTGGCGGAAAGATGGAAGAGGAGCACATCGGCGACCGAATGGAGCGACCGGGGCTTCCTCGACGTGTGCGTGGCAGCCACATGTTGGGAATTATGGATAGAGCGAAACTACAGGATCTTCGATAATCAAACCAACAGTACGAGGGAGTGTGCTGGGAGGATCCTGAGCACAATGGCACTGTGGAGAGTGGCGTTGGGTGAGTAACGATTCCGGTAAGGAACCCACGGAGAGATGCAGGCCAGTTTTCACCACGATGTGGGGATGTGGAACTCCACAATTCCCTCACAGTTTACGTAGTGCCACAAGCAGCAGGTTCGGATTGTGCATATTATCGACCCTTAATCCACGCACAGGAGCGGACTCCTCTTTTGCATCTCGGGGAACTCCAAATTATCACATCCAGTGTTTTGAGGCAGAGAGAAGGAGCATAGCTAATAGTTGTGGTTTGTTATTCTGCTTCGTGGATTATTGCTAAATTCCTGGACTACATGTACGCTGTACTAGATGTATGTTTTCCTTTTGTTGTCTTTGCTAATTTTGTTAGGGTGGGTGTCGAGGCTGGTCTCCTTTTGGGTGTAGCTGGCGCCCCAGCTTTGCTTGGGAGCTGGGGCACTCAGCACCTTGGGTTAACCTCTGTACTACTTTGTAATCAAATAGGGTTTTACCCTGTTTAATCAAAAAAAAAAGTTTAGTTTGCTTCCACCAAAACGTACCAGATTCTTTATCTCTTCTCTTTTCCATTCTATTTTTGTGGTGATTCCTATATACCATAACAAGTATATAGAAAATATTTGGAGGCCCATCACCGTAACAAGTGGTATCGGAGCCTTGTTTTCAAGAGAAGAAGATACCGATGGCATTTAACAGTGCCAATGGAGTTGCACAAGGATTCCCAATATTCAAAGGAGACAATTATGATTTTTGGTGTGTGAAGATGCGGACGTTGCTGCGATCCCAAGATCTATGGGATTTTGTTGAAAAAGGATGTAAGGAAGAAACGGGAGAGAATCTGAAAAAAGATGCGAAGGCGCTTTTCTTTATTCAACAATCTATTGACGACTCAATATTTTCCCACATTGCCGGCGCTATCCGATCGAAAGAAGCATAGGATATATTACAAAAGGAATACCAAGGTAACGAAAAGGTACTCAGAATTAAAATTCAAACTTTAAAAAGAAAATTTGAGACTTCATTTATGGAAGAAAAAGAAAATATTCATACCTTTTATTCTAGAGTTATGGAATTAGTTATCTTGATGCGTACCTATGGTGAACAAATTTCTGATCAAACAGTAGTTGAGAAAATTTTAAGAAGTTTGACGAAAAAATACGGTGATGTAGTTTCTGCTATAGAAGAAGCAAAAGATTTATCTAAATTGTCTTGTAGCGAACTTCTTGGTTCTCTCTTAGCACATGAGGAACGAAAAGATAGAACCGAAAATTTTTCGGAGCATGCTTTTCAAAGCGAATCGAAAGGCAATGAAAAAGATAAAGCAGATACTTCTAATCGCCAAGCTTCAGCATCTGGAGACCATGGTAGAGGTCGTGGTCGTGGTCGTGGCCGTGGTAGAGGTCGCGGCGGTAGATCGGGTGGATACAATAACAGAAACGGTGAAGGATCAAGTAATCAAAATCAGAGAACCTACAGAGGTAATGATCAGCCCTATAATTATAAAAATATTCAATGTTATTATTGTAAGAAATTTGGCCATATCGAGCGATTTTGTCGATTGAAACAACAAAACGCTAATTTTGCTCAAGGAGATAATGAAAACGATAATGTACTTTTTGCATGTCGTTCATCAGAAAAAGCTGCTAACAGTATTTGGTATGTCGATAGTGGTTGTAGCAGTCACATGACAGGAAAAGAAGAGAACTTTATTAATTTGGATAAATCTGTTAAAGGCCGAGTGACGATGGGTGATGGCTATGTTCAGGACGTGCATGGAAGAGGTACAATTGAGGCAAATATTTCAGGAATTCAAAAAATAAATAATGTTTTATATGTTCCTGGTTTGAATTCCAATCTTTTTAGTGTGGGCCAATTTTTGAAAGAAGGTTATTCGCTTATTTTTGAAGATTCTAAGTGCACTATTTATAAAGATAAATATAAAAGGGATTTATTTTTTGAAGTTCCGATGACAGAAAATAAAGTTTTTCCTGTTCATGTTGCAATGAAAGTAGTGCTAGATGATGATTGGTTATGGCACTATAGATATGGTCACTTGAGTTTTAAGGGGCTTGATTTATTACATAAAAAGAATATGGTTGATGGTTTGCCTTTGGTGCATAATAATGGTTCTGTATGTGAAAGTTGTGTGTTAGGAAAGCATCACAGAGACTCTTTTCCAAGAAACAGCAATTGGAGAGCCAAAGAACCACTAGAATTGATACATGCTGATGTTTGTGGGCCGATGCAGACACCGTCGCTCAGCAGCAATTATTATTTTGTGGTTTTCGTGGATGACTACAGTCGGATGACTTGGATTTATTTTATTAAAAATAAATCCGATGCTTTTGATGTTTTTCGAAAATTTAAAAATTTGGTCGAAAACGAATCCGGTTATTATATTAAGACTCTCCGTACAGATCGAGGGGGAGAATTTATTTCTAATAAATTTGAAAATTTTTGTGAATCAAATGGTATTCGCAGGCAGTTGACAACCAGTTACACGCCTCAACAGAATGGCGTTGCTGAGCGCAAAAATCGAAGTTTGGTAGAGATGGCAAAAAGTATGATGAAAGCGAAAGGACTTCCAAATAAATTCTGGGCAGAAGCGGTATCTACTGCAGCATACATTCTTAATAGAAGCCCAACTTTGGCGCTGGATAATATTACACCTTATGAAGCATGGACAGGTTGGAAACCGAAGGTAAAGCATTTTAAAATTTTTGGATCGGTTTCTTTTGTTCATATTCCATCCCAAAATAGGCAAAAATTGGATAATAATAGTAGCAAGTGTATTTTTGTGGGCTATAGCGAAAGAAGTAAAGCCTATCGATTTTATAATCCTGTTACTAACTCCTTAATTATAAGTCGTGATGCTATATTTGATGAACAAAAAGGTTGGGATTGGAGTGCAAAAGTAAAGGATAATCCACTTTCGATGTTAGGAGATGAAACTACTATTGAGAATAAGAACAATGGTGAAAATATTATAAGTACTGAAACAACACCACATGCTTCACCACGAATTTCTCCAGGAACTTCGCCTGAGACAACACCGAGAAAGGTAAAATTGCTTAGTGAAATATATGAGCAGTGCATGTACACACAATGTGGAGAACCACAAACTTTCGAGGAAGCGGCAAAATCTGATGATTGGTGTAAAGCTATGAATGAAGAAATTGCAGCGCTAGAGAAAAATAATACATGGGAGCTTGTTGAACCATCCACAGAAAAAGAAGTTATCGGGCTGAAATGGATATACAAGACAAAATATAAACCAGATGGATCGATCCAGAAATTAAAAGCACGTTTAGTTGCAAAAGGTTACTTACAGCAAGCAGGTATTGATTTTAATGAAACCTTTGCACCCGTAGCTAGATTTGATACTATCCGAACTGTTTTGGCTTTGTCTGCACAAAATAAATGGAAAGTTTTTCAATTTGATGTTAAATCAGCTTTTCTTAATGGATTTTTGGATGAAGAAGTTTTTGTTGAGCAGCCGCAGGGCTACAAAATTAAAGGACAAGAAGATAAAGTCTACAGACTACGAAAGGCGTTATATGGATTAAAACATGCACCAAGAGCCTGGTATAGTCAGATCGATTCGCACTTTATTCAAAACCAATTTTCTAGAAGTGAAAGTGAACCCACACTTTATATCAAATCTCGAGGTATGGAGATTTTGATTGTTTGCCTTTATGTTGATGACTTGATTTACACTGGAAACAGTACAGATTTGATCAATGATTTTAAGAAAAATATGATGATTGAATTTGAGATGACTGATCTTGGCCCCATGAGTTATTTTTTGGGTTTAGAGGTAAAATAAAAAGATAATGAAATTTTTATCTGTCAGAAAAAATATCTTGATGATTTACTTGAGAAGTTTAATATGAAAAATTGCAATCCTGTGTAAAATCCAATGGGTACGAATATGAAGCTATCATTGGATGATGGAGAAGAAAAAATTGATTCGAGTTTGTACAGAAGTCTGATTGGGAGTTTACTCTATATTGGTAACAGTAGACCGGATATTATATATGCGACATCTTTGTTATCGAGATTTATGCAAAGTCCAAGTAAAATTCATTGGGGAGCGGCGAAAAGGATATTGAGATACTTGAAAGGAACAAGAGACCACGGACTGTGGTATACTAACGCTAACGATTTTTATTTTTTTGGTTGTTCTGATAGTGATTGGGCAGGTTCGGTAGATGATCGACGAAGCACGAGCGGGTTCGTCTTCAATTTTGGTGCAGGAGCAATATGTTGGTCTTCCAAAAAACAGCAGTCGACGGCTCTATCATCTTCTGAAGCCGAATACATAGCGGTTACGACTGCTACATGTCAAGCAATCTGGATGCGACGAATCTTAACAGATTTGAAGTACGAGCAAAAAGATCCAACTGTAATTTATTGCGATAATCAATCGACTATCGCAATGGCGAAAAATCCAGTTCATCACAGCCGAACCAAACACATCGAACTGCGACATCATTTTATTCGTGAACAGATCGCTAACGGTCAAGTCGAGTTGATATACTGCTCTACCGAAGAACAGATGGCCGATATTTTTACAAAGCCGCTACCATTGAAAAAATTCATATTTTGCCGAGAGAAGATCGGTGTGAAGAACATTAGCATTATGGGGGAGTGTTAGAGATAATGCTAATTAGTTAGAATTAGATTATCTAAGATATTTGGTTGGTTAAATTTTGATAAAGATAAATCTAATTAGATAGGATATCTAATTAGAATAGGATTTTGTATAATAATCTATAAATAGGTTGGTCGGGCTATTATAATTGTTAATGAAGCCGGAGTCGCCTTAATTAATTAGTGAGGCCAAAGAAAGACGTGTGGGCATGAAGTTATTTTTTCAATAAAGGCAAGTTTAGTTTGCTTCCACCAAAACGTACCAGATTCTTTATCTCTTCTCTTTTCCATTCTATTTTTGTGGTGATTCCTATATACCATAACAAGTATATAGAAAATATTTGGAGGCCCATCACCGTAACACAACTAATGATAATTGTTTTATGTAAGCAGATTTAGGATATTCAGTAACATATTTATGAACTGGCTTGAGTCGGCATAAAGGAATTATCTGTATATTATTTGGTTGAATTGATGCAAGAAAAAGAAACTTTCTCATTATTTCAATTGTATTTTCTTCTCTCTTGTTAACATATCACATATGCTTTTATTCTAGCATCATTTTAGAGTTTAAACCTTTGCATGTCTAATTTTGTTGGGATAGGTGTGAGAGACATGATAAGACTCAAAGAAAGATTGTTAGTATGTTACATTAATAAGATAGTTTGGTCTAATTGTTTTATACAAGTAATAAATACTATTTTTATGATCAACCGTCCCTAGCGCAAGTGGCAAAGGGTTTGGTGGTTGATACCCGAGGTCCCAAGTTCGAAGCCTAGTTGCTTCACATTTCTAGCTAAGTTTATTTCAAAATAAACGAAGCGGGTAGCATGCTACCTTTCTCTCAAAAAAATAAAGACTATTTTTATGAAATGACATATGACCTTTTCTTTAGTTTCTGCTAGAGTTAAATATCGGAGAAAAATTAAGCATGGTTGTCTTGATCCTGCTACCCTCACTTGACAGCCTTATGCTTGAGTATTATAAAGTCTAGGATAGAAAGCATCTTCTTTCTGCGGAATCTTGATTATCTGTCTCTACATGTTGTCGTTCTCTTGCGTACTCAATATGTTTAGGGTTTCTGTGGTGGATCATGTAGTTAAAACCTATTTTTGCTTTGGAATTTTGCTTATTTATAAATGTTTAATGGGTTGTCCTTTTTCAACTAGTAGTGTCTTGGAATGATGTTGAAGAATGAAATATGAAATACAATGATACAGCAGAGATTGTTGTCTAAACTTCCATTCATAAATTGCCCATCAATTTTCTGCCATGAAATGCTCTATACTGATACTATACCTGGTCTTAAAAGGTATTGAAACAGTATGTTTAAATTACTTCATATTGCTGTTATGTAATGACAAAACTGTGAACTTGAGAACCTCATCATCAGGTAAAATTTGACATCAACCAACCTTTGATATCTGACAGACAAAGGCAAACTAATTGAACTATTTCGAATGAAGAAGCTGTATTCATGCTTGTAGTAGATGTATTCATCTGCAGCTATGTTTAGCAATGAAACATAAAAGATTAGCAGTAGCTTCTCTTTGGTTGTTTGGTTTTATGAAGTGTTCCCAGAGACAAATTTGTGTTCAAAAGAACAGACAGAGACAGCAACAGCACCAAACAGGGAATACAGTTTTGACAGTTTCTGCAAGCAAATTACTTCTTCGCCACCACCGAAATGACCCACAAGTTATGTTTCAGGATAGTAAAAGCACAAGGCGGAAAATACAAGGGAATCTAAATCCAAGTAACCCAGCGAAACAAGACTAATTATGATATTATTACAAAAGAGCTTAGAATATGAGTACATTTATAGTTTGATCATCATCAGCATCCCTAAACTTTCCCTGCATTTGTCTCCTCCTCTCATATGGGCATGCCTTTTGGTGTGATCTGGTCTTTTATCCAAATTCTCATTGGAGTTTTTTAACTATGGAAGTTCATGAATTTTGTGTAAAACTCAGAATTGTGTGTTGCTTTTCTTGCTGTGGCACTTTGTTTCCTGTTTCTCTTTGCTCTCTTGACCTTGATTTATATATGGCTAAATTTCCTTGGTGCTTTTTTTTTTGGTACAGAGTTCCTTCCTTTATCCTGTGTTATGTAATCTATACGAAATAGCTAAAACATAAGGTTTATGATTTTATTTTCAGTCAGTGTTCAAGCAAGCCTCATCTATCGCTATTAGTCAAGGCATTTGTTATATGTACTGATTGTTCTATTTAGGTTGCCATGTTTCGTTTTGTTTACACAATAGTTCGCTTTGTAGAGCAATTTGTAGATTACATGTTTTAATGGTTTTCCTTTTTTATATTTTGGAAGATTTCAATTTCGATTTTTCTTTTTTCAAATTTTTGGTACACTTTTGTCGTTTTAATTTTGGTACACTTTCTTCGTGCAGATTTTGTTTAGGCATTTGCAGGAGAAGCTTACAATCACTGAGGTATGTTATATTGATCTGTCTAGATTTGGCATGGTGTGATTTATGCATTTACTGTACACTTCCTCTAAATAATAGATTATAAAATTTCGCCTTTTGGGGTAAAAATGCACCAAGACCCTTTTTTTTTTTTCAATTTTTGCTTGCCTTGAGTTATTTTCGTTAGAATGGTGTACTTGATCTCTCTGCCCTCTAATTGGTGCTGCAACTTGTTGATTTTTACTCCAGTTATTCATAAAGTGAATTCAAAATAGTAGTTCATACTATATTATCAAATTTTTAAATAGTTACAAAAATACTTATTTATTTTTAAGTAATTTTGCTGTATCTTGCAGATTATAATATGCCAAGTTGCTGTTAGTCCGAGTGAAATGCTTTTGAGATGGACCAGAGAGAAGTATTTCATCTACACCAATCACTGAAGTTTCGAATACATTTTATCTTCTATGACTAACTAATAGATTTAAATTTTTTTCTCTTTATTGAACTAATATTTGGGATTGGCGACTTAATGAATTGTTGGAGAAAATAATGTGTGACATTTTGAAGTGATTAGGTTTGTTGGAATTTTATTTCAATATTTTTTTGTTTATGATTTTTATTATTTTGTTAAATTATTTATTTTTAATAAAATAATATATTTATATAGTGACAACAAAAATAATAATATTATGGGGCAAATTTAGTGGCGAGAAATATTTGCCACCAAATAACAAACTTTCGTGACAAATATTTATTGCCACCAAAAAGATTCAGTGGCGACAACATTTTGCCACCAAAAATAAATATATGGTGGCGACTATTTGTCGCCACTGATTATAAAGATTCAGTGGCGACAACATTTTGCCACCAAAAATAAATATATGGTGGCGATTATTTGTCGCCACTGATTATAAGATTCGGTGGCGACTATAGTCGCCACAGAAGATTATGGTTAAAGTGGCAAAATTTATATTTAGCCACTGATACATACGCCGGCGGGACCTATTGCGGCAACATGTGGCGACATTTTTTATCGCCACTATATGTATTTGGTGGCGACATTTTATATATTCGATGGCGACTTTAGTCGCCACTTTTTGATTATTACTTTGTAGTGAACTCTTATAACACAATACAAATACAAGCAATTTCTATCTATAGGGGACTTCGACAGAGAAACTGAACAAAAGTGGGCATGTTGGAGAGGATAGCTTCGATCTAACGTGGGCATGCTGACTTGATCATCCGTAAGTAATGGCTTGTCGAGCTAGCTCATTTTGATCTTACAGATGGTTGAAGGAGTCTATATAATTAGCCAATCACTTTAATATATACCCTATACAATTGACATTCGTGCAACTCGCTCACAGTTGCACATGCCGTAATGAATAATTCCTAGATTTCGTAATTCGCAGAAAGTTCCGAATAAAGCATAATCTCTCATAAGTTTACTTACAATTAATGTACAACACTACACGATCATTAATCTATCTCATTGGAGATGGACTAGAAATTGCCTGTATATACCAATAGCTGTCTATAACAGTTGAGTTTTAGTGTTGTCATGAATTTCGACTTGTGGAGACTAAAGCCCCTCCATCTATACAATCATGCATGTTGTATAACCAAGAGCCTGGAACTGCTAATCACACTTTGGCATGTTATAAGCTCACTGATGATGCCTGGATATACTGTGCAACAAGATTAAGACTCTCTAACATTGAGATAGTTTGGGTTGATAAACGATCCCTTTTGAACAAATTGGGCAGGAATAAGCTTGACATGTTCTTAGAGCTAGAGAGCTAAATAAAGAATTTTCGACACATAAGATATTAAGGCAGAAGAGGTCTCATTATTTTAATTGGATCTATTTTAAATGAGAACTAAACAAAAGCCTATCGGATCATCTAATATGCATTATGAAAAATTGCAATTTATAGCGTGGTGAAATGATCGCCACTTTTAGTCTCTTATTGATTTATATGTTTTATTTAAATAAGCATATTCCACCTATGACATAATTTATTTTATTTCCAAAAAAATGCACCATTGTAGATAACTATGCGCGCTTCGCATTGATCAATTACTACATGCCCTGCCCTTTAAGAAATTAAAAAGAGTGTTAAAAAAGAGATGTGCCCAAAGAAATATTCATTCATCCAAAAAAATAAGAAGCAAGTGATGTTTGTTTTACTTTCATACAAGGCTAGAAAGGAGAAGTCACAGTTTAAGATCAGAACGCCTATCCTTTCTGTTTTTTTTTTCACTTTCCAAATAGAAAGTGGACAATGTACACTTCATCCATCTTGAAATAAAAACTTTTTTACTGATCATTTTGAAATGATATGTAAAATTTATCCACCCCAAAATAGATGAGTGTAAAATGTACACATGGTTTCAGATATACAAAAAATATTTTCCTTCCAATAAAGAATAAATTGCATGTTTAGTCCTCTCAAACTATCAAGTGCCTGATCTTTTGATTCTAAGATTTTAATTTGTAATAATTTTTTTTTAAAAAAATCAGAATTATTGCAATCAAATTCTATTACACAATTTAATTGTCTAAGATATATCACTAATAAAAAAAATAATACAACGATATTATGATTGATGATATACTAATAATTAAGATGTAACATCACTTTTAACTCAGTGATGCGTCAATGTCTAGTCTATTGAATTAGATTCTGAGCTAAAAATTATTGAAAATCTGGTACTCGTCGTGAATCCGTAACCCGCTCACGTACCAACTGTTGTTAACCCAGTACTCATTCCAGGACCGATTGTTGGAACTCCTCAACGGATGTATCAAATTGAGTTTTTATCGTAAACCCGTTTCCTCAACAAAAAACTGATACAACCACATAAGAGAAAAAATCAAACAAAAAATATACATGTAAAATAAGATTTACTAAGCAAGAAAAGAATTACATCTTACTTATCTTCTATACAGAATAATTTAATTCGAACTCTTTTTCTGAATCTCTCATTCTTCTCTCGTCTTCTATAAACTCAAAATACTTCTTTCTTTGCACCCATCCCTGCACTAGGTCCATACAACCATGGCCAAGACTCTCTCTCCAACTTGTTACAAACACCTAGGATTGGTCGTAGTACTATGCACCTAGGCTACTTCAGCAATTGCATACATGGAGCTATATATAAAGCTCCACTAAAACATATCCTAATTCTAGATCGATTAGATTTTTACTCTAATTAATATTTAAATATTAATCAATTTATCTTTAATATATTTAAATATTTATTCTAATCCAACTAAAATTTAACTACAAATCTAACTAAATCCTAATAATCTCCATCTTGATTTGATTTGTAGTTTTCAACCGCTACATCGAGTTCACCACGCAAACTCCACTTTGAACTTATTTCCTCCGCTCAATGTCACCGCATCTACCGCTCCACCTTGAGCGACTACACCTCTACAAACTTTTGGAACCCAAACTATTTTCACTTCCGTTCTAGCTATACTCCCATTCAAAACATACAAGTTTCCATGCTTGTTTGCTTCGCTCAGAATCCAATCTCACTTTTGAACCCTCATAAATCCACTTGAAGCTGAAAATTTGCAATCCTTCGAGTCCAACCACCTAACTAGATCAAATTCCGCTTCAGACCAAGAACATGCCGCACACCTGTCAGCATCCTCACAACCCCATTGTACATCCGAATTTTCACAGTGCCAACTTCCAAAACTTTGCACGTCGTCCCATTCCCCATGAGAGCCTTTCCACCCTTAATTGCCTTATAGATGGCAAAAAACTCTTTTTCCCTACAGACGTGAAAGAAACACGCCGAATCGAACACCTACACATCATTCGAAATTTTAGCACCACTAGTTGCCACATATAGCACATCAGAATCGATCATCTCTGATTCTGCCGCCTGTCCCATCGCTGACGTCTCATTGTCCTGATTTGCAATAGTATTCCCTTTTTACCGCTTTAGTTCCTTCAGATTAACTTTAAGCTTATGACAGTCGCGCTTAATGTGATCTTTCCTGTGATAGTAGGAGCACTTACATCTCGAATATCGACTTCTTCTGTCCACCTCCAATCGTCGATATTTTCGCCTCCTTCACTCTTACCACCAGTGCTATATCACGACTCTACAAGCCGGACTCCTGAGTCATCTTCCGCATCTCATTCAAGAGAAGCATCGCCGTGACCGCCTCCACGCTTGTGATCTCCTTGCCTTAAAGCAACGATATCACCAGATTCTCATATACCGTCTATAATAAAAAAAGTAAAATCAGCGTCTTGTTTTCATCATCCAGATTGACTCCAATACTGATCAACTGGGCCACCACTTTGTTGAACTCATTCAGATGCTCATGTAAGCTAGCTGTTTTTTGCATCCGCAACGTGAATATCCGAAGCTTCAAATATAACTTGTTCGTCAAAGGTTTGGTCATAACATGTCTTCTAATTTCTTCCACAATTTCAACGGTATTGACTCATTGACTACATTGTAAAGAACCTCACCTGCTAACAATAGATGAAGCTTACTTAGCGCCTTCCACTCCATCTTTTCCCATGCCATATCCGTGACCTCCACCGGCTTCGCCTCTTTTCCGTTCAATGTTTGGTCCAAATCTTATTGTACAAGAATTGCTCGTATTTTAATCTGCTACAAGCCGAAATTGTTCTTTCCGTCGAACTTCCTGATTTTGAACTTCATAGACATCTCTGTCGATTTTTCTCCGAAAATTGATAACCTTAAACTCCGATACCAATTATTGGGAATTTGATACTCGCCCTAATATTGTGAATCCACAAATTGCTCCTGAATCGATTACTGTTGACCCAATACTTGCTTCGGTACCAATTGTTGAGATTCCGCAACGAAAACGTCAAATCAAATTTTTACCATAAATCCGTCTTCTCAATAAAAGGCTGATACAACCACAAAATAGAAAAAAACAAACAGAATTTATATAGGTGAAATAAAATTCACTAACCAAAAAAAAAAATTATACATGACTCCCCTTCTACACAAAATAATCACAGTGCGGGAATGTAACAACTGTAGGAAGGGTTAGCATAATGTCACGCCCCGAGTTCGAAAAACAGCGTCTAAATTTTTTTTTTTTTTTTAAAATCAGAGTTTAAAACCAGTCAGAGCGCGACAGACGGCCACATATATAGAAAATTTCTAATTCCCCTTGGAATTGAGCCTTTTCTATATATGCACGGCTAAGCCTTTACAGCAATACCAGAGTAGTCTAACTACGTACAACTAAACATTTAAACAAATAAAATATTACAACAACTTATTACAAATTGAATTACAGGCTTGAAACAGAAATATCAACGGCTGTCCAGGGTCAAATCTAACGCGGCATCTCACCAACACGTCCCGACATCCCAACACCCAATCGACCTGAAAAATGGTCACCCAGGGGGTGTGAGATACATCGACAGTGTATCCCAGTGGGCACGACTAGCCGAGAAATAGCAAATCATACCTACTGGCATACAATAACTAGCGGATAGTAAGAGTCATTAGGTAAGGCAGATATCATAACAGATACTGGCAGGTAGCATAATCATAATTCTGAGCATAAATAGGTCCTGAACTATTGAAGTAAAATCATGCTGATATAGATACTGAATCCAGAACTGAGAAATCATAAGAGTATAATGACTAAACATGCTGAGCAGGTAATCAATGCATCAAAGGTAGAATAACCAAATACCCAATCGAAGCCACCATGTTGGTCAACAAGACCTCAGGGAAAAACACGAAATAATCATGGATACAGTGCAGAGCATATCAGGATACTAAACTATCATAATAAGAGCATGCTGATATATATATGGAACAAGAACTGAGAACATAATAAATGATAATGATAAACAGGCAAGCAATGCATCAATGGTAGAATAACCAAATACCCAATCGAAAGCCACCATATTGGTCTACAAGATCTCAGGGAAACTGCCCAACCTAGCACCAACCTGGCTGACATACCCCTCCTGGGGGTCACGGGTCTTTCAACAAACCACTTTACCGCTAAAGAACATACCCACGGGGAGCGACCCCGGCAATGTTCGTGAAGTACAGCGGTGCGGGCGATCATAATGCAAATGCTCAAGCTCACGGTCCACAGACCGGGTAATCGACAACAAGCCGAAAAAATTCCCTCTGGGATGCAACAGTAGAATGCCAACAGATCTCGACTCATGGTAATCGGCAACAAGCCAGGAAAAATCCCAACAGGGATGCAAATGCAGAATAGCCAACTGAATCTCAATCATATGCAGAATATAATCAACAACTACTATAACATGGATCAGGATATACTGATAATCAATAAGGTGTGCAAACTAGCTAATGACCAAGCAGGCATGGCAATGTCCAGAATAATGTCATAATAACTGGAAGCAACTAAAATCAATCATGCAAGGCATCATATAATCAGGTAACTGATAAAATCATAAATCAGGCATATAGCAGTATAAAACTGATCAAAAGGAAGGCAGGCTCAAATATACATCTAGGCTATAAGAACAAGGGTCCAACCAATACTATACCCCAGAGGGCCGAAATGATAAATCCCGGACCGAAGATAAACCCACCTGTCGTTTGCAGGCGACTAACCACACCGACGGAATGCTCGAAGACCTGAGTCAAACCGTGCCAACCTGAATCAAAAATGTTGATCAGGGAAAACTCAAACCCAACCAACGACTCTCTACCTCAACGCCTATACCCGAATAGCAATTCAGACTTGACATACAGCGTTGGAATGTTCCAACAATAATTCTTGACGATAACATCTGGCTAGATACAACCTTATGGTAATAAATTTACCAAAATGCCCCTCCCGGGAATTCTTTTTGGATTTCCGGGAGACCCGGGCTTTAACCCTTTGCTGCTGGCTCAACCAGATTCTACTGGGACTCAACAGTCAGCTAGGCGGAACCGCCGCAATTTCCCGAATTGCGCGATTGCCACCGGGACGCCGTTAAATCGACGATTTTGCCGATTCTCGGACCGATAACCAATTTTCGCTCAACGGGAACCGTTGGATTCCTAACAAAAAGCTTAGGAATCATATACACACTTCCCTAGGCAGCACACACTGCTACAATCGCAATTAGACCCCTAGGGTTTCCAAAATTGCACTTTTATAGCAATTTGAGAGCCGTTTTCGCTCGTTATCTTAATCGGGACATTATTTTTACGAACCGTCACCTCCATTAGGTGACACTCGACTTGCTGAACACCGTGCTTACCAATTTGCAGCAGCACGGAACCCGAGAAAAACTTCGAGCCATGACTTACTATACTAACATAGGCCTTAAGGCATTTTTATTTCTTCGGCTCGACCAAACTGAAATCTGATGCGAGCATCGCGTTCAGTGACCTCAAAATATGCAGAAGCTCACTGTCGCAGCTTCGCAAACAGCCCCACACAGATCCCATGGCCAGCCAACCAACATAAGGCTTTATAATACAAAAACCCTAAATCTACCTGTGCCATTTGCAAAATAACCTGAGCATCTTGCTCAGGGCATCACAGAGACTCGAGGGCTTGCCCTGATGCAGCCCAGAAGCTGCTGGATCACAGGGATCCAACACCTTGCTCTCTAACACTTCGACAATGCCCCACACACACATCCACACAGACAACCTTTGGTCTGAAGTGAGCATTAAGCTCAGGGTCCAGTGTGGAGAAACTTTCCTATTCTGCTCAAAGCCTAAATCCAAAATTTTCTTCTTTGAGGCATTTCGATAAACACCTGGTGGGCATACTATGCAAACAAGCACCCAAGCTTTTGCCCGAGCTTGTTCTCAGCAAAGAGGGCACCTGGGAGGTTCTAAGATGGCAAGAATTGTTCCCCCCAGTTGCAGAAACTTTTCTATGCAACTGGGATCAAGCTTCGACCCTCGGTTTAGCCGTGGCTCGAGGAGGAAGATGATGCTCCAACCTCGAAAATGGTGACTCCTACAAGAAAATAGATCTTTTGTGGCCAATATTTTGTGGCGAATTAATGAACTCTACTATATTAACATTTTTTGTGGCTATTTTCAACGTTTCATCACTATTAATCTTAACTCAAATTTTCATATACATACCGTAGGAATTTAGTAATGAGCGCCGCTAATTCGATGCAGTATTTGCGGCCATCGCTAGATTTTCGCCACAATAATAATAAGAAATAATTGTGACAAATATTATCGCCACATATTTACTTTTCAATTCACCATTTGTCACCATCGATAACGTTGGGCCACTAAAATAATAATAATTAACTGTGGCGAATTTGTATGGCCACACATTTATTAAGATTTTTGTGGCTATTTTCAACTTGTCTTCACTATTAATCTTAATCAGAATTTTCGTATACCTACGGTAGGGGTGTTTTAATGATCGTCACTAATTCGATGCACTAATTGTGGCCAACAATAAATTTTGGCCACAATAACAATAAGTAATTATTGTTGCAAATTTTATCGCCACATATTTACTTTTCAATTCACCATTTGTCACCATCGATAACGTTGGGCCACTAAAATAATAATAATTAACTGTGGCGAATTTGTATGGCCACACATTTATTAAGATTTTTGTGGCTATTTTTAACTTGTCTTCACAATTAATCTTAATCAGAATTTTCGTATACCTACGGTAGGGGTGTTTTAATGATCGTCACTAATTCGATGCACTAATTGTGGCCAACAATAAATTTTGGCCACAATAACAATAAGTAATTATTGTTGCAAATTTTATCGCCACATATTTACTTTTCAATTCACCATTTGTCACCATCGATAACGTTGGGCCACTAAAATAATAATAATTAACTGTGGCGAATTTGTATGGCCATACATTTATTAATATTTTCATGACTATTTTCAACTTGTCTTCACTATTAATCTTAATCAGAATTTTCGTATACCTACGGTAGGGGTGTTTTAATGATCGTCACTAATTCGATGCACTATTTGCGGCCAACAATAAATTTTGGCCACAATAACAATAAGTAATTATTGTGGCAAATTTTATCGCCACATATTTACTTTTCAATTCACCATTTGTCACCATCGATAACGTTGGGCCACTTAATGTAAGACTCGTGAAAATTAAATGCAAAAGAAACCTAAGTGTTTGTGTACCGGTATGCAAATTGCCGTTTTCGGAACACGGTCCCCCGACTTACAGATCCGAGTTTGATCTCGATAATCTGAAATCACCAGTGCGACCGTCTCGTCGAATTGATAAAAAATGATGTTAACCAATTTTCGATTTGACGGTCGAATTGTCTCGAAATCAGCGAAGAGTGAAGTGGGGCCCACAACTTAAGTTGTGAATAGTAACTGTAATAGTCAGAATTTTCTATTTTTAAATAAATAGAAAGAAAAGTGAAATTCAGTCTTGGTTCAGGTTTAAAAAGTCTAAAATGACCTGACTGGTCAAACGCCGGTATGCAACTTGCACAATTTATGAAGCAAAAAATGCTATTTTTCAATCCGGACGTGATCTTGAAAATCCGAGATCACCCTTGCGATCGTCTCGTCGAACTGAGAGAGATTCATATTCAGTAAATTTCGATCTGACGGTTGGATCTTACAGAAATCAGCGAAGAAGCGGGCGAATATCGCGACCAATGTAACAGTACTGGCCCTGTGCACAGTACGTTAAGTGAGTTACTGTAGATAAACAGTAACCCCTAAACTCGGGACTCCCTTGGTTGCAACGTTGGCTAATTTGCTGTTCGGACTCCGAACATAGCGATCCAAGTAGTCGTTTTGATCGGTTTCATCGATCTGAACGCAATGGCGCTGACGGAATTTCCGTTTGACGATTCTAGAGTCTCGAAAAGTGTGATAAACTGTATTTTTATACAGTAGTCATGGAACGAGGTTTTATCCGGGCGTCGCGTCAAGAAACGAAAATCGCTACCTAATAGATTTCGTCGAGCCAGACGTCGTGGCGAAGTCTGTTTTTCGATTTGACGACTCGAATGCCTCGAAAAGCATAAAAATTATGAAAAATACTATATTTTACACATAGGCCCCTATATTTTATGCTCCGAAATCCGTGCTTCTTTAGGGAGAAGGACCTAAGTGTGAAATAGAGTTACTGTGAAGGACTTGGGTTAAAATATCAAGTGTGGATGGGGCATTTAGCATTTTGTTACAAAATTTTATATACGTGTATTAATTAGGGTAACATTCGACAACCCTAATCGATTACACCATAAATTATTTTTGGTGGCATTTTCTTGGTGATTTTTGTAAAAAATGCCAGCAAATGATATGTATTGGTGGCACTTTTAAATAAATGCCTTTAATAAAATTTTATATTTATTTATTTATTTATTTTTTTAATTTGTGTAATTTTAAGATAATTGGCGACACTTTAATATAAGATAATTGCCACCAATTGAATACCCCATAAAAGTGTCACCAATAAATATTAAAATTGCCACCAATAAATAATTAAAAATGCCACCAATAAATAATCTCTTTAATTAATTTTTTTTTTACGCACGCGGTAACAAAATTCACGCTCGCGCGTAAGGAAAAAAAAAAAATAAAAATAAAAAAATAATATCCCAAACCGACCCCTTGGAATTAAAAAATTTTCCAACCTGACCCATACAGCAAAGAAAATTAACCTCTACATACATTAATTAAGGCCTCTTGGAATTAAAAAAATGCCCTAAAATTAACCTAGCTACCTACATACATTAATTAATTTATCGCCCAAGCCCAAACCCCAAGCCTTAATTAATTAACTCCTATACCCCGCCTCCTCCTCTGCCCACGCCGCCGCCGCCTCCTCCTCTGCCCCGCCTCCTCCTTGCGGCGACGACGACGACGAGTGGGAGACGCCGCCGCCACCGCCTCCTCCTCTGCACCGCCTCCTCTTTGCGGCGACGACGACGACGAGTGGGTGACGCCGCCGCCGCCGCCACCTCCTCTGCCCCGCCTCCTCCTTGCGGCGACGACGACGACGAGTGGGAGACACTGCCGCCGCCTCCTCCTCTGCCCCGCCTCCTCCTTGCGGCGACGACGACGACGAGTGGGTGACGCCGCCGCCGCCTCCTCCTCTGCCCATTAGGGAACAGAACAACCAACAGGTACTAGCATGATTTTTATACTCATTTGGTCCCTTTCCCATCCTATATTTATTCACATCCATTCGTGAGAAATTAAGCCCACATACATATATTTGTGTATGAATACATCCACATAAAGCAGCCAAAGACATCCTTCAAACTTAGTATCCATTGCATGCCTAGCTACAGACTTATTCTATATATTAAGGTATTGTTGAAGCAAGTATTCCTTTAGTAGATATTGAGTTTTCTAATTGCAGGTAAGAAACATAAGTATGCTATTAATTACCATCCTTTGTACTATTTATATTTGATGAGAAGGTTACATGTACCCATATGTCCATTCCTTTTTGTATATATGAAAATAATTGATAAGATGACTACTTATTGGGTGATCGAGTTAAAAATTTGGTGAAGTTGACTCAGTCGAATTTGATGGTCTTCTGGAGAACTCTTTTCAGCTGTGCTCTACTTGCATAGTTGCATATGCCAGCTACTACTCTCTCCATGATTGAACTTATGAAGCCCTACTCTCTCTCGCTAGATCTCTCTCTCTTTAGATCTCTCTCTCTTGTACTATAACTAACTACACATTAAAATTCCTTGAGCATCTAACACCAAACCACATAGAATGGAACTGGACAAAGAAAACTTATGGATGCATGTTATAGTGGAAAAGTGACAAGACAACAGTGCTAATTAAGTATGGTTTTTTTTTTTATATTTTTTTCTTGGTTGCCTTTACTTTCATCTAGTACAATGAGATACCAAACACAAGAAACACTAGTTCATAAATAACTAGCCAACTTTCAAAAAAAAGGAGAAGAAAAAATCTTAAGAATAATACCTTATAAATCAAATAAAACAAATGGTAATTCAAATTAGAAATTTATTGTATTACCACAAATAATTTATAATTGATTGTACAATTAAAACAAATTGTAATTTCGAATCACATCTAATAATATCTAAATATACTGCAGATATATAAATATTAAAATGGATAAGACTTGGATGGATATGGATAATAGGCAAGATTCGAGATACATAACAGGAGTGAATAGTTTTCTTGACTTTGCATTTGCACATGCAGCGAGAGGAGATAAAGTTTGGTGCCCTTGTTATAAATATTTCTATCTTTATAAACTTCAATTATATTTTTTGTTCTCTTAATCTACAATTGATATTTTTCTAATGATTTTTTTTACAGATAAAATGACGAGCAGAGCAAGACAAGGAAATAGTAGGAGTCGGGCTGTATCTCAACAGGCCAATCCAACACCATCAAATGAAGAGTCTGGGGAGCATCACCCACGAATGGAATCTAATATACCACAACCTCGAGCAGATCATCTATCAACAGATTCACACAATGCAATCAATGGGAGTAGTGCTGGTATTACTAATTACTTAAAGCATAGTTTCTTTCTAAAACTTATTTACATTCTTTTCAATTTCATACAAATTATTTATTTTTTAAAAATATAGCTAATATTCATATTTATTATTTTGTAAAATAGCGAATTTTATTATTTTATGTCAGCTTCGTGTACTAATAGAAAGAGAACACGTGGAAAGACTTTGGGTATAAAGTGGGCCAAAATAAGAAAATCAACACTCTGTCCACGGAACAAGCATATATATTAGCACTTGGTCATCGATCTAACTATATTCGTGGTATGGGCCGAGATCCTACTCCTATTGAAAGTGGTGGTTCTAGAGGACAAAGAATTCGTGCGCAAGTACGAGCAGAGATGGAAAAATAAATGGCAACACGAATTCAAATTGAGGTGGAGGAGCGGATGAGCCAACGGGATAGAGAAGCCGAGGCACGAATTGCTGAAATGGATGAGCGGATGAGCCAAAAGGAGAAAGAAGCTGAGGCACGAATTGCTGAAATGCAAGCACAGATGCGTGACGAGATGAATTCTCAAATGCGTAATATGATGGAACAACTTTCAAAAATGGGATTGCCTGTGCCTATTCAGCCAGCATCGACAAGAAAGCTAAGTTGGAGTATAAATTAGCAATATATTTTATTTTTTTGATAAAATAAATAAATAATATATATGCATAATTCTTATCATTATTCTTTTTTATTCTACAGGACTAAACCTTGGAAGCTCAAGATTTTCGAGTTGGATCATCTCAAGAATTTCATCTCACTTTTAGCCTATAATTTTTATTATCTTTATTCTAATGTAAACGATTAATTGTTAGCTTATTTTGATTATGTCAGTTGAACATATATTTGATTTCTGTATTTTGTTGAACATATCTTGATTATTGTGATTGATATTATGTTTAAATATATCCTGATTGAGTAGTATTCAACTATTATTGTGCAGCAATAATGTGTAAAATTTATTTTTTTTTATTTAAATTAGTACTACAAATTTTTTGTGGCTAAATAATAAATAGCCACAATATATGTAATTTAAAAACTTTACTGGAACAATATTTGTGGCCGACTACTTAATTTCGCCACTATATTTATACTATAGTTTGTAGGCAATATTATATTTGGCCATAAAATGTGTGGCATTATGTGTGGCCATCAAATAAATTTGTCACAATATTTTTAACATTATTTGTGGCCGACTACTTAATTTCGCCACTATATTTATACTATATTTTGTGGGCAATATTATATTTGGCCATAAAATGTGTGACATTATGTGTGACCATCAAATAAATTTGTTACAATACTTTCAATATTATTTGTGTCCGACTACTTAATTTTGCCACTATATTTACACCACGTATTGTAGCCAATGTAATATTTGGCCACAAATTATATGATGTCTTTTGTGGCCAAAAGTAATTTTGGTCACAAAATGTTAGAATATTAATTATTATTTTAATCACTATCTGTAGCCATATGGTAACTTTTTGTAGAGGAACCCTGTAGAAGTTTTGTGACGAATTCTATCGCCACAAATGCATAATACTTTTTGTGGCCAAAAGTAATTTTGGCCACAAAATGTTAGAATATTAATTATTATTTTAATCACTATCTGTAGCCATATGGTAACTTTTTGTAGAGGAGGTTAGAAGTTTTGTGACGAATTCTATCGCCGCAAATTCATAATACTTTTTGTGGCGAATTATTATTTTGGCCACAATAACCTTTTGTAGCACTCCTACTGTGGCGACGTTGTGGCGAAGCTAATTTGGCCACAATAAGTATTTTGTGACCAATTTGTTATTTATTGTGGCCACAACACCTCACAAACTTACCTGAACCAGTGCCCGGCGACAGGACACGGCGGCGGCTCGGCGGAGCAAACTCGGATTGGAGCTTCACCACCTCTAATGGTGAAACTTCACTCAGTCAGCATAGAGCCCATGCAGGTACATGGCTAGGTTTCTCTTGGTCCCATCAAGCTTCCCGACTACTCCCCACCCGCCGGCGACGGCCGGAAGGCCGGCCACAGCAACATGATCCATTCTCGGGTCATCCATGGCACCCCGGCATTTGGGCTGCATGGATGCCATGCAGAGGCATGGTTGGAACCTCCTTGCTCCTAGGAATCTTCCCGGCCACTTGGCCGGAGGTGGGAAGGCTCGCCAGCGCCGGAGCACAAAGCTCGGCCATGGAGCAATAATCTGATTTCTAGGGTTTCAATCTGTGACCTTCTTTCTGAACCAAACTCCACCAAATTTGGTGGAGATGATCCTCTCCTCCTACAGTCCCTGGCCACCATTTTTTTTTTTCATTTGAGCCCGTGGTTGCGAAGATCCAACGTGGCGGAGCTCTTTAGGGTTCCGGCGGAGAAGTTTCCTCCGCCGGCAACCGGCCATGCATGGGGGCTCGGGGCTCGGCAGGGAGCATCACTAGGCTCAGTAGAGCCGACTTCCAAAGGTCTTGGAGGCTGCAACATAGAGTAAAGGGAGATCTTACCTCGCCGGAGTTGGAGAAGAAGAGGAAGAAGCCGGTTCTCACCCCGCGTCGCGCAGCCACCCAGCTCCCCCGGCACACTCTCTAGGAAGCAGGAGAACTCCCCAGTAGCCTCAGGGAGCAAGCTGGAGCTCCTTGGGTGCAACCCTTCTCTCTCTCTCTCTCTCTCTCTCTCTCTCTCGAATTTCTCTCTCTTGGTGGGTTTCCCTCCGGCCACCGGGTGATGACTGAGGCATGCAGGGGAGTGTGAAGGGTCCTTGGAACCAGGTATGGCCCCTCGGATTCCCCCCACACAGAACCCCAAGAGCCCCTTTGAAGTTAATGCCTTATTTTCAAAATTTCGCAAATAACTCCCTTCACAACTCACCTCCAGCACAAAGCTCCCATTCGTGGGTCATAATTGCTACCATGACCCTAGCCTAGAATCCTATTAATTTTTGGTACATAAAATATAAAGGTTCCTGCAAAAATACCCGCTTTTTTGACGTATTTTACGTATTTCGAGACAAACGGTTCGTCGAATTGCGAAACGGACTTCGCCAAGACGTCCGGCTCGTCGAGACCTATCAAATAGTGCATTTGCATGTTTGATTTGGTCCTCGAATAAAATCTCGGGCCATAAAGTTCTGTATGTTATAGAATGACGGACGCATTTCGATGCACCAGAATCGCCAAACCCGAATTCTGTCAGTGCCATTGCGCTCAGAACGTCGAAAATAGCTAGAATTGACTACTCATAGTACAATGTTTGGGGTCCAGACCGCGAAACGGCCGACGTTGGTCGAGAGGGGAAATAAATCAGGGGTTACTATTCACAACTTAAGTTGTGGGGCCCGCTTTTTCTTCGCTGTTTTGTGGAAGATCCGACCGTCGGATCGAAAACATGTGAATATTAATCTTTCTTGTTTCGACGAGACGGTCGCAATGGTGATCTCGAATTTTTGAGATCAGACCCCGATCAAAAGTCGGTATTTTCGGGCCACAATTGCACTACTAATAATTCATTTTTGCCATTTAAATAATCCAGAAACTATTTAAACTTTAAATATTCAGTTTCAAAAATCATGGTTACTACACATAAGCTCAAGGGTCCGATCGAGTATGGTACCCAGTGAGGTGATACTATGCTAATGCCTGTATCGGAGTACCCACTTCAGTGCAGGCGATCCAGAAACCCATTGCTCAGCTCATGCGGAGGCTCCTGACTGCTTGGGCCTAAACCAAATCCACTTATCAGATACTGACTCACATAAACCCAACCCACCGACTCACAGTGTATGTAACGACCTAGCCCACTAGCAATAATAACTCGTTGGGCCCAAACCACAGCCCAAAATGCTTAAGCCCAGTTATTATTACTAGTGTCCATATCTCATATAAACCCAATCACAATTCCATCCACATCCGATGTGGGACTATTGGGGGCGTCACAGACTTCCCCCCGTTTAGGCCTGACGTCCTCGTGAGTCCAAACACACACACAGCAGCCCAAGATCACCAGGCGATGTGAGACTCGTCTCGCTAGCCCTGTCATCTAGACCCAGACTCAGCCGAGACTCGCCACACACTTCCGGCTGGAACCTGGCTCTGATACCAAATGTAACGACCTAGCCCACTAGCAGTAATAACTCGTTGGGCCCAAACCACAGCCCAAAATGCTTAAGCCCAGTTATTATTACTAGTGTCCATGTCTCATATAAACCCAATCACAATTCCATCCACATCCGATGTGGGACTATTGGGGGCGTCACAGTGTATAAAATAACTATACCACTTACTTAAGCTTAAGTCCTGGGATTTGCCAGAATTTTTAGTAATTCGACGATCGATCGATAATGGTTTGAATAGTGCTTACAGGCTACGGAACTTAATGAAACTTCACCTGTTGCCCTAGAATACTTCGTTTAAGGTGTCCGGGCAGCAACAATCAACATTGTGCCATTAATTTCCCTAACTGTGCCATAATTATTGTAAACGCGTCCAGAATAGCACTTAATGCAAGATATACACTTTCTTCCTATTACTGTGCAACTTGAGGTGAGCATTATGCTTAGGGAGGTCCAAAGAGTCAAGGGCTCACCTTACTGTGATCGGAGAGTCGCCGAAAAGCAAATCAGAGCAACCTCGACCAAAATTCGATAAATAAGAATTTGGGTTGGAGCTTCTTCACAGAGCTTGGGCACAAGATGGAATCAAAAGCAAGCATCAACAGCCTTGGGTCAAGAAAGGTGCCAATGGTCCCTCCAAGTCTAACGCCGGCGTCAGGTGGCGGCGGTTGGCCGAAAAATGAAGCTTGGCTGCAACTAGGGCAAGCTTGGAGAATTCAGAGCTCTAATGGCCAAGGGGTGCAACCAAGGGTACAAAGGTGTTGGTCTTAATGAGGGGGAGCTAGCCAGGTGGTTGGTCGGCAACGGAAAGCAGTGGCAGCGGCGTTGGACCAAGCTCGGCCGAACCCTAGTTTCAGAAACTAGGGTTTTGGATTTCGGCTTTGCGGCTGGACTTGAGCAACTAAGACTTGGTGGAGAGTCTTCAGGGGTCCAGCAGAAGGAGACCAGCACCTTGGTTCTGTCGCAAAAGCACTGGAGGCAGCGCGAAGAGCTCTGGCCAACCTAGGGTTTCGGCGAGCTTCTTGCTCACGCTGGCTAACCACGAGGTTCCAAGCGTCGGGGCTGCACCTGGAGGATCTACAGGGGGAGAGGAAGAAGATGGTGTGCCTTGGAAGACAAGAAAACCAATAAGAGGGAGCTTTGGTTTCCTTGGATCCGAGAAAGAAGAAGAAGGAGAAGATATTTCTTCTCCAACATCGTGCGGCGACGGCAGGCAACAACGCTTTTCTAGGGTCACCCACTGATGGTAAGGAAGGCCGTAGGGTGGTTCTGGAGTAGTTTGTTGAAGTTTGGTACTCACCACACCCCCTAAACCCGAGAGAAAGGTGAGATGGTGATTGGCTTCTCTTTTTCGGCCAGATACGACAGCGGCCGGCGACGACAAAACTCGGGGAAGAAGCAGGGAGGAAGGGAGAAGGCGTTGGGGGCTAGGGTTGCTTTAGATCTGTGCAGTTAAGGTTTCCAAAGAGGAAACCCTAGGGTCTCTTTATAATGCAGGAACCAGTTGCCAAAAGGTCCCTCTATACTTTGAATTTGCACATGCCTAAGTCCTTTACTGTAGATGTATTATACATAGAGGCCCCTCCACGTGTGATTTCACGTATTTTGATGCATAAAATATTGGGCTTTTTGCAAGAATACATTATAAAAATAGCGCTTTATGCATTTTTCGAGAGTTTCGGCTCGCCAAATTTGAAAACAGATGTCGCCATGTCGTTCAGCTCGACGAGATCGATCAAGTAGCGATTTTGTTTCGTCGCGTTTTGATCTTGTTAGGTTGCATTATCCATTTTTTCAGGAACACCCCCGATAATTCAAAATTTTGAATTAAAAAAATTTCAAAAATCAATTTCAAATTAAAATTTCTGAATTTAAATTTCATAGGTATTACATTGCCACAGTATACCTTTGGCACGTGCTTGTGCATGATTTACAGAGGACTATTGCATTACAGTCGTGACATCTTATACTATCTTGATTCCTATTCTTTACTTTATTGCTTTTACATTATCTTTGGTCTACAATATATATATATATATATATATATATATATATATATATATATATATATATATATAGTCTGGCTAGAATACTATCGATAGCACCAAGCAATTGGTGCTATCAAGTTTTCTGCCGTTGGATGAAAAAATATGCGGTTGGGATTATAGTGGTCCCCTAAGATTTTTACTATTCAACCAACCACCTAGTAAACCCTAGGGGACCACTATCATTTTAACCACACATTTTTTAATCTAAAGGCTAAAAACTTGATAGCACCAATGACTTGATGCTATCGATAGTATTCTAGCCTAGAGTCCGGCTAGAATACTATCGATAGCACCAAGCAATTAGTGCTATCAAGTTTTCTGCCGTTGGATGAAAAGATATGCGGTTGGGATTATAGTGGTCCCCTAAGATTTTTACTATTCAACTAACCACCTAGTAAACCCTAGGGGACCACTATCATCTTAACCACACATTTTTTAATCCAAAGGTTAAAAACTTGATAGCACCAATGACTTAGTGCTATCGATAGTATTCTAGCCTAATTCTATATATATATATATATATATATATATATATATATATATATATATATATATATATATATATATACATATCTTGTTATTATCACCATCATATTTCTTCTTCTTGGTGAGCATAGCTTGTCTTCGTGGCGGGTTGTACCCACTGAAAAACCTTTGTTTGATTTCTCACTCCACCCTGCTCCACAGGTGATGCGGTCGTAGATGCGGGTATGGGCACGGCGTGAGGTTGCGGCAGATAGATATAGTGGCCACCCGATTAAGTTATTCTTATTACATTTCGTTCAGTGGTTCAAGTTTAGTTAGTCATTATTATATGGACATGGAATGGGTATAGAGTTCACAAATCCAAGAGTCTAATGGGAAACTCCAAAAACAATTCAAAAATTGTACCGAAAAACATAGCAAAAACCAATAAAATAAAAGAAACTTACCCCGACGTCGACGTGTCGTCGAAACTCACGCGCTCGCGTCCGTTCGGCTCCTCACAATGCTCCGCGCGCACTCCACGACACTCCCGATGCACTCGCGGCTATCCTCTACCTCTCCCTCACGCTCTGTTTCCCTCTCTAGCCCTCTCAGACACGAACAGAGAAGAAAAAAGGAGGAGGAGGGGAGGTGCTCGGGCTTTTATAGCAAAAGACCTGAGATTCGGGCGCCCGAAAAATTCCCTTTTGGGCATTCGGAAAATTTGGGTTGCTACAGTGGGCGCCCCAAGCGTCCGCTTCACTCATCATGGCCAACCCGAGCATGCCACGTGTCCCGCTCCACCAAGCGCCTACGCCCGCGAGTCAACGCACAAGCTAACGACGTGACGTGCGCACGTCACGTGGCGCGCCGAACCGGGCGCAGCCACGTGGCTGCCCTACGCCGCCCCGATGTCAGCGCCTCATGCGCTTCCCCGTGCGTGTACCTCGAGAGTCACACCACTGCCCCTCTCTCTCTCAAAAGCCTTTCAAAACGCACCCCGAACTCCGTTTTTCGTGCTGATTAGCAGAAAAAGGGTCCCGACTCGATCCGACAATCCCTCATCGTGCAAAAAGACCAATCCGACTGCGACTTTGTAATTTGCAAAAGTTCAGTACCTCACATCGGACCTTAGCATGGAGGACCGGATCTTGGGAGGAAGACCGGATCTTGGGAGGAAGACCGGACATTCCGCGTAACCCAAAAAATTTTAATTTAAAATTTTATATTTTGTATTTGAATTTCTAAATTTCAAATTTTAAAATTTCAAATTTCAAAATTTTAAATTTCAAATTTTAAATTTCAAATTTCAAATTTTAAATTTTAAATTTCAAATTTTGATATTAAATTTAAATTTTAAAATTTCAAATTATAAAATATAAAATTTAAACTTTAAGAGAAAATATATGAATTTGAAAATTTAAAATTTAAAATTTAAAATGTAAAATTTAAAATTTAATTTCTTCAAAATTTAAATTATTAATTATAAATTTTAGTTTTAATTTTTTTATTTTTTGAAATTCAAATTTTAGATTTTAAATTTTAAATTTTAAATTTTAAATATTCAAATTTTAAATTTTCAATTTTAAATTTAAAATTTTGAATTTAAAATTATAAATTATAAATTTCAAACTTAGATTTTAAAATTAAAATTAAAATTATAAATTTAGATTTAAAAATTTAAATTTTTAATTTTCAATTTTCAATTTTCAATTTTCAAATTTATATTTTAAATTAAAATATCAAATTTTATACTTTTTTATAAATTTAAAATTTCAAATTTTAAATTTCAAATTTCAAATTTAAATTAAAATTCAAATATAAATTTAAAGTTGAAATTTAAATTTAAATTTAAATTTAAATTATTTTAAATTATTTTAAAATAAAATTTAATAAAATAATTATTATTTGCAAATAGTAAAAAAATTTTGCTAAATTATTTAGTAAAAATCAGTTTTCATTTAAACTCAATCAAACGATGTACAACTTTTAACCAAAATCAAGTCGCTAATCCAAAATTAATTTTACAAAAAATATTTTTCAAAATCTATGTCAAACTACTTTCGGTCTCCGGTCTACTATTTTCAACTCCAATATCCGATATCCGGTCTTTGTTCTCGGTGTGTTTGGTTTGGGTATCAAAAAGGGATATCCCCTTTTAATCCCAAACACTTTTTGAGGGGGAGGCCTTGGTTGGGACAAAGTTGGGTTTTCTAAGATATATAAATTTATAAATTTATAAATTTTATTTTTTAAAAAATTTATAAAATTTTAAATTTTAAATTTTTTTAATAATTTTTTTTATATCCAGTAAAAAATAAATTTAAATAATTTTTTTTAATAAATATTTTAAATTAAATATTTAAAATTATATAAGTAAAATTTTTCTTTGTTTTAAAAAATTATTATGGTTAAGAATAATTACGTCGTTTTATATCATTACTATTATCTATTTCTCTTATTCTCTATTATTATACCAAATATTTTTTTATACTAATTTCAGCTAATTTTATATCTTATATTTATTTTCAATTTTATTTGATAACCAAATAGTACTGTGACGCCCCCAATAGTCCCACATCGGATGTGGATGGAATTGTGATTGGGTTTATATGAGACTTGGACACTAGTAATAATAACTCGTTGGGTCCAAACCACAGCCCAAAATGCTTAAGCCCAGTTGTTATTGCTAGTGGGCCGGGTCGTTACATTTGGTATCAGAGCCAATAACCAGCCGGAAGTGTGCGGCGAGTCTCGACTGAGTCTGGGTCTAGATGACAGGACTAGCGAGATGAGTCTCACATCGCCTGGTGATCTTGGGCTGCTGTGTGTGTGTTTGGGCTGACGAGGACGTCAGGCCTAAACGGGGGGAGTCTGTGACGCCCCCAATAGTCCCACATCGGATGTGGATGGAATTGTGATTGGGTTTATATGAGACTTGGACACTAGTAATAATAACTGGGCTTAAGCATTTTGGGCTGTGGTTTGGGCCCAACAAGTTATTATTGCTAGTGGGCCGGGTTGTTACAAGTACACAAAAATTTTTCAATAGAATTTTATTCCTTATACAGGCTGTATTATTAGTGGGCTCCTCCTCTCTCTATCTCGGTACTGCTTTTTCTCCACCAATTTCCGTCTCTTTCCTTTCTCCTCCATCCATACTGATATTTTCTCAATCATTTCTCTATCCTTTCCTTTCTCTCACTGCTATTTTCTCAATTACTTCTCTCATCTTTTCTTTCTCCGTACTATAATTTTCTCCATCATTTCTTATTTGATATAACTTTTTTTTTTTTTTGAGAGAAGGCAGCATGCTGCCGCTTCATTCATAGGGAAAATGAATTTAGCTACAAACCAGAGGCAACAGGGCCTCGTGCCGAAAGGGGAAAGAAAGGGGGAGAGCGAGGAGAACAGGGAGAGAAAGGGACACGGAAAGTAACCGCCCTAGGGGCAGAACGCGGACCACTGCGAACGGCAGAGCCGGATCGCAGCGATTAAATCCCTAGAGCTACGGGACCTATTGTCGAAGACTCGTCGGTTTCTCTCAAGCCAGACTTCCCACCAGGTGGACGCGATAGTGGTTAGGGCCTTCTTGGCCCAAGCCCCTCTCTTGAGCGAGTAGGCCCCCCACAGCCCACTGGCGGTCGCCAGACTCCGAATCTCCCTCTTGTTGGGGAGTAGGGTTTCAAGCAAGGAAAGAGTGCCGGCGCAGGAGAGGAAGAGATGATCGGCGGTTTCAGCAGGTCCAAGGCAGATTGGGCAGTGGGTGGGTCCAGTCCAGTTCCTCTTTTGGAGAATGTCCCTGGTCAGCACCCGCCCTCGGAGCACCAGCCAGATGAAAATCTTGACTTTCAAAGGTATCTTGCTGCTCCAAATCGAGGTGAACCGGTCATCAACTACCCCACTGTCCTGCAGGAAACGGTACGCAGATCTGACGGTGAAAGTCCCAGAGCTGTTCCAGCGCCACTTGAACTCATCCTTGTTGCCGGTGAGGTGGAGATAGGCGGTAGCCTCTAACAGATCCGGGAGAGCCTCCTCAAAGCTTGTGGGGCCCCCCTCGGGGCCATCCAGGATTCTCCCCCAGTTCCAGCCATCTGGGCCAAGGCAGTCGGCCACACGCAGGTGCTTGTTGGTAACCCACTCGTAGATCCGCGGAAACTGGGTTGAGAGGGGCGAGCTCCCAGACCAGATGTCTCCCCAGAAGCCAGTCCGAGTTCCATTACCAACCGAGAGAGTCGTACCGCACTTGAAAAAATCCCGCGTGTGCAGCACGCTTTTCCACCAGGGGGAGAGCGGTCGAAACGTGGACCCTTCGCTCAGCGGTTCCCTGCGACGATAGTATAGTCTGCTGACGAGTGGTTCCCAGGGTGGCGGTTCCGGGGCGAGGAATCTCCACCACCACTTAGCGAGCAGAGCCAGGTTGAAGGTTTCGAGGTTCAAGATGCCTAGGCCCCCGTCTCTTCTGGACCTACAGACGGCCTTCCAGCTGACCAGGCAGTGACCCCCCGACACCGAGCTTAGCCCTTTCCAGAAGAAAGCTCGGCGAAGCGAGTCAATTCTTTTAATGACCCAGGCAGGCGCTTTGAAAACAGAGAAGAGGTAGAGAGGCAGATTCGACAGCACCGAGTTTACAAGGGTTAGCCTGCCCCCGTACGACAGCAGTTTCGCTTGCCAACCCCTGATTCGGTGCTCGATCCTGGAGACAGCCAGATGCCAGGCCTCCTTAGGGAGGCGGCCCTTGACCAGCGGGAGGCCGAGGTATTTGATCGGGAGCGAACCCAGCTTGCAGTTAAGTGTCGCTGCAAGTCGTTCGCCTTTGGGGCTTCTGTTGCCCAGGTAGAGCAATTCTGACTTCGATGTGTTGATCTTGAGTCCCGAGGCCCACTCAAAGATTCTCCAAAGCGAGCGTAGGTTGATAATCTGCCGTTGCTTCGCTTGACAGAAGAAGAGCGTGTCGTCTGCAAATTGAATAAGGGAAGTTTTCGTGTCCCTAGATGGACCAACGCCAGTGATGAGCTTGCTTCGGACGGCTCTACTTGTCATGCGATCCAGGCCTTCCGCCACCAACAGGTAGAGGAAGGGGGAAAGAGGGTCCCCTTGGCGAAGGCCCCGCTTCAATCTGAACCATTTGGTGACATTCCCGTTCACGAGAATGGCGGCCTTGCCGTTGGCGGTGCATTGGTCAATCCACCCGCACCATCTCAGATTAGCCCCAAGGCAGCGGAGGATGTGCTTGAGAAAACCCCAGCTGACACAGTCAAACGCCTTTTCGAAATCCGCCTTGACCCCCACGCAGTCTACTTGCTTGCTGACGCCCCAGCTGATAAGCTCGTCGGCAGTTACAAAGGAGTCAAGGATGAGCCTACCTTTCAGGAAGGCGGACTGGCTCGGGGAGATGATCTTGTCCAGTTCGGTGCAGAGTCTGTTCGTTATCACTTTGGAGATGATCTTCTGGACACAGTTGAGGAGGCTGATAGGCCGGAAGTCGCTAGCCGTGCTTGCTCCCTCAATTTTAGGAACGAGGCAGATATGCGTGTAGTCGATGGGCCCCGTGTCGAGGGAACCTTCGACAAGATCAGCGAAGATTCTGAAAAGGTCGCCCTTGATGACGTCCCAGAACTTCTGGTAGAAAACCATACTGAAGCCATCAGGTCCAGGCGCCTTGTCCCCAGACATTTGAAAAGTCGCTCTTTTGATTTCCTCGAGAGTGAAGGGCGCGGTGAGGTGTTCTGAGCTCAGCGCGATGTTGTCAGGAAAGAGATCACTCCAATCTCCACACTGACTGGGAGGGAGAGAGTCAGGCGCGAGCCGGGCCTTGAACTTGTGGAAGAAATAATCGGCCTTGTCTTCTTCCCTAGTCAGCGTTAGGCCCTCGTCCGAGATGGTCCCGATCCTGTTGGCTCTGAGTCTCCCGTTGGCCATAGCGTGGAAGAAGTTGGTGTTGCCGTCCCCCTCTTTGAGCCAGTGCTGCTTGGCTCTGGAGCTCCAGAGGATCTCTTCTTCGACAATTATATCTTTCAGTTGGCCTCTGAGGTTGGCTCTAAGCGCTTGTTCACTCGTGGACAGGCACTGTGCTTCCTCGAGGGAGTCGAGCCTCTGTACGTCCTCCATTAGTGCCCGCTTGGTAGTACAGATGCCGTGAAAGTTTGCAGACCGCCAAGCAGTGATACGCTTGCGGCAATGCCTAAGCCTGGCGGTGAAGGTTAGGATGCTCCCTTGCCTCCCCATTTTGGGTTCGATTTCCTGCCACCAAACAGGGACTAGCAAGTTGAAGTCGGTCCTGGTGAGCCAGACCTTCTCGAAACTGAAGGGGCGGGGAGCTAGCTTCCTCTGGGTTTGAAGGAGGATGGGGCAGTGGTCAGAAGTGATCCTCGGGAGCGCCGAGACCGAGGAGAACGGGAAGGCAAGATCCCAGTCGGTGGAAATCAAGAAGCGATCAAGCTTGGCGAGGGTGGGGGGGGATTGCATGCTGGACCAAGTGAAGCTCTGGTTGAGCATCGGGAGGTCCACGAGATCCAGTTCGTTGATTAGGTCAGAGAACATAGTCGAAAGGCGGTTGCTCCAACAACGGCCCTGTCTCTCCGCCTGGGAGCGCGTGAGGTTGAAGTCCCCGCAGATGACCCAGGGACTGGGGCAGTCAGCTTTGAGTGCTGCGAGCTCCCTGCAGAAGTCGTCCTTGCCCTCCCAAGCCGACGGTCCATACACGTTGGTGAGGTAGAAGGAAGAGCCGCAGATCGCCCGGGAGAGGCGCAGCGTGAGAGAGCGGTCGCGAACAATGACATCAGAGCAAGAGAAGAGCTTGGAGTTCCAGCAGGTGACAAGACCTCCTGATGCCCCCACAGAGGGGATGAAGTGGCACTTGTCAAAGTATCGCCCAGCGAAGGAAGGAAGGAAGGAGCGCGAAAGGGAGCACACTTTGGTTTCTTGAAAGCAAAGGATGGATGCCTTAAATCCTTTCACAACAGTTTTGATAAGAGCACGTTTAGAAGGGTTGTTAAGCCCACGAACATTCCAGGAGCATATTTTAAACATTGGGAAAGCAGAAAACATCGGAAAACAGAGCGGAGGGTGCACGGCGCTCAGAGCCCGGGACCCGCGAAGCCGAGGAGCGAGGCGGCTTCCACATCAGTGAGCTTGACGCCAAACTTTGCGGTCAAGCGGATGATCCTCTTGGCGTCAGCGGTACCGTCGGGGGTGGGGGGGAGGAGGGGGATCGCCCGCTCGCCCGAGAGCATGGTCTTCCGTGCAACGGCGCGGTCCAGCACCTGGGTGCCCGCCAACTTCGCGAGCCTGGGGCTCCTACGAGTGGCGGGGGGGCGCGCAAGGTCGCCCTCCGGGGGGGAGCAGGAAAGGTGCAAGCTCAGCTGGTCGTCCCCCGGGCCGGCGATCGGGGGTAGCAGGGGTAAGTTGGGTGAGCCGGTGGGCGGTTCCCAGAAGGTCAGCAAAGTGGGGGTCAGTCTCCACCGGGACAGGCGGCAGACCCGCGCCGGGGGCAGAGCTGCTCCGGAGGTCGGGGGAGTGGAGACGGCTTCCGGGGTTCCCCAGCAGTCCATCGCCCCCTGTAGGAGGCAGGAGGCCAACGGGGACCGGGGGAGCAACTAGGGGCAGATCCAGCAAAGGTCGGGGGAGGGTGCGGTGGGGCGCGTAGGGCTCGGCCGTTGGAACCAGCGGCGAGGAGGGGGGCCCCGGACGCACTCCGAAGGTCCCCAGGCGGTCCGGCCGACCCGCGGGGTGAGGGCGGTCTAGGTTCACCCCCGAGGCGGCCAGGAGGGGCGGGCCAAGTTGTGGGCCCGGCCCTATGGGGGGGCACCAGCCGTCGGGGGTACCCTCCTGAGGGCCCGCCGAGTGACAGAGCGTCAAGCGGGAGGGAGGCTCGGGCCTGCTTCCGCGGCCGGGGTGGGTCGCAGTATCCGACCGTCGGGACCCGGGTGGGCGAAGGGGGCCCGTGGGGGCGGGGCGGTCCAGAGGGGCCCGCAGTCCGGTTTGAATGGGGGCGGCCCGGCGGTTGGGCTGGCAGAGGGGGCCCATAGAAGCCACTGGGGCCGAGGATGGCCGCGCCTCTCGTAGGGTGGCCCGCCTGGCGCGAGCTCTCTGGCGGCCCACCCGAGGCCCCTGAGGCAGCCCTGGGCCCGACCAAGGTGGGCCGGAATAGGCCCGGCCGGGTGCGGGCCCAGCGTCAGCCAGAAGGTGGGTGGTCGGCTCGTGGGCCAAAGCAAGGTGCCGGGCCGCATTGGGTGGGCCAGGAGGAGCCCACCTCAGGGTGGCCTGCAGAGAGGGTCCAGCTGACAGAAGGAAAAGGTGGGGCTCGCAGCGGTCGGGGTGGGGCTCGCTGAGGGGGAGCTCGCAGCAGTCGAGAAGGGGGGCGCACAGCAGTCGAGGGGGAGCACGCAGTGGTCGAGGGATCGGGGAGAGGAGGCGACACGCCACCTCGACCACCTGCAGTGGGAGACGGGCGTCACCTGGCAGCACTCCCACCACTGCAACCTCCCACAGGCCCGAAACGAGAAATATATTTGAAAAGGGTCCTGAGAAGGGCAAGCCGCGCGCCCCGAGGAGCCGAGGACTGCCGGCAACAGGGCCAAGGATCGGAAGGTTGGTTGTCCGAGGAGGGGAGGTCACAGCTTGATGGGTGTTCAGCGGGCAAAGGGGAGCTCGGGCGAGGGGTTTGACCAGCGGTCCGACAGGTAGCGCCGCAGCGGGGTCCGCTACTCTCGGCGGCGGGTGGCCACCCCCGGGGCGGCGCCTCCTGTCGCGAGCCGCCGAGGAGTCCCGGGAGTCAGACGCACCGGCCCTGGTTGCATCCCTCGAGCCACTGCTGTCATCGCGAAGGTCAACGAGGGGGATTCTTCTAGCTATCCGGCGACCCTGGGGGTCAGATTGGTCGCCCACTTCCTCAGGCCCGCCTCCGACGAAAGGTGTACCTCGATCATCTCCTCCAAAAGGCGCGGTGCTCTCGATCGTAATCGGCGGTGCTACTACGATGCTCCCCATCGAGATGGAGAGGGCTTACGGGATGTCCTCCAGGGCGTCAACCGCCACGAGACACCTATAGGCGAACAAGTTCGCCATGTCGATGCTGGTGTCGTCGGCTTGGAGAAAGCGGCCGAAGCAGCCAACCAAAGTGCTTACCCGCTGTGTCGACCAGCATTCAAACGGGAGCCTGGCGATCCTGATCCAGGCTTTGAAGGTTAGACGTGAGGGGGCAGCGCCGTGGTACGGCTCCCAGGGTAGACAGCGGAGCCGGCAATTGCGTAGATGGAGGAGTCCATTGTTGCAGAGGTCCTCAGGCAGGACCCATTCAGGAAGGAAGATGACGAACTCGCGATCTTGGTGCTCGGCCACGAGGAAGTTCTCGGGGAGGCCGCCGAACCTCGCAGCCATGTCAGCCGCGACCGTGACGATAGGGCAGCGACCCAGAGTGCAGCTTCCGATCGTGTCCACCAGGATTGCATTCTGGCGCTTGAGCTCGCGGCTGCGGAAGTCCTCCGTGAGGGGGACGAACGCCTTCAACAGTTCGGGGCGGAAGCCGGTGCCTCTCTGCATCGCGGGGGGGGATCGGCGGGCGGTGCAACTTCGAGCTTTGTGTCCGGTCCGGAGGCACAAGGCGCAGCGTACCGGATCCCTGCAGTGCCGCACCAGGTGGTCAGGAGCGAGACACCGGAAGCACTTCTTGGCAGGCAAGATGGAGGTGGTCCGGCTTGGAGTCCGGGGGCGGGGGCAGGGCTTGGAGGGGCGGGGTGGTGGAGTTGAAGGGAGGAGGAGGGCCTCTTTATAGGAGCGGGTACCCAGCGAACCAGAGGGCCCCTGTACCAACGAGGGGGACCGAGGGGGAGGGGGCAGGGGGCAATTAGGCGTGTGGCAGTAGGTAAGCCCCTGCGAGTGAGGTGACGCGGAGACAGTGTGGAGGGGGAATCCCTGCTGGTCCGCCCAGTTGACCCTGAAGGGGGTTCGCGCCGAGGTCTTGATGGAGCTGCGGTGCGGAGTGAGGGACAGCAAGGAAACCGGGTAACCCCGAAGCGACGCAGATGCTCGGATGCGGAAATCCTCCGTACCAGGGTGTTGTCCGAGGGATTCCCGACGACGACCTCTCTGTAGCCCAGCGCAAATCGGACTGGGGCCAGCAGTCGAAGGAGTGTAGGGGAGGCCAAACCGCTTGGTCCCTGGGTGCTCCGTCCCGGTCCTAGGCCTGCTCCTCTTAGGGACTCTACCCCAAGGATGCACAGCCGCCAGAGAATCTCGAGGAGCAGAGTAAGGGACCCAAGGTGTGTCCCTTCGGGTAGAAGCGCTCCTCCCGCTACTTTCCCCGCAACGCACACCCCCGGTAACACAGCCTCGGGGTGGAGCAGGGCTCCTCCACCTCGTACCACAAATCCCCCCTGCGGAGCCTCGCTCCGAGCCTGGCCCCCTGTCATGCCGGGCCCGTCCCCGCCCGCCCAGAGGGACACGCGCACGAGCTCTGCCCCTCCAGCACGAAGGAGATCTCTCTCTCACTCTCTCTCTCCCTCTCGCCCTCGCTCTCCCTCGCTCTCCCTCTCTCTCTCTCATCGAAACTCTTGCCAACTCTTCAATACTACTGGAATAGTTGGTTGGCATCCACCTCTTCACTTCAGGCAATAGGTTCTAAGTTCAAATACTCTATGTTTGAGAAGAGTGTGTGCATGAAGCTATAGACATTCTTAAAAAAATAAGAAGAAGAACTATGTACACAAGTAGCTATAATTTTACAATTAATATAACTATGTACACAAGAAGAACTATTTGATATAACTATGTACACAAGTATTTTACAATTAAAAAGCAATTGCTTTTTGTATAGATTGTATATTAATTTTTATCTATAATTTTACAATACTTTATTCTCATGAGCTTCACACCTCCAACAAGTGGGACCTAATCTTTTGTCGTTTTTCAATTGAATTTGATTCCTTCCGCTTTTCCTTTTCGACAAAGGATTCTTTATTATTAAGTTGGCTCCTCTATTTGTTACCGTATTGCCATTTTCTCCATCATCTCTCTCTTCTCTTTTCTTTCTCTGAGGTTGCCGATCAATGCATGGTGGATCACTAGCTTGAAAAGACATTGGAGGAAGAAAAAGGAAACAACCGCTGTTGCAGTTTGCTGCCGGCCAACGCGACGCACGGCCGATGGAAGAGCGCCATTCTGCAAGGCAGCCGCCGCCTTCGGTGTCATCACCGCCTCTTTTGCGTAGCCGCCGTCGTTGATCTTATCTCAATTCACGACAGTTAGCGGAGATCCACCTTTGTCGTCGACAAGGTCGTGTGGACAACTATCACCTTCCGAGCTTCGTCATGGCTAACGCTGTAATGGTCTATTTCATTTGCACTATCAAGTTTTTTTTTTAATTTAATATAGCTACAAATCAGACTTTTTTTAAAAAAAAACTTTTAAAAAATTATTATTTACCAAATGACCTTTCAAAATTTATTTTATCAAATAATCTTATTTTCTCCAAACAATATAATAACAATTTGAAAATAATAAATCGTTCATTGTTTTTTAATAGAGTTAAAAAATTAGTTAATCAATTAGCTTCTTTTCCACAAAAAAATTCTAACAAGCTATTCATATAATTCTAACAATCAATCAAACAAAAATTTCAGTAATTCAGGTACAATCATAATAATCTCATTAAAAATCCTCACAATCCATACAAAAAGTTTATAAACAAACGAGCAATGCTACCCATACACCGGAAATCAGGTGTACAAGAAGCATTTTTCTAAACAAAAATAGTGTTAATTGCATATAGCTCCCTATAAACATATCAAATAGCAGATATATCGCTATAAAGTTTAACTTTTCATATTTATTCTTTCAAAAATATTAAGTTGTTTCCCTACCGTCAATGTTCGTTAGAAAAATATAGTTAACCTTAGTTACTTAGTGAGGTAAATTTATTTTTTTATTCTTTTGGACATTTTTGCACTATTTTAATAGTTGGGCTTTTGGAGGGACATATTTGAAAGGACAAAGCTATCATTTTACGTATATTCTATTAAAAAATAAACAGTAAGCTAACAGTAATAGACCAGAGGGATATATATAAATAACTTGGAATTTTTGAAAGAATAAATATAAAAAAGTTAAACTTTGTAGAAATATATTTGTTATTCTACATGTTTACAAGAAACTGTATAAAATTAACTCACAAAAATAACAATCTAAAAATAGAGAATCACTATAATAAAATTAGATTATAGGGACATATTTTTGTGACACTTTTGTACAAGTGTCCTATCTATATTCTATATATATTCAAAATTAAATTATAGTGACATATTTTTAGGACACATTATAATAATGTGTCGCTATACACCCTAGCGACTGTACATATAGCGACACTAATAATAAGTGTCAGTATTTTTTGTTAGCGGTACTTTTTTCAGAGTTTAGAAATACTTAAAAATATCGCTATAATATAATTTTGTTGTAGTGAATTAATGATCCATCGTTTTTTCAAGACAGAATGATGCATTGCCTTTCTCATTTTTTGTCCAACATAGCACTCAGTCTGCAAGAAAAATGCTAATTGGTCAAATAAAATTTTTGGAAGGGTCATTTGGCTAATTAATTTTTTTTAAGAGTTATTTAAAAAAAATTTCTAAAAATGTAGTACTTGTTAATCATATTATTGCTAATATGTTATTGCTAATATTGTATTACAATAATGGTTGATTATTGCACATATAAACATTATTGCTTTTGGTTTGCCTTACAGATTTCAATAATTCTAATAGTAAAAAATTTACACTTGTCTAGATAGAAACTGAATAAAAAGTGACCTGGATCTAGTTCCTAGATCGAGGTTGAAATCGAGATCGCTCTTTGTAGATGGATTGGTCTCTAGGTTAACCCTCCAATGCGACACATTTTGAGAGATCAATCGATTCAGTTGAGGAGAGATCGACCCCTGGGTTCTAATCAAATGAAAGCCACAAATGAATAAACTCGGCTTAAGAAGACTCGACTGAATGAGTCGAATGGATTGTATTGAAAACTAGAAAGCTTGGATCACAAGTTATGTCACGCATTGTCCCGCGTTCCAAATAGGAATGCTCTACGAGCGCATGCCCAGACCCGCCGAACGGACAGAGTTTTTTCTATCCTCCCAAAGCGTCACAACTAGTACAATTCGAGATGTTCAAACTAGGAATCAAATTTATATAAGGATTGCGAAAGGAAAATACAGTAAACATAAAGCAACTACTCTATTATATACATTTGTCACATACACATTACGTTTACATTTTTCTTTTCTTTTCCTTTTATAATCCAAAAGATTATTACATTGTTATCTTTTTACATTCTAATACCTTTAGCTATACGCTGATGAGAGTACTCTATCTCGGTCTCAAATGCTAAAGTGCTATCTACCGAGCTACGCCCTTTTAATGCGTCGCCGCGCCACTCACGGTAGGACCTTAAAAATATGGGGTGAGAACTATAAAAATAGTTCCTAGTGGGTACGGTCATTCAAGTAAGAAGCTCGACCTACCGGGTCCAAAAGAGGCAAAATGAGCATATAGTAAACAATAATATGCTGGAATATAAATCTATACTGTATGCAACATGGATCATATGCTATGTCTCATTTAAATGTGATAATGAAATCTATACAAGTAGGAGCTACATATCTACTTCTATTTCACTATTTATTTCTATCCATGTCATGCCCCGAGCCCACAGTGGAAGCCTTCGGGCACACAACGGACCTGCCACGTGTGTGAGGATGCACCCCACACACGTAAAGCGTTCAAATCTAACCTGCAAAAGAATTCTAATCTACAACTAAACATGTATCAAAGTGAAAATAAAACTGTACTAACAACTATCACTATACAAGAATACATACAGATCCACATCACCAAAATAAATACAAGTAAAGGGCCATGGCGTAGTCAGTCCCGATGTACAGTGTTCTATGCAAAAACTACAACATGGTGGATTGCCTCTACCAAAAATAATGCTGGATAGGGACTGCTATCTACGGTGCAATCCCCTACCTCGGTCCAAAGCTGGCTCAGAAGGCTTTGAAAAGTAGACCACAAGCGGGCGTGAGAACTACAAAATAATAGTTCCCAGTGGGTACGGTCGACGACAATCACGACCTACCCACTAGGTCCACCAGAGGCAAGATAGTGAAACTTCAATAAAATAAGCAAGTAACAAAACATAATAAAATAATAAAATACAACACAACACTACATTATCATACTTCTACACCAAAACCAAAGACATTTCTACCCAAACACGAACACTAGCCATCCCAACGGTAAAATAGACCTAATCATGAACTGACCGTCTCAACAGCCCAGTCAAACCTGCACCGCCTATAAATAGGCCACGATCCATCTCTCCCTACTGTCCAGGTTCCATCGTAGCTAGTGGCCTATCAACAGTAGACACCAACCTACTTCCTAACTCCAATCATCTGACCCATGTGCCGATAAAACCCAGTAAAGCTCGAAGTGGCATGTAGGCTATGATCATAATGATGATCTCTTAGATCACAGATGACACAAGACAGAAACCCCAAAGTCAACTCACGAGTGGCCAACATAAAAATACCAAACATCTCGAACCCCGTTCCCCAGGCACACACACACACCCACGCGCACTGGCCCTCGGCCCACAAACTGACCACAAAACACCCAAGCTAAGATAGAAATCTCATATATATGAGGTAGCACATATGTCATCACCTCAGCCTCACCTATCTCTGACAACAACCCCGCGAGATAGAAGGATTGGTCAGACCGACACCTACCCGGAAAACCACACTAAAACGCAAAACGCCCTAAGATCAATAACATGGATAACCTGATAACATAAATAAAAACCCAATCATGTTATAAATGGCATCTACCCCAATATTTGTGCAACCAAACAATCCTCATAAGCCCCTGTTGGGGCCAAAAATTGGTTGTCGCGCGATTGACCTCTGGGTGTGACCCGCAGAGTCGTCGAATGCACCACGTACCAACAATCAAGCAATCGGGCCGAGGAGGAACCTGCTCGGCTGGGTTTTCCTCTGGTTATTCTCGCGCTCGATCTACTTGGAGTAGCCAAATCGGGATGCGAATGCAGAGGGAAGTTCTCCTCTGATGACTTATCGCGACCGCTTGGCCTGGATTAGCCGAAGCGAGGTATGAAGGCAGAGAGGGTGAAGAAGATAATACTGGGTTCGACTTAAAGCAGTCGAACCGGATACAAAAGATAATAAAAAGACACAGCTAAGGCGCCGATTAAACTTTATATTGCTTAGAAAGTGGATACAAGGAAGAGGAAGGGGATTAAACTTTATATTTAAGTTGGGATAAAAATTAAATAATAAAATTCCATATTATATATATATATATATATATATATATATATATATATATATATATATATATATATATATATATATATATATATATATATATATATATATATATATATATATATATATATATATATATTTGAGCTGTTATCAAGCTGAACACGAGCGAGCTGACCCTAGCTCGTGTTCGGCTCGTTTATTAAACCAGCTGAAAAATTTGGCTCGTGTTCGACTCGTTTACTAAACGAGCGATTCGATCCCGAGCTCATTTCGAGTCGAATACGAGCTGGCCGGCTTGCGAACAACGAGCTGGATTGTCACCCCTACCTGCCACGATGCAATGGCCGAGGTGTTGGACTCAAGGCCGCTGGGGTCGGGGTATTCGGCGAGGTCGACGTGCACGGCGGCAACGCAGACATAGTCTGGGTTGAGGTTGGAGCCACCGGCGATCTTCCAATTAGTTGGAAGATATTTTTGGTATATCCATTAATATATTATAAGAAATAGACGGATCATTCACGAAATATGAAGGAATAAATGCATAATTTATTCATAATTATAAAGGGACATTAAAAATAGCATATATGAGCTTGACAATAGATATGTCTAGAGAGAGAGAGAGAGCGGGGGGGATGTGGGGGGAAAGGCGACCGCCCCGAGCGCTCTTCGTCCCCCCCCGGTCCCACGCGTGGCCCACCTCCCCCTCGACCTCGGGGGTCCCCCATCCCACCGCCCCATCTTCCGCCCCCCTTTCCTCCCTCTCGTCCTTGGCTCCCTCACAGAGGTACACATGTCCGACCTAATTTCTCTTTTAAAGATGTTGTGTTGTCACCTCCTGTGAGTCCCCCTGCCCCTCTTCGCGGCCATCATTCCTTCGCTTCCGCCCCATTTTCTGCCTTGCCCCCTGCTCCGCCGAAGTTCCTTCTTAATCCTTCCCTCTCGGGGAGGTGCTTCAGGTGTTTCCTGAAGGGGCACCGTGCTGCTTCCTGTAGGGGACCAAAGAGGTGTCTTCTCTGCATGAGGACGGGTCACTCGGCCGCTCGCTGCGTTGCTCGTAGCGCCCACGTTTTGCCGTCGCCCTTGGTACCTGGCCCCCCTGCGGGCCGCCCGCGTATTGCTGCCGCCTTTCTCCCGGTCAGGCCCACTCCCACCGGCCATCCATCCCTTGCGGGTTGCGTGGCGCGTGTGGATGCCGGTGGTCTCCTTCCTGGTCTCATCAAAGAGGTGGTCCCTAGGGGACTTGCGGCCAGGTTCGGGGGCAAGTGCTCCGACTTTCTGGTGGCAGACTTCCGGGCTTCTTCGTTGGAGGTCTTCTTCCCCAACTTGGTTACAAAGGAGTCGGCCATTGGACACAGCCCGATCTGTTTCGAGGACTATCGCTTTTCCTTCTCTAACTGGGTAGAGGTTGGGGAGGGTCCGAGGGGCCGGCTACGGCATAAGGCGTGGATCCGACTTCTTAACTGGCCGATCCTTTGCTGGCATGAAGATGATGTTAAGGCGGCCGTCAGCAGCTTCGGTGAATTATGGGAGGTTGACGTCGGTAGCAGCGGGCGTTCGGATGTTTCATTCTTCAGGGTGAATATTCGCAGCCAAGATGTCCGCGATGTGCCCGAGGCCCTCGATCTCATGGCGGAGGATCGGCATTTTCGTATTCCCATCAAGGTCGAATCTTGGGAAGAGTCCCGCCCTATCCTTCTCGGGGAAGCTCTCGATCAACACCTGGACATTACTTCCTCGAAGGCTCAGGACTCTTTCCTCAGGCTTTCGGGTTTTCGCTCTGTCCCTGCGGCCATCCAGCAGAGCAGTCATCCGGCTTCCGGGGTGCGCTCCCCTCCTGACATCAGGCAGGGGCCTCGCCTTGTAGGGGAGGGGTCCAATGATTTTCGTCTGGCGATGTGCGAGGTATGAAGGCAGAGAGGGTGAAGAAGATAATACTGGGTTCGACTTAAAGCAGTCGAACCGGATACAAAAGATAATAAAAAGACACGGCTAAGGCGCCGATTAAACTTTATATTGCTTAGAAAGTGGATACAACGAAGAGGAAGGGGATTAAACTTTATATTTAAGTTGGGATAAAAATTAAATAATAAAATTCCATATTATATATATATATATATATATATATATATATATATATATATATATATATATATATATATATATATATATATATATATATATTTGAGCTGTTATCAAGCTGAACACGAGCGAGCTGACCCTAGCTCGTGTTCGGCTCGTTTATTAAACCAGCTGAAAAATTTGGCTCGTGTTCGACTCGTTTACTAAACGAGCGATTCGATCCCGAGCTCATTTCGAGTCGAATACGAGCTGGCCGGCTTGCGAACAACGAGCTGGATTGTCACCCCTACCTGCCACGATGCAATGGCCGAGGTGTTGGACTCAAGGCCGCTGGGGTCGGGGTATTCGGCGAGGTCGACGTGCACGGCGGCAACGCAGACATAGTCTGGGTTGAGGTTGGAGCCACCGGCGATCTTCCAATTAGTTGGAAGATATTTTTGGTATATCCATTAATATATTATAAGAAATAGACGGATCATTCACGAAATATGAAGGAATAAATGCATAATTTATTCATAATTATAAAGGGACATTAAAAATAGCATATATGAGCTTGATAATAGATATGTCTAGAGAGAGAGAGAGAGCGGGGGGGATGTGGGGGGAAAGGCGACCGCCCCGAGCGCTCTTCGTCCCCCCCCGGTCCCACGCGTGGCCCACCTCCCCCTCGACCTCGGGGGTCCCCCATCCCACCGCCCCATCTTCCGCCCCCCTTTCCTCCCTCTCGTCCTTGGCTCCCTCACAGAGGTACACATGTCCGACCTAATTTCTCTTTTAAAGATGTTGTGTTGTCACCTCCTGTGAGTCCCCCTGCCCCTCTTCGCGGCCATCATTCCTTCGCTTCCGCCCCATTTTCTGCCTTGCCCCCTGCTCCGCCGAAGTTCCTTCTTAATCCTTCCCTCTCGGGGAGGTGCTTCAGGTGTTTCCTGAAGGGGCACCGTGCTGCTTCCTGTAGGGGACCAAAGAGGTGTCTTCTCTGCATGAGGACGGGTCACTCGGCCGCTCGCTGCGTTGCTCGTAGCGCCCACGTTTTGCCGTCGCCCTTGGTACCTGGCCCCCCTGCGGGCCGCCCGCGTATTGTCGCCGCCTTTCTCCCGGTCAGGCCCACTCCCACCGGCCATCCATCCCTTGCGGGTTGCGTGGCGTGTGTGGATGCCGGTGGTCTCCTTCCTGGTCTCATCAAAGAGGTGGTCCCTAGGGGACTTGCGGCCAGGTTCGGGGGCAAGTGCTCCGACTTTCTGGTGGCAGACTTCCGGGCTTCTTCGTTGGAGGTCTTCTTCCCCAACTTGGTTACAAAGGAGTCGGCCATTGGACACAGCCCGATCTGTTTCGAGGACTATCGCTTTTCCTTCTCTAACTGGGTAGAGGTTGGGGAGGGTCCGAGGGACCGGCTACGGCATAAGGCGTGGATCCGACTTCTTAACTGGCCGATCCTTTGCTGGCATGAAGAGGATGTTAAGGCGGCCGTCAGCAGCTTCGGTGAATTATGGGAGGTTGACGTCGGTAGCAGCGGGCGTTCGGATGTTTCATTCTTCAGGGTGAATATTCGCAGCCAAGATGTCCGCGATGTGCCCGAGGCCCTCGATCTCATGGCGGAGGATCGGCATTTTCGTATTCCCATCAAGGTCGAATCTTGGGAGGAGTCCCGCCCTATCCTTCTCGGGGAAGCTCTCGATCAACACCTGGACATTACTTCCTCGAAGGCTCAGGACTCTTTCCTCAGGCTTTCGGGTTTTCGCTCTGTCCCTGCGGCCATCCAGCAGAGCAGTCATCCGGCTTCCGGGGTTCGCTCCCCTCCTGACATCAGGCAGGGGCCTCGCCTTGTAGGGGAGGGGTCCAATGATTTTCGTCTGGCGATGTGCGATTTCCCGAGTCCCCCCCCCCCTCCGGCACCCGCTGGCGTTGGTTCAAGGGCCTTCTTTGTTTGAGAGCACTGGCGACCCTGTGGCTAAGCCTGCTGGTCCTGTTTGCGACTCTGGGTGTCAGCCTGTTCAGGATCCGACCCCTGGTCTGCTCCTGGTGCCGCAACAACGGGCCGCTTTTGCCCTGTCTCCTGCTAACTCCTGCCTCCCTCCTGCTGTGGACTTTGAGCCGTCCACCTGCCTTTCTTCGGGACAGCTTCTGGGGTGTCCTGCTTTGGCTTTTGACAAGAGTAAGAAAGCCCTGTCTCTGGCTAATAGTTTTGACCTTCCCACCCATGGCAATCATCTTGCCCATAGGCGTAGCACGCGTCTGGCTGCCAAGCTTAGGGGGGAAAAAAAGTCGTCGCTCAATCGTGCCCAAGATTTAATGTGCAAAAAACTAAGGATGGTGAGATTCGCTTCTAAAGTACCCAGTGCCGCCTCCTCCTCCTCTTCCTCGTCTGCTCTCCCGCCGGGGGGGCTGGAGACACCCTGTTCGCGGGTGGCTTCTATCATTCTGCCCTCGGTTGCTGCTGATGTTACTTCGGGGATTGAAGATGTTACCTCGCCTAGGTCGGATTGGAAGAATCCACTTTCTAAGGAGGAAGTGCATCTGATTAAGGCTGCTTGCGGGATAGTGGACGTGGGTGCGGACTTTTCATCTCTCCAACCAGCTTCTACAGCTAAAGAAGCCCTACCGGGGGGCGTCACGGAGGGTCTGTAGTCGCTGCTTCTGTGGGACTGGGTGCTTGCGTTTTGTTGTTTTCCTCATGGCAAGGAATAGATCGTTTAAGTTCTTGTCTTGGAATATTAGGGGCCTTAACGATCATGCTAAGTGTACTATGGTCAAATCTTTCATCAGGCTCAGCAAATGTTGTGTGGTTTGTCTCCAAGAAACCAAGTTGGCGTCAACCCCCCCTTCCAAGTTCTTCTCCTTCTGTGGGTTCCATCTTCGAGAGTATCGCACTCTGGATGCGGAGGGTACTAAGGGAGGCCTCTTATCGGCTTGGAATCCCTATCTCTTTGAGTGTGTGAACGAATGGGCGGGCCACTTCACGCTCAGTGTTGTCTTGAGAAGAAAGGCAGACGGGTGCTGCTTCACTATCCCCAATACTTATGGTCCCACCTGTGACTCGCTTAAGTTTGCTTTTTTCCTTGAACTCCGCTCCATCGGTACTCTGGCTACGGGCATCTGGACTGTTATTGGCAACTTCAATGTTCTTCTTTCTTTCAAGGATATAAATGACCCCCTCTCCAACTTGTCAGATACTTTGGCTTTTAGGGATGTTATCCGCGACCTTGGCCTCAGTGACCTCCCGCTGCTCAACAAGTCGTTCACTTGGTCCAATGGTAGACGCTTGCCCACCCTCGAGCGGTTGGATAGGGCTTTTGTTTCAAAGGATTGGCATGTTTCCTTTCCTTGTTCCACTCTCCGGGCTCTGCCGCGTCCAAGGTCTGATCATTCTCCTTTATTGCTATCGGCTTTCTCGTTTATCCCCTCTCCGCAGCTTTTTTAGTTCGAGTCTTTCTGGCTCCGGTATCCGGCCATTTCCGAAGTGATTAGCAATGCTTGGTCTCCTAGCTTTAGCGTCGCCCAGATTGAGTGCCCTTTCTCTTCAAAAATTGCTACGGTCCAAAAGGCCCTTCGCTCTTGGAGCACTGGGCTAGCATCGGGAATCAAGAAACAGGCTTCTCTTTGCTTGAAATGGATTGAGTGGCTTGACAAGGCGGAAGAGAGTAGACGGCTCACTCATGCGGAATGTGCCCTAAGGCCCCTACTTAAAGCTCGTTATGAAGAACTTTGTTTACAGGAAGAGATTAAATGGAAACAAAGATCTAGAGTCCAGTGGATTAGGACGGGAGATGCAAATACTAGATTTTTCCATCTGAAAGCTTGTTCTCGCAGGAGTAGAAACTCTCTTTCCCGGCTGTCGGATGGTTCTTCCTGGTTCTCCAATCACAGTTCGATCGCGAACTTTCTGTTCTCTTTCTTCAAGAACTTATTGGGAGCGGATCCTGCACCCGGTGGAGCTTTGAACTTCGGCCTGCTCTATCCTACTGCACCACCTTCTCTCCTTAGCCTCCAGGCTCCGTTCGACTTGGCCGAAATCGAAAACTCGCTTTTCGCCTGTGGCCCGGAGAAGGCGCCGGGACCGGATGGTTTTCCTATGATCTTTTTTCAGCGCTTTTGGCCCATCATTCGCGACGACATACTGGATATGTTCTCTAAATTCTACCACAGGGATCTTAATCTTGAGGGCATTAACAATAGTTGGATCTGCTTGATTCCGAAGAAGAGTGAAGTTCTTACTGCTCGCGACCTTCGACCTATCTGTCTAGAGAATAGCTTGATCAAGCTTATCTCGAAGGTTTTGGCCACAAGATTACAACGATTTATGGAGATGTTAATCAACCCTTTTCAGACGGCTTTCATCAAAGGGCGTTCTATATTCGACAACTTTTACACTGCTCACATTCTTGTTCATCATCTTCATTCCACCAAACAACAGGCTGCACTTCTGAAGATCGATTTCGAGCGGGCCTTTGATCACATTAATTGGCTCTTCCTGTTGGATCTGTTGCAGACGAGGGGTTTCAGCGCTAGGTGGATTAGCTGGATCTCCACCCTCTTCTATTCGTCTTCGGCCGCGGTGATTCTTAATGGCGTCCCAGGCAAACGCTTTCTTTGCAAGCGAGGGCTTCGCCAGGGGGACCCCCTCTCTCCTCTTCTATTCATTTTGTGCATTGATGTGCTCTTTAGAATGCTGCAGGTGGCATCCGATAGTCTCTCGCTCCCTAGAGTAGGAATTGGGGATGTCAAGATTCATACCCTTCAATTTGCCGACGATCTCCTTATATTTTTTGACGGCACCTCTCGGTCGGCTGGTGTTATAAAACAGATTTTGGACGCCTTCTCTTTGAATTCGGGACTCAAAATTAATTTCGATAAAAGCTCCATTGTTCCGATCAACCTATCGTGCTCGCAAGCTTCGGCCCTCACCAACTTCTTTGGTTGCTCTCTTCATGGTTTTTCGTTTAATTATTTGGGACTTCCACTATCTCCCAAGGCTCTCCGAAAGTCCGACTATTTGCCGCTTATCGAGAAGGTGGACAACCGACTGGCGGGTTGGAAGGTATCCTCGCTCTCACGGGGTGGTCGCCTTGTTCTGCTCAACTCGGTTCTCTCTAGCATCCCCGCTTACTTTTGTTCAATCTTCAAGCTTCCGGTTTGGGTGGTTAAATCTATTGATATGATCCGCCGGGGCTTTTTCTGGAAGGGTAAGAAACTATCCAATGGTTTCCATTGCCTTGTTAATTGGGATCAGGTGTGTCGGCCCAAAAGGCTTGGCAGAGTAGGCATCCGTAACCTTAGATCCATGAATTCCGCGCTTTTGATGAAGGGACTTTGGAATTTCTACAACTCGAGATCTCTACCTTGGGTGCGCCTTTTGCTACAGAAGCATTACAGATTCAGATCTCCCGCCTCAGCCCCTATGGTGCCTGCTGGATGCTGCCCCGTTTGGAAAGGCATCCTCTCTACGTCCTTACCTTTTCATCTCTCCGTTTCCTTCTCTCTCAGGAACGGAACAATGGCGGCTTTTTGGAACTCAAGATGGAGAGGGGAATTTCTACTGCGCAATACCTTTCCAAATTTGTTCACTGTCTCCAACTCTAAACACTTGTCGGTTAAAAATTGGATTTGCCGCTTTGCCAACACAAGTAACTTGGGCTTCAGTCAGAACCTTAGTTGGGTGGAACAGCAAGAAGTGGGGCTTGTTCGCAACCTGATTGTAGGGGTTACGCTCAACGAGGAAATGGACTCAATCTCCTGGAGATGGTGTAGTAATGGGGCATTCACTGTCAACAGCGCTTATAATTTTATCTCTTTCGACGGAGTTGACGACCGCAAAATATCTCATCTTTGGTTGATCAAGATTCCACTTAGAATCAAATTATTCCTTTGGTTGGCTGGGAGATATAGGCTTTTAACGGCGGATTTTCTTGCTAAGCGTGGTTGGCATAGCCCTTCGATTTGTGCGTTATGTGGTGCAGACATAGAAAATCTGGATCACCTTTTTTCCGTTGTTCTTTTGCAAAATCTCTGTGGGACAGGCTCCTCCAGAATTTTCCGACCTCTAGGCAGCGACTGAGCATTGACACAGGCGATCTAGCTCTTAGATGGAGGAGAGCCAGGTTGTCTCTGTCGGAACGTCTGCAAGGTATTTCCGATATTTGGTTTGCAGCAGCGTGCTGGGAAATATGGAATGAATGGAATAGAAGAATCTTTGATAATATCTCTAAATCGTGCGAAGATTGCGGAAGAAGAGTGGACAACTCTGCGAGGTTCTGGATCTTTGCGCTGGGGGACCAAGCTTGGGACTGACTTTATTTTCCTCCTTATTGACGAAGGAGGAGGCTTCTCTGTTCTCGTGAAGTGCTAAAGAATCTGAAATTATTAAGCTTACAACTTGCAAGGAAACATGTCTACTCCTAGAGAATGCTAGGACATTTGACAGCTTTGAAGTTGAAAGTTATCGTGGAGTCATACCTTCTTCTTCATGGTTACTGGAGTAAGAGAGTTTTTCTGGTACTGGATTTCTTGATCTTCCTACCTTACTCCATCTCATAACTTTTTGCCGCTAGTTAAGTGTCGGGTTTCTTTCTTATACATTTTTTCGAAAAGCTGGGTATGATGATGTATTAGTTCCAATGGTGGATTTTGAGTTTGATCCATCAACTGGTGTAGCTATGTGCTTACTCCCGCATGGTCGATGGCTTTTCTCTTTGTATTGTGTCTGCTTTTTTATAATGGTCTCCCTTTGATCCTAAAGTTGAACTTTTGAACCAATTTTGACGACATAGGGCACCATGGCACATAAATTATAGTATTCAATCGTTGATTCAATGATTCCGGGAAGATGGAAATGGTTTTTATCTCTGATTTGGAGCAAGCAAAAATTTTTTCTCACATAAGAATGAATGAAAGAATGAAAGAATGTTCTAGTTTGTGCATTTTTGGCTACTCTGACCATTTTTTGGTGCTCTGGTGCCGACTGCCGCCTTCATCGAAGAATATTTGGTGTATCTCGCGGCTTCGGTGTCCTCTGCCGTTGGAGCGTGGTTCTTAGAGCTTGGCGACATTCACTGCCTGGCTATCAGGGTTGGTTCTTTGCTTGGATTAGTCACGTTGCATGAACTCCTTGCACTAACTGGGTAGTGCCCAACATCGGACAACGAGGATTGGAGTTGAGAGGCTTCGGTTTTGGAAGAGGTTTCTTTCTCGAGTACTATACAGGGCTTCCCAACCGGCCTTCTTTCGACGTCTCAAGGCTCGGGGCTCTCCATGGTTCTCAGCAGCTCGGCTTCGCCAACGAAGGCCCAGTTTCTTTGTATTGGGTTTCCCATCTCTTAAATAGGTTCCGAAGGAAAGCTGGGCAACATGATTGACTTTTGTGCTTCCCTTCGGAGAATCGGGCTTTCTAATCTATCCTATTTGGTTTTTCATCTGCCACCCGCCGGCTGAGGCTTGTGCTTCAATCCTTTTTGAGTTTGGGCTCTAATTATGTTTACTATCTTGTCCTGGCCATTATAGTTTTGTCTCTTGATCTGGCTTCTACCCCGACGGCTTCGTCGACTCCGTGCTTGGGTATGGTATAATTGGAATTGATGGTTTCTTGATATCTGTCTGGCATTGAATGAAACTTGGGAATCAAGGGATATCAATGGTGTCAATCTTCGTTACATTTAAGACTTTGAGCTTTGCTTCTCTGTTTATCACCTACTGCTAACAGCCTGCGCCATATGGTTCGGGTCTGGAGTCTATTCCCCGTGACGGCGAGTGCTTGAATCCCCCATCAGGCTCCGTTGACTGCTCTACTCTTTTGCTTAGTTTTTTATCTGCTTATTTATTGGGAGTTCACTCGCTTAATACTTGCGGTTCGTTCTCTGTTGTCTGTTCGGGCGATGGGCCTACTTCTTGTTTTTCTTGTTGTACTGGGTCTTTTTCTTTCATTCATTTCCTGTACTTTTCAAATAGGATATATCCCTGTTTAATCAAAAAAAAAAAAATTATTTATTTTTAAAAGTCGAAAGGAAAAAGTGAAAAAATGAAATTTTATAAGAAGATTTTATATAATTTAGCCTAAAATATAAACTACAAAATTTAAATGTACGTGCTAGTGTATTAAAATATTTTTCTATTACTTATTCTATAAAACTTGCTACCTGTACACCTCATTGGGAGTGTACATCTGACACCCCACCCCATTCTGGGATGGGGTGAATTTTATCCATCACATCGCTCCACTTCAGGATAAGATGGGGTGTAAGATGTACACCTCCAAAAAGGTGTGGGGGTGTACACTTAAATTTTCCCATAACTATACTTGCCTACATATCTATTTTCTTTTCATGCCTAATTTTGTTCAATTTACTTACTTTGAATCAGAATATGTACTCACTTAATTATTATCTTTATAATTACTCCACACATCATTACACTACTTTTCAGATCAATTGCTTTTGAGTTGTACAACACGGTGAGGTTTGAACGAGTTCCATACTGCACACAAAAAGTTTGGAATAATTTAATATTAAGCTCTTTTACTTTTAAAAAGTACAGAATTGTTTATAAATTTTCGTTTATTAGATAAAAATTTATAAAATTAAAATAATAATATTTTTTTTTAATTTAATAAATTATTAATAAAATAGTATAATTTAAAAAATATAAATAATTAAAAAACTAAATTTAACGTGAAAAATTTATAACCATCAAATTCTTTGTACTTTTAAAAGCACCATGGACTCACAATTTAATTAGAATATGGTAAACTATTTACAACTAATTCTAATTAATAAAGATTAATTTTGCCCACTTACATTTCATTGGTTCTTTGCTTGACATTTTTTCTAGAATGAAGTAATGGCTTAATTACACTTTGTGCTAAACAAATTTTTTACTTTCTATATTTTGTACTACTTTTTTTTTTTCAAAAACACCACTCAATTATTCCTTTTTTTTTTCAATACCTATACCATAAAAAGTAATCTATAATTATAAACAAAAACTGTTAAAAAATACTAGTTGAAAGTATTAAACTTATTTTAAGATAAAAAATAATAAAATACATAAAAATAATAAAAAATAATTAAAAGTAGCACGATAGAAACCATAAATGAGTATATCATAAAAAATTATTTTATATTTTTTTTATTATTTAATTAGTATATCTTACTAAAATTATTAAATTTTATCTGAAATAATAAATTTGTTAATAATAATAGTAATATAGAGATTGGCCAAATTCTTTTAAGTAGTACATTTAGAAAGAATTTGGATTTGGATACAAATTCTTTCTTCTCAAAATCATTAGAAGATGCTAGAAATCATATTTCTTGAAATTTCAATGCATTCTACTCATTCATCAAACGGTCCCAAATTGGATTATTTTTTAATGATTGGTTAGATACAGAAACTACTTTAACAGTTAATTAAATGTAATTCAAATAAGTTAAAATTTAGTCACAAAATGCTTTCTTATCAAGAATGGCGAATTTGATAGATTATTGAATACATTCTAAAAGAAAATTGGTGTGTTTACTTTCATATCATTTTCGGTGATTGATTTGATGACGATGTCATTAAATATGAGCTAGGTTATTTGAACTCGGCAAAACATTAAATTTTATAATTTTATAATATTATTTATCTAAAATGATCTTACCTAAAATAAATAAATAAAAAATTGCCTATTGGCCTAGTGGTGTTTAATTCATCTTATATTAGTTATTAAAAATTAACAATATTTGAATCACTTGAATTGTCACGATCTGAGCCCACAACGGAAGCTCTCGAGCATGCAACAGACCCGCCATGTGTGCGATGACGCACCTCACATATGCAAAGCGTCAAAAACTATCCTACAAAAAAACTATAATTTACAATTAAACATGTATCAGAACATAAGTAACTAATCACTAATAATTATCACTGTACGAAAACATACAAATCCACCTCTCAAAATAAATAAATACAATTAAAGAGCTCTGGCATGGCTAGTCCCGAGTAAACTAACAACAGCATGGACTATCTCTATCAAAATATACTGAGTAGGGGTACTATTTACGGTGCAGTCCCCTTATCTCGGTCCGGAGCTGGCTCGGAAGGTCATGAAAAGTAGACCACAAGTGGGTTTAAGAATTATAAAATAGTAGTTTCTAGTGGGTATGGTCTGCGACAATCACGACCTATGCACTAAATCTTTCAGAGACAAGATAGTGAAACTACAAAATAAGCGAGTAACAAAATATAATAGAAAATCAAATAAAATATAATACTATGCTATTATGCCTTTACATCAAAACCCAAAACATCACTACCTGCGCCCGAGTACAACGGAAACCTAACACTAGCCGTCCTAACAGTACACAGGACACAATCCTGAACTGACCGTCTCAACAGTCCGGTCAAGCCTGCGCCGCCTAAAAATAGGCCACTATCTATCTATTTCTATTGTTCGGGTTGCATCCAAGATGGTGGCCCGTCAACAGTAGACGCTAGCCTACCCTCCTAACACCAATCATCCAGCCCCTGTGCCGATAAGTCCTTCGTAGAGCTCGAAGTAGTATGCAGGCCATGATCAAACGGTGATTCCTCCAATCATCGACAACACCAAACACAAACTCCAAAGTCAACTCACGCGTCCCTAACATAAAAGTATCACACGCCTCGAAACCCGTGCCCCAAGGCATACACACCACTCGAACTGGCCCAAGGCCCACGAAAACCTAAGGCAATGAAACTAATATGTCAGTATGACGTGGCACAAATATTACTATCTAAGGACTACCCACCTCTAATACCTAACAACACAAGCGAAGAGTCAACTTAGATCAACAATATAGTTCCCTTGACAATCAGACTAACTTCATGCTATAAAAATAACATCTACCTCGTAAGTCCACACTAATACCCAAAACACTCTAGATCACTAGCATAGATCCCATGATAACAACAGAGAAACCCAAATATGCTATAATAAAGCCTATCTCGAGATCCGCGCACCCAAAAAAACCCTCATAAGTCCTATAGTAATAAAATAATAATATTTTAAATCTCCGGTCCCAAACAATCCACGTACAGATAAATCATGCATTTTCTACATCTAAAAATAATAATAAAGCAGGCAAAATTCCTACATCTAACATACAGACATAATCAGTAATCCGTCATTTTCAGCGACACGGAACCCACCTAAAAAGCAACTCCTAACAGAACACGGTCGGCGGAAAGATTGCACGCTCGACGATGATCACCACGCACGAACGACATGATCCCGAAAAATCCAACGGCACCCTAGTCCACAATGCAACACAAAAAAACTCTGGTCCTAACAGTTAAAAAAGGTACAGCGTTTAAAATCCAAAACTCTAACGGGCTAATCCTAAGACAACCAAAAACTGTATCAAAAAACACAATAAATAATAATAAAATAAAAGGAACCTACCCCGAAGACGACGCGCCGTCGAAACTCACGCGCGGGCGTCTGCTCAACTCCCCGGATCGATCTATGCGCGCTCCACGACACTTCCCACGCGCTCACGATCTTCCCCTCCCTCTCCCTCGCGCTCTGCTTCTCTCTCTGAAGCCCACAGACGCGAGCAGAAAAAGAAAAGAGAGAAAGAAGGAGGTCTTCGCACGTTAAATAGATCAAAACAGGCGATTCGAGCGCCCGAAACACCCATTTTGGGCAGCCTAGAAGCCTAAGAAAGCAGCCCAAAATATTCGAGTAGCTATAGTGCGCCGCTTACAGGCGCCCGCATCACGCCCGCAAGCACTCGGGGCCGCCACGCGTCCATGCCCATGCCTGCGCGAGCGTTGCATCGCGTGCCCAGCCCAATCAGGTGGCGCCAAATGGCTACCCTAGGCCCGCACGTAAGCCGCCTGCACTTGTGACGCACGCTTGCCTCGATCGCCGCGCTGCCTTGCAGACTGTGCCCACCGCTGCTCCCTCTTTATCTCACTCTCTTTCTTCCCTCCCCTAAAAGTCTCCTAAAACACACTTCGGGCTCCGTTTTTCACACCAATTTGTGCTAAAACGGTCCCAGCTCGATCCGACACTCCCTCAATATACTAAAAGACCAACCATACTGCAACTTTTTAATTTACACAAATTCAATATCTCACATGAATATTAGACAAATAATATCGAAAAATTATAAAATATGATTTCTAAAAAATTCAAATAATTTAGGTCATATTTAGAAGTGTCGATCGTCGATTCAGATGCTCTATCGCCAAAAGCAATGACACCATTTTTTTCTTTTCCTATAAGAAAGATGGTTGAGTAAAAGTTAAAATAGACAAATGTGAACAATTTCTCATTGCAAAATGTCATGTCCCGAGTTTTGAAAAACGGTCTATTTTTCTTTTTTTATAAAACAAAATTTAAACTTAAAAATCAGGGCATGAACAGATCGCCACATACATAGGAGATCCTCTAACTATTCAGACAGAGTCTTCTCTATACATGCACGGCTAGACAAGTACGAATACACAATCAGAGTACCAAACGATAATAAACTAAAATATAACTAATTTAACTATTCATCACAATAATCCATGAATACCAAATCCACAATACTATAATCACAACTACCAAAATAATAACGAGTCCAACATAACTAAATCATAACCATAATCAGTCTATCTATAAAATAAAAGCTTAGCCAGTCGAAGCTGGCAACAGAGGACGGCTCTATCGGATATGCTCACATCAACGTCCCGACATCCCAGCACCCGAGCGATCTAAAATGGTGGTCACCCAAAAGGTGTGAGATACAATATAAATGTATTCCAGTGGGCACGACAAGCCGAAAAATAGCAAATCGTACCTACTAGCATACTATAATTAGTGGATAGTAAAAGATCAGTAGGTAAAGACTGATATAACAAGCTGATACTGGCAGGAAGCATAATCATAATACTGAGCATAAATGGTAATGAAATACAAAAATAGAGCATAGTTAAATATGATAGAATGAACTATATCTCGATAAACGAAACCAAATACCTAATCAATAAAATAAAGCAATGGTACTGATAGCTAATGCTAATCAAGCTATAACTGGCAAGTCTGATAATCATGTAAATCTCAATGCACAAGAGATACTGATAAGTGCAAATATGATAATCCACAAATAGCGGTGCCGTAAAGGAATAGTACTACTAATCCGTGCCAGTCATACTAAACGAATGCATCATAATCATAATGTTGTGTGTATATGGGTACAGAAATATAAGAGCTAATCATGCTGATAAAAGATAGTGTAATCATGCATCAAAGTAGAAACTAAGTACCCAATCGATGCCACTGTTGGTCACGAGGACCTCAGGCTAAAGCCACTGACGGGCACCTATCGGGCTGACATAACCCCGCACCAACAGGTGCTATCGTGGGGATCACTGGTCTTTCTCTAAACCACTTTACCAGTAAAGAACGCCCGGTGGGGGATCAATCCCATGCGTACGTGAAGTACAGCGATGCGTGGCGATCATAATGCTGATGCTCAAGCTCACGATTTAAGGACCGGGTAATCGACAACAAGCCGGAATCCCAACAGGGATGCTGATGTCTGTATATCAATCATAGGTCATCTCATATAATATGGAATGCAAGGAACATGTATATCTGAGTAAAAGTAAATCTACGTAATGACCAAGCAGGCATGATATATGTCCAAGTATAAGCTACTGTACTGATATATAGCTAATGACCAATTAGGCATGATATATGTCCAAGTATAGGCGAGCAATAAGCAATCAATGGAAGTAAAGCTCAAAGAAAAGATCAAGGCTAGCATGAAAAACAGGGGTCCGACCAAATATGGTATCCTAGAGGCCCAGATGATAAAGTCAGGACCGAAAATAAACCCACCTCAATGTAGGCGGTCACGAAATTCTCTGGATAACTCACAGCTGGCTCCTGACTGCTGGGGCCTTTGATCTAGCAATTAAAAATCAATCTATCGCCGATTTAAAACAGTACACGGTGTCTCGTAAGTCATGCCACTGCTCGGGGTCCGTTTGGTGACAAAAGTCGTGTTCGTCTGTCGAAGAAACGATGGCCGCAGGAACTTTCGAAATGCAAAACGGTGCAATGTTGTCCAAGACGTGAGAACCAGATAGAAAACGTGCCATCGGGATGATCCGCTGTTGGATCGGGCTCATGCAGGTTTCGGATGATCGGGGAGACAGCACGACACTTAGCAAAGCGACCGACGACGAATCAGTCGATGAGCGATGCCGCAGCAATGGCCGCAATGAAACCCGGACAGCATCGGATTCACGAAAATCTGTGACGGTAACTGCAATTAATTAATTAATTAAAAATTGCATTGTAAAGGGCGCCGCAAGGGTGGAGCGGCGTGCAAGTGCTAAGTAGTGCGCGGGCACAACTAGTGCGTAGGCCACGCACGGGCAGCGCGCATACGATGCGGGCACGGGTGCACGCGGTGGCGTGCGGCGCAAACAGCGCACGGGCTGCGTGCATGCGGCACGCGATACGGTCTGCACGCAAGCAGCGCGACGCGACGAGGCGCAAGCAGCGCGGCGCAAGCAGCGCGGCGCAAGGCGGCGTGTGCAGGACGGAGCGACGCTGGCTGCACAGGCGACTCGTGACGTGGCAAGATGCAAGCAAGGGCCGGCCAGGCATGGGCGCGGGCAGCATGGGTGCAGGACGCACGCAAGCAGCGTGCAGCAAGCGTGCGCGGGCGGCACGCGCGGCAGCAAGCGCGCGGCACGCGCGCAGGACGGCTTGCTCAGCGTGCTGGGCGCCCGGCATAAGCGATGCGCGCGCAGGGGAGCACGGCAAGTGGGCGGCGCTGCGCAGGGGCGACCTGGACAGGGGCGTGCGCAGGCAAGGGCGGCCAGGGCAAAGCGCAGGCCGGTGGCGCGCATGCAGCAGGCGGGCGGCGCGCGCGCAGGGCGCGGGCTGTGCGCGATGGGCGGCACGGGCTGTGCGCGATGGGTGGCTAAGCGCGCGCGAGCGAGCAGCGGCTGGGCGCGCGCGTGCGCAGGTTGCAGCAGCGCGCGGCGCGCGGGTGAGCGACGGCTGGGCGCGCGCGGGCGCAGGCTGCAGCAGGGGCGGCGACGCGCAGCACAGGGGTGCAGGGGCGCAGGGGCGGCGGCGCGCAACACAGGAATGCCCAGATCTCTGGAGGTAGGAAGCCCGATTCTCGCCTCCACGACCCTGGCGACGGCGGTGGCGGCGACGATCTCAAGGCATACGAACGAGGAAGGGAGATCGTGGGCGATGGCCGCTGAGGGGAGGTAAAGAGGTTAATTAGGGATTAGGGATAAGGAAAACTAAATCCTATTCCCTCTTTTAATCAAGGTTGGGCCAAATTACCAAAATGTCCTTGTCTCTCTTTTGTTCAACCGAAATTTATATTTTGAAAGTTGAAATTTGAAATTTTAAATTTTTCAAAATCCTCTAAAGACGTGCCCAAAGCCGAAATACATCAAGATGATCGATTCACGAATCTCGATGCATAAATTACTGCAACTGTTCCGGATTGATCGAAATTTGCACTTTCTTTTCGCTAATTCCACAAAATGTGCAGATCCGAGAGATATGGATATCGGATCTGAAATTCGATCGCATCATCGCTCTCAGCTCGACGATGCCGTCAGACCGACGATATTCAATTGCTGAGATATGGTCTCGATAGGTATTTTATCAGTAAAAATCACACTTTTATACTATTTTTTATAATTTCAACTCACCTACTAATAATTGAACATCATCACATGGTTCAGCTCGATGAAACTGGTCAAGTGGTATATTTACTTCATCGAGATTGGGTCATATTAGGCCAATCAATTAACAATTCTGCAATTATACCGAAAATCTCATTTTTTGAACTTTCAAAAATTTAGAAAATAATTTAATTTTAGTTTTTCGGATTTAAAAATTCTCGATTATTACATAAATGAACTCATTGTAAGAATATTCACATTGATAATTAATTTACATTATCTTAAATTGGTGCAAAGGATAGACTTTTTGATGATGAATAACCAGTTTAGTTGATCACAAAGGCTATCACGAACATTATTCATTTAATATTTACCCTACTCTGCTGGCTTTTTTATTTTGAGTGAATTGCACGTTTGGTCCTGAAACTACGAGTCAAGTAAAATTTTGGTCCTCAATATATAATTTTATATAATTTTTTATTCAAAATTTTAAAATTATTATAATTAAATTCTACAATTTAATTTAGTTAGCTAAATATTGACAAATTATTAATATAAAAGTGATATGAAAGTATTATGATTGATAATACATCAATAGTTAAGATGTTAATTATATTACTTTTATATTAACGATGCATTAATATTTAGTCAAGTAAATTAGATTGTAGAACTTGATTGCAATAATATTAAAAGTTCAAACTAAAATATTATAACAAATTAAAATTTGAGAATCAAAATTGCCACCACCTCATAATTTGAGAACCAAAAATAAAATTTGCTCTTTTTCTTAAAATTATCATTATTGATGCACCTGATTTGTATTTTCTCGAACTAAAAAATTATTATTTGCATAGTCAAATAAAGCATGCATGCATGTACTCAAAGTTTTTTCATAAATTTTTAACATTTACTTATTTGTTTACAAGGTGACCACTAATTTTCAAAGCTTCTTTTTCAAAACCTACTTGCTTTCACATCCCCGCCTAAGTTTATTTCTAAAAAAGAATAATCGATGCAAGTAGAACAAAAAAAAAATTATTTTGAAGTTGTTTTATTTGTGCACTAATATTTTGTTCTTCTTTTGGCAGATTAGATGCGCGAGGATATCAATGTACGGAATTTCATAGCTCTAAAATATTTAAGAACATTCACTGCCTGGAAACTATAATGGCCGAGGCTGCAATACTTTCAGCCATTGCAAAACTCGGTGTTGCATTAGGCACAGAAGTACTGAACCAAGCTAGCTCTCTATTTTCCCGACAATTAGCATCACTGGCAGAGCTCCCTAATAGTATGCAACGCATAAGGCGTGAACTCCGTGTAATGCACAAATTCCTATTTGACAACGATAAGGTAGGTAGCAAAAATCAAGTCCTAGAAGAATGGATAGAAGAAGTGCGAAAAGTCGCATATACTATTGAGGATATTATGGAGGAGTATATCCGTCTTATAGTTCCTCCATATCAGCAACAACAAAGTTGGCTAGTTCGTTATGTGAAAAAAGTGTTGAAGCAACCAGAATCGTTTGGTGTTTTGTGTCGTATTGCCTCTGAAATAGAACAAGTAGAGAAAGATCTTGACCACCTCTCACGCTTAAAAGATCGATGGATTCAAACAAGTTTTCAGCATAGTAGTAGCTCAAATAATGTGAGCAAATGGACACAACATCTTATGGGAATCTCTTCTCTTTTCATGGATGAGGAACAGCTCGTAGGGATTGATGAAAACCGACAGATATTAACTGATTGGTTGAGGCCTGAGAAATTAGAACGCTGCATAATAACAGTGTGTGGTATGGGTGGGCTCGGAAAAACTACTTTAGTCACCAATGTTTATAAAAGAGAGAGTAAAACTTTTGACTGCCATGCCTGGATTTCTGTATCTCAAACTTTTAAAATTGAAGATATTCTCCGAAAAATGATTACTGAACTTTTCGGCGACCAAAAGATAGTTCCAACTGACGTTCCCACCATGGATGTTCGAAAGTTGATAGAGACACTGAGGGAATTCTTGGGGCAAAAAAAGTATCTAATTGTACTAGATGATGTATGGGAACCGGAAGCATTTGATGTATTGCTTGTTTCTCTTGTTAATAATCAGCTAGGAAGTAGAATATTTATTACAACCAGAAATGAAAAAGTGGCATTACTTGCAAACAAAAACTGCAAGCTTGAACTCAAACCTTTATCCGATCTTGATGCATGGAAACTTTTCTGCAGGGGAGCATTTCGGAATTATGAAAATCAAGAATGCCCTCCGGAGTTAGAAAAAAGTGCAAGAGATATTGTGGCCAAGTGCGAAGGGTTGCCACTAGCTATTGTATCACTAGGCAGTCTCCTGTCCTTAGAGAACGGTGAGACAGAATGGAAGCGAGTTTATGATCAGCTTAATTTGGAGCTTACAAACAACCCAGGTCTCGATCGCGTGAGAAACATTTTGAATTTAAGCTACAACTCTCTTCCAAGACATCTAAAGAATTGCTTCTTATCTTGTAGCATGTTCCCAGAGGATCATCTTCTTAAAAGAAAAGTGCTTATCAGGCTATGGATAGCAGAGGGTTTTGTGGTAGAAAGGAGATCAAGCAAGGCTGAGGATGTTGCAGAAGGATATCTCGTGGAGCTTATCCAACGGAGCATGCTGCAACTGGTAGAGAGGAACGAATTTGGTAGGGTAAAGTATTGTCGGATGCATGACCTCATGCGCGAATTGGCCGTCTCTTTATCTGAAAATGAGAAGTTCCACATTATTTATGAGGATAATGGGTCGGAAAGGATGGTGGATGCTAATGCACATCGCCTGTCTGTTCTCAAATGCAGCAATGATATTGGATTTAACATTGATCTACTGCAGCTACGAACCTTTGTAGCATTTGACACTACTATGCCATCATCCTCAATATTATCCGTGTTTCGATCCAAATCAAGGTTTATTGTAATTCTTGAACTGCAAGGCTTGCCTATTGAGGAGATACCTGATGCTATTGGAGATTTAACCAGTTTGCGATATTTGGGTTTAAGAGATACAAGGGTAAAATTACTACCAAAATCCATTGGGAAACTTTCCAACTTGTTGATCTTGGACCTCTATAATTCAGCAATACAAAAGCTGCCTCGTGGGATCACAAATCTCAAGAAGTTGCGACACTTGTTTGTTGAGAGGGTAAATGATCCAACCGAAAAAACCTTTCCCAGTAGTTGTGGTATACAAGCACCAAAGGGTTTGTGGAATTTAAAAGAATTGCAAACATTGCAGGCGGTTGAAGCAAGTAGTGAGTTGGTTGGGCGACTGGGAAATTTGACCAACCTAAGAAGCTTTAGAATATGGAACGTAAAGGAAATCTACTCTGCACAACTGTGTGCATCATTATCACAGATGCGTTGTCTATCCTACTTAAGCATTAATGCAAGTGATGAAAATGAGTTTCTCGATTTGGAAGCCCTAACTCCCCCTCCCCCGAATCTTAAAAAGCTAAATCTACAAGGTAGATTGGCAGCAGAAACGATGATGTCTCCTTTGTTACAAGATCACAGGAAAAATCTCCGACGATTATGTCTATCTTGGTCTCAGCTAGCTGAGGATCCTCTTCAGTCGCTCGCTCAGTTATCAAACCTCACTTCCTTATATCTTCAGAGAGCATATAATGGAGAAGAGTTGTGCTTTCGTGCCGATTGTTTCCCTAACTTGCACGAGCTCCTTTTGATGGACCTGCCGCAACACCAACGAGTGAAGATAGAGATGACAGCCATGTCAAACTTAAAAATTCTATATCTGATAAGACTAAGAAACCTAGGAGAGGTCCCAGAAGGCATTGAATTCCTCACATCGTTGCAGGAGCTATTTTTGATTGATCTGGATCCTCAGTTGACTAGTAGCTTTGAAGACAATAGAGATAAGCTTGGACACATCAGCTCCATCCATGTACGCCCAATTAGAAAGCACTTGAAGTGAGCCTTCCTTTCATCTGGATTCACTCACAAGTAAGTTTTTACATGTCATACCCACGCATTCATTTACAAATTTCACTGAGTTTTCATGTTTAACCCAAAACTAAATACAGCACATAACCTATGTTAGTATCTTCCTATGTCTAATTTATTGATTTTCTCTCCTTTGATTTGATTTTTGTTTATTTCATCTCATTTGGACCTACAAGTATACGATTAATATATTTTTATGAACTTAAATTCCATATATTTTTATAAACTTCAATACATTAGTTCTAATCTCAAATTTATTCAGTCAACATATATACAAATTGCTACTACAGAGAAATTAAAATAAACCAAATATATATATTCGTTGAAATCCTACAGAGAGGTTTTGCCAATTTATTGAAATTCACAAATTATATTTTTATTGTACCAACTTGTTTTCTTACTATATAATTTAAGTAATAAATTTACCAGTGCAACTGTACAAATGTACTTAGCATTTATCCATTATTTTTTTTCCATCACATGTTTCCTTATCATGAATTGAATTAAAAAAAAAAAATCTATACTAGTGAAAGTGTGCATGCAACGCACGCTTTGCACAAAAATAAAGGGAAAAAAAATTAAGGAGATAGTTTTACTTGAATAAATATTAAAAATAATTTTACTTGTATAAATATTAAAAATTTAATAAATTTTATCTGATTATAATTCCCTAATCTGATAGAAAAATAGGAATAATTGTAACGCCCTGGGGTCGAAACTGCGCCCCGGGCTCGCCAACAGATCCGCCACCTATGCCAAACCCCGCATAGGCGAAGCGTCCTACCTGCAAGAAAAGTACTACAGCTAACAGATATCAGAGATATAAATGAAAATCCGCTGTATACTAAAATCAACCACTGTACAACTGGAAATAATACAACAAGGTCCGCCTCCCAAAAATAATAATCAAACAATATCCTCAGATACAAGACTCATAGCTCAACAGGGAGGTATCTCCAATAAATACATCAGTGTACAGGCTCTCAATACAAATAAAATCCTCACTACATCAGTCTCTCAAAAGAGGAAAATAAAACAACTAATCTACTGAAGCTCTCCTTTGAAGGGGTACCGCTACTCCCCGAACATGGGTAGGGATCTAGCTCACGACTCCCTCGCCTCGATCATCGACCGTAGAAACAGCAACACCCGCCAAGACTCTGCAAAACAAAGGAGAGGAAGAAAAAAAAAAAAAGAGGGGGAAAACCCCCAAAGGGTGTGAGAACTACACCAAAAGGGAGTTCTCAGTGGGTACCACCGCCGGACCCGACGGTCTGCCCACTAAGTCCTCAAAAGATAATAACTAACCAAAGCCATAAAGACTGAAATAAGGAAGCTGGAGCCTCTCAACAGCTATCAAGCCTCTATGCCTGCTATGCCTGCCATGCCTGCCTATGCCTGCTATGCCTGCCATGCCTGCCATGCCTGCCTATGCCTGCCATGCCTGCCATGCCTGCCATGCCTGCCATGCCTGCCTATGCCTGCCTATGCCTGCCATGCCTGCCATGCCTGCCTATGCCTGCCATGCCTGCTATGCCTGCCATGCCTGCCTATGCCTGCCACGCCTGCCATGCCTGCCATGCCTGCCTATGCCTGCCATGCCTGCCTATGCCTCTACCTAGTGCCACTAGTAAAAACTGATACTACCTGCTGTGCCTGCCAAATCGGGTATGCCAGCCTACGCATAACACCGATGGGGGATAGGAGTCTCAAGGACTCAAAGATGCCTGCCAAATCGGGTATGCCAGCCTACGCATAACACCGATGGGGGATAGGAGTCTCAAGGACTCAAAGATGCCTGCCAAATCGGGTATGCCAGCCTACGCATAACACCGATGGGGGATAGGAGTCTCAAGGACTCAAAGTAACAAGTATCCTAGTAGAATAAATCAGCAGGACTGGATCGTGACACTGATCTAAGTGGGAAAGCCCAACCACTAAAGAAAGCCCCGGTCCTCAATCAGATGCAAAAGTACTCAAGTAGTGGGAAACTCTGTCCACTAGAGAAAACAGATACCCAATCTGGTGCATAAATAAATATCCGGTCAACCGCCCAATATCCGCGGTTGCCGCAAAGCCCCACAACTAATCCAACCTGTCCCAGACACCAAGCCCCGACTACACTACCCAGATCCCTCCTCGTACCCGAGCAACACTGACCACCTGACTAACAAATAAGGAGAAAGGAAAAGCATGGTTTCTCCTAAGTCAAGTTCCAATAAGTAGTGTAGCGGTAGAAGATGGCCTAACCAGATGACCATACAAGCATGCAAAAGTCCTTTACTTAACAATATGATTTCAGGTATTCCAGTTCTTACAAAATTTAGAGTATACTATTTTATGAATACTAATTGTAACAAATTGCCACAAGCCGGTCTCTATATACATGCATAAGATGTCCCAAGGTACATATCACGTGAAATAGTTTAGCAAAAATATTCCCAGTGAGTTTAGACAAAATATCCTTTGCAAGAATTAACATTCAATTCATATTTAGTCTCTAAAGATGTAAGAGCTAGCCATAGTCCAATTATGCATGCTATATCCAATTCACTAGTACCCTAGCATTATCACATAAGCCTAGCTCCAATATGCCTAGTGGGTTATCACAAGTAAGAGGTTAACAACGCTACCCACCTCGAGCGCTAAACCCCTGTCCCAAAATGAAGTCCACGCTCGGTCCAAATGCTCACCGCAACACTGCGAAAAAAATTCCCCAAAAGAACATACACAATTAAATCCCTCAATGTTCACGAAAATCTGTCCAAAACACATCAGTCCAGAGTTGCCCTGTTTTCACCTGCGAGAAGTGCCCGGAAAATTCCAAGAAAAATACTGTCACGGTTCTCACGACGAACCCGTCGAAACGAGTGCCTGCACGCTCAAATCCGAGTTTCCTACACTGAGAAACAAATCCGACAAGGGAACCACCCCGAAATAAACTGCTCTAAAAAACTGTAGCACTAATTCCAGTAAACAGAGATTCTTCACCTTCGAAAAATATTCAGAAAATTCCAAGAAAATTTGGGGATATTCCTCGTGATGTTTAGATGCAAAACACCTATTGAATCACCCCAATCCGATGCCTGTGCGCGAAGATATCGCCAAAACATTGTGGTGCTGTCCAAAACTCCGCCCACGAAAATCGGTCAAAAGAAAGCTCGGGAAACTCCAAGATAAACTCGAAAAGAGGGGAAGCTCAAAACACAAAGATCGAAGCCCTACCTATCGTGAGTCCAACGGCGCAAGAATCGCCTCAAAAGGAGGTCGGAGTAGGCCGGGGGAGCTCGTACACCAAAACGCGACGAAGGGGAACACCAATGGACGAGCGTCTCGCCGCGCCGTAAAAATGCAAACCTCGGGATGCGGGCCACCAAAAATCTCCAAACTCTGCAGATGGATGCAGCACTGCGTGGGGATCAACTTTGCTGAAAGCCTCAAGTCGGTTTGCAACTCGGAAATGGCGGAAAAAGGGGAAAAAAGAAGGCTCGGATCGCTTTTTATAGGCTCCAGAAACAAATCGAAAAATGACGGCCATGTCCCCACTTCCGGGCGCCCGGAAGATCCGGGCTGCTACAGTGTTGGGCCCGGCCCAACACTGTGCAGGCCCGAACCTTCCACGGGCCTCCACGTAGCCCGCCACACAGGCGACACCGAAGGCAACCATTGCGCCGGCGACACGTGGCCACCCCCAACGCCGACACGTGGCCCGGCCAGGGGTCAACGCGCGCCTGGCACGCGCACATGCGCGTGTCAGCGCCGCCTGCGCACTGTGCACGCACGCGCCCCGAGGCGGCCCGCACCCGCTCCGTGGACCGCGCGCAAGAGAACCAACCAACCAACGACCGCCACGCGTCCTTCCCCCGGTCCACCGTGCACCCGCTCGTTTTCCCCGTGGACCGCGCCCACAACGCCAACAAACCAAGAGCTGCCACGTGGCCCGCCTCCGGTGCACGCCGGCACCGTGGACCGCGCACCTGCCCGCGCCCATGTGCGCCTGCCCGCGGCCCTGCGCGCCTGCCCGGGCCCGCGTCGCCGCTGCCCGCCGCCGTGCCGATGCCGGCCGTACGCCGGAACAGTACCCTGCGCCTCGAAAATCGTGCCAAGTCATCCGGGCTCCGAAAAATGCAAGTGAATAGTCCATTTTCATTGTTTTCGCGCGTTGAATACAAATCCGAAGTTCGATTTGCCAAATTCTAACTCTAAAAATTGCCGAAGGCATCCGGAGAGGTGATCCTTTATCCAAACTTCGCGCTGAGCGCAATTTTAATATCCATTGCGCGCAAAACCACTTCTAAGCATTCGACGGGGTCATCTGACTACTCCCGTGATCCATTTAACACACCGAGTCCATCACTAGTGTCCAATTGGTGTACAAACGCCACCGACACGCCACATGGGCCTCCAGGAGCTGCTGATTAACCAGTAATCTCGTCGTGGGGATCCAAGTCCTCACATCCTCCCCCACTAAGGAAAGTTTCGTCCTCGAAACTAGCTCAATTCCACCAGGAGTCACAAATACCAAGGGTAACTACTCATCATCATCATCTCCAGCTCTCAAAATGGAGCGAGTCAATCATGGGTGAGGGATCCAAAAACATAACCTTCCTGAGCTGAGACATGAAACACAACAAGGGTTCCATCAAAAGTTGGGGGAAACAGGGTAACCGCCAGTGCAACACGCACCAAACCACAACCTGTGTCAACTCAACCAAGGCAACTCGAAGCACACCCACACGATTATCCAATAAGGAAAAGAGCCCTAACAAGGAGGGGTCCTCACTCGGTCACTTCCGAACCTTGACCATCCGAGTGAACTACTCAGCCGCGGTCTATCATCCAAAGAAACCCTCGGGGACACAACCACAGGCCATGCTTGTCTCAATAGTCCACACAGCGCCAGCTGTGGAATTATCAAACTCATCCCCAGACCGCCTTCCTGCGCCAGGTATCCGCCATCACAGTGGCCCTGTCGGGGTAATCCAGAATGCTCAACCATAACCCAACGGCAATTCCATAGTCGCTACAGGAGGCATCACTAAAACTCGCAGATATCTCTCCCAACACTGGAAATACTAACATTGGCGCTGGTATCAGTCTCATCATCCGATTGCCAAGCTCTCCTGGCACTGCCCAGTCCAAGAAACTCCTCACCTCGACAATAATTGTCGATCTCGGCCAAATCCCAAGTGATATCCATATTGGCCGGATTTCCACCGCCGCTCCTACGGCTCGAACAAAGTGACCCAAGAAGGTATGCTTTTTGAAGCTACAACTTGTACCTCAATAACTTGGCATACAGCTTCATCCACACAGGCATGGTAGCACATCCACAAGTGCTCCACGTACTCCAAGTCGCTTTGGGAGTAAATCATAATATCCTTGGGGGAACACCACTCCCAATCCGTCCAAGTACAACTGGGACGCACAATTTCTCAAATCTTCAAGACAACAGGGCATTAATTATTCCATTTGGCCTCACTATGAGTTCATAATGCTCTTACCGGATCCTGAATGCCATCATGGCAGAATACGCAACTGTACAATTCCACATAGGTACAGATATCGCAGACGAACAATTGCCGGCGTATAACTCCATAAAAAGGTCCTAAATACCACCCGGACATGTCTACACTCGAACCATAAAAGGACCCTCACAGTCATGTATCAATGACGTGGCATCACCACCGTACACCAACGGCGTGGTATCAGGTCAAACAGACCCCTCGATCCATCAGATCCTCCAACTGCGCCATCAGCTCTCTCAGCTCTACCGGCGATATTCAATGAGGTGCTGTCGAGGGTGGCGCGGTCCCCCGAACCACGTCAAACACAATCTCTTTCTCCCTAACCGGCGGCATCATCAACAGCTCAGGTGAAATCACACCCGGGATCTCATGGGCAATAGAGCTATCCTTGAGTCCCGGTGCCGCCGTAAGCACCTCACACACTGTCGCTATAACCTGTGTGCTATACCTATCTCAACCATCAAGCCTCCTCTCGTCTGCCTCACAGAAGGTCAAAGTCCTCTTTTTCTGCAGTCTAACATTCTGTGGCACCTTACCAATCCAAATCCAAGCACTGGGTCGAACCACCGAACCGCCACAATTACCAGTAAGCCTGCCGGTACAACTCGCGGCCTCAGCTGCACTGGGCATGATCCACAAGCCTCCTCCACATGCACAGCACTAACAGGAACCAGCACCTCGAGTGCACGTGGTAACAAATCTGCCTCTAGTCCATGCAGGAATGCAACATGCTCTAACTCCGACTGCTGTGATGAAATCACACCTGCGACAACTCGATCCAGTACCGTGGCGCCCTCCAACCGGGCGGCACAGGTTCATCCACTCGATGCAAGTGGTTGTCGCTCAATTGGCCTGAAAGTCAGGGCTATCCACATAGGAGTACGACCTCTGTCTCTGCTCACACTGAGGCGGCGAATAAGGTCCTCCGCCGATAACAAATCCACGCTACCGCTGCGCCACTCTGATATAGATGCTAATGCGGCCATCGGGGTCCACCCGATCTCTGGCATCCCAGGAACCCGTCATCCTGGAAAAGAAGTCAGAAGTGCCTCTGCCAGCCGATTTGTCCTCCATCACCCGGCGCCAAGCGCCAATATCCAAAACTCACCTCTGGCAGCAGATCCCTATCCAAAGGAACTGCAGTGCCATGCTCTATACACAACACCTACTCTATCGAGGCATCCAAGATCCAAAATCTATACGGGAGGGACCGAATAAACTGAAAGGTATCTGGCGCAATCCACTCCCAAACACACCCCTCCTATGCGCCTCATCCCTCGAAACCTGGAACACGCAGTTCAACAACTACAAAAACTCTCTAGCACAGTGAGGCTCTCACTTGATCACTCCATCACCACTAACCACGACTCTGCCTCCAAAGGCTCCAAACTCAATCTTACGAGTCGGGGTGGATCATCAGCCAAATCTGGCTCAATAGTTCGATCATATCCCACAACACCTCTGCTGTCAACTATCCACCCTGCCTCGGTGCCTCGACACAAAACATTGGCACAGAGGGGGTTACTCAGTGCCACGACAACTGTGTCACCAAGACTAGCTGCTCACTCAGCCGCTGATAAGCCTCTGATAATCCTGTCATCTGGGTCCGGAGTTCTCTGACCTCAATCCGGGTATCCGGCCCAAAACCAACTGCTCAAGCTCAACTGCTATGACAGGATGCACACGGGTCACAACCCAGCGTCGGGGAGACACAGCTCGCCACAACGAAACCACAAAGCAGCACACAACAGCGCTCGACCCAATCCAGCGAAAGTCTAAAGCATGTCACCCATTCCACAGCATTATGTTGTCTGCAGCCAACATAATCACCTAGGAGAATAAACATACCAATCACTCCTCCCGTCCCTTGGGAGAGGTATAAAACTCAATCAGGACTCTCGCTAAAAGTCACGACTCTCACGAAGTCAACCAAGGGTCAAACCATAAGCCTAGGGTTTCTAAGTCCACCATGACCAACAACCTAGGCTCTAATACCACTCTAATCTGTCACGCCCGGGGGTCGAAACTGCGCCCCGGGCTCGCCAACAGATCCGCCACCTATGCCAAACCCCGCATAGGTGAAGCGTCCTACATGCAAGAAAAGTACTACAGCTAACAGATATCAGAGATATAAATGAAAATCCGCTGTATACTAAAATCAACCACTGTACAACTGGAAATAATACAACAAGGTCCGCCTCCCAAAAATAATAATCATACAATATCCTCAGATACAAGACTCATAGCTCAACAGGGAGGTATCTCCAATAAATACATCAGTGAACAGGCTCTCAATACAAATAAAATCCTCACTACATCAGTCTCTCAAAAGAGGAAAATAAAACAACTAATCCACTGAAGCTCTCCTCTGAAGGGGTACCGCTACTCCCCGAACATGGGTAGGGATCTAGCTCGCGACTCCCTCGCCTCGATCATCGACCGCAGAAACAGCAACACCCGCCAAGACTCTGCAAAACAAAGAAGAGGAAGAAAAAAAAAAAAGGGGGAAAACCCCCAAAGGGTGTGAGAACTACACCAAAAGGGAGTTCTCAGTGGGTACCACCGCCGGACCCGACGGTCTGCCCACTAAGTCCTCAAAAGACAATAACTAACCAAAGCCATAAAGACTGAAATAAGGAAGCTGGAGCCTCTCAACAGCTATCAAGCCTCTATGCCTGCTATGCCTGCCATGCCTGCCTATGCCTGCTATGCATGCCTATGCCTGCCATGCCTGCCTATGCCTGCCATGCCTGCCATGCCTGCCTATGCCTGCCATGCCTGCCTATGCCTGCCATGCCTGCCATGCCTGCCATGCCTGCCATGCCTGCCATGCCTGCCTATGCCTGCCACGCCTGCCATGCCTGCCATGCCTGCCTATGCCTGCCATGCCTGCCTATGCCTGCCATGCCTGCCATGCCTGCCATGCCTGCCTATGCCTGCCTATGCCTGCCATGCCTGCCTATGCCTGCTATGCCTGCCATGCCTGCCTATGCCTGCCATGCCTGCCTATGCCTGCTATGCCTGCCATGCCTGCCATGCCTGCCTCTGCCTGCCATGCCTGCCTATGCCTGCTATGCCTGCCATGCCTGCCTATGCCTGCCATGCCTGCCATGCCTGCCTATGCCTGCCATGCCTGCCTATGCCTCTACCTAGTGCCACTAGTAAAAACTGATACTACCTGCTGTGCCTGCCAAATCGGGTATGCCAGCCTACGCATAACACCGATGGGGGATAGGAGTCTCAAGGACTCAAAGATGCCTGCCAAATCGGGTATGCCAGCCTACGCATAACACCGATAGGGGATAGGAGTCTCAAGGACTCAAAGATGCCTGCCAAATCGGGTATGCCAGCCTACGCATAACACCGATGGGGGATAGGAGTCTCAAGGACTCAAAGTAACAAGTATCCTAGTAGAATAAATCAGCAGGACTGGATCGTGACACTGATCTAAGTGGGAAAGCCCAACCACTAAAGAAAGCCCCGGTCCTCAATCAGATGCAAAAGTACTCAAGTAGTGGAAAACTCTGTCCACTAGAGAAAACAGATACCCAATCTGGTGCATAAATAAATATCCGGTCAACCGCCCAATATCCGCGGTTGCCGCAAAGCCCCACAACTAATCCAACCTGTCCCAGACACCAAGCCCCGACTACACTACCCAGATCCCTGCTCGAACCCGAGCAACACTGACCACCTGACTAACAAATAAGGAGAAAAGAAAAGCATGGTTTCTCCTAAGTCAAGTTCCAATAAGTAGTGTAGCGGTTGAAGATGGCCTAACCAGATGACCATCCAAGCATGCAAAAGTCCTTTACTTAACAATATGATTTCAGGTATTCCAGTTCTTACAAAATTTAGAGTATACTATTTTATGAATACTAATTGTAACAAATTGCCACAAGCCGGTCTCTATATACATGCATAAGATGTCCCAAGGTACATATCACGTGAAATAGTTTAGCAAAAATATTCCCAGTGAGTTTAGACAAAATATCCTTTGCAAGAATTAACATTCAATTCATATTTAGTCTCTAAAGATGTAAGAGCTAGCCATAGTCCAATTATGCATGCTATATCCAATTCACTAGTACCCTAGCATTATCACATAAGCCTAGCTCCAATATGCCTAGTGGGTTATCACAAGTAAGAGGTTAACAACGCTACCCACCTCGAGCGCTAAATCCCTGTCCCAAAATGAAGTCCACGCTCGGTCCAAATGCTCACCGCAACACTGCGAAAAAAAATTCCCCAAAAGAACATACACAATTAAATCCCTCAATGTTCACGAAAATCTGTCCAAAACACATCAGTCCAGAGTTGCCCTGTTTTCACCTGCGAGAAGTGCCCGGAAAATTCCAAGAAAAATACTGTCACGATCCTCGCGACGAACCCATCGAAACGAGTACCTGCACGCTCAAATCCGAGTTTCCTACACTGAGATATAAATCCGACAAGGGAACCACCCCGAAATAAACTGCTCTAAAAAACTGTAGCACTAATTCCTGTAAACAGAGATTTTTCACCTTCGAAACATATTCATAAAATTCCAAGAAAATTTTGGGATTTTCCTCGTGATGTGAAGATGCAAAACGCCTTTTGAATCACCCCAATCCGATGCCTGTGCGCGAAGATATCGCCAAAACATTGTGGTGCTGTCCAAAACTCCGCCCACGAAAATGGGTCAAAAGAAAGCTCGGGAAACTCCAAGATAAACTCGAAAAGAGGGGAAGCTCAAAACACAAAGATCTAAGCCCTACCTGTCGTGAGTCCAACGGCGCAAGAATCGCCTCAAAAGGAGGTCGGAGTCGGCCGGGGGAGCTCGTACACCAAAACGCGACGAAGGGGAACACCAATGGACGAGCGTCGCGCCGCGCCGTAAAAATGTAAACCTCGGGATGCAGGCCACCAAAAATCTCCAAACTCTGCAGATGGATGCAGCACTGCGTGGGGATCAACTTTGCTGAAGGCCTCAAGTCGGTTTGCAGCTCGGAAATGGCGGAAAAAGGGGAAAGAAGAAGGCTCGGATCGCTTTTTATAGGCTCCAGAAACAAATCGAAAAATGACGGCCATGTCCCCACTTCCGGGCGCCCGGAAGATCCGAGCTGCTACAGTGTTGGGCCCGGCCCAACACTGTGCAGGCCCGAACCTTCCACGGGCCTCCACGTAGCCCGCCACACAGGCGACACCGAAGGCAACCATTGCGCCGGCGACACGTGGCCACCCCCAACGCCGACACGTGGCCCGGCCAGGGGTCAACGCGCGCCTGGCACGCGCACATGCGCGTGTCAGCGCCGCCTGCGCACTGTGCACGCACGCGCCCCGAGGCGGCCCGCACCCGCTCCGTGGACCGCGCGCAAGAGAACCAACCAACCAACGACCGCCACGCGTCCTTCCCCCGGTCCATCGTGCACCCGCTCATTTTCCCCGTGGACCGCGCCCACAACACCAACAAACCAAGAGCTGCCACGTGGCCCGCCTCCGGTGCACGCCGGCACCGTGGACCGCGCACCTGCCCGCGCCCATGTGCGCCTGCCCGCGGCCCTGCGCGCCTGCCCGCGGCCGCGCGCCGCCTGCCCGGGCCCGCGCCGCCGCTGCCCGCCGCCGTGCCGGTGCCGGCCGTACGCCGGAACAGTACCCTGCTCCTCGAAAATCATGCCAAGTCATCCGGGCTCCGAAAAATGCAAGTGAATAGTCCATTTTCATTGTTTTCGCGCGCTGAATCCAAATCCGAAGTCCGATTTGCCAAATTCCAACTCTAAAAATTGCCGAAGGCATCCGGAGAGGTGATCCTTTATCCAAACTTCGCGCTGAGCCCAACTTTAATATCCATTGCGCGCAAAACCACTTCTAAGCATTCGACGGGGTCATCTGACTACTCCCGTGATCCATTTAACACACCGAGTCCATCACTAGTGTCCAATTGGTGTATAAACGCCACCGACACGCCACATGGGCCTCCACGAGCTGCTGATTAACCAGTAATCTCGTCGTGGGGATCCAGGTTCTCACAATAATTATACTAGATTTAGTCAAATTTGGTTTATCAATTAAAATTTAATTAATTTAAAAGTTAAATCATGCCGGTCAATACGCTAAAAACTTATCAGAGAATAAAATCAAATGAAAATTTATAAAGGTATTTCCAATATAAATGTTTTTTGAAAATTGAGGGGTATTTTCAAAAGAAAATTTGACAGACCCAAGATTTGTATATACACTAGCTAAAGAGCACATGTAATGCACACTTTGCACACAAAAAAAGAAAGTAAAAAATAAAAAAATAAAGGTAAAAAATAATTTTAAAGACTTTTAATTTGACGTATCCAAAATTTTTATTCGATGTTTTATATATAGTACAGATTTAAGATCTGATCAAATTTCAGAATCTACAACTCGTAAACTTTTAGGTGTAAAAACATGCATCATAGAAGTGATTTTTCTTCATTGGCCATCACTTTCTTCGTTGGTCCTTTATATTGCAGACACCTCACCTTTTATTTCTTTGGCAATACATAAATAATTTACTTTACAATTGGAACTATCCCCATACTCTTCTTTCTTGTTCACCTATTTATTTTGTGCATGTGAAATTTGGTGTTAATTTTTCAATTTGTACTTCTCAATTTGTTTCTTTTTTTATTTTTTTGGAGATTCAGGTCATCCTCTCCACGGTTTCAAGCCACCATATGCTGCTCAATGTTTGTCGCCCATGCCATTATTTGTTTAACGTTGCATAATTATTTGTTTGTCTGTTATATTGTTTCTGTAAACTCTGACGATATTGTCGTATGTACTTTCTGTTTCAATTTAGGTCTTTCAATCGCGTGCTTTGTATGTTGTTATGTCATATAATGTACGACGTATGATATACGGTAATGTCTGATAAAACTATTCTATAAGAAAATATTATTGATAATAATATGTCATTTTGTCAAAAACATTTGCATCTACACTAACTGGTTTTTCGTATTCTGGATAGATTTACATCCGTTGTATACTTTACGAAGACTTACCAAAATACAATACAAGGAACTCTTATAACACAATACAAATACAAGCAATTTCTATCTATAGGGGGCTTCGACAGAGAAACTGAATAAAAGTGGCATGTTGGAGAGGATAGCTTCGATCTAACGTGGGCATGCTGACTTGATCTGTAAGTAATGGCTTGTAGAGCTAGCTCATGATTTTGATCTTACAGATGGTTGAAGGAGTTTATATTAGCCAATCACTTTAATACCCTATACAATTGACATTCGTGCAACTCGCTCACAGTTGCACATGCCGTAAAGAATAATTCCTAGATTTCGTAATTCGCAGAAAGCTCTGGATAAAGCATAATCTCTCATAAGTTTACTTACAATTAATGTACAACACTACACGATCATTAATCTATCTCATTGGAGATGGACTAGAAATTGCCTGTATATACCAATAGCTGTCTATAACAGTTGAGTTTTAGTGTTGTCATGAATTCCGACTTATGGAGACTATTTAAAGCCCCTCCATCTATACAATCATGCATGTTGTGTAACCAAGAGCCTGGAACTGCTAATCACACTTTGGCATGTTATAAGTTCACTGATGATGCCTGGATATACTGTGCAACAAGATTAAGACTCTCTAACATTGAGATAGTTTGGGTTGATAAACGATCCCTTTTGAACAGATTGGGAAGGAATAAGCTTGACATGTTCTTAGTGCTTTTCTGCTGGATGATGTGGACCTAGAGAGCTAAATAAAGAATTTTCGACACATAAGATATTAAGGCAGAAGAGGTCTCATTATTTTAATTGGATCTATTTTAAATGAGAACTAAACAAAAGCCTATCGGATCATCTAATCTGCATTCTGAAAAATTGCAATTTATAGCGTGGTGAAATGATCGCCACTCATAAGAAAATGGAGTACAACACTCAAGAAGTTAGCATATGTATTTTAGAAGGGAGGGTTTGAATGTCAAAACAAATTCGATAATTCGTGCACTGAGTTTCTTGAGCTCATGGTGGAGGACCGGCGTTTCCGTATCCCCATCGAGATCGAGTCTTGGGAGGCCGCTCGCCCTATCCTTCTCGGTGAAGCACTTGATCAGCACCTTGACCTTGTGTCTTCGGAGGCGCAGGATTCGTTCCTTACGCATTCTGGATTCCGCTCTATTCCTGCGGCCGCCCAACAGGGGGGTCTCGATAAGGCCCCCGACATCTGTCGGGGGGACTCCGTCGAGTTCATCTTGGTTCCGCAAGACTTCCCGCGCCTCCCTCCCTCCTCTACCCCTCTGGCTTTGGGGTCGGAGCACCCTCCCCCCGCTCTCCCCCAACCGTTGATTAAGAGTTCTGCCCTTCCCTCCTGTGCTACTTGCGTTCATGTCGCTACTGGGGTTAAGCCAAGGGTAGACCAGTCACTCATTCTGCAGACTGAGTCTCATCGGCGGGATGATGATGCTTTACTTTCTGGGGGTCCCGGCATTCTCACTGCGTTGGACGTAGAGCCTACCTCTTGCTTCTCCTCGGGGCAGCTTCTTGGGCGTCCTGCTTTGGTTCTAGATAGGGGCAAGCAGCCTCTGTCCCTGGCAAATAGCTTGGACTTTTCCGCTGCCCATGGCAAGCAGCTTGCTCACCGGCGTAGTACGCGCTTGGCCGCCAAGTACATGGGGGCAAAAAAATCTTCGCTTAATCGTGCCCAAGAATTAATGTGCAAAAAGCTTAAGTTGGTGAGATTTGCTTCTAAAGCAACCCGTTCCGCCTCCGACTACTCGGCAGCTCCTTCAATAGGGGGTCATGCTGCCCCTTGCTCGCGGGGATCTTCATCCACTCGGCCGACGGATGAGGCTGATGCTATCCCGGGGCCTGAAGATGTTACCTCGCCTAGGACTGATATCTTTAATCCGCTCTCTAAAGAGGAATTGCTCCGGATTAAAGCTGCTTGCGGGATCGCGGATGCGGGTGCGGGGCCTTCTACTCTGCTTCCTGCTACACCGTCAAAGATGGCCTTTTCTGGGGCTGCTAAGGAGGGAGTGTAATCCCTATTCGTGTGGGACTGGGCGCTTTTTGTGTTCTGTTTTTCTTCATGCCTAGGAACAGATCTTTTAAGTTCTTGTCTTGGAACATCAGGGGCCTAAACGATCAGACCAAGTGTACTTTGGTTAAATCATTTTTCAGGTTAAATAAGTGTTGTGTGGTGTGCCTCCAAGAAACAAAGCTGGCGTCTACTCCACCTTCTAAGTTCTTCTCGTTTTGTGGGTTTCACCTGCAAGAGTACCGCACTAAGGACGCGGAGGGCACTAAGGGGGGGCTCTTAACTGCTTGGAACCCCGCCCTATTTGAGTATAAGAACGATTGGGCTGGACAATATTCGCTCAGTGTGGCCTTGAGAAGAAGAGCGGATGGGAGATGCTTCACTATTTCCAATATCTATGGCCCCACCTGTGACTCGCTTAAATCTGCCTTCTTCCAGGAACTCCGCTTCATCGACACTCTAACTACGGGTGTCTGGACCGTGTTGGGGGACTTCAATACTCTTCTCTCTTCCCGGGATAAAAACGGGCCTCTCTCCAGCATCACAGATTCTATGGCCTTCAGGGATGTTATCCATGACCTTGGCCTCATCGATCTACCTCTGCTTAATAGGTCGTTTACTTGGTCCAATGGAAGAAGTCACCCCACCCTCGAGCGTTTAGATAGGGCTTTTGTGTCGGAGGATTGGTATGGGGCTTTTCCGTGCTCTACTCTTCGGGCTCTGCCGCGACCTAGGTCTGACCATTCACCTCTTCTTCTATCGGCATCTTCTTTTATACCTGCACCGAAGATTTTTCGTTTCGAGTCCTTCTGGCTCCGTTACCCGGGTCTTACCGATGTGATTAGCAATGATTGGTCTCCTAGCCTTAGCGGCGTCCTGACGGAGGAAGGTTTTTCTTCTAAAATTGCTAGGGTACAAAACGCCCTTCGCTCTTGGAGCAATGGGTTAGCCCCGGGCTTAAAGAAACAGGCCCACCTTTGCTTGATTTGGATTGAATGGCTCGATAAGGCGGAAGAGATCAGAATGCTTACGTATGCGGAACGAGCTCTACAGCCTCTACTTAAAGGAAGATACGACGAGATCTGTTTACAGGAGGAGATTAAATGGAAACAGCGATCTAGGGTCCAGTGGCTAAGGGCCGGAGACACTAATACTAGATTTTTCCACCAAAAAGCTTGCACTCGAAGGAGTAGAAACTTCCTCTCCAAATTGTCGGACGGTTCTTCCTGGTTCACTAATCATAACTCGATTGCGAACCTCATGTTTTCTTTCTTTAAGGATCTGTTGGGAGCCGAACCTGTTTCCGGTGGGGTTTTAAACTTCGGCCTGCTCTATCCTGGTGACCCTCCCACCCTCCTTGGTCTCCAGGACCCGTTTGAGGTAGACGAAGTGGAAAGATCGATATTCTCTTGTGACCCGGAGAAGGCGCCGGGACCAGATGGTTTTCCTATGATTTTCATCCAACGATTCTGGCACATTCTTCGCGACGATATTCTGGAGGTGTTTTCTAACTTCTTCCATGGGACGCTTAACCTCGAGGGCATTAATGACAGTTGGATTTGCCTGATTCCGAAAAAAATTGAGGTTTCTACTGCTCGCGACCTCCGGCCTATCTGCCTGGAGAATAGCTTAATCAAGATCATCTTGAAGGTTTTGGCTTCACGGTTACAGCGTTTCATGGAATCTCTTATCAGTCCCTTTCAGGCGGCCTTCATTAAAAGGCGGTCCATTCTCGACAACTTTTACTCCGCACACATTCTTACCCACCATCTTCACTCCACCCATCAACAGGCCGCACTTCTGAAGATTGATTTTGAGCGGGCCTTCGACCACATTAATTGGCTATTCCTGCTCGATCTACTGAAGACGAGGGGCTTCAGCGACAGGTGGATTGGTTGGATCTTTACTCTCCTGCGTTCGTCTACAGCGACGGTGTTGCTTAATGGTGTTCCGGGCAAACGCTTCCCGTGCAAACGTGGGCTTCGTCAAGGGGACCCCCTATCTCCCCTTCTCTTCATTCTTTGCATCGATGTGCTCTTTAGGATGCTGCGGGTGGCATTCGATAGCCTTTTGCTCCCTGGTGTAGGGATTGGGGACGTCAAGATACACACCCTCCAATTTGCCGATGATCTCCTTATATTTTTTGATGGCACCCCCCGGTCGGCGGGAGTTATTAAACAAATTCTGGATGCCTTCTCAAGGATCTCGGGGCTCAAGATTAACTTCGATAAAAGCTCCATTGCTCCGATTAACTTGGCGAGCTCGCAGGCCGTTGCCCTCGCCAATTTATTCGGGTGCTCTCTGATCGGTTTCCCCTTTATCTACTTGGGACTTCCTCTCTCCCCCAAGGCGCTCCACAAGTCTGACTACCTGCCCCTTATCGAGAAAGTGGACAACCGCTTGGCGGGTTAGAAGGCGCTTTCGCTCTCACGGGGTGGTCGCCTTGTCCTCCTCAACTCGGTACTTTCAAGCATCCCCGCGTATTTCTGCTCAACTTTCAAGCTCTCGGTTTGGGTGACAAATTCCATAGATAAGATCCGTTGAGGCTTCTTTTGGAAGGGTAAGAAACTGTCCAGCGGTTTTCATTGCCTTGTCAATTGGGGGCAAGGGTGTCGGCACAAAAAGCTTGGCGGAGTAGGCATCCGAAACCTTAGAGCCATGAACTCCGCGCTTTTGATGAAGGGACTCTAGAGCTTCTACAACGCGAGATCCCTACCTTGGGTGCGCCTTTTGGAACAGAAGCACTACAGATACAGATCCCCTGCCTCTGCCTCCGTTGCGCCCGCCGGTTGTTGCCCCGTCTGGAAAGGTATCCTCAGCACGTCCGCACCTTTCCATGTATCTGTTTCCTTCACTCTCGGGGACGGTAATACGACGGCTTTTTGGAACACGAGATGGACCGGGGAATGCTTGCTGAGCAATACTTTCCCCAACCTCTTTGCTATTTCCTTCCTTAAGCACTTATCGGTCAAAAACTGGATCCGTCGTTTTGCCTCGGCAGAAAACTTGGGCTACAGCCACATCACTAGCTGGGTTGAACAGCAAGAAGTGGGGTTTCTACACAACCTGATCGACGGCGTGACACTCAATGAAGATTCGGACTCAATCACTTGGAGATGGCAAAGTAATGGAATTTTCTCTGTTAACAGTGCCTACAAGTTTATTTCTTTCGACGGAGTCGACGACCGCAAAATCTCACATCTTTGGTCGATTAAGATACCCCTCAAAATCAAACTATTTCTATGGTTGGCGAGCAGGTATAGGCTCCTAACGGCGGATCAACTTGCAAAACGCGGATGGCACGGCCCCTCGATTTGTGCTCTTTGTGGAGCTGATGCTGAAAACTTGGATCATCTTTTTTTCCGCTGCTCTTTCGTCATTTCCTTGTGGGGTAGGCTCCTCCGAAATTTTCCCACCGCTTCGAAGCGACTTCGCTTCGACTCAGGCGACCTAGCTTGCAGATGGAAGAGATCTAGGTTGTCTTTGCCAAACCGCTTGCAAGGTAGGTTCGATATTAGGTTCGCAGCGGCGTGTTGGGAACTATGGAACGAACGGAACAGAAGAGTGTTCGACAACGCCATAAAATCGAGCGCTGTTTGCGGAAGAAATGTCGACAACACTGCGATGGCCTGGTTCCGCGCGTTGGGGGACCAAGTCGAGAGATGGGATTAATCTCCATTTACACATTCTTGAAGGCCTCATACTCTTCGAGGTTTGGTATTCTACCGGCTACAGCCGCGAGTACCTTGGTTATATCTTATTGCTACAGCTTGTTTGGGACCCAAGGGTGGGTTGTTTTAGATTTAACTCATTGGCTATTCTAGCAGCCCAACTCTGGAGCTCGACGATTGAAGCTCTGGGATTATCCTGGTGGATGTTCAGGAGCTCTATTTTCGTGGTCTATTTTCGTGGTCTCAAAGACGTACAGAGGCTCCTGCTTTCTACCGGATTCTCAAGGGGCTGAAGCATCTAAAATTAGCAATTGAGCGAGAGAGATAGTTGGTGGTCATGAGGATATGCTGAATGGAGTTGACTTGGCTGCTGCGGCTGAAGAAAAAGAGACTCATTCTTTGATATAGATCCTGCTCAGGTTGAGAAGCTTACACAAGGTATGAAGGGGATGGGAGGCTACATGCAAATTTTTTCGAGAAACACATTCTTGGATGATGGAGAAGCTCATACATAAACAGACTTGGAGCTGAAGATTACTGAGCAAACAAATGCTCTCTCATCCTGGGCATAACCAATGAGTTGATAAAAGTAGACTTTCATGCCCCGGAGGCAGACCACTTCGGAAATTTAAAAGCTTACAACTTGCAAGAAACCATGGCTACACTAAGACAAGGCTAAGTCAATTGACAACTGCGAAGTTAAGTCCAGGAAGAGTAGTCCGCCTTCAAGATTATTGGAGTAAGGGAGTTTTTTCTGGGCACATAATTATGGAATTCAATTGATGGTTCATTGATTCCGGGAAGAGGGGGCTGATTCTCTCTGTATTGGAGCAAGCAATGAAGGAACGAAAGAATGAATGAGTGGTTTGTTTGTGCATTTTTTGGCTACTCTGCCCATTGTTAGGTGCAATGGAGACGTCTGCCGCTTACTCGGAAATTTTTTGGTATATCCTGCGGCTCCGGTAACCTCAGCCGGTGGAGTGTGGTTCTTGGAGATTGGCGTCACTCTTTATCGGGCTATCAGGGATGGTTTTTTGCTCGGATTTGTCACGATGCATGATCTCCTTGTGCTAACGGGGTAGTGCCCATCATCGGACAACGGGGTTGGGAGTTGAGAGGCTTGGGTTTTGGCAGAGCTTCCTCTCTCGAGTGCTTTACTGGGCTCTCAAACCTGCTCTTAGCTACCGACCATCGCCTAAGGCTTGAGCTTACCAAATTTATCCTGATTTCCTTAAACCTCCCAATTTTATTTTGCCTCTCATTTCAATTACTGAAGATTCATTGCAAAATTGCATGCTTATTCTAACTGAAGTGTCATTGCCCCACAATTGAATCCGATGCTTGTTCTCTGAGTTGGCATGCCATTTTGCTTTCGAGATCCAATTGGCAGTGTTCAAGATGCAGTGTTGTTTCTTTCAGTCATTATTGAGCTTGGGCACTACTTATGATTACTCGCGTGAACTGGCTAGTGTAGTTTGGGTTCTTAATCTTGCATCTACCTAGACGGCTTCGCCGACTCGGTGTTTCGGTATGGTTTATGTGGATTTGATGAATTCTTGTTAACTGTCTGGCATTGAATGAAATTTGGGAAACAAGGGAAATCAAGGGTGTCAATCTTCGTTAATTATTTGCGGCATATAAAGGACTTGGAGCTGTGCTTTTTTGTTTGACCTGTGCTTCTCTATTTATCACTCCGAGCTGGGAAACTTGGGATATGAAGGACGTTGAGTCGAGCTTCTCTGTTTAGCACCTACTGCTTACTGCTTGTGGTTTATGGTTCGGGTCTGATGGTCTACCCCATCAGGCTTCATGGTCTGCTTTACTTTTTTGTTTTAGTTTTTGTAGTTGCTTGTTTTATTGGGAGTGGTCTCGCCTAATATTTGCGGTTCTTTCTCTTTTGTCGGTTCGGAAGCTGGGCCCTTTTCTTGAAACTTTAGAATTCTTGTATTTTGTGTAGTATTGGGTCTTTTCTTTCGATCCTTTTCTGTACTTTTCAAATAGGGTATATCCCTGTTTAATCAAAAAAAAAAATTTCTTTTGCAATTGAAATCTTTGGGCTCACTTTTAGTCTCTTATTGATTTATATGTTTTATTTAAATAAGCATATTCCACCTATGACATAATTTATTTTATTTCCAAAAAAATGCACCATTGTAGATAACATGCCCTGCCCTTTAAGCAAACAAAAAGAGTGTTAAAAAAGAGATGTGCCCAAAGAAATATTCATTCATCCAAAAAAATAAGAAGCAAGTGATGTTTGTTTTACTTTCATACATAGGCTAGAAAGGAGAAGTCACACTTTAAGATCAGAACGTCTATCCTTGCTTTTTTTTTTCACTTTCCAAATAGAATTGGACGAAGTACACTTCATCCATCTTGAAATAGAAATTTTTTTAGATCAATTTGAAATGATCAGTAAAATTTATCCACCCCAAAATAGGTGGGGTGTAAAATGTACACATAGTTTCGGATATACAAAAAACATTTTCCTTCCAATAAAGAATAAATTGCATGTTTAGTCCTCAGCCTATCAAGTGCCTGATCTTTTGATTCTACGATTTTAATTTGTAATAATTTTTTAAAAAAAAATCAGAATTATTACAATCAAATTCTATTACACAATTTAATTGTCTAAGATATATCACTAATAAAAAAAATAATACAACGATATTATGATTGATGATATACTAATAATTAAAATGTAACATCACTTTTACCTTAGTGATGCGTCAATATCTAGTCTATTGAATTAGATTGTGAGCTAAAAATTATTGAAAATTTGGTACTCGTTGTGAATTCGTAACCCGCTCACGTACCAACTGTTGTTAACCCGGTACTCATTCCAGGACCGATTGTTGGAATTCCACAACGGAAGTATCAAATTGAGTTTTTATCGTAAACCCGTTTCCTCAACAAAAAACTGATACAACCACATAAGAGAAAAAATCAAACAAAAAATATACATGTAAAATAAGATTTACTTAGCAAGAAAATAATTACATCTCACTTATCTTCTATATAGATTAATTTAATTCGAACTTTTTTTTTTCTGAATCTCTCATTCTTCTCTCATCTTCTATAAACTCAAAATACTTCTTCTTTGCACCCATCCCTGCACTAAGTGCATACAACCATGGCCAAGACTCTCTCTCCAACTTGTTACAAACACCTAGGATTGGTCGTAGTACTATGCACCTAGGCTACTTCAGCAATTGCATACATGGAGCTATATATATAAAGCTCCACTAAAACATATCCTAATTCTAGATCGATTAGATTTTTACTTTAATTAATATTTAAATATTAATCAATTTATCTTTAATATATTTAAATATTTATTCTAATCCAACTAAAATTTAACTACAAATCTAACTAAATCCTAATAATTTCCATCTTGGTTTGATTTGTAGTTTTCAATCGCTGCATCGAGCTCACCACGCAAACTCCACTTTGAACTTATTTCCTTCGCTCAATATCGCCGCATCTACCACTCCACCTTGAGCGACTACACCTCTACAAACTTTTGGAACCCAAACTATTTTCACTTCCGTTCTAGCTATACTCCTATTCAAAACATACAAGTTTCCATGCTTGTTTGCTTCGCTCAGGATCCAATCTCACTTTTGAACCCTCATAGATCCACTTGAAGCTGAAAATTTGCAATCCTTTGAGTCCAACCACCTAACTAGATCAAATTCCGCTTCAAACCAAGAACATGCCGCACACCTGTCAGCGTCCTCACGACCCCATTGTACATCCGAATCTTCACAGTGCCAACTCCCAAAACTTTGCACGTCGTCCCATTCCCCATAAGAGCCTTTCCACCCTTAATTGCTTTATAGATGGCAAAAAACTCTTTTTCCCAACAGACGTGAAAGAAACACGCCGAATCGAACACCTACACATCATTCGAAATTTTAGCACCACTAGTTGCCACATATAGCACATCAGAATCGATCATCTCTGATTCTGCCGCCTGTCCCATCGCTGACGTCTCCTTGTCCTGATTTGCAAGAGTATTCCCTTTTTACCGCTTTAGTTCCTTCAGATTAACTTTAAGCTTATGACAGTCACGCTTAATGTGATCTTTCCTGTGACAGTAGAAGCACTTACATCTCGAATATCGACTTCTTCTGTCCACCTCCAATCGTCGATATTTTTGCCTCCTTCACTCTTACCACCAGCGCTATATCACGACTCTACAAGCCGGACTCCTGAGTCATCTTCCGCATCTCATCCAAGAGAAGCATCGTCGTGACCGCCTCCACGCTTGTGATCTCCTTGCCTTAAAGCAACGTTATCACCAGATTCTCATATACAGTCTATAATGAAAAAAGTAAAATCAGCGTCTTGTTTTCATCATCCAGATTGACTCCAATACTGATCAACTGGGCCACCACTTTGTTGAACTCGTTCAGATGCTCATGTAAGCTAGCTGTTTTTTGCATCCGCAACATGAATATCCGATGCTTCAAATATAACTTGTTCGTCAAAGGTTTGGTCATAACATGTCTTCTAATTTCTTCCACAATTTCAACGGTATTGACTCATTGACTACATTGTAAAGAACCTCACCTGCTAACAATAGATGAAGCTTACTTAGCGCCTTCCACTCCATCCTTTCCCATATTTACCATATCCGTGACCTCCATCGGCTTCGCCTCTTTCCCGTTCAATGTTTGGTCCAAATCTTAATGTACAAGAATTGCTCGTATTTTAATCTGCCACAAGCCAAAATCGTTCTTTCCGTCGAACTTCCCGATTTTGAACTTCATAGACATCTCAGTCGATTTTTCTCCGAAAATTGATAACCTTAAACTGCGATACCAATTATTGGGAATCTGATACTCGCCCTAATATTGTGAATCCACAAATTGCTCCTGAACCTATTACTGTTGACCCAATACTTGCTTCGGTACCAATTGTTGAGATTCCGCAACGAAAACATCAAATCAAATTTTTACCATAAATCCGTCTTCTCAATAAAAAGCTGATACAACCACAAAATAGAAAAAAAACAAACAGAATTTATATAGATGAAATAAAATTCACTAACCAAAAAGAAAAATTATACATGACTCCCCTTCTACACAAAATAATTTTTAATCCAAGCTCTCTTTCTAAATCTCTCATTATTCTCTCGACTTCTATAACCCTATAAAATTCCTCTTTGGACACAGCCTTGAAATAGGTGCATACAACAATGGCCAAAAGTCTCTCTCCAACTTGAATCGGACACCTAGGATTGGTCGTACTATGCACGCGGACTACTTCCACAATTGCATACATAGAGCTATATATAAAGTTTCACTAAAAGGTACAATAATTCTAGTTCAATTAAATTTTTACTCTAATTAATATTTAAATTTTAATCAATTTATCTTTAACAGATTTAAATATTTATTCTAATCCAACTAGAATTCAACTACAAATCTAACCAAATTCTAACCAAAATTACAACAGATTAAAATTTGATTATGAAAGCTTCAAATGTGCAATTTACCCTTCCAATAAACAAACTGCAACTATGGAATTAATTCTAGAACTCTATGCACTTTTGTAATGATAGAATGAAATTCAAAATCTCAAATAATAATATATAATTTAATTAATTAATTTATTTATTCTTATTTATTATTATTTAATAAGTTTAAATTTTCTTTAATACTGTTTTAAATGCTTTTAAAGCAAAAGTGTAACTCTCTCTCTCTCTGGATTGAACATTGCAATAGCAACGTTGCAATAATACCGTTGGACATTTATTGCCACCTCTCTGTATATATTGCTTACTGTTTACAGTAGCATATATACATATAAAACAAAACAAAGAATACAAGAGAGAAGGATTGAGAAATATATTTACTTCATCTATATTCTCTTTTGCTTCGTTTTTATTTTTTTATTGGGTGTTGAAAGAAACTTCGTCAACTTCTTCCGCGGTCGTGCTCGTAGGAAGGAGAGTTCCGGTCGTACCTTGGGGTGGTATTTTCGATTAATCCGCACGAATGACGGAAATACACCTTAGAGCAGTGCCTCTCACGCTTCCGGATTAATTTATTTCGGCTTTTTTCTACTACAATTTCTGAAATTTTAATAGCGATTAAAGGTAAGTTCTGTTATTCAAATTTAATCATAAAAATAGTTAGATAATTTAATCACAATCAGATTTAGTGCGATTTATTTTTCTAACAGTCTAATGTGTAATTCGATTTGATTGTGATTAAAGATCTAACGAGTGCTAATCCGAAAAATAAATATTGCATGTTACATATAATTGTGTTGTCAACTTGTTTGTTTGATTGACATTTAAACTTAAACAAACTGGGATTAGCATTTCAAAATTTTAATTGCATATAAATTATTATAATTTATCTGCTCTCTTGACTTTAAAATTATTATAAAATACTTTTATTTACTGTTTTTGGCTACAGTAAATATATATATAAAATAATTTTTTTTTATTGTTTTTACTTTTTAGCTACAGTAAAAAAAAAATAAATAAAAATAAAAAGTATTTACTATTTTTAGCTACAGTAAAATAATAATAATAATAATAATAATAATAAATTATTTACTATTTTTAGCTACAGAAAAAAAAATATATAAATATATATAGTTTTATCTATAGTAATTTTTTTTTAAAAAAAATTATTTTAAGTGGGATTTGAACCTACAACCATAGCCTTAACATAAAGACACATAACCAATAAGCACAAAACCTAATTTTATTTTTTTTTAGTTCAATCTTTTATCTTTTCCTGCAGCTTACATATTTTATTTGATTGCATTTATATCTGAAAATATTTAAATCAAATTCAAACTTTTAATTGTTTGGGTCATCTGTTTGCTATTGAACCAACTGAGATAAACTTGTATGTTTTTCTAAAATATTTGATTGCATTTATATCTGAAAATATTTAAATCAAATTCAAACTTTTAATTTGTTTGGGTCATCTGTTTGCTATTGAACCAACTGAGATAAACTTGTATGTTTTTCTGAAAAGATTTTTTGAACCTTTTTTGCAACTCATTCTTATCATTTTAAATTTTATTATTCCCTCAACTAGATTGTCTAAAATGGTTTATGATGATTCTTCTAGCCTTAAGTGAGAAAAATTTAGAGGGGTAGGATTTTTAAGGTGGCAAAAACAGTTAGAGGCTTGGTTAATTACCTTAGGCCTTATAACTGCAATTGGCAAAACACCTCCTTATCCTACTTCTAAAGTTTCTGCTACTCCTCCTACTGATTCTTCTAAATCTGCTACTACCTTAGTTACTGAACCTGTATCGGACAGATCCCCCGAGGAAATTGAATTTCACTGTAGATTTAGAATACTAAGTTGTCTATCCGATGAACTATATGAAACATATAGAAAATACCTAACTGCCAAAGATTTATGTTGTGCTCTAGAAGATGCTTACATTAGAGATAATGAATGCGCTGCTAGATTCACCATTACTGATTTTAACAATTTTAGAATGGTAGAGAACATTCCTATAAACGATCAAATTCACCAATTTCAGAATTTTGTCCAAGAGATTAACAGAAATGGTTCAACTTTAGATAATACCTATCAAGCTACCTGCCTATTGGACAAATTACCCCCTTCCTGGTCAAAATTTGCCCATGAACTTAGAAGAACTCAGGGAACTCTTCAATCTAAATCTGTAATTCAAGCTATTAGAATAGAAGACCAATATCGACTTAGAGAGGTTAAACCGACCAACAACAGATCAAACTTAAACTTGACATTTTGAACCAAAGCCATGAGTCTAAACCCAAAGATAAAAATTTTAAACCTAAGGGTAAAGGCTTTAAGGGTAAGAACCCAAACCGAAATCAAAACTATACCCATAAACCAAACACCAACCAATCTAGTGGGAATAAGAAGAATGATGGATTTTGTTATGTCTGTGGCCGGGACAATCATTTTGCTTCAAAATATTTTTATCGGAAGAAAGAGAAGTTTGTCTACAAGAAGGGCCAAAATAATCAGAACAATTATCCTAAACCTCAAGTCAACATGATTGAGGGTGAACCTTCGAACTCCACTTTTAGGTCAGTCTCCTTTATACCTAATGTTAACCTCACCTATCATGATTTAGATTGGAGGTTAGATTCAGGAGCCAATGTCCATGTTTGTACTAATAGGTCCCTATTCTCCTCCTATAAGGAATCAGGTGGAGGATGTGTGACTGTTGGAGACAGAAAAGCTGTCAATGTGCTCGGGATCGGAACAGTCAAACTGAAGTTACCTTCTGGAAAGACTTTGATCCTTCACAATGTGCAGCATGTTCACGTGATCTGACGGAACCTGATTAGTGGATCTCTATTAGTGTAATTAGGTTATAAGACTGTACTTGAATCTAATAAAGTTGTAATCTCTAAGGGGGAAATGTTTATTGGAAAAGGTTTTGTATCTGAGGGTTTATTCAAATTGAATGTACTTTTTTTTGTTGATAATAAAAATTCTCCTTCAGTTTCTACTTCTTCTTCTATTGTGTTAAATACTGAATCTTGTGATGTATGGCATGGCAGATTAGGGCATGTGAACCTTAAATCTGTTTTGAAATTGACCAATCTTAATCTTTTACCCAAACTCAAGATTGATTCCAAATCTAAATGTGAAGTTTGTACCCAGGCTAAGCAACCTAGGAAATTTTTTAAATCTATTCCTTATAGGGATACCCAGATTCTTGAACTGATTTATAGTGATGTCTATGATTCTAATAGAGTACCTACCCGTGGAGGCAGTCGCTACTTTGTGACTTTTATAGACGACTACTCCAAGTATTGTTACACCTATCTCTTGAAGACCAAAGATAAAGTCCTCTATAAGTTTAAAGCCTTTAAATCTGAGGCTGAAAACCAATTAGATAAAAGGATTAAAATTCTAAGGTCTGATAGAGGAGGCGAGTATACTTCAAATGAATTAAACCTATTCTGCGAGGAACATGGAATAATTCATGAAGTAACTGCTGCATACTCACCTCAATCTAATGGTGTAGCTGAAAGAAAGAACCGAACCCTATTGGGCATGGTTAATGCCATGATTTTAAGTTCTGGTGTACCTCAGAACTTGTGGGGGGAGGCTCTTTTATCAGCTTGTTATATCCTCAATAGGATTCCCTCTAAGGATAGAACCCAGACACCTTATGAATTTTGGAAAGGAAGAGCACCTGGTTGAGTTACTTCCGAGTGTGGGGGTGCTTGGCTAAGGTATCTATTCCTGAACCCAAAAGAAAGAAGATTGGACCTAAAACTGTAGATGTTATCTTTATTGAATATTCTTTAGATAGCAATACCTATAAATTTCTTGTGATTAACTCTGAGATTTCTGAAATTTCCAATGATACTTTGATTGAATCTAGAGATGCAACTTTCTTTGAAAATATTTTTCCTTTCAAAACCCACATCTCTAGATCTGCCCCTGATTATGAGTCTACTTTTGATCATGCATCTATTTCTGATCATATACTTGCATCTGATTTGCATTATAGTTTAGATCCTGTAGAACCTAATCCTATTCCTGAATTAAGGAGAAGTAAGAGAACTCGCTTTGAGAAGAACTTTGGTGAAGACTTCTTTACTTTCTTAATTGAAAGTACACCTTCGTCTTATAAGGAAGCAATGAGTTCTCCTGAAGCTTCTTTTTGGAATGAGGCTATAAAAAGTGAGATAGAATCAATTATCAGTAATAACACTTGAATTCTCACTGATTTACCTCATGGTAGTAAACCCCTAGAATGTAAGTGAATCTTTAGAAAGAAACTTAGGACTGACGGATCAGTAGAGAAGTACAAGGCACGTCTTGTTGCTCCAGGTTTTCGGCAAAAGGCTGAAATTGACTACTTTGACACATATGCGCCTGTTGCTCGCATTGCTACTATCCGAATTCTTCTTGCATTAGCATCCATTCATAAACTTTTGATTCATCAGATGGATGTCAAGATCGCTTTTCTTCATGGTGATCTTGAAGAAGAAATCTATATGGCTCAGCCTGAAGGTTTCTCTGTGTCTGGTCAAGAAAATAAGGTGTGTAAATTAGTTCGCTCTTTATACGGACTAAAACAAGCACCTAAACATTGGCGCGAGAAATTTGACAGTGTTATAGCTTCATATGGATTTCTGAACAACGATTATGGCAACTGTCTCTATTTTAAGAGATTTGATGATCGTTGTGTCCTTCTTTGCCTCTATGTTGATGACATCCTGATTCTTGCTCCTGATCTTGATCTGATTAACCAAGTTAAATCCTTTTTATCATACCATTTTGATATGAAGGATCTTGGTGAAGCAGATGTGATTTTAGGAATGAAAATTCTTAAATCATATGATTCAATTATCCTGACCCAATCTCATTACACCCAAATAGTACTTAATAAATTTGGATATTTTGATTGTTCTCCTGTTTCTACTTCTTTTGATCCCAGTGTTCAACTTGTAAAGAACACTGGTAATCCAGTAAATCAGGAGAAATTTGCTCAGATCATTGGTTCTCTGATGTACCTAACCAATAGAATTAGACCTGACGTTGCCTATGCCATATCAAGATTGAGTAGATATACTAGTAGTCCTAGTATGATTCATTGGATTGCTCTGGAAAGAGTATTTCGTTATCTTAAAGGTACTCTTTCTTTTGCTCTTAAATTTGTTGGCTATCCTGCTGTAATTGAGGGATACAGCGATGCCAATTAGATTTCTGATTCTTTGGATATTAAATCTACTTCTGGCTATGTTTTTATTCTTGGTGGCAGTGCAGTTTCTTGGCAATCCACCAAACAGACTATAATAGCCAGAAGCACTATGGAGGCTGAGTTGGTTGCCCTTGACACTACTTGTCTTGAAGCCGAGTGGCTCAAGAACCTTTTGTCATCAATTCCATTGATTTCTACTCCTATTCCACCTATTTCTATTCGGTGTGATTCTCGAGCTGCAATTGATTTTCGTAAAAAGTAATTAATAAATTCTAAGGCTAGTCGACATATTAAATTGAGACAAAAGTCTGTTAGATGGCTAACTTCTCATGATGTTGTTTCTTTAAGTTTTATCATATCTGAACAGAATCTTGCAGACTACTTGACGAAAGGCCTGAATGGGACTAAGGTCCTAGAGTCATCGAGGGGGATGGGACTTTGCCCATAAAAGGCCTTCCTACAATGGGAACCCAACCTTTGTGATAGGAGATCCCTTGAAGAAGGTTCAATGTGGTAAAAACAAGCTGTCAGGTTGGCCAAATAGCACTTTCTACAGTTTATTCAGAGGAACTTAGTTCCAATTCCATCCCTATGGTGAGTTGTGCTCTGTGTAGTGGTTGAGGTTGAGCTTATGGCTCTTAATGGAATCCGAGGCAATAATTTTTGCGAGATGTGACTCTACACACATCCCTGGAAGAGACCACCTATAAAAGAATATTCGTATAAGGCCGCGACTATGAGATGTGGGCTGTCCATAGAAATTTTTATGAAAAATCAAGGTACTATGCATGGCCTTTAATGCACAGACTCGCGACGGAGAATTCTGTACTGTGTGTGTGGCAGTTGAAGTCAGGGTCAAAGGAACATAGTTCAAGACCTGGTTCACTCCGATTCCTTCTGATGAAAATTGCTTATACTAAATGAGGTTAAGTCTCTTAAAGACACCTTAACTATTGCATAGTATAAACACCCGATACTTTTATTTTATTTGAATTTTTAATTGTTGATTTTAATTTTTTTTTATTATTTTAAAATTTTGAATTTGTGGGGGATTGATAGAATGAAATTCAAAATCTCTAATAATAATATATGATTTAATTTATTTATTTATTTATTCTTATTTATTATTATTTAATAAGTTTTAATTTTCTTTAATACTGTTTTAAATGCTTTTAAAGCAAAAACTCTCTCGCTCTAGATTGAGCATTGCAATAGCAACGTTGCAATAGTACCGTTGGACATTTATTGCCACCTCTCTGTATATATTGCTTACTGTTTACAGCAGCATATATACATATAAAACAAAACAAAGAATACAAGAGAGAAGGATTGAGAAATATATTTACTTCATCTATATTCTCTTTTGCTTCGTTTTTATTTTTTTATTGGGTGTTGAAAGAAACTTCATCAACTTCTTTCGCGGTCGTGCTCGTAAGAAGGAGAGTTCCGGTCGTACCATGGAGTGGTATCTTCAATTAATCCGCATGAAAGACGGAAATACACCTTAGGGCAGTGCCTCTCACGCTTCCGGATTAATTTATTTCGGCTTTTTTCTACTACAATTTCTGAAATTTTCATAGCAATTAAAGGTAAGTTCTGTTATTCAAATTTAATCATAAAAATAGTTAGATAATTTAAACACAATCAGATTTAGTGCGATTTATTTTTCTAACATGTAATACTTGTGAAATTTAAATTTTAAAATTTATTTTTTAGAATTTTTATATTTCGAAAATTTAAATTTCGAAGGTATTCTTAAAAAAACGACTAACCCGACCTATCGAATCCCAATCGTGATAAAACAAAATCGCTACCTAAATGGTCTCGTCGTCATGTCGAGCTGAACGACACGACGACGTTCGATTTTGAATTCAGCGAGCCGAAACCACGAAAAAAACGTATAAAACACTATGTTTATAGTGTATTTTTGCAAAAAGGCATATATTTTATGCATCGAATTACGCAAAATCGCACGTGGAGGGGTCTCTCTGCATATTTCACCTACTGGCAGGGACCCATATGAAAATTCAAAAAAAAGGATTTATTTGCAACTTTCCTATCCTCTATATATGGACCACTAGGGTTTCCTCTTGGGAAACCCTAGCCGCACAACACCTGAGCCCCATTGCACTCCACGCCTTCTTCCCTTCTCTCTGCACCCTCATCAAGCCCTATCGCCGCCACTAGATCGTCGGAGAAGGACTTATCATTCTTTCTTCCTTGTGTTCTCTGTTTTGGAGGGAGCCCAAGCCACCATCCACCACTAAACTTTACATGGAACTTTCCACCATCACCTACAGCCTCTAGAGGTTTCCCCTATGTCGCCCCACCGCCGGAGAAGCGCCCGTGGCCGCCGAAGCAAGAAACTGCACCGAAAACCCTAGTTGGGGCCAACCAGGTTCGAGCTCCTCCTCCGCCGCCGCATCTGCTTGTGTCTGAGGTGCTGGGTGGGATTCTGCTGGCCCCTAGGAAGCCTCCCAACAAGTCTCAGTCGCCCCCGTCCAGCCAAGAAACCATGGGAGGAAATCTACATTTCCTGCACTTTAGGCTTGGCAGAGCTCCGCCGCGGCCGCTTCTCATCGCTGGCAAGGCACCCAGCGGACTCCCCCACATCGAGACCAATCCCTGGGTACCCTTGCATGGGCCTGTGTACGGCCGGATCTCAAGCTTGGCCGAGCCAAGACTAGGTGAAAGTGCAACCTTCTCTCCGGCCAACCACTGCACCTGGCCGCCGGCATCGAACTTGGGAGGGTACCTGGCACCCCTCTGGACCCCTGTGGTTGTTGTTTGCCCTAGCCACCCACCTGAGCCCAAGCTCTATGAAAGTGCCCAACTCGAGCCCTAGGTCTTTGGGTTCTTGGTCACCTTTGCTCCAGCAAGCTTTTCGGCGACTCCGCAACCCCAGAAAGGTGAGCCCTCGACCCTTCTTGACCTCCTAAGCATGATGCTCACCTTTATTTTCTTGTTAATGGGCTGCAAGTGAAGATCTTGATACTTGGGCTATTGATGACTATATATGTTGGCCCTAAGCTCTTTTTGGACTCCAAGCACCCTTCGGACAGCAAGCACGAGCCTCAGTGAGTCGAGGCCCTTCTCCCAGCACCCTCGGTTCAATTCGAAAAACCTCGGATCAAGGTAACAAGTCAAAACTCTATAAATAGTAGGTTATTAAGCAAAATTATGAAAATATAGGGGTCTAGATGTAATTGTAGCCACGTGGGCTGCCTCGAGCAGCGTGCATGTAACCTCTGAACTATTCGTTCGAGGTCCGATGGCTTTCGATGGAGTAATTTTGATTTACGAGTCGTAAATCAACGAAATCATCGATTTATCATCGTTTCGGCGCAAAATCCGCGATCCGAGCAAGTTAGATGAATGTTGTTGATCACCAAGTGTCCTTGGCTGGTCCCGACGCTGTCCTGGTTGACCCAGTGATTTCCGAAGCCAAAATCGACGTTTCCGAAAGTATTTTCGGTAGTTTATAGCACTGTTAGAATTATAATGACACTATATTAGTAATTGTTGTCCGCACACTTTAAACGAGGCATTCCAAGGCAGCAAGTAAAGTTTCTTTAAATTCGTTAGCTTATAAGCACTATTCAGACCATTATCGATCGATCGGCAAATTACCGAAAATTTCGGCGGATCCCATGACTTAAACATAAGTCCGTGATTTAGTGTTTTTATACATTATGAGTTAGTGGGTTGGATTTGTGTGAGTCTGTGACTAACCCATGGATCTAGTTTAGTCCTGACTGCTCCTGAGCAGTCAGGAGCCACCTCGAGAGTTGAGCAGCGAGTTTCTGGATCACCTGCATTGAGGTGGGTACTTCGGTCCGGACACTAGCATAATATCACCTCACTGGATGCCGTACTCAATCGGACCCTTGAGTCTATTATTAGCCCTTCATTCAATTATTACCTTTCTAGATCTTGATTTATCTCCGCTTCATGTCATAGTTATGACATTACTAATCGTTTATTGGTATATCTCCTACTGTTATTTTATTACACATGTTATTGTCCCTGGATTATTATGCATGATAGAGAAAGAGGTTATTGTTAGCATTATTGGCACTGTGATGGATTCATGTTCCCGTTTGGGAGTTTCCGGCTATTTGTCGTATTTCGATCTTTCGACCGCGAGCTTTGAGCATCCACATTAAGATCGCCATGCACCAGCTGTACATTTTCACGTACACAATCGGACTGGCCCCCGTTATAGTGTTCTTTATCGATAGAGTGGTCTGATTGACCCGTGAGCCTATTATAAAGCTGCACTTGTAGGACCGGGTGATATTGAACTCTATGCTTTTGCTATTCCTGCTAGTGTGGAGTATATGTATCAGTTATAGTCATGCACTAGCTAGCCTGAGATTCTAGTGACCAACAGCGGTACCAGATTGGATTGATTCAATTATCGTTATACTTGACGCATTATCTGTTAGCAACAAGCGCACAAACTAAACAAAAATCAAAAGCAATAACCATAGAAAAGTATATCTCAAATGCACGACAGAACAATAAGCACACAAATTTACGTGAAAAATATTTTGTAGGGAAAAAACCACGGGCAAAAGATGAGAGTTTCACTATGTGGAAAAAAGGAGTACAAAAAAATATTCCTGATAATCATATAATCGCTCGATCTGACTAGGCAAAAGAAAAGATGATAAGAAATTCTTAATGGGTTTTTCTTATCGGCCCGAGCCCTCTGCTTCCACCACAAACATTCATTTTACTTTTTCCAAAATTTTATCAACTTTTGTCGTCGCACCGCGAAACCGTCAGCGAACCGAAACATAATATCGAAATGATTTCTAATTTCAGAGTCACATCTAACATTATCTACTTACAATTATTTTATTCAGATACTTGATTACTGTTTATTTAGTTATTGTTTATCATATTATCTGCTTTCATACCAGCATCATTACCTAACATATTACTAGCTTCTTATCATGCTATATTTACGTTTCGATTATTATATACCAGTAGATACGACTTGCTGATTCCCGATTCGTTGTACTTATTGAAATACATTCAGTTGTATCTCACAATTTCTGATAACCCCTTTTTCTGGTCCGTCGGATAGTGAAATATCGAGACAATGATGTGAGAGCATACGATAGAGTCGTCCCCCATTGCTGGTTAGTCCTTATCTTTACTTTCCTACTTCATATTTACTTATGATGATCATGACTTAGTTACTTTTGATTATATTAGGTTATCATGCTGATTTGATTTCTTAGTGATATTGGATCATATTGAATTATGAATTTTGTAGTTGTTGACATATCTATGATGCTTTAGTTTTGGTTATGATTGGATTATAGTTCAATTGTTTAATATTATGTTTAGTAACTTGATTGCACTTTTGTAGTTGCCTAATCGTGCATATATAAAAGAAATCCTATTCGTTTGGATTAAAAAAATTTTATGCGCGTGACGGATCTGCTCGCGTCCTGAAAATTATCGTTTTGAACTCTATTTTATAATAATAAAATAAAATAAAATAAAAAAATTAAACCGTGTTTAAAATCTCGGGGCATGACAACTTTACCTAATTTACAACAACAACAACAACAACAACAACAACAACAACAAAAAACCGTTTAAAATGGTCCAATTTTGAGAAGAAAGGAAGGGTACTTGTAATTTATATAAATCATAAATTAAATCATCAGCAATGTCTATTGCAAGGATCTTTTCAACCATTTTGGACCTGAAAAAGGTAGCATGAAAACCAATTTAAACAACAAGAAAAATGATGCTAAGAAATATAGTTAAGCAAACATTTATATACAGCAGTAAGATAATATTGGCACTTCAAGTTTAATTGGGCAGTCATAAGAAGTGCAAAACTCATTTTACGGGTTGAACTTCAATAGCTATGTAGCTAACTTGCTTTCCTAGCAGAACATCAAAATGCAAATAAACAGTTCCACTATCTGACTGAATTGATTGAATGCAAATGCAACTGTCAAAATTACCTTGGCGTGGCAAGTAAAATCCATGACTAGTTTACCAGTTTGATCCCAAAACTCAATTTAAAATTACCTGAATCTTAGCAGTAAACCAGAAGTAGCAACAAAACCGTAACTAGGTAACTAAGCCAGCAAAGTTGAAATGCAGAAGCAAGATTAGTTGGGCTTATAGGCCCTAAAGCTGAACCGGGAGAAATACCGCCACCCTTGCTTGATCCCGAGATGCCATTCAAATTAACTAATCAGTTTTACGGAAACAACAAGATTGTTTAAGCATTGCATCTAACATTCGAATATCTATCATCACTCACCTTCCAGCGAAGATGCACGAACCATGACCTCCAAGTTTACATAGTTAAAATTTCAAATGGACCAACTTGAAAAATGGAAGTATAATTATTTGGAATAAAAACAACATAGAAGAAATATAGTACTATACATGCAGAAAATTGTTGTAATTCGCATGCTACGCCTAAAAGAAAAGAGAAAACCCAAAGATACTATTTTTCCTGATCCTTTCTGTTGACTAGAATGTTCTTGCCTCCCCTCTCATCGCAAGTCTAAATTTATATTTTATAGCAGAGAGGCTACTCTGCTACTATCAAGCCTACTTTCCACTTTCTTTCTTACTCAAAGATATTCAATATGCCATTCAAGGATGTCTAGGCTTTTCTACAGGATAATGTCATTCGATTTCCTTTTTCGAGGGTAGAATGAAAGTGAGCACCCGTAGTCACCGCTTTGAACTAATCCCTGTTGGTAACATGTCATTCCTACCATTACTTCGGCCACCTCCTGCGGCCATTCCACCTCTCTCCAGCACCTCATGCTACCATCACCACCAATACCACTTCTTTAAGCTCCACCCATTTTTGTCAAAATTGTCTAATCAATACTGATTTTACAACCTCCTGCACCTAGTGCCCGCCTTCTTCCGACTGCCGTTTTTGTTACTAGCTTCAGTGCACTCATCACCTAAAACAACTCATCACCACCATTGTAGTGTCCTTGACTTTTTCAATCACTTAAGTTTTAAGAGTTTATTCTATTAGCGACTTTTGGAATTTTGAATTAGTACTCGCGGGTATTTTTCGATGATAGAGCTCGTGAAACGTTGAACAGTGGCGCGATCGGATCTGAAATTCGACTCCCGGATCTTCCGGTTTTGAATTTCTAAGGTGACGGTATCTGTAGCGTGCATCGAAATCCGTGCCACATGATTTGCACGCTTTTCGAGGCAACGGGGCTGGTTTCTTTTAGATCGGGTTAGCGACCGTTTTTGTGCGAGTGCGAACGGGTTGATTATTTAACCTTCCTTTTAATCCAATAAGTGGGCGTCGTTTGTGATTCGGGGTGTTGGGGGTTTTTCATAGGCAGATTAATAGCAACCCTCTTTTCAAGATCATGGACGGGGAAAAAGGAATTTGAAATTTAAGTTTCGAAATTCGAAGAGAAAGGGGGGAAGTGAGAGAGAGAGAAGGAGGGAGAGGGGAGGAAGATCTCGTAGGGTGATCAACCCAACGGAGCGGGGATCGGATTCGGAGTCTTCTCCCTGGAACGATGGGGTCATCTCCTCCGATACCTCGTGGTGAGCACCCTTCCTGTTTTGTTTGTTTTAGGGTTTTGGAGTCGGGACGCCACCACCGCTACTGCCGCCGCCGCCGCCGCCGTACACCCAGGGCGCACAGCCCGCGCCGCGCGGGGGCCCTCGCCCGCGCAGAGCGCCGCGCCGCGCTGCTGCTGCCGCGCGGGGCCCTTGCCCGCGCGGAGTGCAGCGCAGCGCCGCCCTGCCGTTGCCGCGCCGCTGCTGGCCGCGCGGGGCCTTTGCCAGCGCGGAGCGCCGCGCCGCGCTGCTGTTATCGCGCCGCGCTGCTGTTGTCGCGCCGCGCTGCTGCTGCCGCGCGGGGCCCTTGCCCGCGCGGAGAGCCGCGCCGTGCTGCTGCTGGCCGCGCGGGGCCCTGGCCCGCGCGGAGAGCAGCGCCGCGCTGCCGTTGCCGCGCCGCGCCGCGCTGCTGTTGTCGCGCCGCGCTGCTGTTGTCGCGCCGCGCTGCTGCTGCCGCGCGGGGCCCTTGCCCGCGCGGAGAGCCGCTCCGCGCTGCTGCTGGCCGCGCGAGGCCCTTGCCCGCGCTGAGCGCCGCGCCGCGCTGCTGCTGCCGCGCTGCCGTTGCCGCGCCGCGTCACTGTTGGCCGCGCGGGGCCCTTGCCCACGCGGAGCGCCGCGCCGCGCTGCAGTTGTGGCGCCGCGCTGCAGTTGTGGCGCCGCGCTGCAGTTGTGGCGCCGCGCTGCTGCTGCCGCGAGGGGCCTTTGCCCGCGCGGAGCGCCGCGCCGCGCTGCGGCTGCCGCGCGGGGCCCTTGCCCGCGCGGAGCGCAGCGCCGCGCTGCTGTTGCCGGGCCGCCGGCCGCGTGGGCATGCGCCCGCACGGGGCTCCGCTGCCACCGCCGCGCCGCTGCGCCCGTGCGGGCTCTACCGCCGCGCCGCCCACGTGGGCATGCGCCCGAGCGGGGCTCTACCGCCGCGCCGCCCACGTGGGCATGCGCCCGAGCGGGGCTCGCTGTCGCCGCTGCTGCTGCTTCTGTTGCCGCGGCCTTGCGGTGCCGCCGCCGCCCGGCTCCTTTCGTGTTCCCGCCGTGTGCGTTCGTGTCCCTACTGTCGCTTATTTATCGTTGAGCCGTCCGTGTGTAGTGTCTTCGTTATAAGCTTCGGTCTTAATGGTTGTTTTCTGGGGACTCCGTAGGTCGGGTTGTCGTTCGGGGGCTGTGAGTCAACTGCTGGTGTTCCGACCAAACGCTGTTCAGGTGGGTGCCCCTTCAAATCCTAACATTTATGATATGTGGTAAAATTTTGTGTATGCATGATTATAATAATATTGATATCGTGATCGTGTCTAACCCCTGTTTTACATAAGCATGTTTATTACTAATATCTCTGGCGACTGCGGGTCGCTCTGGTTTATGATACACACAATTATCACGTTATGAGCCCAAGGTTGTTTGCACGCACACCTGCGGTTTGGCCACCGCACTGGTGTATTTTTTCGGAAAGATGGCACGTTGGCCCGTGTACCCCATGACTAGTGATGATGGGGACCTCTCACGGCTGCTCAAGTGCTGCACGAGCGCCGTGGAGAGGTATAAGCAACCATGAGAGGCAGGTGGACATGTTTGATTGTTACAGAAGCAAGTGCACATGTTTTATTGTTACAGAGGCAAGTGCACATGTTTGATTGTTACAGAGGCAAGTGCACATGTTTGATTGTTACAGGGGCGGGTGCACATGTTTGATTGTTACAGGGTACCGTGGCTCTCTTGGGAGAGGGTAAATATGGACACGCTGGTGGCTCGTTTTGCATTAATTTCAGTTTCCCAATTATCGTATATATTGTTTACCCTGGTTTATGTTGCATCCTGATAGTGTCACTGACTTTCCACTCTGTGACAGGTTGGTCGGGCGCGGGCACGGGACGGATGTGAGGACGGGTTACGAGGATGTATCGTTTGTTTTGGCAATTCTATGAGAGTGTCATTGCTAGATTTTATTCAGGATTATCTTCTTAGTTTTTCGTGCTGTGTGAGTGGGTTCGACTGTGCTGTGGTGTGGATGTTCAAATTACTGTGGTGACCATGTTTGCTTTCATACTCTGTAGTTTTCGGCCTATTTTCAAACCAGGAAAAATGTTTGCGAAAACGGCTTTTAAAACAACGAGTGTCGTGTTGGCACCGATTTGAAAACCCATGGATTTATCCTTTCTAAATATCGACGGCCGTGTCAAGTAGTTATGGTACTCTCTCTTACTGTCGTGTACGATGATTGTCGTTAAAGTGTGAACGAGATTACATGCGGGTTGGTATGCCTATCTAAGTTGAAACCGCCGTGCACGTGCAAAGGAGACTCCGCCCTCGGGGTCGAGGAATTTGCACGAGTGGCAGGTCTGGCGCGCACTGGGGGACACTGTAAAGAAAAAAAAAATTAATATTTCACATTTTCAGCTTAACCGAAAAAAAAAAACCCCGAGGCGTGCCAGCCATATTACCGCTGTCACGCCCCGGGGTCGAAACTGCGACCCGGGCTCGCCAACAGATCCGCCACCTATGCCAAACCCTGCATAGGCGAAGCGTCCTACCTGCAAGAAAAGTACTACAGCTAACAGATATCAGAGCTATAAATGAAAATCTGCTGTATAATTAAAGTCAACCACTGTACAACTGGAAATAATACAACAACGTCCACCTCCCAAAAAATAAATAATCGTACAATATCCTTAGATACAAGACTCATAGCTCAACAGGGAGGTATCTCCAATAAATACATCAGTGTACAGGCTCTCAATACAAATAAAATCCTCACTACATCAATCTCTCAAAAGAGGAAAATAAAACAACTAATCTACTGAAGCTCTCCTCTGAAGGGGTACCGCTACTCTCCAAACATGGGTAGGGATCTAGCTCGCGACTCCCTCGCCTCGATCATCGACCGCAGAATCAGCAACACCCGCTAAGACTCTGCAAAACAAAGGAGAGGAAGGAAAAATGAGGGGGAAAACCCCAAAGGGTGTGAGAACTACACCAAAAAGGGAGTTCTCAGTGGGTACCACCGCCGGACCCGACGGTCTGCCCACTAAGTCCTCAAAAGACAATAACTAACCAAAGCCGTAAAGACTGAAATAAGGAAGATGGAGCCTCTCAACAGCTATCATGCCTCTATCTAAATGCCCAAGATGGGAGAACCAAAGAATGGTATGCAACCACTAGCACATGAAGTGCACAATCGACCCAATCGATAGACCAGTAATCACTGGCACTACCTGCTATGCCTGATATGCCTGCTATGCCTGCCATGCCTGCTATGCCTGCCTGCTATGCCTGCCATGCCTGCCATGCCTGCTATGCCTGCCTGCCTGCTATGCCTACGATGCCTGCCATGCCTGCCTGCCTGCTATGACTACTATGCCTGCCATGCCTACTATGCTTGCCTGCCTGCTATGCCTACTATGCCTGCCATGCCTGCCTGCCTGCTCTGCCTACTATGCCTGCTATGCCTGCTATGCTTGCCTGCCTGCTATGCCTACTATGCCTGCCATGCCTGCCTGCCTGCTCTGCCTACTATGCCTGCCATGCCTGCTATGCCTGCCATGCCTACTATGCCTGCCATGCCTGCTATGCCTGCCTGCTATGTCAAACTCAAGAACTCATCTGCGGGAATACTGACCGACTACTGACCGGTACGGTCGCATCCCAAAGTAGGTGACAGACCGACTACTGACCGGTACGGTCGCACACTAAATGAATGACAGACCGGCTCCTGACCGGCACGGTCGTACACTAAATGAATGACAGACCGGCTCCTGACCGGCACGGTCGTACACTAAATGAATGACAGACCGTGCCGGTCAGGAGCCCTCGGCCACCGGCCGCCGGCCGCCGGCCGCCGGAACAGTGTCCATTGCCTCGAAAACCGTGCCAGGTCATCCGGACTCCGAAAACAACAAGTAAATAGTCTGTTTTTATCGTTTTCGCGCGTTGAATCCAAATCCGAAGTCTGATTTGCTAAACTCCAACTCTAAAAATTGCTGAAGGCATCCGGAAAGGTGTTCTTTTGTCCAAACTTCGCGCTGAGCCCAATTTTAATATCCATTGCGCGCAAAACCACTTCTAAGCATTCGACGGAGTCATCTGACTACTCTCGTGATCAATTAAACTCTCTGAGTCATTCACTAGTGTCCAATTGGTGCACAAACGCCACATAGGCCTCCAGGGGCTACTGGTCAACCAGTAATCTAGTCGTGGGGATCCAGGTTCTCACATCCTCCCCCACTAAAGAAAGTTTCGCCCTCGAAACTAGCTCGATTCCACCAGGAGTCACAAACACCCAGGGTAAGTACTCATCGTCACTGTCTCTAGCTTCCCAAGTCACCTCTCACTCCCCGTGATTACTCCTTAACAACAACAACAACAACCAGTATGGCATAGCCCGATTGCGCAACCATCTCACAAGCCCGAATTCGCAACAGGCGTCCCTCGTACTCCAAACATTCCTAGATCTCAAATAGGGCGAGTCAATCACGGTCGAGGGATCCAAAAACATAACCCTTCCTAAGCTGAGACATGAAACACAACATGGGTTCCATCAAAAGTTGGGGGAAACAAGATAACCGCCAGTGCAACACGCACCAAACCGCAACCTGTGTCAACTCAACCAAGGCAACCCGAAGCACACCCACACGATTAATCAATAAGGAAAAAGAGTCCTAACAAGGAGGGGTCCTCACTCGGTCACTCCCGAATCTTAACCATCCGAGTTAACTACTCAGCCGCGGTCTATCATCCAAAGGAACCCTCAGGGATACAACCACAAGCCATGTTTACCTTAACAGTCCACACAGCGCCAGCTGTGGAATCATCAAACTCAACCCCAGACAGCTTCCTGCTCCAGGTATCCGCCATCACAGTGGCCCTGTCGGGGTAATCCAAAATGGTCAACAATAACCCAACGGTAATTCCACAGTCGCTTTAGGAGGCATCACTAAAACTCGCAGATCTCTCTCCCAACATTGGAAATACTAGCATTGGCGCTGGTAGCAATCTCATCATCCGATTGCCAAGCTTTCCTGGCACTACCCAGTCCAAGAAACTCCTCACCTCGACAATAATTGTCGATCTCGGCCAAATCCCAAGTGATATCCATATTGGCTGGATTTCCACCGCCGCTCCTACGGCTCGAACAAAGTGACCCAAGAAGGTATGCTTCTGAAGCTACAACTTGTACCTCAATAACTTGGCATACAGCTTCAACCACACAGGCATGGTAGCACATCCACAAGTGCTCCACGTACTCCAAGTCGCTCTGGGAGTAAATCATAATATCCTTGGGGGAACACCACTCCCAATCCGTCCAAGTACAACTGGGACGCACAATTTCTCAAATCTTCAAGACAACAGGGCATTAATTATTCCATTTGGCCTTACTATGAGCTCATAATGCCCCTACCGTGTCCTGAACGCCATCTAGGCAAATTTCTCGGATGTCTAATTCCAAGTAGGTACTCGCATCATACAATAACTGCCTGCATATAGTTCCATCAGAAGGTCCTAGATACCACCCGGACCTGTCTACACTCGAACCATAAAAGGACCCTCACAGTCGTGTATCAACGACGTGGCATCACCACCGTGTACCAACGGCGTGGCATCACCACCGTATATCAACAGCGTGGCACTAGGTCAAACAGACCCCTCGATCCATCAGATCCTGCAACTGCGCCATCAGCTCTCTCTCGGCTCTACCGGCGATGTCCAATGAAGTACTGTCGAGGGTGGCGCGCTTCCCCGAACCACGTCAAACGCAATCTCTATCTCCCTAACCGGCGGCATCTCCAACAACTCAGGTGAAATCACACCCGGGATCTCGTGGGCAACAGAGATATCCTTGAGTCCCGGTGCCGCCGAAAGCACCTCACACACTGTCGCTATAACCTGTGTGCTATAACTATCTCAACCACCAAGCCTCCTCTCGTCTGCCTCACAGAAGGTCAAAGTCCTCTCCTTCTGCAGTCTAACATCCTGTGGCACCATACCAATCCGAATCCAAGCACTGGATCGAAACACCGAACCGCCACAATTACCAGTAAGCCTGCCGGTACAACTCGCGGTCTCAGCTGCATTGGACATGATCCACAAGCCTCCTCCGCATGCACAGCACTAACAGGAACCTGTACCTCGAGTGCACGTGGTAACAAATCTGCCTCTAGTCCATGCAGGAATGCAACATGCTCTAACTCCGACTGCTGTGATGAAATCACACCTGCGACAACTCGATCCACTACCGTGGCGCCCTCCACCCGGGCGGCACAGGTTCATCCACTCGATGCAAGTGGTTGTCGCTCAATCTGCCTGAAAATCAGGGCTATCCACATAGGGAGTACGACCTCTGTCTCTGCTCACACTGAGGCGACGAATAAGGTCCTCCGCAGATAACAAATCCACGCTACCGCTGCGCCACTCTGATATAGATGCTGATGCGGCCATCGGGGTCCACCCGATCTCTGGCATCTCAGGAACCCGTCATCCTGGAAAAGAAATCAGAAGTACCTTTGCCGGCCGATTTGTCCTCCATCACCCGACGCCAAGCGCCAATATCCAGAACTCACCTCTGGCGGCAGATCCCTATCCAAAGGAACTGCAGTGCTATGCTCCATACGCAACGCCTACACCATCGAGGCGTCACTAATCCATAACAGAGGGACCAACTAAACTGAAAGGTATCCTGGCGCAATCCAAACCCGGCCACACATGTCCTATGCGCCTCGTCCCTCGAAACATGGAGCGCGCAGTTCAACGATTGCTAAAACTCTCTAGCACAGGGAGGCTCTCAAGTAGTCACTCCATTATCACCAACCACGACTCTGCCTCCAAATGCTCCAAACTCAATCTTACGAGTCGGTGTGGTTCATCTGCCAAATCCGGCTCAATAGATCAGTCGTGTCCCCTCAGCTCACCAGCTGTCAACTATCCACCCTGCCTCGGTGCCTCGGCACTGAACATTGGCACAGAGGGGGCTAATCACTCCATCGGTGCCACAAAATCCCCGCCCCTGAGGATACTGCAACCGGGTGGTCTCGGAAGGAAGCACTGTCGAGCTGCCCGTTGCTCCGACAACTGTGTCACTAAAACCAGCTGCTCGCTCACTCTGCCGCTGATAAGCCTCTAACAATCCTGTCATCTGGGTCTGGAGCGCTCTGACCTCAATCCGGGTATCCGGCCCAAAACCAACCGCTCAAGCTCAACTACTATGACAGGAAGCACACGGGTCAAAACCCAGCGTCGGGGAGACACAGCTCGCCACGACGAAACCACAAATCAGCACATAAAAACCACTCGACCCAATCCAGCGAAAGTCTAGAGCATGTCACCCATTCCACGGCATTATGTTGTCTGCAGCCAACATAATCACTTAGGAGAATAAACATGCCGGTCACTCGTCCCGTCCCCTGGGAGAGGTATAAAACTCAATCAGGACTTTCGCTAAAAGTCACGACTCTCACGAAGTCATCCAAGGGTCAAACCATAAGCCTAGGGTTTCTAAGTCCACCATGACCTACAACCTAGGCTCAGATACCACCTAATCTGTCACGCCCCGGGGTCGAAACTGCGACCCGGGCTCGCCAACAGATCTGCCACCTATGCCAAACCCTGTATAGGCGAAGCATCCTACCTGCAAGAAAAGTACTACAGCTAACAGATATCAGAGCTATAAATGAAAATCTGCTGTATAATTAAAATCAACCACTGTACAACTGGAAATAATACAACAACGTCTACCTCCCAAAAAAATAATAATCGTACAATATCCTCAGATACAAGACTCATAGCTCAACAGGGAGGTATCTCCAATAAATACATCAGTGTACAGGCTCTCAATACAAATAAAATCCTCACTACATCAGTCTCTCAAAAGAGAAAAATAAAATAACTAATCTACTGAAGCTCTCCTCTGAAGGGGTACCGCTACTCTCCAAACATGGGTAGGGATCTAGCTCGCGACTCCCTCGCCTCGATCATCGACCGCAGAATCAGCAACACCCGCTAAGACTCTGCAAAACAAAGGAGAGGAAGGAAAAAGGAGGGGGAAAACCCCAAAGGGTGTGAGAACTACACCAAAAAGGGAGTTCTCAGTGGGTACCACCGCCGGACCCGACGGTCTGCCCACTAAGTCCTCAAAAGACAATAACTAACCAAAGCCGTAAAGACTGAAATAAGGAAGCCGGAGCCTCTCAACAGCTATCATGCCTCTATCTAAATGCCCAAGATGGGAGAACCAAAGAATGGTATGCAACCACTAGCACATGAAGTGCACAATCGACCCAATCGATAGACCAGTAATCACTAGCACTACCTGCTATGCCTGATATGCCTGCTATGCCTGCCATGCCTGCTATGCCTGCCATGCCTGCCATGCCTGCCTGCCTGCTATGCCTATGATGCCTGCCATGCCTGCCTGCCTGCTATGCCTACTATGCCTGCCATGCCTACTATGCTTGCCTGCCTGCTATGCCTACTATGCCTGCCATGCCTGCCTGCCTGCTCTGCCTACTATGCCTGCTATGCCTGCTATGCTTGCCTGCCTGCTATGCCTACTATGCCTGCCATGCCTGCCTGCCTGCTCTGCCTACTATGCCTGCCATGCCTGCTATGCCTGCCATGCCTACTATGCCTGCCATGCCTGCTATGCCTGCCTGCTATGTCAAACTCAAGAACTCATCTGCGGGAATACTGACCGACTACTGACCGGTACGGTCGCATCCCAAAGTAGGTGACAGACCGACTACTGACCGGTACGGTCGCACACTAAATGAATGACAGACCGGCTCCTGACCGGCACGGTCGTACACTAAATGAATGACAGACCGGCTCCTGACCGGCACGGTCGTACACTAAATGAATGACAGACCGGCTCCTGACCGGCACGGTCGTACACTAAATGAATGACAGACCGGCTCCTGACCGGCACGGTCGTACACTAAATGAATAGGAAACTCCGCCCACTAGAGAAATCTGATAACCAACCTGGTGCATAAATGAATGACCGGTCAACCGCCCAATATCCGTGGTTGCCGCAATACCCTGCGGTCTGTAATCCAGCACAACCCGTCCCTGACACCAATGTCCTGGCTACACTACCCCAGACCCCTGCTCGTCCCCGAGCAACATAGACCGCCTGACTAACAAAGGAGGAGAAAAGGGAAAAGCATGGTTTCTCCTAAGTCAAGTTCCAATAAGTAGTGTAGCAGTAAAAGATGGCCTAACTAGATGACCATACAAGCATGCTTTTGTCCTCAGAAGCTATAAAAGAGGGTGAAACATATAATAGCAAAGCATGCTAAAATGTTCCTACTATGCTGTACCAATCTCACACGAGTAGGCTAATGAATAAACCCGTACAATAACCACATGATCTAGGCCATTCTTTAAGCTTTTCCTCTCGATGCTAAATATGGGTTGTACATTAAACATGCATGCTATCAGTCATGGAGGGGTGACATTCCCACAAGTGCACCTACATTCCCCATAATATAAAAACCTTATGCAGTTACCAGATTAAGCCTACCCACCTGAAATGCTCAATCCAAGGCAAACCTGGGGTCGGTGAAGAGCGTGGCCACTTGCACGCACAATCCGCTGAACCCGTATCCACGATACACGTCGCGCAAACCTCGGCTCCTAGCAGTGTTCCAAAAACACTCGCGAACCCTCCTGGGTACAACAAAAGGTCCAAAGTTATACTTTATGCTAAAATATCCAAGTATACACCATCTGCTGAAACCAGTCCCGAAGATGTGCAATTTTCACCTGCATAACGGACTCTGAAAAATCCACCAAAAATACGGACGCGATCGTCGCGTCGAGCCCTTCGAAACGAGTACCTGCACGCCAAAATCCGAGTCCCGGAGGCCGAGTTACAAATTCCACAACACGGTGAGCGCGGACGTCCACAACAAACACAACTGTAATACTCTGCACAGTAAAGGGGAAAGAAGTATACCTTCGGGCGAATCTCAGAAAATTCCCCGAAAATATGACGGTAATCCTTGTAACGCGTAGATCCAAAGAGTGTAAAGGCATGCCTCAATCCGAGCTCGTACAACAAGTTGCACGCAAAACGGTGCACACTTACGAGTCCGCGCGCAAAACGATGCGCGGCCACCAAACCTGCACGCAAAACGAAGTACGCCATTAAAACCCGCACGCAAAACGGTGAGCGCCAACACGACCTGCACGCGAAACGGTGCACGTACCTCGAATCTGCACGCAAAACGGAGCATGCATCCCTTAAGGTTGCACGCAAAACGAGGCGCGTCCAAAACGCCAGCAACAGTCCGCGCTGTAAACGGCACAGTAAAACACGGTGCCTAACACGCATGAGGGCGTGGGGTCAAATCCAAAATCCAAAAAGGAAAACTCAAAACTGTGCCACAAATACCGCAAAACAACAAACGGGGCCTACCTCGACAACGTCGTGACGTCCATCGCGCCCATTAGCCTCTTTGGAGCACCTTGCGCGCTCCACGGAGTCCACGGCGCGCTCGTGCGCCCTCGAAAACCCCGCCACGAATCGCCCTCTCCCTCTCCTGGTGCGCTCGGGCGAAGCCAGAAAGGGAAAAATGAGGAAAAAATGGGCCTTTCGGGCCCTTAAAGGCCAAAAACCAACTTTCGGGCGTAACTTTCGGGCATCCGAAAACTTTCGGGCGGCTACAGTAACCGGCCCAGCCGCGGTTCACGCGCCCGCGCCGCGCCAGCGAGGCGCCACCTCACCATCGCTCGGCCAATGGTGAGGCGACACGTGTCCCTGGACCCGTGCACCGCGACCACCGAACAGTGGCTGCCAATCAGGGGCCGCCACGTAGACCGCACCCACGCCCGCTCTGACGCCGGCCGCAGCGACGCATCCCATCGCGCGCTGACCAGCGAATGGGAGGCCGACACGTGGCCTGCCCCCGCTGACGCCGCGCCAGGGCCCGCGCGCCTTCCCCGCGCAAGCCTGCGCCCCTGCCAGGCACGCGACCCGAGGCGAGCCCTGCCAGCACCGTGGTCCCGGTGTACTGCACCGACCAACCACCTTCTGCCATGCGTCCCGCTATCCGGTGCACGCCGGCCCCGTGGACCGCGCTCCTGCCCGCGCGCCTGCCCGCGCCCCCGCGCCTGCCCGCGGCCGCTCCGCCGCCTGCCCGAGCCCGTGCCGCCGCTGCCCGCCGCCGCCGACGCTGCCCTCGGCCGCCGGAACAGTGTCCATTGCCTCGAAAATAGTGCCAGGTCATCCGGACTCCGAAAACAACAAGTAAATAGTCCGTTTTTATCGTTTTCGCGCGCTGAATCCAAATCCGAAGTCTGATTTTCCAAACTCCAACTCTAAAAATTGCCAAAGGCATCCGGAAAAGTGTTCTTTTGTCCAAACTTCGCGCTGAGCCCAATTTTAATATCCATTGCGCGCAAAACCACTTCTAAGCATTCGACGGAGTCATCTGACTACTCACGTGATCAATTAAACACTCTGAGTCCATCACTAGTGTCCAATTGGTGCACAAACGCCACCGACATGCCACATAGGCCTCCAGGGGCTACTGGTCAACCAGTAATCTAGTCGTGGGGATCCAGGTTCTCACAACCGCCCCTGCCAATGTTTTATAATTACAACATCCAAATGAGTTAAAGACAAACAATTACATTTAACCATTTTAATTTTGACTCCAAACCAAATGTGTCATCACATTCTGCTAATCCTAGTCCAGTTCCGAACATTACTGCTTCCATATTTGGTTCTTCGTTTTGTTCATGTACTAACATGTTTTTTATTCCCATCATAGAGAACCCTTCGTTTGGTTGAGATATAAGAGAGAACTAGTAGTACCAGGGATAAGTATAACTTTTGGAACAAGCTGGAACTATTATAAATTTGTGTTTGGTTGGGTATTTGGTTAGTACCAGGTATAAAAAAATTAGTATTTGGTAGGGAATGAAGAATAATAGGAATAGAGAGTGTATTTTGTGTAAAATGACTAATATGTCCTTTCTCTTTTAGTTTTTTTAAAAAAAAATTTAAAGTTTCAAAAATTTGTTCAAATTTTAATTTTTATTAATTTTAAATTTTATAAAAATTTTAAGAAGGAGCAAAAAAAGTTAATTTTTAAATTTTAAGTGGGAGCAAAAATTTTAATTTTTAAATTTATATAAATTTAAAAAAAATTATAAAAAAATTGTATAAATTTTAAAATTTTTAAATTAATATTTTTTTAAAAGAAATAAAATAAAATAAAATTGTTTAGATTTATTAAAATGTAAAGTTAAAAAATTTAAAATTTATAAAATAAAAAAAATTAAAATTTTAAATTTTATAAATTTAAATATTTTTTGAAATTTAAAAATTTTAATTAAAAAATTAAAAAAATAAATAAAAGAGGAGAGCAATAATTGCAAAGAAATGGGCAAAAAATAAATAAATAAATAAATAAAGAAGGGAGTTGTTCCTGGGGGGAACTCTTGTTACCCCCCTTGAACAACCCGGTATAGGGGGGGAAAAAGAGTTCCCCCTTGTTCCCCCTCTAATTCTAAAGTGTTTGGGTACAAAGAAAGGTATAACCCCCTTTGGGTATAAAGGGGGGTATAACCCCCTTTGTACCCCAACCAAACGGCCCTTAAAATAAGAATTTGGGATAACTAAGAAATTCTACGATAAAATCTTGTCTATTAAACAAACACTAGGAAGATTAAATCCCGCATATATGTACAAATCCTAGCTGAAGTCAATGATGAAGACCACTAGCCAATATTATGAGCATCAATAAGCCATATAGGCTTTGTAAATATTCCGATAATTATACCATGCTTATCCTTCAAAGAAAAGTTTGGGGGAGAAGAGCCGCAGCCGATCCGTGATGAGATTGCTCTGAGATCGGCTTGGCGGTGAGGATGATGGGCTCGGTTGATAGATCGGATCTGGGAATGTGACTAGGGTTCTTGAGGAATAGGAGGGTTTTGGGGAGAAGAGCAAGAAGATTTGGAGGGGAAAGAAGGAGGGAGGAGAAAAGAATTGAGTTTTGATTCAAATCATTCATGCTCGTTCTGTATTACATTTCCCTATTTATACTTCTCCTCTCGAGGGACTAAATTGTAATTAATTCCTACTTACGGTATTCAGTAGCATAAACTCTAATTTTGTAAATGGGCCTTAGCTGGACCTAAACTTGCCGCTCCTTGGGCTTCCGGGCCAGGCTGCTCCTTGCTACAGTGCCGCTCCCTTTCCTTGGCTAAATGGATCCTTCCCCGCTTCTCCTCGCCCGCTCTGCTTGGAATTCTCCGGACTCTCTGACGCCTCGGTCACTTCTCACCTACCCTCGTACGACGCTCTACTCAACCATGGTTCTGCAACCGCCTCTTCACTCGGGTTCCTCTGCTGCACCCTAGCTCCTCTCTTCGTCCCCAGAGCTTCTCCTCTCCTCTACTCCTCTACTCTATCCTCTCCGCTACTTCCCTCTATTCTGTGGTTGTTACACTATGTTGAATCTACTGTAATACTTCTAAATGAGTGATTAAGCTTGAAAGGAATAACTAAAAGATCTTTATGACTTGATATTAACCGTACATGTATCCTTTAAATTATCGCAATCAAGTTTTTGTGACATCTCAATAATTTCATATGAAAATAAAATTATGATTGTGTATATAAGAGACTATAGAAATTAATAATAACTGGATTTAAGCATTTTGAACCGGTGGTCTAAGCCCAATGAGTTATTATTGCTAGTTTGTCGAAACATTTCGTATCAGAGCCAAGCACCAGCCGGAAGTGTGTGACGAGTCTCGACTGAGACAGGTTCTGAATAACAAGGTGATAAGCTATGACAGGATCTGAATGATAAGATGATAGGCGATATTAGGATCTGAATGACAAGGTTAGCAAGATACTAATGATTTTTGGTGTGTGTGTTGTGATTGGACTGACAAGGACATCAGTATTACATCGCATTGTGATTTTTTATTGTGTGTGTGATTGGACTGACGAGTACGTCAGTCTTACATCGTCTGGTGATCTTAGGCTGTATGTGTCCTGATAATTTTGGATTGTATGTGTGTGATTGGACTGACGAGGTGATCTTGGGCTATATGTGTGTGTCTTGAGGATCTTGAGCTGTATGTGTGTGATTGGACTGATGAGGACGTCAGGTGATCTTGAGTTTTGTGTACGTAATTGGACCGACGAGGGCGTTAAATCTAAACGCGAGAGTCCCTCCAATAGTCCCACATCGAATGAAAATGAAATTAACTGAACTTAATCATTTTTGGCCAGTAATCTAAGCCCAACAATTTATTATTGCTAGTGGATCGGATTAATACAGTTTTATACAAAACTAATTTAAAAGTTAATTGAAAAAATATATATTGATATAAAATTTTTAAAGTCAAATGATAATCGGTAGATTACTTCTTTAAGATATAAAAAATTTAAATTCATTTGAGTTTTATGCAATTTGAGAAATTCTTAAAAAGATATAAAATCATCTGAATGGTTCCTTAAGATTGTTTTTTGCTGCAAATTTATTTTGTCGGGATTTTATGTTCTTTCAAAACTTTGTGGTAATTTTAAAACAGTGCTATAGTTTATATCGAATTGAAAAAAAAAAAAATTTATTGCTATTATGTATTAAAAATTTGGTGTTTAGTAAAACAAATATGTAAGGCTCCGTTTGATTTCGAAATAAATAAAAAATATTGAAAGTTATTTTTGTTATTCCGCCAAACGATATAAAAAATAATAAGAATAACTATTTCGGTCAAACTGAATTATTCTAGATAATTCTAGAATAATTCGGAAACAACTATTCCATCATTTTAAAGGAACAAAATTATTATCATATAATGATTAGTTTATTAAAAATAATTAAAGTAATATAAAAGGATGGTTATATTATATAGGAATAATTGCCTGTGTAACCCTGAAATCTGAAGAAATATCTGATTTACCCCTCTTATTTTTTTCTTTTCAATATACCCTTCATACATTCCACCGTTATTAAAAATAGGGTTAATTGCATACATGTCCCTCCAAATATGTCGGATTTCAAATATATCCCTGCAAATTTCAACTTTTCATATTTATCCCTGCAAAAATCCAAAGTTCTTCAAATATGCCCCTGAGGTTAATTCCCGTTTGGAATCCGTTAATTTTTTAACAGATTTCATGTAAAATTACTTTTTTACCCCTTACAAATATATTCCTCCAAAAGTTCTTTAAATCTACTTGTTTCAAAAATGCCCCTCTCCAAAAATCCCAACGTTAAAATCCCAACGTTAAAATTCCAATTAACCTCAATTAAAGACCCAAACCCTACTCAAGCAGCAAGAAGCAAGCTGCTTGCTGCTTGCTCTCAAGCAGCAACCAGCAAGTAGCTTGCTGCTTGCTGCTCAAGCAGCTTGCTGCTCAAGCAGCAGCAAGCTATGGAGTGATGAGTAAAACATTGAATGACATATCAACTCCAAAAGAACAAGAGATAAAATTTGACCAACAAAGTCACTATGAAACAATGACAGGAATTATTGAATAAGCAGAGTAGGAACAAAAGTGCTTACAATGAAGCTTATTTATCTAATATCTATAAAACTGCATAATACTAAATGGCAGATTTTTGCATCACGTGTCCTACAATCATCAACATCTAATACCCGTGCAGACTAACCCCAATGCTTGCACAGACTAACCCCAACATTCCAGATTTAACTCTTCTTTATCTCTTCTCCTTCAAAATTTCTTTGAAAAAATACACCACACCTGATCAAGACTCTCACACCTATCTCAATTGTTTTAATTACAACATCTGTCACTACATCTAGTTATATAATCTAAAAATAACCCTTTCTGCCATGTGCAAGTAAGTAAAGGACAGTATGCATGTGCATGATAAAAAAAGCAAATAACTGTGCATCTGTATATGCACACAGATGCAGAAGGGATTAAAAGGTCCACAGCACGCACAAAAGCAGAATTTCAATAATGTTTGACTATGTCAATCTAGACATCCCAGCATAATAGGTTCACTAAAAGATGAAATACAAGAATAAAAACTGAATTTATTCGGTGCTGTTCAACAGAGGAATCAAATCTACTATTGATAGCACAGGAACCTTCATACTATAGTCCTAAATTCGATGTTATGCCATCCAAATTGATGATCCACATCATTAACCATAATACAGATGATTAAAGTTACTAGGAACAAAAAAAATGAGATTTTTCAATATAATCTACCCAAAGCCCTAGAGGTCCCAAAATTGAAAATTTCAACTGCTTTATCAATGTTAAATGATCCAAATTACATGAATTTTTGTTCGAGAATACATCTGACTATTCAGATCAAGATAAAAAACTCTAATCTAGCATTAAAGAAACTAATCCCTCTATTCTCATCAGGATGAACAGTTTCGACCATTTCACGCAGTGAAAAATTATCTTTAAAAGTAACGATCTTTGGTTCCTAGAAACTTCAAATGCTCCACATCATGTTTAGGACTACAGATCATGGATCGACGAGTGCGGGATCGACCTCCCGCACCTCTTCCTGCGCGGTGACGAGTGCGGGATCGACCTCCCGCACCTCTTCCTGCGCGGCGACGAGTGCGGGATCGACCTCCCTCCCCTCTTCCTGCGCGGCGACCTCCCGCTCGACGAGTCCGGTTTAGGGATTTCAAGATGAAGATGAAGAGGGGATGGAAAGAGAAGAGGAAAAACCCAACGTTAAATTAAAAGAAAGGGTAAAATGGTATATTCACTGTCTAATCTAACCAAGGTTAAGCATTTAACCTATGGTTAACTCAATTTTTCTAACAGAGGGGCATATTTGAATAACGGTAGATTTTTACAGGGATAAATATGAAAAGTTGAAATTTGCAGGGATATATTTGAAATCCGACATATTTGGAAGGACATGTATGCAATTAACCCTTAAAAATACCCCTACCGTTTTCCTTTGTTAAGTTAACTAGGGTTAAACTAGAGTTAAATAATAATCGGAGTTGAAAACTATCAGATATACCTATTTTGCCCGGGTTTAGGGTTTAGGGTTTAGAATTTTTTAGGGTTTTAGGGTTTAGGATTTTAGGGTTTAGGGTTTAGGGTTTTTTAGGGTTTTTTAGGGTTCTAGGGTTTAGGGTTTTAGGGTTTAGGGTTTAAGGTTTTTTAGGGTTTTAGGGTTTAGGGTTTAGGGTTTGCGGTTTTAGGGTTTAGGGTTTAGGGTTTTAGGGTTTAGGGTTTAGGGTTTAGGGTATATTTGAAAGGGCAAAATAATAATTACACACAGATAACGGCAGTTCCAAACGGTACACTAACAGAGTTTAACTTCAGGGGTATTTTGGAAAGAAGTTGGAACGTAAGAAGGGTAGTTTTAATATTAGCCTTCTAAGAGAGGTAAATCTGAAAACAGAGAAATTTTTAGGGGTATATAGGAAATTGCCCCTATTATATATATATAATTTTATAATATTTTAAAATATCTTATAATATAAAATAATAATAATAATTTTATAATAATAATAATTATTATTATTATTATTATTATTATTTTAAAGTATTTTTATATATTATTATTAAAGTATGTTATATATTAATATTAAAATATTTTATATAATAATATAATTATAATAGTATTAGATATAATATTTTAATTATTTTATATTTAAAAAATATATTATTTTTATATGTTTTATTGTACATATATTAAATATTTTATATATAAAAGATACAGATAAGAATAATTTTGATATTTTAAAAAAATTAAAATTTTTTAAATTGTTAGAATTATATATGATTTGTTAAAAATTTTATTTGATTGTTAGAATTATATATGATTAAAAAAATGATAAATAATTTACCGTATATTCTAAATTTAGTAGGGATAAAAAAAAAAAATAATGACGATCAATTATTTATCATTGTTAATAAAATTTAAAAAAAGACGATAAATTATTTATTATTTTTTTTAATCATATATAATTCTAACAATTATATAAAAATTTTAATAAATCATATATAATTCTAACAATCTAATAAATCCTAACAACTACCAACAAAATTCTAACAATTAACTATTATGCAATTCTAATAATCTAAAAAATTTTAAATATATACAACTTATTATATATATAATAAACACGGTGAATGATTTACCGTGTTTGAACATGGTTTTTCATTCGCCGTGTTCAACTAACGCTCCACCTCGCCTGCCCGCGTGACAGGCATGGAGTTATTTTTGTAAATTTAATTTTTATATAATTATTTTTAAAAATAAATTTTTAGAAGGCTAAATATATATAAAAAAATCTAATAGTCCCCCATTGAATATGAATGGAATTGTAATTTGATATATATAAGAGATATGGACACTATTAATAATAACTGAACTTAAATATTTTGGGTTGCAGTTTAGGTCTAACGAGTTATTATTGCTAATGAACCGAATTATTATATTTGATATTTAAAAATTAGTCGAAAATATATAACAAATTAAATATATAAAAGATATGAACATTAGTGGATCGGCTCGTTACAAAATTATATTCGTATGTATTGAATAAACTCGTTTTGTTTATATTTCAATTCTGATAAAAAAATTATATTCATTTTCATCCACATTCATGTCAACCACTCTAGTCACCAAACATTTCTCAATCGAATTTAATTCCTTCCACATTTCCTTTTCAGCAAAGGCATTATTATTAGTTGGCCCGCCCGCCTCCCTATTGCTATTTTCTTCATCATTTCTCTCTTCTCTTTTCTTTCTCTAAGCTTTGCGCAGTCACCGCCATTGATCTTATATTGATTCGTGACCGTTAGATCTGCAAACCTTCGCCACCATTGTTGCGCCTCGCCGGTGGACAACCATCACCTTCCTAGCTTCGTCATGGTAACACAAAGGGTCTATTTCATTTGCACTATGCTTTAGTTTAAATTTTTAATTCAATATCCGATTTTGAGTTGGAATTTCAAATTAGAATTTGATTATGAATTCGAATTCTGAATACAAATTAAAAATTTTAATGCAAATTCGAATTCGAATTCGAATTTTAAGTTCAAGTTCAGATTTTTCAATTCAAAGTTCAATTTCAAATTTTAATTCAAAATTGAATTATGTTTTCAAAATTCTGATTTTGGATTCAAAAAAGAAATTCAAATTAATTTTCTAAAATCAAATTTCAAATTTGAATATTAAATAATTAAATTTTAAAATTTAAATTTATTAAAATTTTAAATGCAAATTTGGATTTTGAATTTATATTTCAGCTTGACTTCATACTTTTAATCCAAATTTTAGTTTCAAGTTTAAATTTTGAGTTCAAGTCTTACATTCAAAATCAAAATTTCAATTTAAATTTAGAAACTTGAATTTAAATTTTAAATTTTATTTAATTTTTAAAATCAAATTTAAAATTTAAATTTAGATTTGAATTTAAATTTTAAATTCAAATTCATATTGAAAATTTAAATTTTGAATCAAAACTTAAATATTTTAATTAAATAAGAAATAAAATTTTAATTTGTTTTTAATTAAATTTTTAGTCTTTTGGTTGTTGGTTAGAGGCATCTTTGGAATTTTTCATAAATTACATATTTAGCGGCAATAAGTAATGTAAGACATCTATTTTCTTTTCGATAATATTTTTAAAGCAATTTATGTTATATTTAGAGTAACGTAAGACATCTATTTTAAATTCTAAATTTTAAAATTTTATATTTTAAATTTTGAAATTTAAATTTTAAATTTTAAATTTTTTTTTTATTTAAATTTTTTAATTTGAAAATTAAAATTAAAATTTAAAATTTTACATTCAAATTTTAAAATTTTAAAATTCAAATTCAATTTTGAAATTTTTAATTTTGAAATTTAAATTCTAATTTTAAAATTTTAAAATTAAAAATTAAAAATTTATATTTTTAAATTTAAATTTTTGTATTGAAAATTTAAATTTAAAACAGAGTATTTTTTAAAAGTTCACAATTCAAACAGTAAAAAATAAAATAATTTTTTTATAAAATATTAAATTTTTTAAAATATCAAATATATTGTAAACTAAAACTCTATTTTATTTTTTAATAATTTTGTATTACTGACAAAATTACATAAAGGGTGAATAAAATGTAGTAATCTGAAAATATTTATATAAAATTTTCAATAATCCGATAGTAGGAAACCAAACAAATGCAAAATTAGTTTGGAGTGGAGGAAAAAATAAATAGAATGGGTTTGGATTTGGCCCACACTTGGCCCACACTTGGCCCACACTAGGCCTGTTAATTTAACTTACCTACATGGACTAGACCTTCTCAACCCAAAATTCTAAAATCTAGCGACTCGTACAGACGTAGGGCTGAGCTTCCCTAAAGTGGCTGTTCGGCCTAAATTTCAGAAAGAAATTTACGGACAATTTTTTTTTTTTTTTTTTTTTTTTGAAAAAGTCTTTAGTTTTCTCTTTTTAAAAATTTGATCCTAATTTTTAAAATTAATTTTTTGATTTTAGAGGTCTAAACTTAGAAGAAACTAAAATCTGCTTCTAATTTTAGACTCAAATTTTAAATTTTAATTTTAATTTTGGATTCAAAATTTAAATTTAAATTTAAATTTAAATTTAAATTTAGATATTAATTTTAAATCTCAAATTTCAAAATTTTAAATTTTAGAAAATTTCAAAAAAAAATCAATTTTGAAATTTTATATGTTAAATTCAAAACTTTAAGTTTTAATTTTTAATTTTCAGATTTCAAACTTCAAATTAAAGAATTTGAATTTTAATATTTAAGATTCAGATTTAGATTTAAAATTTGAAATTTCTAAATTTTAAATATTTAATCTCAATTTTTAAATTTCAAATTGAAATTTAACATAAAATTTCAATTTTGAAATTTAAAATATTAAATTTAAAATTTCAAATATTAGTTTTCAAATTTTAAATTTTAAATTTTAAATTTCATGGTTCAAATTAAGATTCTAAATTTTAAATTTTAAAATTTTAAATTTTAAATTTAAGATTTTAAATTTTAAATTTTCAAATTTTAAATTTTAAATTTTAAATTTTAAATTTTAAATTTTTAATTTTTAATTTTTAATTTTTAATTTTTAATTTTAAATTTCAAATTTTAAATTTCAAATTTTAAATTTTAAATTTTAAATTTTGAAATTTCAAATTTTAAATTTTAAATTTTGAAATTTCAAATTTTAAATTTTAAAATTTTAAAAATAATACTTTAAATCTTTAATTTTTAGTTTTTCAAATTTAAATTTAGATTTTAATTTTTAAATATTAAATTTCAAATTCTAAATGTGAAATTTGAAAATTTTAGATTTTAAATTTAGATATTAAATTTTAGGGGCAATTTCCTATATACCCCTAAAAATTTTCCTGTTTTAAGATTTACCCCTCTTAGAAGGCTAATATTAAAACTATTCTTCTTACGTTCTAACTTTTTCCAAAATACCCCTGAAGTTAAACTCTGTTAGTGTACCGTTTGGAGCTGCCGTTATCTATGTGAAATTACCATTTTACCCTTTCAAATATACCCTTCTACCATAACCAACTTTTCTTATGTACCCTTAAAATGTTTTGGTAGATAGGTGCAAAATAGGTATATCTGATAGTTTTCAACTCTGATTATTATTTAACTCTAGTTTAACCCTAGTTAACTTAACAAAGGGAAACGGTATGGGTATTTTTAATAACGGTGGAACGTATGAGGGGTATATTGGAAAGAAAAAAATAAGAGGGGTAAATCAGATATTTCTTCAGATTTCAGGGATACACAGGCAATTATCCCTAAATTTTAATATCAAATTTTAAATTCTGATTAAGATTTTAAATTTTAAATTTAAATTCAAATTTTAAATTATTTTTTAAAAAAAAATATAGCAAAAAAACTTATCATTTGTAAATAGTAAAAAAATTTCACTAAACAACTATATTAAATTACTTTTAGAAAAATCAATTTTTATCTAAACTCAACCAATAGCTCTACAGCTTTTAACCAAAATTAATTCTATGAAGAGCCAAACTAGCTATTGGAGGAGCCGAACGCCTTGAGACGATGTGGAGACTACATCCTTTGTGGCTCGGTTTAGGTCGAACTGGCTTGTAGTTCGGTTCGACTTGGCTCGATCCTCTTGTGATTACGTTCAAGTTGAACCGACTTGTAATTTGGTTTCGGCTCGGTTTGGGCCTCATGTGGTTCTGTTTGAGTTGAACCGACAAGTTGAATTCTTTATGGTTTTGGTTTAAGTTGAACCGGCTTGTGGTTTGGTTTGGCTCAAACCTCATGTAGCTCAGTTTAAGTTGAATCAGCCTAGGTTCAAGGTGTATCCTTCATGGCTCAGTTTAGGTCAAGCCGGTTTGTAGTTCGGTTTGGTTTGGCTCGGTTCTCTTGTGATTCCGTTCAAGTTGAGCCGACTTGTAATTTGGTTCGGCTCGGCTTTGGCCTCCTGTGGTTCTGTTTGGGATGAACCGATTTTAATTCGCGTTGAATCCTATATAGCTTGTTTCACTATTTATCTCGATCATATTCGAATTATGTCCATAGGGTTCAGTTAGCAATCCAGTTTAAATCAAATTGAGTCAAACCGGGCGTATCACGAAGATAACGGTTTGATCAAGTCGAGCCGTGCCTATCACAAAGATGGCGATTGGCTCGACCAGTGCCTATCACGAAGATGGCGATTTGATCGAATCGAGTCGTGCCTATCACGAAGATGACGATTGGCTCGATCGGTGCCTATCACGAAAATGGCGGTTTGATTGAGTCGAGTCGTGCCTATCACGAAGTTGGCGATTGGCTCGATAGGTGCCTATCACGAAGATGGCGGTTTGATCGAGTCGAGCCATGCCTATCACGAAGATGGCGATTGGCTCAACCGGGGCCTATCACGAAGATGGTAGTTTGATCGAGTTGATTTATTTTTGTATTTTTTTTTTTTTTTTTTTTTTCCAGCGGGTTTGATCTTGTCGAGCCTATCACAAAGATGGCCACTCGATCGTACCAAAAAGAATGGTTTGGTTTGAAATAGAAATTTGTGTGTCGAACCTATCACGAAAATGGTCGCACAATCAAATCGGTCGAAGAACCGTCATCGCGTTGTTCGGCGCACGTTTTGAGGAGACGGGTGTTTAGTGAATATACACGCACGACATTGCAACGATCCAATGCCGGATTAGATCGGTCGAGCCTATCACGAAGATGGCCACACAATCAAATCGACAAAAAAGTCGCCAATGTGTCGTTTGTGCGCATACACCGACCCGCCTGCCGTCATCTTGGTAGTGAGATAGTTTTGTGGCCACCATTGTTGCCACCGTCGAAGAAAGAAAACGAGGCCTTGAGACCTCGTACATCGTCGTCGTCATCATGGCCGCCGTCGCCGTCGCCTTTACCGTCGTGCATTCACTTTTTTTTTTTTTTTTTTATTTCTTCTTCTTCTTTTTTTTAAACATCTCCCCCTTTTTTTTTTTCTCTTTTTTTTTTTTTTTTTTTGAATCCAATGGCCCAATTTATTGTGATTTTAGGACATCTTCGTTTTGGGAAACAATTCAAAAGATTTTAAAATATAAGGCAATGATATATTTTTATTTTTTTCCCCTTTTTTCTTTCTTTTCTTTTTCCTTTTTTTCTATATCTCATTCCCTTCTTTTTTTATTTCTTTTTTTTCTTAACTATGGGTCATCTAGGACAAGTATCAATCAATTAACATTTAATTGAATTTCTTCATCCATTTTCATATTCCTTTTCTTTTCTTTTTCTTTTTTAGTTTTGAATTTCAAATTTTTTTTTATCTCAACAGACCCCAGCCAGCGCCGCCCTCCAAAAGAACCGCACCCACCCCATACACAACATAATCCCCAAAAAGGTCCCCACATGTACCCCCGCCACCCAACCCTCACCGGAACCATACTAATACTTAAGTACCACGAATTCCTTTACCTAGTCGCATTCAAGTCTCACCCCACACTTCCTGCTCTCTTTATGATTGATGATACATCAATTGTTAAGATGCTATATCACTTTTATATCAACGATGCATCAATATTTAGTCAAGTAAATTGGATTGTGGGACTAGATTGTAATAATTTTGAAAGTTCAAGCCAAAATATTCCAACAAATTAAAATTTGAGAATCAAAATTGTCACACACCTCATAGTTTGAGAACCAAAAGTGCAATTTGCTATTTTTCTTAAAATTATCATTATTGATGCACCTGATTTGTATTTTTTCGGACTAAAAAATCATTATTTGCATAGTCAAATTAAGCATATGTTCAAAGTTTTTCATAAATTTTTAACATTTACTTATTTGTATACAAGGTGATTACTAATTTTCAAAGCTTTTACTTCAAAGCCTACTTGCTTCATATTTTCGGCGGGTAGCATGCTGTCTTTCTCTCTCAAAAAAAATAAAAATTAAAAAATAAAAAATTGTTATTTTGAAGTTGTTTTATTTGTGCACTAATATTTTGTTCTTCTTTTGGCAGATTAGATGCGCGAGGAGATCAATGTACGGAATTTCATAGCACTAAAATATTTAAGAACATTCACTGCCTAGAAACTACAATGGCCGAGGCTGTAATACTTTCAGCCATTGGAAAGCTCGGTCTTGCATTAGGCAGAGAAGTACTGAACCAAGCTAGCTCTCTATTTTCCCGACAATTAGCATCACTGGCAGAGCTCCCTAATAGTATGGAACGCATAAGGCGTGAACTCCGTGTAATGCACAAATTCCTACTTGACAACGATAAGGTAGGTAGCAAAAATCAAGTCCTAGAAGGATGGATAGAAGAAGTGCGAAAAGTCGCATATACTATTGAGGATATTGTGGAGGAGTATATCCGTCTTATAGTTCCTCCATATCAGCAACAACAAAGTTGGCTAGTTCGTTACGTGAAAAAAGTGTTGAAGCAGCCAGAATCGTTTGGTGTTTTGTGTCGTATTGCCTCTGACCTAGAACAAGTAGAGAAAGATCTTGACCACCTCTCACGCTTAAAAGATCGATGGATTCAAACAAGAAGTTTTCAGCATAGTAGTAGCTCAAATAATGTGAGAAATGGGACACAACATCTTATGGGAATCTCTTCTCTTTTCATGGATGAGGAACAACTCGTAGGGATTGATGAAAACCGACAGATATTAACTGATTGGTTGAGGTCTGATAAATTAGAACGCTGCATAATAACAGTGTGTGGTATGGGTGGGCTCGGAAAAACTACTTTAGTCACCAATGTTTATAAAAGAGAGAGTAAAAACTTTGACTGCCATGCCTGGATTTCTGTATCTCAAACTTTTAAAGTTGAAGATATTCTCCGAAAAATGATTACTGAACTTTTCGGCGACCAAAAGATAGTTCCAACTGACGTTCCCACCATGGATGTTAGAAAGTTGATAGAGACACTGAGGGAATTCTTGGGGCAAAAAAAGTATCTAATTGTACTAGATGATGTATGGGAACCGGGGGAAGCATTTGATGTATTGCTTGTTTCTCTTGTTAATAATCAGCTAGGAAGTAGAATATTTATTACAACCAGAAATGAAAAAGTGGCATTACTTGCAAACAAAAACTGCAAGCTTGAACTCAAACCTTTATCCGATCTTGATGCATGGAAACTTTTCTGCAGGGGAGCATTTCGGAATTATGAAAATCAAGAATGCCCTCCGGAGTTAGAAAAAAGTGCAAGAGATATTGTGGCCAAGTGCGAAGGGTTGCCACTAGCTATTGTATCACTAGGCAGTCTCCTGTCCTTAAAAGAGAATAGTGAGACAGAATGGAAGCGAGTTTCTGATCAGCTTAATTGGGAGCTTACAAACAACCCAGGTCTCGATCGCGTGAGAAACATTTTGAATTTAAGCTACAACTCTCTTCCAAGACATCTAAAGAATTGCTTCTTATCTTGTAGCATGTTCCCAGAGGATCATTTTCTTAAAAGAAAAGTGCTTATCAGGCTATGGATCGCAGAGGGTTTTGTGGTAGAAAGGGGATCAAGCAATGCTGAGGATGTTGCAGAAGGATATCTCGTGGAGCTTATCCAACGGAGCATGCTGCAACTGGTAAAGAGGAACCAATTTGGTAGGGTAAAGTATTGTCGGATGCATGACCTCATGCGCGAATTGGCCGTCTCTTTATCTGAAAATGAGAAGTTCCACATTATTTATGAGGATAATGGGTCGGAAAGGATGGTGGATGCTAATGCACATCGCCTGTCTGTTCTCAAATGCAGCAATGATATTGGATTTAACATTGATCTACTGCAGCTACGAACCTTTGTAGCATTTGACACTACTATGCCATCATCCTCAATATTATCCGTTTTTCGATCCAAATCAAGGTTTATTGTAATTCTTGAACTGCAAGGCTTGCCTATTGAGGAGATACCTGATGCTATTGGAGATTTAACCAGTTTGCGATATTTGGGTTTAAGAGATACAAGGGTAAAATTACTACCAAAATCCATTGGGAAACTTTCCAACTTGTTGATCTTGGACCTCTATAATTCAGCAATACAAAAGCTGCCTCGTGGGATCACAAATCTCAAGAAGTTGCGACACTTGTTTGTTGAGAGGGTAAATGATCCAACCGAAAAAACCTTTCCCAGTAGTTGTGGTATACAAGCACCAAAGGGTTTGTGGAATTTAAAAGAATTGCAAACATTGCAGGCGGTTGAAGCAAGTAGTGAGTTGGTTGGGCGACTGGGAAATTTGACCAACCTAAGAAGCTTTAGAATATGGAACGTAAAGGAAATCTACTCTGCACAACTGTGTGCATCATTATCACAGATGCGTTGTCTATCCTACTTAAGCATTAATGCAAGTGATGAAAATGAGTTTCTCAATTTGGAAGGCCTAAATCCCCCTCCCCCGAAACTTCAAAAGCTAGATCTACAAGGTAGATTGGCAGCAGAAACGATGATGTCTCCTTTGTTACAAGATCACAGGAAAAATCTCCGACAATTATGTCTATCTTGGTCTCAGCTAGCTGTGGATCCTCTTCCGTCGCTCGCTGATCAGTTATCAAACCTCACTTCCTTACGTCTTCGGAGAGCATATAATGGAGAAGAGATGTGCTTTCGTGCCGATTGTTTCCCTAACTTGCACGAGCTCTTTTTGATTGACCTGCCGCAACTCCAACGAGTGAAGATAGAGAAGACAGCCATGTTAAACTTAAAAATTCTATATCTGGGAAGCCTAAGAAACCTAGCAGAGGTCCCAGAAGGCATTGAATTCCTCACATCGTTGCAGGAGCTATTTTTGATTGATCTGGATCGTCAGTTGACTAGTAGCTTAGAAGACAATAGAGATAAGCTTGGACACATCAGCTCCATCCATATACACAATCTAAAAAGCACTTGAAGTGAGCCTTCTTTTCATCTGGATATTCACTCACAAGTAAGTTTCTACATGTCATACCCACGCATTCATTTACAAATTTCACTGAGTTTTCATGTTTAACCCAAAACTAAATACAGCACATAACCTATGTTAGTATCTTCTTATGTCTAATTTATTGATTTTCTCTCCTTTGATTTGATTTTTGTTTATTTCATCTCATTTGGACCTAAAGTATGCGATTAATATATTTTTATGAACTTAAATTCCATATATTTTTATAAACTTCAATACAGTAGTTCTAATCTCGAATCTATTCAGTCAACATATATACAAATTGCTACTACAGAGAAATTAAAATAAACCAAATATATATATTCGTTGAAGTCCTACAGAGAGGTTTTGCCAATTTATTGAAATTCACAAATTATATTTTTATTGTACCAACTTGTTTTCTTACTATATAATTTAAGTAATAAATTTACCAGTGCAACTGTACAAATGTACTAAGCATTTATCCATTATTTTTTTTTCCATCACATGTTTCCTTATCATGAATTGAATTTGAAAAAAAATTTCTATACTAGTGAAAGTGTGAATGCAACGAACGCTTTGCACAAAAATAAAGAAAAAAAGAAATTAAGGAGATAGTTTTACTTGAATAAATATTAAAATAATTTTACTTGTATAAATATTAAAAATTTAATAAATTTTATCTGATTATAATTATCTAATCTGATAGAAAAATAGGAATAATTATACTAGATTTAGTCAAATTTGTTTTATCAATTAAAATTTAATTAATTTAAAAGTTAAATCATGCCGGTCAATACGCTAAAAGCTTATTAGAGAATAAAATCAAATGAAAATTTATAAGGGTATTTCAAATATAAATGTATTTTGAAAATTGAGGGGTATTTTCAAAAGAAAATTTGACAGACCCAAGATTTATATATACACTAGCTAAAGAGCACATGTAATGCACACTTTGCACACAAAAAAAAGAAAGTAAAAAATAAAAAAAAAAAGTAAAAAATAATTTTAAAGACTTTTAATTTGACATATCCAAAATTTTTATTCGATGTTTTATATATAGTACAGATTTAAGATCTGATCAAATTTCAGAATCTACAACTCGTAAACTTTTAGGTGTAAAAACATGCATCATAGAAGGGATTTTTCTTCATTGGCCATCAATTTCTTCGTTGGTCCTTTATATTGCAGACACCTCACCTTTTTTTTCTTTGGCAATACATAAATAATCTACTTTATAATTGGAACTATCCCCATAATCTTCTTTCTTGTTCACCTATTTATTTTGTGCATGTGAAATTTGGTGTTAAATTTTCAATTTGTACTTCTCAATTTGTTTCTTTTTTTTTATTTTTTTGGAGATTCAGGTCATCCTCTCCACGGTTTCAAGCCACCATATGCTGCTCAATGTTTGTGGCCCATGCCATTATTTGTTTAACTTTGCATAATTATTTATTTGTCTGCTATATTGTTTCTATAAACTCTGACGATATTGTCGTATGTACTTTCTGTTTCAATTTAGTTCTTTCAATCGCGTGCTTTGTATGTTGTTATGTCATATAATGTACGATGTATGATATATGGTAATGTCTGATGAAACTATTCTGTAAGAAAATATTATTGATAATAATGTGTCATTTTGTCAAAACATTTGCATCTACACTAACTGGTTTTTCGTATTCTGGATAGATTTACATCCGTTGTATACTTTATACGAAGACTTACCAAAATACAATACAAGGAACTCTTATAACACAATGCAAATACAAGCAATTTCTATCTATAGGGGACTTGGACAGAGAAACTGAATAAAAGTGGGCATGTTAGAGAGGATAGCTTCGATCTAACGTGGGCATGCTGACTTGATCATCTATAAGTAATGGCTTGTCGAGCTAGCTCATTTTGATCTTACAGATGGCTGAAGGAGTCTATATAATTAGCCAATCACTTTAATATATACCCTATACAATTGACATTCGTGCAACTCGCTCACAGTTGCACATGCCGTAAAGAATAATTCCTAGATTTCGTAATTCGCAGAAAGCTCTGGATAAAGCATAATCTCTCATAAGTTTACTTACAATTAATGTACAACTACACGATCATTAATCTATCTCATTGGAGATGGACTAGAAATTGCCTGTATATACCAATAGCTGTCTATAACAGTTGAGTTTTAGTGTTGTCATGAATTCCGAATTGTGGAGACTAATTAAAGCCCCTCTATCTATACAATCATGCATGTTGTGTAACCAAGAGCCTGGAACTGCTAATCACACTTTGGCATGTTATAAGTTCACTGATGATGCCTGGATATACTGTGCAACAAGATTAAGACTCTCTAACATTGAGATAGTTTGGGTTGATAAACGATCCCTTTTGAACAAATTGGGAAGGAATAAGTTCGATATGTTCTTTTCTGCTGGATGACGTGGAGCTAGAGAGCTAAATAAAAAAATTTCAACACATAAGATATTACGGCAGAAGATGTCTCTAAGCGAGTTTTGAGCGAGCTGTTATAGTGGATTAAATGTTTTCTATAATCGAATTATCGCTCCTGCAAAATGATACTAGCAGTCACCTGCTAGTGACTTAATTAGGAAGCTCATATTTTTTTTTTTAAGAATAAGATAACATGCTACCGTTTTATTCATTTGAAGAATGAACTTAGATAAAAACTGAGACAACTAAATCTCAACCCACCGAAGAGAGAAAAAAAAAAAAAAAAAAAATACAACTCAGTTGGTACAAAGAGAATTTCAGGTGTGGCTAAGCCACTTCATCTCTGACAACAACTCAGTTAGGAAGCTAGTTTGTACCATGTTACATCTATTGACTTCCCCTATTTTAGCTTATGTTGTTGTACGTTTCTTCTATATATTTGTCTCTATGTATTCTTTATAGGGAAAATTACTTAGGATTAACTTTCTAATTATTGCAATTACTTTTGTAATCTTTTCTCATTATTTTAATTAGATCTATTTTAACGAAAACTAAACAAAAGCCTATCGGATCATCCAATCTGCATTCTGAAAAATTACAATTTATAGCATGGTAAAATGATCGCCACTTGAGAGCCTCGTAAGAGAATGGAGTAAAACACTGAAGAGTTAGCATATGTATTTTAAAAGGGAGGATCTAAATGTCAAAACAAATTCTTCAATGATAATTGGTGCATTATAAAAATTTTCTTTTGCAACTGAAATCTTTGAGCTCACTTTTAGTCTCATATTGATTTATATGTTTTATTTAAATAAGTATATTCCACCTATGACATAATTTATTTTATTCCAAAAAAAATGCACCATTGTAGATAACTATGCGCCCTTCGCATTGATCAATTACTACATACCCTGCCCTTTAAGCAAACAAAAAGAGTGTTAAAAAAGAGATATGCCGAAAGAAATATTCATTCATCCAAAAGAATAAGAAGATGTTTGTTTTACTTTCATACATAGGCTAGAAAGGAGAAGCCATAGTTTATGATCAGAATGCCTATCCTTTCTATTTTTTTTTCACTTTCCAATAAGAATATACGATGTACATTTTATTCATCTTGAAATAGAGACTTTTTTATTGATCACTTCGAAATGACCAGTAAAATTCGTCCGCCCCAAAATAGATGAGATATAAAATGTACACATAATTTCGGGTGTACAAAAAATATTTTCCTTCCAATAAAAGGTAAATTGCATGTTTAGTCCTCAAACTATAAGGTGCCTGATCTTTTGATTCTAAGATTTTAATTTGCTATAGTTTTTTTTAAAAAAAATAAAATTATTGCAATCAAATTCTATTACACAATCTATTTGTCTTAATTTTGATATATCACTAATAAAAAAAAAAATTGATATAACAGTATTGTCATTGACAATGCACTAATAATTAAAATGTAACATCACTTTTACCTCAATGATACGTCAATATCTAGTCTATCAAATTAGATTGTGAGTTAAAAATTATTAAAAATCTGGTACTCGTCCTTTAATCAATCCGTAACTCGCTCTTGTACCAATTGTTGTTGACCTGATACTCATTTCAGGACTTGTTGGAATTCCACAACGAAAGCATCAAATCAAGTTTTTATTATAAACCCGTCTCCTCAACAAAAAACTAATACAACCACATAAGAGAAAAAATCAAACAAAAAATATACATGTAAAATAAGATTTACTAATCAAGAAAAGAATTGCATCTCGCTCTTCTTCTATACATAATAACTTAACTCGAACTCTTTTTCTGAATCTTTCACTCTTCTTCTATAAACCCAGAAAATTTCTTTCTTTGCACCCACCCGTGCACTAGGTGCATATAAGCATGGCCAAGACTCTCTCTCTCCAACTTGGTACAAACACCTAGGATTGGTCGTAGTACTATGCACCTAGGCTACTTCAGCAATTGCATACATGGAGCTATATAAAAAGCTCCACTAAAACATATTATTTTTACTCTAATTAATATTTAAATATAAATTAATTTATCTTTAACATATTTAAATATTTATTTTAATCCAACTAAAATTCAACTATAAATCTAACTAAATTCTAACAATTTCCATCTTGGTTTGATTTGTAGTTTTCAACCGCTGCATTGAGCTCACCACGCAAACTCCACTTTAAACTTATTTCCTCGGCTCAATGTCGCCGCATCTACAGCTCCACCTCGAGCGATTACACCTCTACGAACTTTTGGAACCCAAACTATTTTCACTTCCGTTCTAGCTGTACTCCCATTCAAAACATACAAGTTTCCATGCTTGTTTGCTTTGCACATGATCCAATCTCACTTTTGAACCCTCATAGATCCACCTGAAGCTAAAAATTTGCAATCCTTCGAGTCCAACGCACCTTGCAAGATCAAATTCCGCTTCAGACCAGGAACATGTTGCACATCCTCACGACCCTATTGTACATCCGAATCTTCACAGTGCCAACTCCCAAAACTTTGCACGTCGTCCCATTCCCCATCAGAGCCTTTCCACCCTTAATTGCCTTATAGATGGCAAAAAACTCTTTCTCCCAACAGACATGAAAGAAACACGCCGAATCGAACACCTACACATCATTCAAAATTTTAGCACCACTAGTTGCCAAATATAGCACATCAGAATCGATCACCTCTGATTCTGCCGCCTGTCCCATCGCTGACGTCTCATTGTCCTGATCTACAATAGTTTTCCCTGTTTACCGCTTTAGCTCCTTCAAATTAACTTTAAGCTTATGACAGTTGCGCTTAATGTGACTTTTCCTGTGACAGTAGAAGCACTTACATCTCGAATATCGACTTCTTCTGTCCACCTCCAATCGCCGATATTTTCGCCTCCTTCACTCTTACCACCAGAGCTATATCACGACTCTACAAGCCGGACTCTTGAGTCATCTTCCGCATCTCATTCAAGAGAAGCATCGTCGTGACCGCCTCCACTTTTATGATCTCTTTGTCATAAAGCAACGTGGTCACCAGATTCTCATATACCGTCAGTAATGAAAAAAGTAAAATCAGCGTCTTGTCTTCATCATCCAGATTGACTCCAATACTGATCAACTGGGCCACCACTTTGTTGAACTCGTTCAGATGCTCATGTAAGCTAGCCGTTTTCTGCATCCGCAACGTGAACATCCGATGCTTCAAATATAACTTGGTCATCAAAGGTTTGGTCATAACATGCCTTCTAATTTCTTCCACAATTTCGACGGTATTGACTCACTGACTACATTGTAAAGAACCTCACCTGCTAATAATAGATGAAGCGTATTTAGCGCCTTCCACTCCATCTTTTTCCAGACCACATCTGTGGGCTTTGCCTCTTTCTCATTCAATGTTTGGTCCAAATCTTATTGTACAAGAATTGCTCGTACTTTAATCTGCCACAAGTCGAAATTGTTCTTTCCGTCGAACTTCTCAATTTTGAACTTGATAGACATCTCCGTCGATTTTTCTTCGGAAATTAGTAACCTTAAGCTCTGATACCAATTGTTGAAAATCTGGTACTCGCCCTATCTAATACTGTGAATCCACAAATTGCTCCTGAATCGATTACTGTTGATCCAATACTTGCTTCGGTACCAATTGTTGGGATTTCGCAATGAAAGCGTCAAATCAAATTTTTACCATAAACTCGTCTTCTCAATAAAAGACTGATACAACAACAAAATAGAAAAAAAAAAAAAAAAAAAAAAAAAAAAAAAAAAAAAAAAAAAAAAAACCAAACAAAATTTATATAGGTGAAATAAAATTTAATAACCAAAAGAAAAATTATACATTACTCCCCCTTCTACACAAAATAATTTTAATCCAAGCTCTCTTTCTAAATCTCTCACTATTCTCTCTAATCTCTCACTATTCTCTCGTCTTCTATAAATGTAAAAAAATTCTCTTTGGGCGCACCCTTGAACTAGGTGCATACAACCATGGCCAAAAGTCTCTCTCCAACTTGAATCGGACAACTAGGATTGGTCGTACCATGCACCCGGACTACTTCCACAATTTCATACATAGAGCTAAAGTTTCACTAAAAGGAACAATAATTCTAGTTCAATTAAATTTTTACTCTAATTAATATTTAAATCTTAATCAATTTATCTTTAACAGATTTAAATATTTATTATAATCCAACTAGAATTCAACTACAAATCTAACCAAATTCTAGCAAAAATTACAACAGATTAAAATTTGATTATGAAAGCTTCAAATGTGCAATTTACCCTTCCAATAAACAAAGTGCAACTATGGAATTAATTCTAGAACTCTATGCACTTTTGTAATAGTTGTGAAATTTAAATTTTAAAATTTAAATTTAAAATTAATTTTTTAGAATTTTTATATTTTGAAAATTTAAATTTCGAAGGTATTCTTAAAAAAACGACTAACCCGACCTATCGAATCCCAATCGCGATAAAACAAAATCGCTACCTAAATAGTCTCGTCGTCATGTCGAGCTGAACGATATGACGACGTTCGATTTTGAATTCAGCGAGCCGAAACCACGAAAAAACGTATAAAACACTATGTTTATAGTGTATTTTCGCAAAAAGGCATATATTTTATGCGTCGAATTACGCAAAATCGTACGTGGAGGGGTCTCTCTGCATATTTCACCTACTGGCAAGGACCTATGTGAAAATTCAAAAAAAAGGATTTATTTGCAACTTTCCTATCCTCTATGTATGGACCACTAGGGTTTCCTCTTGGGAAACCCTAGCCGCACAACACCTGAGCCCCATTGCACTCCACGCCTTCCTCCCTTCTCTCTGCACCCTCCTTAAGCCCTATCGCCACCACTGGATCGTCGGAGAAGGACTTATCCTTCTTTCTTCCTTGTGTTCTCTGTTTTGGAGGGAGCCCAAGCCACCATCCACCACTAAATTTTACATGGAACTTCCCACCATCACCTACAGCCTCTAGAGGTTTCCCCTATGTCGCGCCACCGCCGGAGAAGCGCCTGTGGCCGCCGAAGCAAGAAATTGCACCGAAAATCCTAATCGGGGCCAACCAGGTTCGAGCTCCTCCTTCGCCGCCGCATCTGCTTGTGTCTGAGGTGCTGGGTGGGATTCTGCTGGCCCCTAGGAAGCCTCCCAACAAGTCTCAGTCGCCCCCGTCCAGCCAAGAAACCATGGGAGGAAATCTATATTTCCTGCACTTTAAGCTTGGCAGAGCTCCGCCGTGGCCGCTTCTCATCGCTGGCAAGACACCCAGCAGACTCCCCCACGTCGAGACCAATCCCTGGGTACCCTTGCATGGGCCTGTGGACGGCCGGATCTCAAGCTTGGCCGAGCCAAGACTAGGTGCAAGTGCAACCTTCTCTCCGGCCAACCACTGCACCTGGCCGCTGGCATCGAACTTGGGAGGGTACCTGGCACCCCTCTGGACCCCCTGTGGTTGTTGTTTGCCCTTGCCACCCACCTGAGCCCGAGCTCTATGAAAGTGCCTAACTCGAGCCCAAGGTCTTTGGGTTCTTGGTCACCTTGCTCCGGCAAGCTTTCCGGCGACTCCGCAACCCCAGAAAGGTGAGCCCTCGACCCTTCTTGACCTCCTAAGCATGATGCTCACCTTTATTTCCTTGTTAATGGGCTGCAAGTGAAGATCTTGATACTTGGGCTATTGATGACTATATATGTTGGCCCTAGCCTCTTTCTGGACTCCAAGCACCCTTTGGACAGCAAGCACGAGCCTCAGTGAGTCGAGGCCCTTCTCCCAGCACCCTCGGTTCAATTTGAAAAACCTCGGATCAAGGTAACAAGTCAAAACTCTATAAATAGTAGGTTATTATGCAAAATTATGAAAATATAGAGGTCTAGATGTAATTGTAGCCACGTGGGTTGCCTCGAGCAGTGTGCATGTAACCTCTAAACTATTCATTCGAGGTCCGATGGCTTTCGGTGGAGTAATTTTGATTTACGAGTCGTAAATCAGCGAAATCATCGATTTATCATCGTTTTGGCGCAAAATCCGCGATCCGAGCAAGTTAGATGAATACTGTTGATCACCAAGTGTCCTTGGCTGGTCCCGACGCTGTCCTGGTTGACCCAGTGACTTCCGAAGCCGAAATCGACGTTTCCGAAAGCATTTCCGGTAGTTTATAGCACTGTTAGAATTATAATGACACTATATTAGTCATTGTTGTCCGCACACTTTAAACGAGGCATTCCAAGGCAGCAAGTAAAATTTCTTTAAATTCGTTAGCTTATAAGCGCTATTCAGACCATTATCGATCGATCGGCAAATTACCGAAAATTTCGTCGGATCCCATGACTTAAACATAAGTCCGTGATTTAGTGTTTTTATACATTGTGAGACAGTGGGTTGGATTTGTGTGAGTCTGTGACTAACACATGGATCTGGTTTAGTCCTGACTGCTCCTAAGCAGTCAGGAGCCACTTCGAGAGTTGAGCAGCGAGTTTCTGGATCACCTGCATTGAGGTGGGTACTTCGGTCCGAACACTAGCATAATATCACCTCACTGGATCCCGTACTCGATCGGACCCTTGAGTCTATTGTTAGCCCTTCATTCAATTATTGCCTTTCTAGATCTTGATTTATCTCCGCTTCATGTCATAGTTATGACATTACTAGTCGTTTATTGGTATATCTCCTACTGTTGTTTTATTACACATGTTATTGTCCCTGGATTATTATGCATGATAGAGTAAGAGGTTATTGTTAGCATTATTGGCACTGCGATGGATTCATGTTCCCGTTTGGGAGTTTCCGGCTATTTGTCGTATTTCGATCTTTCGATCGCGAGCTTTGAGCATCCACATTAAGATTGCCATGCACCAGCTGTACATTTTCACGTACACAATCGGACTGGCCCCCGTTATAGTGTTCTTTATCGGTAGAGTTGTAATGATCTGACTTTTCCAGCGTTTTTTTAATCCCCGCTGAGACTTTTTAGCGATAGGAACGTGTCCTTTCTTTTCCCTTGTTTGGGGGTGTCATGTCTTGGGGCACTCATTTTATTTTTGTATGAAAGAGCACGAAAAATGTTGAGTGGCGGTACGATCGGAGCGTAAATCCGACTCTCGGATCTCCCGGAACAGGGATTCAAAACTCTGGGCGATTTCCGGGTGCACCGAAAGTCGTGCATCGTGATTTGCACGACTTTTGAGGGAGGCGTGGGCCTGATCCTTTAACCTAGGGTTTCGTAGCCGCCTTTATTTTCCATCCGCTCGGTAACGCTTTTTGAGACGTTTGAGGGGGGGGGGGAAACGGGTTTTTCAAACGCTCGAATAGTTTTGAAAAGAAAAAGATCGCGAGAAAGGGGGGAAAGGCTCCAGCCGCGCAGAGCATCGGGATCGAAGACGGAAGGGAAGATCCATCGTCCTCCCCTTCGCGACCTAGGTGAGCGATCGTTTCTCCTCCTCCTCCTTTTCCCCCTCTAGTTGTCATGGTTGTTGAGGGATAGCGCCGCCGCCGTCGCCGCCGCCGCGCTGCCGCTACCGCGCGGGGCCCGTGCCCGCGCGGAGCGGCACGCCGCGCGGTTGCCACCGCGCTGCCACTGCCGCGCGGGGCCCTTGCCCGCGAGGAGCGGCGCGGCCCTCGCCCGCGCGGAGCGGCGCGCCGCGCTGCCGCTGCCGCGCGGGGCCCGTCCCGCGCGGAGCGGCGTGCCGCGCTGCCGCTGCCGCGCGGGGCCCGTCCCGCGCGGAGCGGCGTGCCGCGCTGCCGCTGCCACGCGGGGCCCGTCCCCGCGCGGAGCGGCGTGCCGCGCTGCCGCTGCCACGCGGGGCCCGTCCCCGCGTGGAGCGGCGTGCCGCGCTGCCGCTGCCGCACGGGGCCCTTGCCCGGGCGAAGCCGCTCGCCGCGCTGCCGCTGTCGCGCGGGGCCCTGCACTGCTGCCGCCGCGCGGGGCCCGGAGCCGCGCCGCCGCCGCCGCGACACCGCCGCCCCTCGTACCCTTGTGGTTCGGCCCCACTCGGGTAGTCCAAGTCGTAAGTAGGGGTTTTCTTTACTTGTGGGTCTTAACGGTTAACCTCCCTTTTCGAGACTTCGTAGGTTCGGGCGCCGTTCGTGATCAAGAGTGGCCGTTGGGCGGATCGGTCGACACGATAAGGTGGGTACTCCCCTCTATCACTTCAGGATTACGGTAGAAGAAACTATGTCACGTATGGAAAAGCAACACTTACATTTTACAATCATGTCTAACCCCTGTTTACGTAAGCATGTTTACTACTAATCTCTCTAATAACTGTGGATCGCTTCGGTTTATGATGTACACACTTATCATGTTATGAGCCCAAGGTTTGCTTGCACGCACACAGGCGGTTTGGCCACCGCACTGATGTATTTTTTCGGAAAGATGGCACGTTGGCCCGTGTACCCCACGACTAGTGGTGATGGGGACCTCTCACGGCTGCTCAAGTACCGCACGAGCGTCGTAGAGGGGTATAGGCAAATCACGAGAGGCAGGTGCACTATTTTCAATTGTTACAGGGGTGCTGTGGAATCTCGAGGGGGAAGCTTGGAATCCCCGAGTGTTTTCGGTTCGCATGAAATTTAATTCGTACTCGAGCATCTCATTCATGTTATATCTATTTCTCGTTAATGGTAGTGTTGCTGACTTTCCACTGTTGTGATAGGTCAGGGGAGGGGTACAGGGCGTGGGTGAGGCCGCAATGCGAGGACTCCATTAATGCCGCAAAATAAAACTTGATGCTTCTTTTATGTTCTTTTTATTTCCGTGGTATAACTGTTTGGGGGTGAGTGGCATGTAACTATGTGTGGGTGATGATTGTGTGAATGGTAGTGACTGAGTGTTTGAACTTCTGCTTGCCCCGGTTGGGCTTCGCCCATCTTGTCAATATTATTCAAATGGTTGCGAAAACGATTTCAAAAAAAATACGGGTGTCGGGTAGGCACCGTTTTATAAAACCTTGAATTTATCCTTTCAAACCACCGGGGCCGTTTTACGTAATTTCTTTCTTTCCCTTGACATAATTTGAGGATTGCTGCTATTATAGTGCCTAACGGAATCGATTCGCCGCGCGCATACAAGCGGGGCCCATCATTTGCGAATGGCCGCGTTTGCATGTGTGGCAAGTCTGGCACGGACCGGGGAGTGCTACACCTTTCAAAATATATATATATATATATATATATATATATATATATATATATATATATATATATATATATATATATATATATATATATATATATATATATATATATATATATATGACCCCGGGCGTGACAAGAGTGGTCTGATTGACCCGTGAGCCTATTATATAGCTGCACCTGTAGACCCGGGTGATATTGAACCCTATGCTTTTGCTATTCCTGCTGGTGTGGAGTATATGTATCAGTTATAGTCATGCACTAGCCTGAGGTTCTAGTGACCAACAGCGGTACCAGATTGGACTGATTCAATTATCGTTATACTTGACGCATTATCTGTTAGCAACGAGCGCACAAACCAAACAAAAATCAAAAGTAATAACCATAGAAAAGTAGATCTCAAATGCACAACAGAACAATAAGCACACAAATTTACGTGAAAAATCCTTTGTAGGGAAAAACCTACGGGCGAAAGATGAGAGTTTCACTATGTGGAAAAAAGGAGTACAAAAAAATATTCCTGATAATCATACAATCGCTCGATCTCACTAGGCAAAAGAAAAGATGATAAGAAATTCTTAACGAATTTTTCTTATCGGCCCGAGCCCTCTGCTTCCACCACAGATATTCATTTTACTTTTTCTAAAATTTTACCAAATTTTGTCGTCGCACTGCGAAACTGTCAGCGAACCGAAACATAATATCGAAATGATTTCTAATTTCAGAGTCGCATCTAACATTATCTACTTACAATTATTTTATTCAGATACTTGATTACTGTTTATTTAGTTATTGTTTATCATATTATCTACTTTCATACCAGCATCATTACCTAACATATTACTAGCTTCTGATCATGCTATATTTTACCTTTCGATTATTATATACCAGTAGGTACGACTTGCTGATTCCCGATTCGTTGTACTTATTGAAATACATTCAGTTGTATCTCACAATTTCTGATAACCCCTTTTTCAGGTCCGTCGGATTGTGAAATATCGAGACAATGATGTGAGAGCATACGATAGAGTCATTCCCCATTACCAGCTATATGGTTAATCCTTATCTTTACTTTCCTACTTCATATTTACTTATGATGATCATGACTTAGTTACTTTTGATTATATTAGGTTATCATGCTGATTTGATTTCTTAGTGATATTAGATCATATTGAATTATGAATTTTGTAGTTGTTGACATATCTATGATGCTTTAGTTTTGGTTATGATTGGATTATAGTTCAATTGTTTAATATTATGTTTAGTAACTTTTGCACTTTTGTAGTTGCCAGTCGTGCATATATAAAAAAAATCCTATTCGTTTGGATTAAAAATTTCTTATGCACGTGACGGATTTGCTCGTATCCTGAAAATTATCGTTTTGAACTCTATTTTATAATAATAAAATAAAAAAATTAAACCGTTTTTAAAATCTCGGGGCATGACAACTTTACCTTATTTACAACAACAACAACAACAACAACAACAACAACAACAACAAAAAACCCTTTAAAATGGTCCAATTAACCCTTTAAAATGGTCCAATTTTGAGAAGAAAGGAAGGGTACTTGTAATTTATATAAATCATAAATTAAATCATCAGCAATGTCTATTGCAAGGATCTTTTCAACCATTTTGGACCTGAAAAAGGTAGCATGAAAACCAATTTAAACAACAAGAAAAATGATGCTAAGAAATATAGTTAAGCAAACATTTATATACAGCAGTAAGATAATATTGGCACTTCAAGTTTAATTGGGCAGTCATAAGAAGCGCAAAACTCATTTTACGGGTTGAACTTCAATAGCTATGTAGCTAACTTGCTTTCCTAGCAGAACATCAAAATGCAAATAAGCATTTCCACTATCTGACTGAATTGATTGAATGCAAATGCAACTGTCAAAATTACCTTGGCATGGCAAGTAAAATCCATGACTAGTTTACCAGTTTGATCCCAAAACTCAATTTAAAATTACCTGAATCTTAGCAGTAAACCAGAAGTAGCAACAAAACCGTAACTAGGTAACTAAGCCAGCAAAGTTGAAATGCAGAAGCAAGATTAGTTGGGCTTATAGGCCCTAAAGCTGAACCGGGAGAAATACCGCCACCCTTGCTTGATCCCGAGCTGCCATTCAAATTAACTTATCAGTTTTACGGAAACAACAAGATTGTTTGAGCATTGCATCTAACATTCGAATATCTATCATCACTCACCTTCCAGCGAAGATGCACGAACCATGACCTGCAAGTTTACGTAGTTAAAATTTCAATTGGACCAACTTGAAAAATGGATGTATAATTATTTGGAATAAAAACAACATAGAAGAAATATAGTACTAAACATGCAGAAAATCGTTGTAATTCGCATGCTACACCTAAAAGAAAAGAGCAAACCCAAAGAAACTGTTTTTCCTGATCCTTTCTGTTGACTAGAATGTTCTTGCCTCCCCTCTCATCGCAAGTCTAAATTTATATTTTATAGCAGAGAGGCTACTCTGCTACTATCAAGCCTACTTTCCACTTTCTTTCTTACTCAAAGATATTCAATATGCCATTCAAGGATGTCTAGGCTTTTCTACAGGATAATGTCATTAGATTTCCTTTTTCGAGGGTAGAATGAAAGTGAGCACCCGTAGTCACCGCTTTGAACTAATCCCTGTTGGTAACATGTCATTCTTACCATTACTTCGGCCACCTCCTGCGGCCGTTCCACCTCTCTCCAGCACCTCATGCTACCATCACCACCAATACCACTTCTTTAAGCTCCACCCATTTTTGTCAAAATTGACTAATCAATACTGATTTTACAACCTCCTGCACCTACTGCCCGCCTTCTTCCGACTGCCGTTTTTGTTACTAGCTTCAGTGCACTCATCACCTAAAACAACTCGTCACCACCATATTACCTCCCCTGCCAAGGTTTGATAATTACAACATCCAAATGAGTTAAAGACAAACAATTACATTTAACCATTTTAATTTTGACTCCAAACCAAATGTGTCATCACATTCTGCTAATCCTAGTCCAGTTCCGAACATTACTGCTCCCATATTTGGTTCTTCGTTTTGTTCATGTACTAACATGTTTTTTATTCCCATCATAGAGAACCCTTAGACTTCGTTTGGTTGAGATATAAGAGAGAACTAGTAGTACCAGGGATAAGTATAACTTTTGGAACAAGCTGGAACTATTATAAATTTGTGTTTGGTTGGGTATTTGGTTAGTACCAGGTATAAGAAAAATAGTGTTTGGTAGGGAATGAAGAATAATAGGAATAGAGAGTGTATTTTGTGTAAAATGACTAATATGTCCTTTCTCTTTTAGTTTTTTTAAAAAAAATTAAAGTTTCAAAATTTTGTTCAAATTTTAATTTTTATTAATTTTAATTTTTATAAAAATTTTAAGTGGGAGCAAAAAAAGTTAATTTTTAAATTTTAAGTGGGAGCAAAAATTTTAATTTTTAAATTTATATAAATTTAAAAAAAATTATAAAAAAATTGTATAAATTTTAAAATTTTCAAATTAATATTTTTTTAAAAAAAATAAAATAAAATAAAATTGTTTAGATTTATTAAAAAGTAAAGTTAAAAAATTTAAAATTTATAAAATAAAAAAAAATTAAAATTTTAAATTTTATAAATTTAAATATTTTTTAAAATTTAAAAATTTTAATTAAAAAAATAAAAAAAAATAAAATAAAAGAGGAGAGCAATAATTGCAAAGAAATGGACAAAAATAAATAACTAAAAAAAAATGGGAGTTGTTCCGGGTGGGGAGGGGGGGGGGGAACTCTTGTTACCCCCCTTACCGGGTTGTTCCGGTATAGGGGGGAACAAGAGTTCCCCCTTGTTCCCCCCCTAATTCTAAAGTGTTTGGGTACAAAGAAAGGTATAACCCCCTTTGGGTACAAAGGGGGTTATAAAGGGGGGTATAACCCCCTTTGTACCCCAACCAAACGGCCCCTTAAAATAAGAATTTGGGATAACTAAGAAATTCCACGATAAAATCTTGTCTATTAAACAAACACTAGGAAGATTAAATCCCGCATATATGTACAAATCCTAGCTGAAGTCAATGATGAAGACAACTAGCCAATATTATGAGCATCAATAAGCCATATAGGCTTTGTAAATATTCCGATAATTATACCATGCTTATCCTTCAAAGAAAAGTTACTCAACATCAGCAAATTATCTAAGAATAATGGAAAGTCACTCTCGAATCAACTAGTTAGTCTGATACCACTTTCCTGCCACCCTGTTTCTTATCTATTATCTAGTGTACCTCTCATCTGAGTGGGCAACTCCATATGCATCATATTTCGATATGTTGGTGGTGCTTCAACTACTCCTCAAGGGCTTTGTTTGGTTCCCGAGATTAGGAATCGAAATAGATAAATTAATCAAGATACTTTGACTATCCAGTACTTGGGGCGAGATTGGACTTATTTCGGTCTATCAAAGTAGCACCCCCACCCTAGATTAATTAATTCCATGATGGTTATATAGTGATGGAAACTGAACAAAATAAAGAAGAAGAGTAAGAAAAATAGACTATTTATTAGGATGCTGGTCTTCTAAGACGTATCAAAAATTATCTTATGCATTGAATGGAATCTATTAGTCTCACAAGCAAAAGAGGAACTGCGTAATGTTCTAGATAGAGTTCATCTAATCTAGGTAAATTAACATCTGACTATCTTTTCTATATGGACAGATAATGAAATAAGCATAATGCAAGATTCATTCTAATATAATTTTCAAAGTTCTTTGGGCCTGAGAATGACACCAGTTAATGCAAAAAAAAAAAAGATAAAAATAAAAAAACATATATTGAGAAGCACCAGTTCACTTTAATGGCAGTATATATTGTTGTACAAAATGATTTTAATGTGGTGGGAATAAATGGACCAATTCCACTGCACAGCCTCTTTTGTTTTTGTTTATGTTTAGAACTTTAGATGAAGACATCCAATTGATCTTTTAGTTTAGCACTACATTGGCCTTTTTGAAGGGATTGGAAGATAATATGCTGAAAAAACATGGTGCAAACAATAAAGAGATCATGGGTGGTCCAATGGGAAAAATAAGGATTACTGGCTAGACGACTAGTGAAAAAAAGATGAAAATAGGAAAATATAGTCAATTGTGAAATTCTTTGTGAGAACTGATGCAGATGAAGAAATAAAGATTGAGAAATGTATGTCCTAGATCGCAACCATGTCCAATCCATAGAAAAGATGTATAAAAACTAAAAGCATGCACCCTACCTGCCATCTAAAAGTGCTTTTTAGCAAATTAAGGAGCGAAGATCACTAGTAACATATGACTAATGAAATCTTTAAGACAAAATGTAGTAGTGAAACTTACTAGGATCGGTAGTGGTTATCATGGCTGTGTTATTGAAATTGCATGTCCCACCATTTGCTTGAGTTCTATGGTAATAATCGTTGTACGCATACGAAGCAACAGCTGCAATGTTGTTCGAGTCATAGCACGGCTGCCCAGGCTGAATAGCACCGCAGTTTGCTGAACCAGGCCCACATGCCCAATCCAACCCTTGCTTCAAAGCAATGGCAGGTGCGCCTGAATTCGCAACACAGAACACCCCAACCAATCCTGTTGAGTTCCCATCAGACACATTCAGGTGTTCAAATGTCAAAGTATACAAGGTGGTCTTGTTTGGATACATAATTCCCCAGTTCTTCTCTGAAATAGGCCCGAGCCGGAGATCCTCATTAAACAGCTCAAAAATATATGTGTTAATTTGGGCAGTTGGTTGACTAGGTGTCCCTGACCCATTCAATACATGCTTAATAAGATTGCTATTGTAGGCCAATGCATTATCGACTGTTGCGTCCGGCTCTTTTGACCCACCGAACCATGGCCACCCAGAAGCAGTAACAATTACAGGAATGCCAGTGAAATTCAGCGCTTGCATGGAATAATAAGCTGAATCAACCATTGAGTCGAACATATTGGTGTAGTAGAGGTTTGTGTTAGGATCAACAACCTGGTTGTTGGGATTAAGTGCCTGAAAAAGAGCAAAATCTAAAGGGAATATGCCTTGCCCTTTGGTGTAAGCATAGTATGTTTGTGCATTTAGCATGAAGGAAGAGCCAGAATTCTTCAAGAACTGAAGATACTGATACATGATTGTGTTCCACGTTGAATTGAAGGTGGCCGTAGATGGAGGGAAAAATTTGGGTATCATGTCGATCGATTGGGGGCTCGAAATTTTCACCTGGGAATTAAGATTGGCAGCGAGGAGAGCAGATTGGAGGAATTGCAAGGCCGGAATAAGAACGAGAGCTGCATTGGGGATAGTGGTAAGGACTTCGTTGCCAACAGCAATGTATGTGATGTTAGTCGCTGGAATATAGGCTGCAACATTCTTGTTAATCCAATCAGCTGCTTCGGACCGAGATTGCCCTATTCGTAGTAGCTGGTCATTGGGCACCCCAACTATAACTTCTATACCGGTGTTTGCAAGGGCGTTCAGCATTTGGTGGTCCACATCGAATAAGCGTACATGACTGATCTGCTTTTCTTTGAGAATGGAAACGATGTCTGATGCTGGAGGCGGGTTGGATATGCTGGTGCCAACGTTTATTCCAACGAATGCGCCTGCAATATAAGCAATATCCCATTATTTGCAAGCAAAGATTTGAAGAAACAAAAAGAAATAATTAATGTATTAGTAAGTAGCACTCTACAAGTAAACCTAAAAACTAAGCAAGATATTCATACAACTTGATGCACCCTCAGCAATCCTGAGTTGTCACAATAGATGGAAGGCAAAGAAACCAGAGCAAAAAAAATCAGAAAGTAGATTCTAGATCAGAACTGCGATCAGATGTTCAACTCTTGACCAACTAAAGCTGTCTAATAGAGACGTAAAACCCCAACACGGCAATGATTAGCTAAGGTTATGAAACTACAGAAACACTAAAACATATTGTAAAGAATAGCGAGCCTACTAAAAAAATAGATCATAATAAATGTTCTTTGAGCTATTATTACTTCACGACATATTTCTTTAGTTCGATGATCCCTGAGTTGAAACTCTGTACACTTCACTTATAAAGTTTGTCACTAGCTTCTTCCGAGTAATCAATTTGAATTAGAGTTTTCACAAAGCAGCTCAGAAGTAAAATGGGTACCTGATGCATTGACGAAAAAGAGTACAAGAAACAATATACTTCTCTTCCATCTATCGGGCACCATTTGGTTGCACAGACCTCAGATTTCACTTGTGGAAGACCCAACCGTCCTTGTCCTTAAATGCTGTATCAAATGGCTTTAAAAAAAAATGAAGATCGTAAGACACTGAAGCAGTTTAATAACATAGCAAGAAACTGAGTGAAAGCAAAATATCAAATTTGGAATTAATTTGATCGAAACAGAAAACAATTTGAGTGATAATATAATTTTTCTTCTAGAGTTTGAGTTACAAAATTAATTCCCTAATTTGAGAGCTGCATTATGTTTAACTTTTTCCAGATAACTAACTACGAAAAAACAGAAACTAAGAATTAGGGAATTAAGTGCCGCCTCGCGGCACGTACCGTGCCCCTACAATAGGGGCACGGTACGCCCCCCCCCCCCCCCCCCCCTCCCGGTCTTGGCAATTGGGTATCGCCCGTGCCGTGCCGAGCGGCACGGCTTTTTTTTTTTTTTTTTTAACACATGGTTGTACAGTAAAATTACTATTTAATCGTACAACTTTTTTGTTTTTTTCTCTTTCCACGTTATGTTTTCCTTTCTCTATGAGGTATAGTTGTACTTTATATATAAAAAAAGTTATCAGTATGTTAATTGGTGAGTATAGTAAGCTATATATAGCCAATATTCATAATTTTTTGACTAAACATTTCAAAATAATATTATAAGAGCTTATTGGGAACAAAAGAAATAAAAAAAAATCGTGTCGTACCATGCCAGGCGGAGAGCGGCACGCCCCCGTGCCACGACACTTAATTCCTTGCTAAGAACACAAACTAGAATAACAAGAACCAAGTAACAAAGAACACTGAAGACCGAGAACTATGTTGAACCAACAACTTAATTATCAGAAACAAATTTCAAAACATTTGACTATGGCTTAACAAGCCTTTTCATAATACAATAAGGTCACGACATGGATAACCACTATAACACCCTAGACTTTTTCAAATTGCGGAGTTCCGATGAAAACCGGCTTGAAGGACTATTTTTGTGGTCCTGGTGAAGTTTCAAGCTAGTTGGATTGTTTCTGGCGTGGGTTCGGCGCGAAAACGAAAATAAAAGAATATTAGACTTTGACCAGCCAACTGAAAACAACAAGAGATAACTTTAGATAAGTCCAAGTTGGGTTCTGAGGGTTTCAGGACAATTAGAAGAGTGTTAGAATCCTAAGGAGCAAAATTGGAAATTTTCCAATGAGGTAAATCTGGGCCTTGAGGGGTTCAAGGTCCGGACCTTGATGGTAAGGACTGGACCCTAGCAGTAAGGTCCAGACCTTGAGGGTATGGTCCGGACCTTCCCTGCGAAACTTTGAAGTTGGGCCTTCAGGGTCCGGACCCTGGTGGGAGGGTCCGAACCGTTAGCGGGTGACCCTGGGGGGAAACCTTCGAGGTCCAGACCCTGTGGGAGGGTCCGAACCTTGCGCAATAGAAATGCCCCGTAAAGGGCATTTTCGTCATCTCCCTCTTTTTCTCTCTCTCCCCCTCTCTTTTCCTCTGTACGCACACACACGCGCACGCACAGAATGAGAGAGAGAAGAGCCCTCCCTCTCTCTCATTCTCTCTCGTCTCTCCCTCGGAGTCCCTCTCTCTCATTCTCTCTCGTCTCTCCCTCGTCTTCTCCGAATCCCGATGCCCCGACAGAGTTCGACCCCGGGAGTCTCGTGGTGATGTCGAATTGAACTTTCCGCGCGCGTGGAAGCTCGTGGAGCTCGCGACCAAGGTTAAGGTTCTCGACAAACGGTAAGGATTCTTGTTAAATCCTTTAAAATTGATATTCTCGTGTTCCCTAAGGGCTTCTATGCCTTTTTACATGAAGTTTCTCCGAAAATATCAGAGCAATTTTGGATAAAAGCAAACCTAGGGTACATTTGGGGTTTTCGTGGATTTTGGGACTTTAGACCCAAATTGATTGGTTTATTCTCTGATTTAAGATTAGAGAGAAGCCCCAAGCAACTTCGACCGGAAAAGCAACAAGCGTCGACGATCAATTTCGTGAAACGGCCCAAAACAGGCGTTTTGTGTTCGTTAGCCGCAAAAGAGTGCCTAGACGACCACGAGAACCCAAATTGCAAATGTCTAGGCCTATGTTGTGGACTAGTGAGATAGGTTGATATTCTCTAGAGGTTTAGAGAACTCAACTTGGAACTAGTAAACATAGCGCCATCAAGTCTATGATGGAATTACATAATGGTAGGCTAGCTACTTAGATAACTGAACATAGAACATAGTGTTATTAAACATAGGTTAGAAAACAAGTGAACCTAGGAGTTGTGTGAACCTAGGTGACAAGGACATAGGACCTAGTGTTATTAAACATAGATCGAAAAAACAAGTGAACCTAGGTGATAGAAGCTTAGAACCTAGTGTCGTTGAACCTAGGTTATAAAACTTAGTGGTAGAGAAACCACATGGACAAGGGACCTGAATCTTAGAAAGGTCGGTAAATAGGGTTAACAGTGGCACGTTCAATCTTGTGAGGATAATTCTGGAATCCTCAACTGACTTCCATAGGAGATGTGTGGGTGATCCTTCCTATCGGATGACAGGACCCGTTGGTATGTGTGGGGGATCCCGCCCATTGGGTACCCTACAGCTGGCGATGTGTGGGCGATCCCCGCCAAGCTTAGGGTGTGTGCTGACAAAATTATGGCTAGGGTATGTGGGATATTCCGCTCTAAGCCGAAATGATAGTGGTAATCCGCTGCTGATTGACTCAAGACCGAGTCGGAAAAATTGGTTAAGGTATTGGATCTTTAAGCTAGTTGTGGATAGAGATGGATAGTGAAATAGAAGTAGATTGTAGTTCCTACTTGTATATTTCATTACCGCATTTGCATTGAGGCATGGCATATGATCATGATGCATATATTTTAGATTTACATTCCTGCAGATTGTTATTGCTATATGCTCATTTTGCCTCCTTTGGACTTGGTGGGTCGAGCTTCTCACTTGAGTGACTGTACCCACTGGGGACTATTTTTATAGTTCCCACCCCACGTTTTTGCAGGTCCTACCATGAGTGGCGCGGCAACGCGCGGCAAGAGCATAGCACAGTAGATAGCACCCTACTCCAAGACTAAGATATTGTACCCTCGCCAGCGTGTAGTTAAGGATAAAATGTAAAAAGAATGTAAATTATATTAATAATTTTGGGGTTGTAAAATGGAAAAAGAAAAGAAAATGAAAATGTATGTATGTTTGGGATGAATGGTCGTAATAGCTAGTTATTTATGTTTTTTGTACTACTCTTTCGCAATCCTTGTATGAAATCGGTTTCGTATGAGAAAATCTTGATTTGTAGTGGTTGTGACGCCTCAGGCGGAAAGGGAAAACTCTGCTTGTTCGGCAGTCTGTGCACGTGCCCAAACCGACCAAATAGGTAGGTTACGGGGCGTAACAACCACGTTGCTTCAATCTTGTCATCAAAGGAAAAAAGAGGAAATGCAAGCAACTTGTTACCATCATAGAAAACAGACAACAAAGAGCTGATAATATAGACAACTAGTATGGCATTTGATGGAATCCAAGAAGTCAAGTTTGTTGATTAAAAAGCAATGGAGAGAAGAAACACTGTCCATGTATATAAAAGTCTAATCAGTAGTCGCATATAGGACCATATAGACAACTAATGTTGCGTAGCATTTGAATTACTGATTCTCCACCATTATCTAAATGTATAAAGAAGAAAAAGAAAAGCTCTCGAGCAATATCTACAAAATTGATATGTCTGCTCATGATGCAACCCAGGGGAGTGAGCAAGATAAGTAGAAAGACTTGAAATAAAAGATCAATAAAAATACGAGGGAAACAGAGATCCTCCGTGATTGGATTACTTTCTCTCCAAAATTAAGCAGCCTCTACCCACCTCTGATTAAAACTCCGGCCAAGGATTTAAATGTCGTGGCACGAGGTCATACCCAAAACTTGCCGACACGGTATGGTACGGTGCATGCCGGGCCATGTCAATAAGTGCCAGTGAAAAAAAATACATGAGTGCCGACACATAATGGCATGAAATATTTATTTTCTTTAGCAACAAAATAATCTAATTGCTTATTATGTATCTTTATAAAAAAAATTGAACTTTATTGAAAAAATTACTTAGTAATTTATAGAAAATAGGATTTTGAGCTGCGCCATCGGTACGGGAGATGTATCGTGCCAGTATTTTGTTGGCACGATACGGCATGGTAGATACGGCCCATGCCGATGGGTACTAAATCCTTGCCTTCGGCCCATGTTAATGTTTCCTCACAGGAAACTAAAACATGGGAAGGCAGTGAGCGTCCAGCTATAATTACTCAACTAACTTGAGTCCTCACATGCCCAGTTTCTTCTACGATAATTTATTATATCCTTTTGAAGATAAAATTATAACCTTTTGAGGATAAAATTGTTTAGACGAAGCTTCAAATACTGTGACATTCCCCATTCCCACCTCGACTGAGCATGGCTTGGTGCCCTGCCACAGTATGTAACTAGGTGTCGGCATGATGACCTACGTTAGATGAAAAGAGAAGCACCACAAAAGGAAAGTAAAGAACGAGCAAGTGTTGTGGCACTTTGGTGGCAACACTTCGTGAAATATCTAGCTAATAGCTAAAATCCCACCCCTCTCCAGTTCCAATGACAAAGACTTAGTTTAAATGTCAAAACAAGCTATACATTAGTAATTTCTGCTAATGAGGAGTTTCTTAAGTGATTGCAACTTAGCAGTCCAAGTTTACCCTATTGCAAGATACTCATACTCATGATTTTTCAGGATAAGTGATTCCACTTACAAGGTGATTTATCATATTCGAGGAATTACTTGGAGCTATCGATAATAGGCATTTGTAGGCATCTTTTACTAGCTCCAAACAACCAATTACCACATGCCCCTTGAGTAAACAAAAGAGATATGCCAAACAAGATATTCTGGTGTTATCCAGACATGTCCTCAGAAGATTTTCTACCAATCAAAGAAAATAGGTCATCTTTTACATACCTAGTACACTAAGATCAGCTTAGAATTACTAGTCTAATACTAATACAGCCCTAAATCATGTGATATGGGCAGCAACACAGCCTATACTAGCTTACAAGAATTGGCGAAAAAGTGTATGCAGAGATCACCTGACGAAACACATCAAACAAAACAAGAGCAATGCTAGAGTAACTGCTGAAAGGATAACTCTAACGGCATTGCTGGTTTATGAAATCAACGAGGGGCAGCTCCTCTTTACGAGATTAAGTTCAAGACTTCAAGTAGAAGTTTTGTATTTGGTTGTAGTGGTCGTGGAATAAAAGTGTTCACAAATATGTGCAAAGACAACCGAAGCTCAAAAAGATAGATAATTATCAAAAAACTCGTGGGGCTCAAGTAATCTCCTATATAGTGTTCGGAATCTTCTGATAGATGATATGTACGGGCTCTTTTTTAAAATCTTTATAATGCTTGAAAACCTTCTCATTCACTCTATTCATCTCTATTAATCTTCTCGGACAAAATGTAGAACTCAATTAGTCTAGAACAGAAATCAAGTACCAGATCCGTAAAAAATTGCTTTCACCTGAATTCATGTGTCAATGATGACAATATGTTAAATAACCAAGAATGTGACACGACAGAAAACCAGATCAGAGATATCCACTAAATGTTTTCACATTGTAACCTTAGCTCATATTATTGGCATTAATAGCCCACGACCCATTACAGTTCCTAGTAGAAAATCTATACTCAACCATTCATCCGGAAAAATATTGTAAAAACAACATTCATTAAGAAAAAGAAAGTCCAACACTCTGTCTTCAGTTTTCCACATCATTTTAAGGTCTCATCACCATTATAGTTTATGCTTATCATTAGTTATTATTTCCTGAAAACAAGCAATTCATATCTTCAAAGACATTGCATGGCATTAATTATTGGTAACCATCGCGTTAATAATTTTCATAAAGCAACATAAGAAAATTACAACACCTACAGAAGACCAATGTTTTTTCTTTTTCTTGATTCAGCGCAAAAATGATTAGCTAAGGCCTCATTTGGCATCGTCACCACTTTTTGCTTTTTTAACACTATTTCTATATAATTTGATATACCGGCAGAAGGACTTTTCACCTATTGTCGTAGCTGATTAGGGTGTATTTGGTTGGCCGTAAGTAAAATGTACTGAAAATTATTTTTCAGCTTGAAAATTTGTTTTTCGTGTGTTTGTTTAGCCGCAAAAAAAAAAATTGGAAAACTACTTTTACGGATTTGAAGAAAATAGAGTGTTTTCGTTTTCCGACGAAAATCGATTTTCAGCGAAAAATGAAAACTTTAGCAGCATAAAACTTTTTTCATTCATTTTTTTCCACCAAACCAAAAAATATGGATTCGTTTTCTTTCAACCAACCAAATGTCGATGAAAAACTACATTTTTTCCAACAAACTAAACACTACAAAACGTAAAAAAAAAAAAAAAAATTCCACCGAAATTTTTTTTCCATAGAAAACTATTTTTCATGGTTTTACGTCCAGCCAAACCCCCCCTTAGCTTGCAATGCACCCCGGGCAAGCGATGGGCGACAACTTCTTTCAAGAAAAAACTTGGAAGCAAAAAAGAAAAAAAAAAAATCTAAGCTTTTTTAAAACTGTTGCCAAACAAACACCTTGCTTGTAAGGATTGCGAGCAATCCACCATTCGCTCCTGCACTAATTCATATAGAAATTCTATTTACAAAAACGAAAAAAACAGCAAGAATACTAAACAAAGAATTAGGAAAATGTCTTTGAAAGCGACTAGCAAATATACAAACAAAATATCATGTGTACTCCCAGTTGACAATTTACCTAAATGAACAGGTAATGTGTTTATTTTCATTAAAAAAATTAGAACAAATTAGCAATTAACAAATTAAGTTACGACTCCAGAACATCAAAATAAGAATCACATTTCATGCCCCATAAACACTCTTCCAAGAAAAAAAAAAAAAAAAAAAAAAAAAAAAAAAAAAAAGAATTAAAATAGTGCTTCTAAGATTCAGGCTAGGTTTCATGCCCAAAAACAATTATGAAATTGAACATTCAGAAATAAGATCACTTCCCATTTACTTCATTTTTGGGGCTTCGCAATAATGAAATGAGTCGAGTGCATTTCTTGTTCTATGAACAAACAAAAAATCCCAACTTCGAAATACTCAAACCAGCAAAAAGCCAAAGCCCCATTAATGAAACACCAAAAGATCAGATGAAACCGAGACACAAACAAAACAAAACAATGGTACCTTGTGATTCGAATCCCCAGGAGGCAAAGGGGTGCTTTATCTTTGGGGCTTAGCTTAGCTCTTTCAAATAAAAGAGAGGTGGGGAGAAAGAAAATGAATAAAAGGGAAATGCTTTAATCCTTTTTGAAAGAGAACAAAGGAGAAGAGGGTTTATGAGGTGGAAGAGGAAGGAGATGGAGTAAGAAGGTTTTCGAGGGCGCACGAGAGAGAGAGAGAGAGAGAGAGAGAGAGAGGAGCTTTATGGGATCAGTACAGTAGAGAGAGAGAGATTGGGGAGCGCGTAAGGAGTGTTTCCCAGTGGAATCCAAATGGGGTTTCTGGGTTTTGGGTGGAGAGAGAAAAGAGAAAACTGCTGCTTGCAACAGTTGTATAAGTAAGTACATCTCATGTTCCACATTTCTGTTTGGGATAAGCGGTGGAAAAATTTGAAGTAGGGAGAGAAGTCTCAATTTGTCATTATGTATTATTTTAAATTTTAAATTTTATTTAAAAATTTTAATATTTTTTTAAAACAAATTTATAAAAATTAAAATTTTAATATTAAAAAGTGTTGGAAGCATGAAAAGCTCTAAGTGAAAATTTTTGATACGAACTGTTGGAACCGGTATTCACGCTGATAACGATTATATAATCTAAACTCTAAAATTCTAAAATATAATAATATAAAAAAGCAATATTAGAAAAATAATAATATTTTATCAATAAAAAATATTCAATTACACCCTCAACGACCTTATGCGATAATATCTACTGTGGTCCTCCTAATTCATCTAATTATCCGACGCCTAGCTATATATATATATATATATATATATATATATATATATATATATATATATATATATATATATATATATATATATATATAAAGTCATAACAGATGACAAATCTATTTTCTAGAGTAGATAATTATAAATAAATTTTTAAATATAATTTGGATAAATTTTATCTCTAACTAACTTTTAAATTAAGTTTGGATTACTATTTCTAATAAAAGGTACTCAATAAATTATTGGAGCTACTTTGTTGAAGTTTTATTCAAATGGCCATATCATTATATGGATGTGTTGGATTTAAAGCTTGTTGTTAAGGAGCTCTTTGTTAAAGTTTTATTCAAATGGTAATATCATTATATGTATTGAATTTAAAAAAATTTATGAAACAAAAAAATCTGGAGCTTTCTATATAAATTTCATAAATTAAAAAGCTGACTTTTTCCACAAAATCTAAAAAAAATGAAAATAAAAATCTTATCTTTTTACAAACCTAACATGCAAAAAAAAAAAAAAAAAAATAGAAACTTATTTTTGAAATTTTCCGAAACTTTAAAAGTCTTTTTTCCTATAACATTATCTATAAAATTGTGATGAAAATTTTTATTAGAAAACTAAGTTTGGAATCACTTTCAGATTTTATTTTTTATTTTTAGACTTTTAAAGTATAAAAATAAAAACTTTTGACCACCGTAGTATCAAACTAAGCCTAAATTTGTACTTTAAAAAAAAAATATCGAGAGAGAGAGAGAGGGGGAAAGAAACATGAAAATATAATATATATATATATATATATATATATATATATATATATATATATATATATATATATGAGCAGTGCTATCGGTACACCCCGCTTCGGGGTGTACATCATACACCCCGAAGCTGGGTGGCTGCGATTTATGAGAATTAAGCGGGATTTTTAAGGCTTCTATTCTCACCACGTCTCTTTTTTTTTTCTCTCTATCTAAAACACTCTCCCCTCCATTCTCTCACTCCCTCTCTTTTTCAATATCGGTACTTTTTTAAATTTAAATATGTTTTATATTTTATTTGTTTCAAAATTTATTATAAAATAAAGTAAACCAATATAAACTGGAATAAAATTAAATATTTTTAAAATTTAAATATTATAAATTGAAATATCTTTTATAATTATTAAATTACAAAAATGTATATTTAATTTTCGGATCATGTCTTTCTCTCATGGGACATTCTTGGCACTAGTATAATTTAAATTTTAACTCTGTGGAAAATTTTTAATTTAATTTTGTGCAAATTTTATTTTTAAATTTAAATTTAATTTTTTAATTAAAATTCTAATTTTTTAAAATTTTTATTCATAATTTTTTAAAAAAAAAAATAAATAAATAAAGAATACTTGTGTACCGGTACATAATGTATCGGTACCGGTACATTACATTATGTACCGATACTGTACAATGGGAAAGTAGTGAAAGAGTATGATCTGTGAAATTAGGAGTGAAAATATCACCTCCTTACTATGCACTTTAATCCAACCCGTCCATTAACGGGGTGTACGATCTACACCCCTTAAAGGGGTGTACCAATAGACATTTCCATATATATATATATATATATTGCTATATGTACACCCCGAAGGGGTGTACATCCTACATCTAGTGACCCATCAAGTGACCCATAAGGGTGGCGATATTTTTTACGGGTCACATCAAGTGATCTATCATCACACCCCCACCCTTAGATGGGTGGGGGTGTGAGATGTACACCCTTACGAGTGTACACTTAGAGTTTCCCATATATATATATATATATATATATATATATATATATATATATATATATATATATATATATATATATATATATATATATATATATATATATATAAAATTAATTAATTGATACAATAAAATTAATTAATAAAACATTAAATGAAAGGACGGTGCAGAGAATCCCCTGCCCCACTCACTCGGTCCGGTCCACAGTGTATGGTTTCAAAATGTTTCTTTTTGGGGCATCTTTTCTACAGGGCAACTTAAGTACATCCCAATAAATAACCGTATATTTATTTGTACCTGTAAAAACGTGAGCCTAATGCATACTTTATATTTTGTTTAAAAAAAATTATATGTATATGTTTCATACCCGATTATTTAAAAATATTAAATTTTTAAAAAATTTAATATTAAAAATATTAATTAGACAACCAGAAATTATATTGTTTGGTTGAAGGGATAAAAAAATTATTAAATATTTATTATTCTTATTCTCTCAAACAGTGTTATAAATTATTAAAAATTACTATTCTCCTCTTAACGTGTTATTTTAAAATAACCTATTAAAAAAAGAGAATAGTAGTGGAATAAATTAATTATTCTCTACTTATTGAGTTATAAATAATTATAAAATATAATTAATTTTTTTTAATAATTAACTAACTATTTATTTGATTTATTAAATTAATAAATATTATTTACAATTAATTATCTAATTAAATAATTAATTATTTATATGCTTATCTAATAATTAACTAATATTTATATTGTTTAAATATTTAATATTTTAATTTATCTGATTAATATATTAATTAAAAATATAATTAATTAATTAATTAATATTAATATATTGTCTTGTTTTTTTTATAGTTATTCATTAATTAATGACATTCTTCATCATCTCATATGGTATTTCTAATTAATTTATTTATTAACTTGTTAAAATATTATTTTACTAATATTTAAATACTTATTATTTAGATAAATTATTTTCGTTCCCAATCATAATTATTTTTATTCTTACTATTCCAACCCAATCATCGAAACATAATGTTTTTTATTTTTAGAATATCTCAATTTTCGTCCCAATATAAAATTGATCTAATTCCTTACCATCCCAAAAATTATACCAGAAATAAATAAAAATAGCTTATTTTCGAACCAAATGAAAAGGAGTATGAGATGTATAAAGGCATTGGTTCCGGAATAAGGAAGAGAATAAGAGGAGTAAGAGCCTTATTCTCCTCCTTGTTCCCAAATGAATTTTGTTTTTTTTTCTAATTCTCTTTTTAACGGGTTATTTTAGAATGAGTTATTTTAGAATAACATGTTAAAAAAGTGGAATTATTATTCCATCGTACCTCTTTAAATTTAATAGTAAAATATTATTAATTAATATATTATATATTAATTTATTTACTAATTAACTAAATAAATAATTAATCAATTAATTTATTACTATAATAAATATTTAGTTAACTATTTGAGCAATTAATTTATTATTTATAATTAATTAGCTAATTAAAAAATTCATTATTGTATGTTTATACAATAACTAATATTTATATGGATTAACTTTGAGGAATCTAATTATTTTTTAACTAATTATTTATCTAATAAATAATTAACTAATTAATTAATTTGTTAAATTATTAATTACTGGTGGTTAATTAATTTATTAAATAATTAATTAATATTAATTAATTTATTAATTAAATTTTATGGTTATCTAGCATTATTAATGATTTATTTATTTATTTATTTATTTATTTATTAATATCTTGATGTTATTTAATTAGATAAAGTATTATTATTTTAAAACTATAATTATTCTTATTCTTACTATTCCAATCTAATCATTCAAATACTTATTTTTTATTCCCGAGCAAAATTTAATTTTCATTCAAATTTAAAATTTGTCTTGTTCTGACTTATTCTAAGAATTATACCTATATCAGAAATAATCAAGATTAACTTATTCATGAAACAAACGATATCTAAATAAGTTATATACTGATAACTTATTTGGTATAAAAATTTTCTATTAAAATTATAAAAAAAAGTGTTCGAATTTACTTATTGAAAAGTCTTGATATTTATTGTTCTATAGAATATTAATGTTTGGATGTTAGAATAAATTAATTATAAGAATTTATTTGTATGATTGTAATGAGTTTAAATTTTACTCCTTCAATTAAAGATTCTAGTATTTATAATTTGGTGAGATAATATATTTTATCTAATTTATTTTATTCAAAAAAATAATTTAAAAATTAAATATAATATTCAATTCTAAATAGTTGAGCATGTTTTTTATCTATCAAATATATAAATTTCTAGAATAAATTTTCGCACATCCAAATAAGGCCTAGAAGTATTTCACCTACAAGCTGGTAATTTATTTTATCTCAGAAAATAAATTTGAAGATCGAATGTAATATCTAATTCTAAACATTTGATCACACTTTTTATCTACCAAATATTTAATTTTATAAATAATATAAAAAATATATCTATCAAAATATTCATGCCTCCAAATGTCCAAATAATTTTAGCCCAACCATTGGGTGTTAAAAATATAACTCAATAGATAATGCAAATCAATCAATATATGAGATGCACAAATGTACATATGCACTTTGGTGAAAGCGACCCCCCTGGTTTTGTGGTCCAATGCACTAATTACAAATAAGGGTTTGGGCCCAATAGTAAGCTAAATTCCTAAATAGAGATTTTTGCATTATTAGAAAAATCAAAAATGTGAGGAGGATCATAGTCTTTTATATTTTGAGCATTTTCCTTTATATTTTGAGCTTTTACTTGCTCTAGAAGTCAAGCTATATATTGAGGGAAGGTCCCTACCAAATGCAAATAATAATTTACGGTTTTTACATGGCTAAATTATAAAAAATTTCTATGTAAATTTTTATTTTTTTTTCTCATTTTTAAAAGTCTATACTTTTTCTCCTTCTAATTATAGAATTATGCTTTTGTTCTCTACCATCATCGTTCCATAAGTAATTCTTTGAATGTGTTGCAGCATCATCGCTGCAGTCAATGAAACTGAAATTTACTCATTAACAGTATCAACCCTTCAACCACTTACGTAATGATAACGACAAAGAGATAAGTATATAATTTCGTAATTAGTAGGGAACAAAGTATAAGTTTTTAAAAGTTAGAAAAAAATAAAAAAATAAAATATTATAGAGAATTTTGAGCAATGATACCTGCACATCTATTTATGGGTATACATCTTACACCCCTATTCATTCAAGGGTGGAGGGCTTTTTCACCCATCACTTCAAAGTGATGGATAAAATTCATCCTACTCTTGAATAGATGAGGTGTAAGATGTACATTTTTTTTGAAGTGCACAAAAACTTTTTTTTTTTTTTTATTTACTTGATAAGTAATCCAGTACTACTTAGTGACAAAGATTGTGATTAGATATTTACAATTGTGTTAGTCCACTTAGTTATTTTTCGTAGGTAAAATAAATTAATTTATAAGTGAAGACCCTCTGTCCTAATAAAATTATGACAATTAATCAACACCTCTTATAAGTGACTTAAAAGTAAACTTTTATGTTACGTGCATGAAAATGAGAAAATTATACTCTGCATGCATACGGAAAAAAAATGTACGCTTAGTATGTCGCGCTTAATATTTGATTAATTGTTAATATTTAAAATTAAATTTTAATTCAAGTGACTCAATGCACAAATATATAACCAAAGAGCTAATTAATGCGTATGAGCTTACATATATTTTAGATCTATTATTTAGGCATCAATTAGACCAAACGATTAATAGTAGAGAAATTAAGAACAGTTTTTCTTTTGTACAAAAATTGGTATTCAAATTTTATAATTTAAAGAACAAATTAATGGGTTAGCTAGATTCTGATTTTAAAGTTCGAATTAAGGACTTTCATAAATGAAGTATAGGAAATGTAAAAGTTACATAGGTAAGTCAAGTACTGCTCAAACTACTGGTAAATGGGCAATATAAATGATCTCAGAAGTAGTTGGGAGCTCTCCATTTTACATTTCATGTTAATTATTATTAGTAAACAATTGTATGTGAACTGCACTATCTGCATGAAGATTGAAGAATCATTGACCAAAATGGTACACTTCTTTCTCATTGCTGGGACCATTTACTATACTGAAAAAGAAAACATGGAGAGCCTTCTATTACCATTTCTTATTTAATGCATGGCTGGCTACATGAGAGTTTCTTTGGGTAACTCATCATCTTAAATATAGTCAATTTAAGGTGCTGACTTAAATTGTAGGTGTAGGTTATTACAAGTGTTTGTGTAATTATTTTGATGAGATAACTTTGTGAACAAAAATATTAGTTGTGTCTAGAAATGCAAATGGATCTGAGTTGGTGAAGTTCATGCGGTGGATGGAGTAGTAAAGGAGGAAAAATAAGAGCATTTGAAGTTGATTTTAGGTTGAATTAGAGTTCACATAAAAATTATTTTATTTCTATAATTTATTTTTATAGTGGTGGAAATAAAGTTCTGTTAATTTTATTATTTATTTGGCAGAATGTGAATGATATAAAAAAGTGCAATTATTTACTTTATCTATTTGTTTCATCGAAAATTATTTAATTTTTACATCGCCGGTAAACTTATCTCCCACGTGACATTATCGTCTCTTTTATAACTTAATAAATAATAAATTATAATATAATAAGCAAAAAAATAATATAATTATATTCCCATACAATTATAAAATAAAATTTAAAATAATTATATTAATTTTTTATATAAATTATAATAATACAACAAATAAATTCTCCAGTTAAAAAATTATTAATATTTAACAAATTATTTTTTATCATTTTTTAAATGTTCAAATTAAATAAAAAAATATATTAAAACTTAACTAACCAAACTACATCACATTTTAAATATGCAATCTAGATATAAAATTAATTACTACCACATTTAAATATATTTGGATGAAATACAATTAGTATTATCCAAAATATTACACTAAAAATAACAAAATAGAAGGGAAAGAGAGTAACCCTAAACATAGTAGTCATCATTAAGTTCTCCACTAATATTTTATTAATTTTTTCTTCTTCACTTACTTCGCGGAGATTAATTTCGCCTCATAGTAGTGCGAAGCCAATTTCAATATTTCAGGAGAACTGGACATTAGACTGTAATAATATTATTGTGAACTAAACAACATAACTGACCGATTTACACTGAGATCACTTTCCTTTCCCTACTTATGGTGAAACAAATATGCCCTAAACAGATTTGGAACAGAAAAAATATGATTTTTGTGATCCGTGGTGGATTCAGGATAGAAAAGCGAGAAAAATCTTGGCCTGTTATGAATTCGTCCCGTTATGATCCATTCCGAATATATATATATATATATATATATGTGTGTGTGTGTGTAATACTATTAATAGTATCAAGTTATTGTTACTATTAAGTTTTTAACCGTTGAATTAAAACATGTGTGGTTGAGATGATTGTGGATCCCTTAGGTTTAATGGGTGGTTGGAGAAATAGTAAAATCTAACGGATGAATATATATATATATATATATATATATATATATATATATATATATATATATATATATATATATATATATATGAGTCCGGTTACTATATTATCGGTAGTACCAAACATTTGGTGCTATCAAGTTTTCTATCCTTAGATCAACTCATTTGATCATTTTCACTCGCTAGATTTTACTATTTTCCAACCACCTATTAAACCCAAGGGGCCCACTATCATCTCAACCACATATTTTTTAATCCAAGGGTTAAAAACTTAATAGCACCAATAACTTTGTACTATTAATAGTATTCCAGCCCCTCTCTCTCTCTCTCTCTCTCTCTCTATCTATCTATCTATCTATATATATATATATATATATATATATATATATATATATATATATATATATATATATATATATATATATATATATATATATATATAGCGTAGGGCTACTATGTTCTTATGAGTATAAATCTTTTGTACTTATAACTTTTTTATCCTGGAATGAAGGAATGTGCGGTTAGAATGATTGTGGTCCTCCTAGGATTTATTATGTTGTTGGTTAAATAGTATAAATTTTAGGAACTACTATAATCCTAACCGCACATTTTTTTATCCAAGAGATAGAAACTTATGAATACGAAATAATTTTACTCATAAGAGTATAGTAGCGGAACCTATATATATATATATATATATATATATATATATATATATATATATATATATATATATATTGAAAAAATAATATATTTACAAAAAAATCTAAATATATATAATTTGTTGCTCTTATTTCTCCTGTATTTAATTTTTTTGAATTTTGTTGCAAACTCTGATGAATTTTTTTTTTATTTTTATAGTTAATGATGTTAATTATATATATAACTTGATGATATTATTCATAACTATTAAAAAATTTTGATTTATATTTATAAAATGTTAACAATATTATATTTTGTAAAAAATATATTATTTAGCGGAGCGGATTTTGAGGCACCGGCACAATGTAGGTTATGAGGCGCAGCGAATTATGAAAATAAAAAATTTTGACCATCACAAATTCGAATAATATTTTTTTTTTTCCAAAAGAGAGAAAGATAGTATGCTATTCGTTTTGTTTTTTTATTTTTTTTAAAATAAATTTAGCTAGAAATAAGAAGCAACTAGATTCGAACTCAAGACCTCAAATATTAATCACTAAGTTCTTTGCCACTTCCGCTACGAATGATTGATGAATCAAAAATTTGATAGTGGAGATGGAAGCGCCTTGTTTGATGTGGGGCTCCCGCCGGGAGATGTGCCTTGTTTGCATTTCTAGCCTTAGAGCCAATAGCATGAATCTCTATATTTCATCAAAAAGTTCAACTTTAGACCAACTCAAAAAATTCAAATATATATATATATATATATATATATTCTATCAAATTGTATAATTGTTATCAAATAAATTTTATTTTATCAAAATTTAAAAACAAAACCATTTTTATTAGGTTTTAATTTATTTTAATGCTACATGTACACCAGTATACTCCGTTTGGTTCAGGTATAAAGATAGAACTGCTTATTCTAGAAATAGGTATAAGTTCAGAAATAAGCAGAAACAAGATCAATTTCGTATTTGGATGAAAATTGAATTACTCTTGGAAATAAGAAAAATAGTGTTTGAATAGTTAGATTGAAATAGTGAGAATAAAAGTAATTTTGGAATTTTTTCCTCAAATTACTCTTTCTTTAGGAAAAAAAAGGCCTCTAGGGTATGCTTAACACTACTAAAAGTACCTCCTTTTCTTGTGTCGAATAGAAGATTTTAAAATAATAATATTGTATCTAATTAATTAATATAAAATATTAATTAAATAATAATTAATATTTGTATAAATTAAAGTTTAAATTTTAGCATTTAAATAATAACGTTTAAATTTTTTAATTTATTAAAAATTAAAGTTAAAAATTTGTATAAATTTTAAATTTAATAAATTTTAAAATTTATTAAAAATTAAAGTTAAATTTTAAAATTTCTTTAAATTTAAAATTTATAAATTTATAAATTTTTAAATTTTAAATTTTAATTGTCTAGAAAAATGTGCAAAAGAGGATGCAAATAATTTAATTTTTAAATTTGTATAAATTAAAAAAATTTAAAAATTTGTATAAATTTTAACATTTTAAAATTTTTAGATTTATAAAAAATTAAAGTTAAAATTTTTAAAATTTATAAAATAAAAAAATTAAATTTGAAATTTAAAAAATTTAAAAAATTTAAAAAATTTTAATTTAAATTTTTAAAAATTTTTAAAAAAAAGATCGAAAAAAATTGTTCTCGAGTGGGAACATATTGTTCCCAACCTTGTTCCCATCCGGAGGAAATTGTTATCCCCTTTTAACGGGCTATTCCGAAATAGCCCGTTAAAAGGGGGACAACAATTCCCTCTTTCTTCTTTTTTTTTTTTTTTTTTTTTTTTTTTTTTTTAATGTGTTTGGGAATACGGGGGATCACCCCTTATCCCCTCTTTATTACCCAATCAAATGGCTCCGGACCGTTTTGTTGAAGAGACAAAGACAGAATAAGAGATTTATTTGTTTTATTCTTCTAAACCGTATTAGAAATTATTAAAAATTACTATTCTCTTATCTTAACGGGTTATTTTAGAATAACCCATTAAGAAGAGAGAATAGTAGTTCCACCATCCATTGGGTAGAACAAGCTATTCTTTATTTTATTCCTCTACTAATTGAGTTATAAATAATTATAAAATATAATTAATTAATACAATAATTTTTTTAATAATTAACTAACTAATCATTTCATTTATTAAATTAATAAATATTTAAATAATAATTAATTCATTAATTATAAGTAATTATATAATTAAATAATTAACTATTTAATATGCTTATTCAATAATTAACTAATATTTACATTATTTAAATATTTAGTATTTCTAATTAATTAATTTATTAACTTATCAAAATATTATTTTACTAATATTTAAATATTATTATTTAGATTCGATATCAATTATAATTCTTTTACTACTATTCCAATCTAATCATCCAAATATAATTTTTTTTTATTTTTTAGAATATCTCGTCCAAACATAAAATTAATTATTATTTTTTATTTCAAAAATTATACATATTTCAAGAAAAAATAAAAATAATTTATTCCCCAGCCAAATGTTACTTAATTAGAGTTCAAATTAACAGGGCTTAGAATACCAGGTATGCAGTAATACATATGCATCAGGTACATGCAATAATTTCTTGTTACACAATCCCCCAATCTCTGGCAATAGCTGGGCTCGTGGAAAAAAGCTTGCCAATAACATGAAGATAATGTTTAGCAAAAAGAGGACAAGTCATATTTTTCTATTTCTACTTTATTCCTTGATGTGAAGGAGAGTGCCTTGTTTATTACATTGATATATGGATTCCAGGAAAAATGTTTAAACAAGAACAAAATTGTTTATAGAAAATGTGAAGCTCCTAGAAATTTTTAGAAACATATGGGAGCTTAGAAGCTGTAAAAAGTAAGAAAATTTATATAGATTTATTTATTGATTATTTGTATGAACGGAGCTATGTGAAGACCTACCGTGGTCATGATCCCCCAATATTTTTAAAATTATATAAAAATTTATTATTAAGTTATAAAAAAAAATTAAAATAATGTCAATTGTAAGAGTCAAAATAATTTTTTTTTTTGAGAAAAAAATAATGTTGGTTTACGGGCTACGAAATATTAATTTAATTGACTCCAACGTAACGTAATATTAAATTTGACATAATTTTTTATAAATTTCTATACCATTATTATTTTAATAGAAAATATAACTACACTCAATATTTTTTTTTTAAAAAATATATTAAAAATTCAGAAGTTAATGAATAAGAAATTATTTTTATATAGTTAACTTTATTAATATTTTTTAAAAATTAATATATTTTGCATAATATATTTTTAGTCCTTAGAATTAAAATTCTGGCTACGTTCATGATTATTTGACTATGATCATGTAGTCTAATCGGGCATAATTTGTTTTTATAACGAGCTTAATTTAGATAAAAATTGCACTAATGAACTATTTCGTAAAAATTTCATTCTAATTGTGTGTGTGGCTTTTTTTTATTTCATTATTACCTATGTAACTCTTCTAAAATAATGATCCTATTTGTTAGGTATTTTAATTAAGTATCAACTTACATTATCTGGTTTGGTAGAAGAGAGAAAATAATAAAACGTGAATATCTAAAAAAATAACTTTAAAGATTCATTTTAGTATTAAGATCCATCTAGTAAGGTAAAACAGATTTAAGACGAAAGTATATAGAGATATTCTCTTTTATTTTCTGTCGAGAAATAGAAATATATTCGTATTAGTATATAGAATGTAATATTACATACGAAAATAAATATATATTTTTTAAATTTTTTTGCTGTGTATAATACAATTTTTTATAATTCCAAATGGGCCTAAAAGTGGGTTTGGAGAAGGGGCACATGCCATGACATGAGATCCTCCAAACTTTTGGCCTAACTACAGCTTGCCATCTAAATGTTCTAAAAGAGAAAAAAAACTGCATGAACTTCTAATTGGTTTTAATTGACTAAATTCTAATTTTCTAAAATTTGTAATTGATTAAGACAACTGTGACACTCCAACTTTTTAGGAAAAAAAACTGCATGAACTTCTAATTGGTTTTAATTGACTAAATTCTAATTTTCTAAAATTTGTAATTGATCAGGACAATAACTGTGACGCTCCAACTTTTTAGAGAGTCACCCATTCTAAAATTATTCTAACTATAGCACAGTTAACCCTTTTAACCTCTTGGATCTAATTATTACTCAAAATACTATAGCTAGATTAAAAAATTTAGTCCTATTATATAATTGGGGGATAAAGGGGGGGATAACTCCTTTATCCCCCAAACACAAAAAAAAAAAAGGAGGAATTTGTTATCCCTCTCTTAACGGGCTATTCTGGAATAGCCCGTTAAGGAGTGGGATAACAATTCCCCCCATTGGTCGGAATAAGGTTGTTCCCATCCGGGAACAATCTTATTTCCATTTTTTAAAATTTTTTTTAAAATGTAAATTTAAATTTATAAAATTTTAAATTTAAATTTTTTTATTTTATAAATTTTAAAATTTTTAACTTTAATTTTTTAAAAATTTAAAATTTTAAAATTTTAAAATTTATATAAATTTTGTATATATAAATTTTTAATTATTTTATAGAATTTTTTTAATTTATAAAAATTTAAAAATTAAAATTTTTGCATCATCTTTTACATATTTTTCGAAATAATTAAAATTTTAAATTTTAAATTTAGAGAAATTTTAAATTTTATAACTTTTTAAATTTGTAACTTTAATTTTTAATAAATTTATAAATTTAATAAAATTTAAAATTTATACAAATTTTAAATTTTTTAACTTTAATTTTAAAAAAATTAAATGGTATTATTTATTAAAATATAAAATTTAATTTATATAAATATTAATTATTATTTAATTAATATTTTTTATTAATTAATTAGATAAAACATTATTATTTTAAAATTATAATTACTTTAATTTTTTTACTATTCTCGCTTATTCTAAGAAATGAACCAAACACAATTTCAGCTATTCCTAAGAATAACAGCTTTACAAACCAAACACTATTTTTCTTTTATCCCTGACTATTCCGGAATAGTAAGCTATCCCAGGGATAAAAAAATTTATCTCCAAACTCATAATCCCCGAACCAAACATTACCTTAGGCTTCGCTTGGTTGGGGTATAAGAGAGAATTAGTAGTACCAGGGATAAGTATAACTTTTGGAACAAGTTAGAACTATTGTAAATTTGTGTTTGGTTGGGTATTTGGTTAATGCCAGATATAAGAAAAATAGTGTTTGATAAGAAATTGAGAATAAGAGAAATAAAGAGTGTATTTTGTGTAAAATGACTAATATGTCCTTTCTCTTAGTTTTTTTTTTAAAATTAAAATTTAAGAATTTGTATAAATTTTAATTTTTATTAATTTTAATTTTTATAGAACTTTTAAGTGGGAGCAAAATATTTAATTTTTAAATTTTAAGTGGGGGCAAAAATTTTAATTTTTAAATTTATATAAATTTTAAAAATATAATAAAAAATTTGTATAAATTTTAAAATTTCTAAAAATATAAAATAAAATAAAATTTTTAGATTTATTAAAAAATAAAGTTAAAAAAATTTAAATTTATAAAATAAAAAATTTATAAATTTAAATATCTTTTAAAAGTTAAAAATTCTAATTTAAAAAAATAAAAAAATAAAAAGGTTGCCTCGGGAGTATGCAAAGAAAAGAAAAAAAAAGGAAAAAAATAAAGAGGGGCTCTGCTTGGGAAGCGTGAAGGGGCATGGGGCGGGGGAGGGGCGCCTTGTTCCGGAGGGGGGGGGGGGGGGGGGGGGGGGGGGGCTAAACCAAACACTACGCACTACGTAAATTTCTTGGGCCTAACTACCATCCAAAATATTATAGTCGGGTTAAAAAATTTAGTCCTATTATATTATTTTATATAAAATTAATCTAAATTCTGAAGGTGTCACGCTAATATTAATCCAATCCTTAAAAATTTATTTATAGTCTTCTATTATTTACCAAAAAATATATATTTCTACATTTGATTTACATAGTCATCTCATTGAAGATTACTAATCTATACTACTTATAAAAGAGAGTGTTTGGTTCTATTTTTTTTTTTCTAAAATAATCCTTTGGTTATAATGTAGTATCAACTATCGCATAACAATGTTCAATGGTTTATTTTCTAGTAAATATTTTATAATTATTAAATATTTTTATTAATTTTAGATATTAGCATTCTATAATAATTTTAAACCGTCATATCTTGTCCAACGAATGAAACAAAAAGTAAATATTATTTTTTCAGACTAAATTATCCTTTTTATTAATTATCGCTATGTAATTTAAATATATATCATATTTCGGAAGGAACGGGGTTTTATATTTGAGCGGAAGGTAGTGTTAATCCATGGATCAGTGGCTCGAAGCGGTTGGATGTTGTGTGGATGGTGCAGATTAGTTCGAGACTTTAGATTTGAGCGAAGGGACTATCAATCCGTTGGCCAGTAGCTCTGAGCGGTTGGATATAATTGTGTGGACAGTGAGGATTAGTTTCAGATCAATGATTACGATTGATGATGTGTCATTGACCTACATTATTCTAATTTTTCATATATACCTGCAAGGAAGTATCCATCTTGAGCAACTGTATCTCCGCGAACTTTTGATGATGTATAAGCTGTCACGCCCCATGCCCACAGCGGAAGCCCTCGGGGCACGCAATAGACCCACCACATGTGCGAGGACACACTCCACACACACGAAGCGTCTAAAGCTAACATGCAAGAAAACTAAAAGTCTACAACTTAGTATGTATTAGAGTATAAGTAAAAACTACACTATCATCTATCATTGTACAATAATTCATACAAAATTCATCTCCCAAAATATAAATGCAAATAAAAGGTCCTGATTTCTCCAGTCCCAAAGTACAGTGTAATCTAACCAAATCTACAAAGCTGGTTATCTACTTTTACAAAGCCAAAATAAGGGAGGAGATGTTATTTACAGTGCAATCCCCTTAATTCGATCTGAAGCTAGCTCAGAAGGCTCTAAAAAGTATTCCACAAGAAGGCGTGAAAATCACAAAACAATAGTTCCTAGTGGGTACTGTGGGTTATGGATTATATGGATCTGAATAGGGAAAAAATCACCTAGAGGGGGGGTGAATAGGTGTAAACAATAAACATACTAAATCGTTGCGTAAAAATAACCCAATGAGGAAAATAAATAAAGTACGCAAGATTTACGTGGAAAACTCCGTCACAGGAGTAAAAAACCACGGGACCGATAACACGGCGAAATCCACTAGAATTAAAACACATACAAGGTGATTTACCGTAAACCTACAACTCAACCTTTTTCATACGCTCCTAGTTGATCTTCTCCGCTCGCTCCACGACACGCCTCGAATCCACGATTTGCGTCCAACTTCGAATCCACGAAGTCCAACGTCGAATCCACGACGTCCAACCGTATCCACGGTCTTCACCAATGCGGCACGCCTCGATCACACGAACGCGCCTCGCTCCGAATCCACGAGAGCGGTAGCACCTTGAATCCACAAGGCCACGCGAATCCTCGTGCCGATTTTGATAGATTGTTGTTTTGTTTGGTGATGATCATCCGAATACTTATATCAAAGATAGATAAGAAAATACCATATAAGTATTCTTCAATTTGATTCTACGAAAAATAGGTGTTTGAAAAACCTAGAATCAAATTGAACAATATAAATAAAGAAACATGAATTTTATCGTGATTTCCTTTCTTCTCTATATTTGTGGATTTTTCTATATTTTTCCTGATTGATTTTTCGATTAAAATCAATTTATTTTCGTTAACCCTAAAAGATGAAATTATGGTTTATTTATATGTTAGAAACCTTTGGAAAGAGATAAGAATAAAAAACTGACTTAATATAATTTTTTCCGCACAACGGTCCGGACTGGATTAAGGCTGATCCGGACTGTCGTCTTTTTCAAAAGATTTTCTGATAAAACACAGTTCGGGGTCCGGACTGAAACAGGGAAGGTCCGGACTGTTCATGCAATTTTGCAGAAATTAAAGTTCGGGGTCCGGACTGGAACAGGGGAGGTCCGGACTGTTCATGCAATTTTGCAGAAATTAAAGTTCGGGGTCCGGACTGGAACAGGGGTGGTCCGGACTGAAAAACCGCATGAACTAAACTATGTTCGGGGTCCGGACTGGATTGGTCTGATCCGGATCCTGAACATCCAACTTGTCCAGTTTTTGATTTTTAAGCAATAAAAACTTATCCAAGTGTTTCTAAACTACTCAAATGTATTCGGATCACCAAAATTATTTAATTAAACGTACCTGATTATTCCGAATGCATTCTTCTTGAGATTGGCGTCCACAATTCTTCATCTTCAATCTTCAAGACTTATACCACTTCACGAAATACGCTAATACAAAATCCTTAACAATCTCCCCTTTGGCGGTTTCGTGACAAAACAAAAATTCACTTAAAAATTCTAAAGGATATTTTTGTTGTTATCACCATACAACAAAAATGTACATGAAAAAACCAAATAAGATGAATACAAGAGATAAACTCCTAAAACAGACTCTAGACTTAGACGTTTGTACTCTCTGCAAAAGAAATAATTCTTGACAAAAGAAATCGTTAGATACTTCAAGAATTTAAACATTCAAAAACCAATCAGAGAGATAGAGTTTATACTCACAATGACATTAATTATCAGATATGTATGAAAGTTTAGCAAACAAAGATTCACATATCACAATGCATTAACCATCCAAATGTCATGTCAAAATAATTAACAAGTTAGTAAATATGTCAGTTATCAAGCAACTTGTTAGTAATATTACATGCCCAAATAGTTAGTCAAATAGTTAGTCGGGACATGCATTCAAAGTACACAAGTATTCATACTTACCTTTACTTCATCGTGCAAAAGTTCCACAAAGTACCAAAGTATTTACCTACTTACCTACCACAAGTATTCAAGCCCAAACATTCAGTTTCAATGTTTCTCTATGTCTCTCTCCCCATTTTTATCACAAAAATTAGCCAAAATTAAAAAGAAAGGAGTGCAAAGTTTAAAGAAGTTACAAACTTAAATGAAAAACCTGCAGGAGAAGACATTAGAACAAAACATAATGAAAACTTAACATCAATCAGTGTAATTTTCATCCGAACTGCTGCATCCAAGTTCGTGAAAAATTTTCTTAACCAGTTTGGCAAGAGATTTGTGTTTCTTCTTCAAATCAGCTTGGTCGGCAGAAATCTGAACCATGTCTGTTGAGACCTTAGTTATTTCCTCTGACCTGCGTTCTTGTTCAGATGATAGTCGTTGTTGTTCTTTATAGATTGATGTCACAGAGGCTTCATCCTCTGAAGTAGAAGCTGGTACTGCTGCTCTTGTTGTTGCTGTTGTGGCTTGCTGTGCTGAGGTCCTCTTGCTTCTTGGAGGGGTTGGGCTCTCATTTGGTTTACTTGAGAGTAACTTCACAATGGTAGTGTCATTGATCGTTCCCAGACTGTGCATATAAGTTGATGAACGAATGTCGACATCAAACTTTCTCAAAATCCGCATTATGATCAATGGGAATGGAAGCCGCTCGGTAGGATGCGCATTTTCCACATATCTCGCCATTCTTGACCAGATGAGATAAGAAATGTTGAAGTTCGATCCCAACGAAGCTTCGGGATGTCCAAGGAGATATAAAAACAACATTCTGTCCCAACGAAGAACCTTAGTTTGCATGTTTGGTAAGATGTTGTAGCAAACAATAAAGTTCAAATATCTGTACTCCGGTCGAAGTTCTTTGGAAAGAACTGAATTTCCCGCTGACCGGGTATCAGGCAAGCAGATTCCGTCAACAACCGTCCTCCAGGTTGTATTGGACATAACATGTCCCTTCAAATAATGAATCCCTTTGACTTGGGCATTCATTCCCAGAACTTCTCTAATCAGTTGAGGTGTGATCTTGAGGTTGACATTCCGAACTATTGTAACAAATTCTTTGGGTCCATCCTCATGATCTTGAAGCTGCGTAGCACACAAGTAAAACGTCCTCACAAGATGAAGACAATATCCTGAAGTTTCCAAAAACTTGCAGATTTGTGCAAGTCGTGCTTGATCAAACAGGGTTCCAAACGCTGCAGAGCGTTCCCTGAGAGCTGCGACATTTACATGTCTCTCACCGATACATTCTCGTTTCTCAAAATCTTCCATCCATTCTGTGCTAATGTGAACAAAATCACGTGGAGGCGGCTCACTTGCCAGTGACTCGTCAATCTCTATTCCGCGAGCTTTTCCTTTCCTCTTTGCAACAGTCTTTCTCTTCATTGACAAGGGTGTTTGTTGTCATCTGATTATATGTATCTTCAGCATCATTATCAACCCAACTTCCATCTCTCTTCCTCCTCACCTTTTTCCATAGCCTCATATATTCAGGCTTTTCCTCTCGCTCTATCATTTGCTCCGATGTTAAGTTCTCTGTAGGGTTCCTCTGTTAACGCACATAGATAATATTTTAGGTAATAATTACACTTTAAAAATAAGAATGAAAAATTATCTACAATGTAAAATTAATAGACTATTAGATAGAAAGAAGAAATTACCATATAATGCATATTTCTAGCAATCGACATTGTACCCACACGCGGAACCATAGTTTGCTTGTTTCTGTTTGTTTGGTTTGCCGCACTAATACGCTATTATTTTGAGAAAATAGTTAGTAAATCATATATATATATATATATAATAAAAAAAAAATTAAAAAAAATTAGAATTATAAAATTCTTTGTTACCTTAAACTTTGGATCGTTCCAATAGTTAATAAGCCAATTCTAATCATCTTGATCAATGTCCTCCGGGCAATGCGCTCGCCTTTGTTCATCAGTCTTATACTTTTTTGTAATAAAATTTATACAAACGATAACGCCATGCATTGAAATGATCACGAAGTTATTGCACAATAACACCAAGAACATGAACCTCATCCGGAAGGGCAAATTTTTTCTTTAAAATAGTAATATAAATACGAAAAGAACAAAAACAAATAAACAAATAATTAGAAATATAGTCACTATAAAAGATTTTACTTAAAACAGAGCAAAAAGATAAATTTCTAATAAATACTTACATTAACAATTTGAACCATCTTATAAATTATATAAGTAGGGATTTTACTCCACTTTTCAATATTCAATGGAGCATGTTGTTTGACTATTTGAGATATCTCCGTGATGAATTGTTGAGCATTGTCACCAACTACTCGTCGTAGGTCTGATGGAATCTTTACCGATGGTTTGGTCGTCTCAGATGATTTTCTCATTTTGGCCCACTTTATATCCATAGTCTTTCCACGTGTTCTCTTTCTATTAGAACATGAAGCTAATATAAAACAATAAAATTCGTTATTTTACAAAATAACAAATATGAACATTAGATATTTTTTTAAAAAATAAATAATTTGAATGGAATTGAGAAGAATGTAAATCAGGTTTAGAAAGAAACTATGCTGTAAGTAATTAGCAATACCAGCACTACTCCCATTGAGTGCATTGTGTGAATCTTTTGATAGATGCTCCGCTCGAGGTTGTGGAATATTAGATTCCATTCGTGGGTGATGCTCCCCAGACTCTTCAATTGATGGTGTTGGATTGGCCTGCTGAGTTACAACTCTATTCCTACTATTTCCATGTCTTGGTCTGTTCGTCATTGTATCTGTTAAAAAATCATTAAAAAAAATATCAATTGTATCATAAGAGAATTAAAAATGTAAGTGAAGTTTGTAGAGATAGAATTTTATTTTTATAGAAAAAACTATAAAAAAGAGAACATTGAATAATCTTAGTATTCAAGACAACTTACCTTAAACAATATCATACAAATTATTTGTGCTATCTTACTCATCTTCGTCAACTTCCATTTGTTCTTCACCTTTATCATCTCCCTCTACGTCTTCGTCAACTTCCATTTGTTCTTTATTGATAATAATGCTATCAACATCATTTCTCCTCAAAGAAGCAATGACATCATCACTAATAGCAATATATTATGGTAATGAATTAGAAGTTATATTCCTTTCCATATCAACTTGTTCCATATCAAGTTCTTCATCATCAATTGACTCTTCATCAGTGATAGAAAAATTATAGAAGTTCCGAGGTGTTGTTTTGATAACCAACCGCCAATCAGAATTTTTATTATCTGCTACGTAATAAACTTGTTCCATTTGACATGCTAGCACATAAGGCTCATTGACGGCCAAGTGTCGAGTAGAATTAATAAGGGTAATTCCATTGGCTTCCTTCTTAAAACCTCTACCCTCATTATAAGTGTCCCACCGGTCACACTTAAAAATTATTATTTTATTTCCTCCATCATAATCCAATTCAATAATATTTTTTAAAACTCCATAATATTCTCTATTATCCGATTGCTCATCACCTTTGACGACAACACCGCTACTTTGAGTTTGGCGTCTATTCTCACGCTTATGAGTGTGAAACCTATAGCCATTGACTATGTAGCCCGTATAATGATTCGCCATTTTATTTGGTCCACAAGCTAAATTTAAAAGTTCGGCACTCACGTTTTCAGTACTTTCATGATATAAGTGTGTTACCTGTTGGTAGACAAATATATAAAATAGTTAAATAATTATTAATAAAAAGGAATTACTAAGTATATAATTTTAGTACATTCACTTACTCGTTGTTTAAACCATTTAACAAATATTGCATCCTGTCTTTTGGTCACATTAATAGATCCTCCTTTGCCAATTCTATCTGGTGCTCTCTATGTGAATTAGCAAAGAAATATAATTAGTAGTTTACATAAATGACTAGCAAATAAATAAATAAGTACACAAAATAATTATTTGTGATTAATCTTACTCAAGGAAAAATTGAACTTCATCACAATTTTTTAGTACATAAAGTTGAGCACGATTCTATTCTTCTTGAGTTAGTTTCTTGAAAATTTCCTTGCTATTATTAAGTGGCCTTCCATTTCGTCGAAAAAAGGATAACTTCGAGGTATGATCTTCATAACCCTCAAAGTTTCTCTCAGGCCGATTGAATTTTGTCTCAACTCTATTCAAATATTTAGAGCAAAAGGTTAAACATTCCTCTGCAATGTAGCCTTCAGCAATAGATCCTTCTGGATGTGCTTTATTACGCACATACGACTTCAACTTCCGTAAAAACCTATCACAAAATACTCATAAATTATTCTATTTATGAAAGTATTAATAGTAAAAATTTATAAAGTATAAAATAAAAAACACATATTACCTTTCAAATGGATACATCCAGCGATAATGCACAAGACTAGCCAATTTTGCTTCATATGGGAGGTGAATAGGCAAGTGTAGTATAATATCAAAAAATGCAAGCAGAAAGATCCTTTCCAGTTTGCACAGTGTAATTATAATATTCTGCTCCAATCTTTCTAACGTATCCAACTGTAAAGTCTTCGAGCATAGCTCTTTAAAGAATCCACTTAGTTCCACTAATGGTTCGTATACCTCTTTTCGTAAAATGCCACAAAAAGTTGGTATTAGATGATCATAAAGAAAAACATGACAATCATGAGTTTTCATTCAAGATAACTTTCCTTCCTTTTTATGGACGCATCGAGAGATATTGGACGAATATCCATCTGGCACTTTCAAGTTAAGTAGAAAATCACAAATTTCTCGTCTTTCTTGTAAAGTTAAAGTGTAACATGCTTGTGGAATAACATAATTGTCACCATTAATTATAGGATGTAACTCAAAACGCACTCCCATTTTTTTAAGGTCAGGTCGAGCGTTTAAAGTATCTTTTGTTTTTCTATCACTACCAAAGAGTGTACCCACAATATTGTCATGAATATTCTTCTCAATGTGCATCACATCAAGATTATGTTGCAGTAGAAGTGTTCTCCAATAACGAAATTGAAAAAATATACTTTTCTTTTTCCAATTGTAAATTAATGTAGGCTCACTCCGCTTTCTTTTATCTCTCAACTTGCCAAATATCATATTTGTACCCTCGCTTAACTGTTCAAGTATTTCATCACTATCCAATTTTTGTTTCGGAGCTTGTCGATTTTCTATCGTCCCATCAAATATCTTTTTATCTTTTCGCCATTTATGGTCGGGTTTCAAAAAACGCCAATGTCCCATATAGCACATATTCCGTCCATACTTTAATCGAAGAAAGCAGGTATTTTTATTGCAATTTGGACAAGCCAGTGCTCCCTTAGTACTCCAACCAGATAAATTGGCATATGCTGGAAAATCATTTATAGTCCACAACAATGAAGCATAGAGCTGAAAATTAGATTTACTAAATGAATTATTTAATTCTTCTATTAAGGGTTGTAAATAGACATCAATATCATTCCTAGGCGCTCGTGGATCCGGAATAAGTATAGACATTATGAAATAAGAATTTTTCCTACACATCCATGGCAGCAAATTGTATACAACTAAAATAACTGGCCATATACTATATGAAGTACTCATCAATCCGAAAGGATTAAAGCCATCACTTGCTAAACCCAACCTAACATTATGTGGATCAGAAGCAAAGGATGGATGCAATTCATCAAACGACTTCCATACCAAAGAATCAGCTGGATGCCTTAAAATCCCATCATCATGTCGTTTTTCTTTATGCCATCGCATTTGAGAAGCTGTCTTGGATGATATATACAACCTTTGTAGTCTTGGTATAAGAGGAAAATAACGCAAAGTTTTTTCAGAAATCTTTTTTCCACTCTCCATTTTACGACCATGAGTATTTTTTTGATCATCATCAACATATTTCCACCTAGAAGTTTAGCATACTGGACAACTTTCATATTTTTCATATTCTTTCCAATATAGAATACAATCATTTCTACATGCATCAATTTTAATATAATCCAAACAAAGATCCCGAATATACTTTTTCGCTTCATAATAATTTTTCGGTTGTGTTTCACCAGAAGGAAGTGCCATTTTCTTCAATTGGAGTAGTGCAGTAAATGATTTATCGCTCCAACCATGAAGGCATTTAAGTTGTAATAAATTTACAATATACTTTAACTTAGTGAACTCTTTACATCCAGGATACAATTCTTGTTTTTCATCCGCTAATAATTGGTAAAATCTTTTTGTAGACTCATTTGGTTCCTCCAAGTTGAAATGCACAGAGTCGTTTATATTTTCGGTTGGATTCAAATCTTGTAAAAGTTCATGCATCTCATCACTACTCTCCTCTTCACGCTCTATGTTATCAATATCGGTGCTTTCGCTACTTTGATCTGGGTGTTCTTCCCCATGACACGACCACCATTTGTAATATTTTAATATTCCATATAAGATAAGATGCCCAAATACAACATCTCGAAATTGAAAAGCACCATTGACACATTTATAACAAGGGCACCGAATTTTATCTCCTCTCGCCGCATGTGCAAATGCAAAGTCAATAAAACTATTTACTCATGTTATGTATTTAGAATGTTGCCTATTATCCATATCCATCCAAGTCTTATCCATCTTGATAATTATATATCTGCAGTATATTTAGATATTAATATATTAATAACCACGGTCACAAACCATAGGGTAACATTTGCAAATACACCCCTAAGATTACTAATTTTGCGTAAAAAACACTAAATTACTAAATTTGCATAAAAAATATTTGCTCGCTGTTTGGAGGTGGCACGAAGCCCGAGGGCAGTTGTCACGCCCCGGGTGAAAACCAGAACCCGGGCCCGCCCACAGATCCGCCGTGCACACGGTATTTTCCGTGTACACGAAGCGCCAAAAACCTGCTCAGATATAAGAGATAATAAAAGAGCAATAAAAACAGAGCTGAACTAAAACTAATACATCTCAGACTGAAGCTGGAAATAAAATACAATACATTTGTATAAATGATACATCAGTCTCTCCCAGCTCACAGAATATAAATACAGCCTGCTGGCAAAAGCCAGTCCCAAAAGTGAAAGTACAACCGTCTGAGGAAAACATGGGTACACCAACCGTCCAGCTAACACGCTCATCCTGCCTCGAGATCTATCTACTCAGCCGTCCTCTCTCCTCGACCCGCCACTGAAAGCCCAGTAGCACCCGCAGAAGACACTGCAAAACAAGGGAGAAGAAAAAGAGGAAAGAAGAATGGGGGTGATAACTACTAGTAAACCAGTAGCCTCCCCTAGTGGGTAAAACCTCAAACTCTGACACGCCCACTAGGTCTACCAGAGGCAAAAGGAAACAAAGGTGGTATGCCAAAAAGAATAAGACTCCTGATGAAAAGCTACCACTAGAATGCCTCTAAATACTGAGCTAAAAGAATAGCTGAATGTATGCATCAGAATATAAATGCCTGCCTGAATAACCCAATCCGACCACCAGTAGACACTGGTACTGCCTGCTCTGCCTGCCGCAACGGGTATGCCAGCCTATGCATAACACCGAAGCAAAGGAGTCTCAAGGACTCAAAGTCTGTCTGACGCACACTCCGGAGTGGCACTCGAGGGGAGCGACCCACACGAGTAAAGTATCTCAGTATCCAGTAACATAAGTATCATAAATCAGCAGGACTGGATCATGACTCTGATCAAAGTGGAAAAACCCATCCACTAAAGGGAGACCCTATCTCAACCTGATGCAAGATAAACAGATAGTGGGAAACTCCATCCACTAAAGATCTGATACCCAATCTGATGCATAAGCAACCTCCGGTCAACCGCCCATGGTCCGCGGTTGCCGCAATACCCTGCCATCAAGCCTGCCTGTCCCAAAACCCAAGATCCTGACTACACTATCTCAAACCACAAGCTCGCACACGAGCTGCAAATACCCTGAGCCTCAAATGAAAGGAGAAAAGAATAACAAAAGGGGTTTCTCCTATGTCAATTCCAGCATGATAGTGTAGCAGAAAAAGATGGCCTATCTAGGTGACCATACAAGCATGCAAATGTCCCAAGATGATATACATAAAATAAAGCAGATATCGATATGATCTTACCTTGCTAAAGCATGCTGATAAATGCATAAGGACAGTAAATAAGAGATAACCTGTGCTTGTCTAAACCTCATGCCCAAGCCCACAATTTATTAATCAGCCTTCTAATCATAGAAGTTACTACAATGCCTAGTGGGTAATCAAAAGTAGGGGTCATAACAACATCTATGATCACAAACATGTCCCACATATAACATCTGGTCCACTGCCTGCTATCCGCGGTAGCCATAATACTCCAGAAGCTACAATCCAGGCCCCGGCCACACTATGCCAATCCCCTGCTCAAACCCGAGCAACAAATAGTCACCTGACTAAGAATAGGGGGAGAAGAAGCAAATAGGTTTCTTCTAAATCAAATCCCAACATAAAGTGTAGCGATAAGAAATGGCCCTACAAAATGTCCAAATAAGCCAGCCTATGTCCTCATGAGAGATAGGAGAAAAAGTGACAAATAGTGGTTCGACCAGTGTATCAATTAATAGCTTCACCTGGGTATAATCATCACGCTAAAATCATAATCCGACCACACCCGTCTATAACCTGCTAATCACCATCATATAAACAATCCCCCTATGTATGTCCAAAATATTCTCAAGTGGTACCCTCCCGCAAGACATATCATAATATTCCGGCATAAAAGTAAATCTCCCATGCTAAGTTAAATGCCAATAATATTCCCATAAGCATGTGTAAGTTCCAACCACTATCACGTTTTCCACTAAGATATTATCCGTATGATAGGCTCACAATTATTTAGTTCAGCATGCATGTCCATTAGGTGACCATTCAACATGTCCAATAAAGGGGATCACTATAATATTCCTAGTGGGTATATCAGAAAAGAGGAGTAAAGCAACCACCCACCTGAAGTGCGAACTGTCCGGACCCGTACAGCTGAAAATACCAGAAACTCCAAACCCTTGCTCCAACAAGTTCAGCACACCCGTAACACTCCTGGTACAATACAAAATCCACTAAATTCACTTAGGCTCCCAAATAAAGCTCTTATCATCACATACAATATCTGTCCCAAAACTGCTAAATTTTCACCTGGAGAAAGTGCCCAGAAAATTCCCAGAAAAATACCACAGCGATCCTCGCGTCAATAGCTTCACAACGGTAGCTTGCACGTCCAAATCTGAGTCCGGTAAGTCAAGTTATAAATTCGGCAAGGGGGGTATATTCACACAAAATCTGTGCTAAAAACTGTGCACTGTTCACAGAGAAAAACAGAGATTTCACCTCGAAATAAATCTCAAGAAATTCCAAGAAAAATACGAGCGCGTTCCTTGCGATCCGTAGATGAAAAAGTTGTATAAGCTCGTCTCCGTGTGACGCTCGTGCGCGAAGATATCGCCTCCCCAATCCGCTTCTGTCCCAAAATCCCTCACAGAAAAAGGGGGACCATTAATGCCTCAGAATCCGTGCCAAGGAGTTAAAATGAGATTGCGCGATCAAAATCAAAGTTGAAGCCCTACCTGTTAGGAGTCTGTCGGCGCAAGAATCACAGAAGAAGGAGCTCGGGGTAGACCAGGGGAGCTAAAACACTGCAGCTGCGCCGAAGAAGAACACAGGAAATGCAACGTCGCGCCGCGCCGTAAAATCAAAATCTCGAAATCCGTGCCGCCCAAAAATCTGAAACTTGGTAGGTGCAAGCTCCTCTTCATGGAGAAGATTTCTCCTTCTCATCACCCTTCGAGCTGAGAGCTCGAAGGGGTCGAAATCCCCCTTGCAAACAGCCTCGGATGCAACCTTGAGCAAACACTTCAAAAACAATTTAGAAACTACCATCCATGTCCCCGAAACAGGAAACACCTGTAGAAAGCCACCCAGACGCTGCCAAGTGTCCCACCAAGAGTCAACACACGCACAGTGCGCGCGCGTCAGCGCGGCATGGCGCCCGCTCGCGCACGCGGCCCGAGGTAACAAACGCTGCTCCGTGGACCGGGTGTAGAGAACCCGCAAATCACAAACCGCCACGTGTCCTACTGTCGGTCCACCGTGCACCCGAGAAACTCCGTGGACCGCGCGCTGTGAGCCCTCCACTCAACGGCCGCCACGTGGCACCGCCCTGGTGCACGCGCGCCGCCGTGGACCGCGCGCCTGCCCCGCGCCCCCGCGCGCTGCCCGCGCCGCGCGCCGCCGCTGTGCCGCCTGCCCGAGGCCGCGCCGCCGCCCGCCGGCGCTGCCCGCTGCCGCCGGCGATCGCCGAAGCTACTGTTCCGGCCGTGAACAGTAAAAACACTGTAGCAAGCTCCGAAAAATTCAAGTAAATAGCCCATCTTGACCGTTTTCGCGCGCTGATTCCAAATCCGGCGTCCATTTTGCCAAATTCCAATCCTATAAATTGCCGGAGGCTCCCGAAAAGGTATTTTTGATCCGAATTTCGCGCCGAGTCCAAATTTGATATCCATTTTGCGCGGAAACACTTCTAAACCTCCGACGGGATCTCCCGATTACCCACGTGATCCGTTTTAAGCCCCGAGTCCACCACTTGTGTCCAAATTGGCGTACGAACACCGCCGACATGCCGCGTAGGCTTCCAGAAGCTGCCGGTCGCACTGTAGAAGCCCTGCAAAGATCCGGGTCACCACAGCAGCAATGTGTCAACAAATACTATATATTTATTAAAACTAATAAGGCTTAGAGCTAGGTGGTCTTATACACAAAGACCTAGAGCTAGGTTACTTAATGCAAGTGTACCAACCGCTTGCCCTCGATGTGGGGAAGATTTCTGGTGCGGTGTCTGGCGGCAGGGAGCGGCGGCGGCGGCGACAGAGCAACCACGGCCGAAGCAAGCACCATTAATGGTGAAATGTTGTACAAGGACTCTGGGCTGCATGCATCTGTTCCATTGGGTCCTTTTTGAGCCAATGGAGTTAATCGGGCTCAAGGGAGGTGGCGGAGTGCAGCAGTTGCCCGGCCACCATTGTTGCGGCCAACCAAGCTCCAACAATGGTGCACTTTCAACTAGAGGGTATGGGTCCCATGCAATAGCACCAACAGGTGCTACTCAACTCCAAGAAGCTTACCATGTACATGGCCGGCGGCGGGAGGCGGCGACGGCGCCGGAGCCACAAGCTCGCCATGCACCACAATGCTCGAAACTAGGGCATCGTGCCAACCCCTCTACTCTGCACCATAGCTTCCCAAAATTGGTGGAGAGAAAGAACATCACTAGAGGAAGATGATCATCATCTTTGATCCCGGCCATAATAATCGGAGATCAAGGTTGCTCGGCGCGGAGCTATGCAGTTTTCCGGTGGTGCAAGTCCACCGCCGGCCAACCGGCGACTACCCGACCTCGGGGCTGGGCAGGGAAACTCCTCAAGACCAAAGGAACCTACTGCTACAAGTCCTTGGCCAAGAAACCGAGAGGAGAAGAAGCCCTTACCTTGGCCGGAGATGGAGAAGATGGAAGAAGCCGGTTTGCTCCTCCCAGCATCGCGCGGCCACGGCAGTGAACAGGACCACCTCGGCTTGTCTTCTGGAGGTAGAAAACGACTGCAGCGAGGTCTGAGCACAAGTCCAAGGGCTTTGGTGCTCTTCTTCTCCCACAAACCCGAGATCAAGAACTTCCTTGAAGTTTCTTGCTTTTCCGGCGATGGGGAATGGTGGCCGACGGTGCTAGGGAACGGAGAAGAAAGAGGAGGGAGAGGAGAAGTCATGTGGGGGCTGCGGTTACCAGAGGATGTGGCTAGGGTTAGTTCCATATATGCCCTAGGTTACTACTATATGCACTTGTAACAAAATGCTAGGTAGACCCCTACACAGTAGGTACTTTGGCCTAGGTCCCTAACTGTAGAACAAAATCACAGAGGAGCCCCTCATCCACAAGTTTGGTGCACATTGACCCATAAAATATTAGGTTTTTATACAAAATACTACAATTTTTTTTTCATATTTCATGCTTTTCGAGACAATCGGGTCATCAAATTAAAAAACGGACACCACCACGACGTCCGGCTTGACGAAACCTATTGAGTAGCGATTTTGCTTCTATGAATTCGAGCTTCGATAATTCTAAAATCCATCTTATATAGTAAATTATACAGTTCGACATGCTTTACGATGCTTTAGGCTTGTCAAACACAAATTTCGTCAGCACCACTGCTCTTAGAACGATGACGCTATTTACATCGACTACTCGGACCGTCAGATTCGGACTCCATACGGTCGATCGGCCAACGTTGGCCGGCGAGAGAATTAAATCAAGGGTTACTATTCATAAGTACTATTCACTTAAGTCGCTGGTCCCACTAGCTTCTTCGCTGATTTCTGGACGATCCGACAATCGGATCAAAAATCGGTCTATAACATTTTCAATCAATTCGATGAGACGGTCGTACTGATAATTTTAGATTTTCGAGATCAGACTCGGATCTGAAAGGCAAAAAATAGTGCTTCGAAAACTGTGCATTTTGCATACCGGTATACAACCACTTAGGTTTACTTTTGCATTTCCTCATTCACATTCACATTTGAATTCTTCAAATTCAAATTTGAATTTTTCGGATACTACATTTATATAGTAGGGAATAAAATGCTATTTAGTCCTTATATCTTTGGTAGTATGAAAAAATAAATATATATTTATATCGAGTTGGGCTGGAATGCTATTGATAGCACCAACCCAACTTTGCCACCCATTTTGTAGCCATTGGATTACATTGAGATTCGTGCAAGCCCTTTAATTAAAAAGAAAAACTTTTTACTTTTTACTTTTTCTTTTTACTTTTTCTTTTCTCTTTTTTTCATTAAAGAGCCTACACGGATCTCAATGCGATCCAATGGCTACAAAATGGTTGGCAAAGTTGGGTTGGTGCTATCAATAGCATTCCAGCCCAACTCTATTTATATCATATCTATTAATTTCGACTCCAAATCTATGTACTTAAATTAATAATATACCATTCGGGTATTTGAGTGGATCTAGATAGCAACAGAAATCTTAAAAAAATTATGGCGTCAAATTTTTTGTGGCCACATGTCACGCCCCGGCGACGAAACTGTGACCTGGGCTCGTCAACAGATCCGCCGCCCAAACGGGAAGCCCCGTATAGACGAAGCGACTAACCTGCAAAAGAAAGATACTACACTATACATATATCAGAGCTGAAAAGTAAAGTGCTAGAAATAAAATAAATACAACCCAAGTCCTCGCAAAATACATAAGTCTCTCGAAAGAAAAAGAAAAGTACAAGTCCGAACCTCACTACAAAGGTCTCTTAAAATAACACTCTCAAAATATAAAAAGGGGGTACATCTACTCTCTCAGGAAGACGACTGGTAGGGATCTATCTCGCGACTCCCTCACCTCGATCAGCAGGATCAGCAACTGGAGCAGCAGGAACCGGAGTAGAGGTCCCTGGAGAAAAATACACCACGGCGGGTGTGAGAACTACATCCCACAGTAGTTCTCAGTGGGTGCCGCCAACAAGCCCGACGGTCTGCCCACTAAGTCTACTAGAGGCATAAAGTAACGAATGCAGTGCTAAAAGGAAAGAGCTGGAAAATGAACTCTACAGCTACTATGCCTCTATCTAGATGCTCAAAAAGTGGAACAGATGAAAACATGATGCATCTACTGACACTCAAGTATAGTCACCCAATCTACACTGACTGCCGCATAGGGTCCAGTCAAACCTACGCCCACCTACTGCCGCACATCCACAAGAGGACGGGTCTACCGTAGGGTGTCCGTGACTGCCAAAACTGGCCCAGCCAGAGGGACTGCGTCGACAAGTCGCGATAGCAAAGTAACAGGCCCAACTCCGGAGTGGCATTCGAGGGACGCGACCCCACCGAGGAAAGTATCAGCGCATCTCTGTCGAGCTCAATATGGCTCATGCAGGCTATAGTTCAAATCCACGATCAACAAGATCGACAAAAACCAACATCGCATCTCTAACACACTAGCTGGAAATATCCAACAGCTAGGACTGCCGTCAACCCAACGGCTCCCCAAAACAGAACACCAACCCAAAACGACACGACACAGACCGACACCATAAGGGTTCGGAAACCCCGATAGGTCGGTGCCTAGAACCCTAATCAAACAAGAACAGACTCCAGGCTCCGCCTATCGAAGTTTCCGATCCCCCCTACAGTTCGGGAGTATGACAACCTCAGTATGACATGCGGAAGACACCAACCAGGGCCCGAAAGTTCCAAAGGACCAACACCTACAACCCTATCAAACAAGAACAGGTTCCAGGCACGGTCCCCGTAGCTTCCGTCCCAAAACAGAAACAGAAAAGAACCCTAAAAAGAATAACAGCTCGACATGCAACTCACTAGCCGGGTATATTCCACAACCGGCAACAATGAAGGGTCCGAGAACCCCGAAAGACTAGAACCTACAACCCAAATCAAACAAGAACAGGCTCTAGGCATAGCCCATCGTTGTTCTCGACCCAGAGAAAAGGCAGCCCTTAGAACCCAGACCACTCGAACCATCTCGAGTGGGTAAGTTTATAGGAAAAGGTGACATTTATTACTGAAAGTCATTTTGATCTGAGAGAAATTCATTTTTAATGATTTTTAGTTTTTTTTAGGAAAACAAGTGAAAGCAAGTTTTATATCCAAACCTCGAAGAGCTAATGCCTTTGTCCAATCAAACAAGAACGGACTCAGGCGACCCTACGATGTTTGGAAGAAAACAGTGGTTGACTAAAATCATGTATGTGTCCAAAAAGGTTCTGGGTTCAAGGTCCTGCTATCACTGGTACACAACTGCCACTACCACTGTAGCGACACCCAAATCGAAGAACACAACGTCTCGGGCCCACCGTTTACCCAAACGGCTCCCGCCATAAATAAACGACAGGCTACAACTACCAGACACCACTCTGCTCCCAAGCACGAGTGTAACATGCATCCCACACTAAGAAGAACTCGACCACTCGGCCCACTACCTGGGCGAGGAAGACACTATGTCCAGGAATAGAAGAACAATGTGGATGTCTAAAGCATAAATAAACCTAGCCCAGATGAGGGTTTTCTACTAGTCTGGTTACACATGCAACATATGACGGGGTGCTAGGTCAAGTTCCAATAATTGCATTAGTTTAACTAAAGCAGGATCAGGAAATAGCAACTAACAAGATAACAAATAGGATACAGGAAAGATAACATCTCCCTCTCTAACATGCATCCTAATCCATCTCATACATGCATGTTCCATTATTATAGAATTAGTAGGAAATCCACTAGTTTTGGAGGCGAAACAACCCACCTGAAAGTGCTAAACTGTCCAAAGTCCCACAGCTGAAAATATCAGGAATAAATATCTCCAATATCCTCTAGTCCCAACGGGTTCAGAAATACCCGCAAACCCTCCTGGGTACAACAAACGGTCCACAGTTACACTTTATTCCAACAAAATATCCAAAAACATACAACCTGCAGTAACAGTCCCAAAGATGCAAAATATTCACCTACAGAAAGGACTCAGAAAAATCCAACAAAAATACTGCTGTAATCCTCGCGTCGAGCCCTTCGAAACGAGTACCTGCACGTCCCAATCCGAGCCCCGTAGGCCGAGTTACAAATTCCACAACACGGTGAGCGCGAAACCCCACAACAGAACAACTGTAATACCATGCACAGATAAGGGGGGAAGCATATACCTTCAGGCAAGCCTCAGAAAAATCCCAGAAAAATACAGCGATGATCCTTGTGACACGTAGATTCAAAAAGTGTATAGGCACGCCTCAATCCGATACCCGAGCGCGAAGATATCCACGAAACAAACAGCATTGCCCCAGAAATCCTCACAGAAAAATGGGGTCCCAGTAAGCTCGGAAAACCTCCAAGAAAAACCAGAAATAAGGGGGAGCTCAAAACACAAGAATCGAAGCCCTACCTGTCGCGGATCCAACGGCGCAAGAATCGCTTGAAAAGGTGATCGGAGTAGGCCTGTGGACCTCGCGGACCGAAATACGACGATAACGGGCCTCCGATGAAAAAACGTCGCTCTGCGCTACGATGCCGAAGTCGCTAGTGCCGCAGATTCCAAAAATTTCGGAACTCCACCACAAGATGCACAACAAGATGAAGAACAAACTCAGTAAAGGGCTTGAGGGCAGAGGAGCTCGGGAAAAAGGGGTACAAGGCCAAAGATCTCGGCCTATTTATAGGCCTCACCCAAAAAAGAACCAAATGGGCTTTTAGGCCCAAAACCGGGCGCCCGAAATATTTCGGGCGGCTACAGTGTTGGGCCTGGCCCAACACTGTGCGCGCCCGAAACCCCGAGAAGCCGCCATGTGTCCCAACTGCGCTCCCCGCGCTCGGCGCATGCGCGCCCGCCAATCGCGGCGCGCCGCGTGGCCCGCGGTCCACGGCGGGAACCGTGGGCCGCAGTTCACGGCGCCAAAGCCGGGTCGCTGCGCCCGCCAACCAGCGGGCACCACGTGGCCTGGCGGGGTCCACGGTGCGCCGCGCCCGGCGCGCTGTCGCGCGTGCGTTGACCCACCAACCAACGCGCGACACGTGGCACTCGCCCCCGTTGGCTGCTCCCGGTGCACGCCAAAATTGTGAACCGCGCTGCCCGCCGCCGCGCACATGCCTGCCCGCGCTCCGCCGCCGCCGGCGCTGCCCCCGGCTGCCGGAACAGTACCAAACGCCTCGAAATTCGTGTTTTGGCATCCGGGCTCCGAAAAATACAAGTAAATAGTTCATTTTCATCGTTTTCGCGCGTTGAATCCAAATCCGATGTCCGTTTTGCCCAATTCCACTTCTAAATGTTGTCGAAGGCATCCGGACATGTATTCTTTATCCAAATTTCGTGCTGGGTCCAAATATGAAGTCTGATTTGTACACAACCAACTCCAACACTCATCATAGGTCTCCAGAAGCCACAATTTACACAACAAACTCTCTGCGGAGATCCGGGTCCTCACACCACATCTTATCTATGGCCATAAATATTGAATCGCATTAGTGACGATCATTAAAAAATTCCTACCATAGGTATATGAAAATTCAGATTAAAATTAATAGTGAGGACAAGTTGAAAGTAGTCACAGAAACTTTAAATAATGTGTGGCAATTGAATTAGCCACAATTACTTTAATTTATTTTTGTGGCCACATCTTATCTATGGTCATAAATATTGAATTGAATTAGTGACGATCATAAAAAAACACCGACTGTAGGTATACGATAATTCAGATTAAGATTGATAGCGTGGACAAGCTGAAAGTAGTTACAAAAACCGTAAATAATGTGTGGCGAGTGAATTAGCCACAATTATTTTTTTATTATTTTTGTGGCCAAATCTTATATATAGCCATAAATATTTTGTCGAATTAGTGACGATCATTAAAACACCCCTACCGTAGGTATACGAAAATTCATATTAATATTAATAGTAAGGACGAGTTCAAAGTAGCCACGAAAATCTTAATAAATGTGTGGCCAAATAAATTCGCCGTAGTTATCTATTATTGTTTTAGTGGCCCAACATTATCGATGGTGACAAATGGTGAATTTAAATAGTAAATGTGTGGCGATAAAATTTGTCACAGTTATTTATTGCTGTAATTGTGATGACCCGAATTTTCACGGTGGTTTTGCGGAGTGAATTGTGGCTTCTGGAGGCTTATGTTGTGTGTTGGAGATGGTTGCGCGTAAATCGGATCTCAGGATTGGACACAGCGTGAAATTTGGATTAAAAATACATGTCTGGATGCATTCGACAAGTTTTAGAAGCGGAATTTGGCAAAACGAACATCGGATTTGGACTCACCGCGCGAAAACGATGAAAATGGACTATTTACTTGTATTTTTCGAAGCCCGGACGCCCGAAAACGGATTTCTAGGCATAAGGTTACTGTTCCGGCCGGTGGGCAGCGCCGGCGGCAACGGTCAGGCGGCGGAGCGTGGCGGCGCGGGTGCGGGCAGGCGCGGGCAGGTCGGTCCACGGGAATTGGGCGTGCACCGGGCGCAACCAACGCGGAGCATGCCACGTGGCGGCTCCCATTGGCCGGGCGGCGGCGCGGGAGTCGAGGCGCCAATCACGCGGGGCACGACGCACGGTGAACCGCACCAGGCCACGTGTCGCCCGCCCATTGGTAGGCGCAGCGACCCTGCTGGCCCAGCGCGGACCGCGGCGCATGCACCCCGCCGTGGACCGCGCTGCCACGCGGCGCGCCGTGATTGGCGGGAGCGCGTGCGCGGGGCGCGGAGCGGGCCACGTGGCGCGCCGTGGGGATTTCGAGCGTGCACAGTTGTGACGCCCCCAATAGTCCTACATCGGATGTGGATGGAATTGTGATTGGGTTTATATGAGACATGGACACTAGTAATAATAACTGGGCTTAAGCATTTTGGGCTATGGTTTGGGCCCAACGAATTATTATTGCTAGTGGGCCGGGTCGTTACATTTGGTATCGGAGCCAATAACCAGCCGGAAGTGTGCGGCGAGTCTCGGCTGAGTCTGGGTCTAGATGACAGGACTAGCGAGACGAGTCTCACATCGCCTGGTGATCTTGGGCTGATGTGTGTGTGTTTGGGCTGACGAGGACGTCGGGCCTAAACGGGGGGAGTCTGTGACGCCCCCAATAGTCCTACATCGGATGTGGATGGAATTGTGATTGGGTTTATATGAGACATGGACACTAGTAATAATAACTGGGCTTAAGCATTTTGGGTTGTGGTTTGGGCCCAACGAATTATTATTACTAGTGGGCCGGGTCGTTACAACAGTAACGGGCCGGGCCAGATTCGGGCGCCCGAATCCTGCGCCCGAATCCGGATCCCCCAATAGTGTGGTTTGGGCTATAAATAGCCCATTTGGTTCTCCTTTTCTAATCTTTTCTGAGCCTCTCTTGAGCCCATCTTCGACAGGGGGATTCTCCTTCGGGTTTTCTTTGATTTTCGGCATCCCGAGAATTTTTGGAAGGCGTGTCATCAGCGTTCTTCTCGACATCGCGAGCTTCGACGCGCATTCGATACCGAGCTTTTTCGTCGACGCTTATTCCGCGAGCTCCCTAGGGCTGACGGGAGGGAGTTTTTCACCGATTTTGGCGGCATTGGTTTCATGAGAGGTAGATCTTCATTTTTTATGTTTTCTGCTCCTCTCAGTTTTGGGTTTTTATTGGGGTTTCTAGAACATATTTGAACCCCTTTCTTGCTGGTGATTTTCATGGACAGCGGAGCTTGTCGGATTTTTATTTCTGCGCTCGGTTATCGGATTTCGATCTGTGAGGACTCGATCGACATCTACGCTTTGTGAGGATCGCAGCTATATTTTTATTGGAGTTTTTGGAGATCATCTTGAAGGTGATATTTTGACTTCTTCCGGACTGATTGTACGCAGAGTTGTGATTTTGGGGATTTGTGCTTACCGCGGTGTTTTGCTTGTACCTCAGTGACCGGGAGGAGTTTTTGGGTGTTTTTGGACTCATTGGAATCGTGGGAACCTGAGGAGTATCCACGTTCAGTTTCGGCTCGAGCAGACCCCGGATCATCGCATTTTAGGTGGGTTGCTTCGTCTCCAGAACCGGTGGACGGTTCTCTAATTCTATCTGATAGAATGCATGCATGTTTAGTGTACCAATGTATGGTTGAGGGGTAAGCTTAGTAATGGAATTTGTTTGAGAAATTGCAAGATAATATCCGTGTTATATCTTATGAAAACTTGCAAGATTTGGATATCCATGTTTATGGTTAATGAAAGCTTACCTAAGGGAATGTTACCCTCTGTGATTGATAGCATGCATAATTTAATGTACAATCTATAAGATTGAGATGTAAGCATGAGGAATGGCGTAGATCATGTAGATTGATGCTTACTTAATTTATTGTACATGTTTTGGTGGATTTGAGATCTCGCATATTGTAAAATGGTTATGTACATCTTATGCTAGTTGAGATAGAAGCATGCTTGTGAGAGATGAGGTTTTCTATTTATGCTAAGTTAAATTTAATGCTATTATTGGAACTTGACCTAGCACCATGTCATATGCTGCATGTTTAATCAGACTAGTAGAAAACCTTCACTTGGGCTAGGTTTTTTTATGCTTTAGACATCCCACACTTTGCATCTTTTCCTGGACATTGAGTTTACTCGTTCGGGTAGTGGGCCGAGTGGTCGGGTTGTTGTAGGACATTTGTTGCACTCGTGCTTGGGGGCTGAGTGGAGTCTGGTAGCTGAGATTAGACCAGTGCTAGTGTTGTTGGGAGCCGTTTGGATAAACGGTGGTCCCGGGCTATCGAGTATCTTCTGGTCAGTGTTGTTGGGAACCGTTTGGGTTGACGGTGGTCCCGGGTCATTGAGTGTCCTCCCACCAGTTGTGTTAGCCCTCGAGTTGTGGGTCGATCTCGGCTCTGGAGTATCTCCAGCCAGTGTGTTTGGCGTGGCGAGTTGGGTGTTTCGTTTGGAGAGTTGTTTGGGTCGACGACGGTCCCGGCTGTGGAGTATCTCCAGCCAGTGAGTTTAGTGCCACGAGTTGGTTGAGTCGCTAGTGCCTCGAGATTCATGAGAGCTTATTAGCTGGGTTGTTGAGAGTACTCCGACCGTTGTGTGAGATGTTTGAGGATCCTGAGTCCTTCCGTTCTGAGAGTGAGCGTGGATTTTGATTATAGCCTGCATGAGCCACTTTGAGCTCGACAGAGATGTGCGGATACATTTTCTCGGTGGGGTCGCGCCCCTTGAGTGCCCCGTCCGGAGTGGGCCTATTACTTTAGTATCGCGACTTGTCGACGCCGTCCGCATGGGACGCCCTACGTAAATCCCGTCCTCTTGCGGATGTGTGGTAGTAGGTGGGTGCAGGCTTGACTGGGTGGCATTCAGTTCGATTGGGTCGATTGAGCACCTCGTGTGCGAGTGGTTGCATATCTTTTTATCTGTATCACCGATTAAGCATTTAGATAGAGGCATGGTAGCTGTTGAGTATTTCTAACTTTTCTTATTCAGTTTTTACTGTATCGTTATCTTATGCCTCTAGTAGACTTAGTGGGCAGACCGTCGGGCTTGGTGGCGATACCCACTGAGAACTACGTGTTGGTGTAGTTCTCACACCCTCTGTCGGTGACAGTTTTGCAGAGGCTTCTTCTCCAGTTCCTACCTCAGTTGTTGCTGCTTCTTCTTATCGAGGCGAGGGAGTCGCGAGCTAGATCCCTACCTGTCTTTGGAGAGTAGCTGTACCCCCTTATTGGAGATTTTTTATTTGTACAGTCAGTTAGATTGTTTATTTTTACTTTTGAGAGATTGATGTATTGTGAGGATCTGACTTGTACTGTGAGCTTGCACACTGATGTATTGTTATTTTAGTTACCTCCCCGTTTGGGTTTTTAGATGTTGTATCAGAGGATGATGTAGTATTATTATTTTTGGGATGTGGATATTGTATTTTATTTCCAGTTGTATAGTGGTTGGATTTTAGTTTTACAGCAGTTACATTTCCAGCTCTGACATCTGTTTAGCTGTAGTTTTATCCTTACAGGTTGGACGCTTCGCCTATGCGGGATTTTCTAAATAGGTGGCGGATCTGTTGGCGAGCCCGGGTAGCAGTTTCGACCCCGGGGCGTGACAGTTATTGTGGCCAAAATCTAGTGACGGCCGCAAATACTGTATCGAATTAGCGTCGCTCATTAAAAAATTCTACATTAGGTATATGAAAATTTGAGTTAAGATTGATAGTGAGGACATGTTGAAAATAGCCACAAAAAATGTTAATATAGTGGAGTTCATTAATTCGCCACAAAATATTAGTCACAAAATATCTATTTTCTTGTAGTGACACCAAAACGGTGGCCAGTCCTCTGGTGTACGTGAAAATGTACAGCTGGTGCATAGCGATCTCAATGTAGATGCTCAAGCTCGCAGTCGGAAGACCGAAAACACGGCAAATAGCCGAAAACTCCCAAACGGGATCAAGTATCGCAAGTATAATGACATAACAACAAGATATCCACCTACTCTATCATGTAAGGTAATCAAGTATAACGACAAGAATAATTAGCAGTAGGTGATATATGGCAAGTACAGTCTAAGAGTGTCTAATAACACTGATCATGGCATAAATATATATATATAAGCAGAGAAGAATCCCTACTATGCTAATAGTGTCGACTACACTGGATAAGACACGATATCCACCTACTCTATCATGTAATGTAACCAAATATAACGACAAGAATAATTAGCAGTAGGTGATATATGGCAAGTACAGTCTAAGTGTGTCTAATAACACTGATCATGGCATAAACATATATAAGCAGAGAAGAATCCCTATTATGCTAAAAGTGTCAACTACATTGAATATCATAGTATGTCACAATAAACAAGATAAATCATAGAGCAGAAGAACTGAAAAAGGGCTAGCAGAATAACCAAAGGGTCCAATCAACCATGGTACCCAAAAAGTTACACTATGCCAATGCCCGGATCGGAGTACCCACCTCAACTCAGGCGGTCCTGGAATCCGCTGCTCAATGGGCGAGAAGGCTCCTGGGTGCTCGGGCCTAAATCACAACCAATTGTCAAAACAACTCTCTCATACCCACCCCACAAACTCAAGGTGTACAAAAAGCTGAATTGGGAACTTCACTGAAATCCCGGAATCCGCCGGAATTTTCGGTAATCCGCCCATGTAATTATTTACACTCAATATCAATTTATGCGAAAACAGTTCGCTAAAAATTATCACTAAACACCAATGCAATTTAATGCATGTAATATAAATTATGGGCCACAAGAGGAAATTTCGGGGGTGTCTCGTGTTCGACTGTTGGAGAGTCGGTGGCTGGAGAAGTGTCCGGGTCGCGAAACGATGCACCGCTGTCCCGAACGTGAGAGTCGGATGGCACTCGCGTCGTCGAATGAAACTCTCGTCGGAATGGGGATCGTGCGAACTTCGGACCATCAAGAGGGTGGTACACTGCTCAACGGAGCGATAGACGGCGAAACGATCGGTTAGCGATGCTGCTGTAGTGGCCACGACGAAGTTCGGACAACTTCGGCTCCACAAAAATCTGTAACGTTACTCGAAAATTAAATAAATAGAAATTCATCTCGAAAGGTACCGCAAGGGTGGGGCGGCGTAGCCTAGGCGACGCGCAGTGCGGGTAATAAAGCGGCGACGCAAACAGCGCAGGATGAGCGGTAGCGTTGCGGGCGAGGTGCGCGCGGCAGAGTTGTGCATGCTGCGCGCGAGGGCGCGCACGACATGGGGGAAGCGGCGCGCAAGGCGCGAGACAGAGGCACAGGAGGCGCTGCAGTAGGAGCGGCGCGCGCTGGGTGTGCGGCAGCAGGCTAGGCGGCACGCGCGCAAGGGGCGCGCACTGCATGCGTGCGGTGATAGCAGGGCGCTCGCATGCAGGGTCGTGCGCTGCAAAGCGCAGCGCTAAGCGCGTGCGGCAGAGGCGGCACGCGCTAGGCGAGGCGGCACGCGCTGGGCGCGCGCGGTAGCAGGACAGAGGCAAGGGCGGCGCGCGCTGGGCGCGCGGCAACAGCGCAGGGGCAGGGCAGCCAGCGCTGGGCGCGCGGTAGCAGGGCGAAGGCAGGGGCGGCGCACGCTGGGTGTGCGGCAGGAGGCATAGAGGTGCATGCGCGCAAGGGGCTCGCGCTGCAAGCGCGCGGCAGGAGGCACGCAGCACGCGCGCCGAGCGCATGTGGCGGCGGCAGAATGACAATTAGGGCATCCACCCAAGAAAATAAGAAAAAGAGAGAGAGAGAGAGAGAGAGAGAGAAGGGAGAAGGGAGAAAGGAGAAGAGAAGAAAAGAGAACGAGAGAGCAAAGAGATAAGAGAAAGAAAGGGAGAGGAAGCCCGACCTATTTTTTCTCCGGCGACGGTGGCTCCGCTCTCCGAGGTGTACAAATGCAGGGTACCATGGTGGCTGTGAAGATGAGGAAGACGATTGATTAGGCCTAATTCCTTATTAAGCCCTAATCTTAATCCCCTTATCACAATTGGTCAAATGACCAATATGCCCCCAAGTCAAGGTTAGTTTATCTAACCGTAGTGGAATTTCAAATCCCAACATTTTTTTTTGAAAAACGTGCAATAGATCCAACTCTTTCTAAAATAGTCAGTTTCAAAGGATTTTTATGTGGAAACTGATCCGATTTATCCGAAATCACCGTAACTAATTAATCAGTCCGATTTTTCGCAAAATTTGCGATTTCGGAAGATCCGGATATCGGATTTTTAATCTGATCGCACCACCGTTTTCAGCTTGACGACCCCGTCGCAGTGACGATTTTATTTCGTCAAGATAGGGCTCAGATCCGAAATTAGTTTTTTCCAGGCTCAAAATTCAAACAGTATTTAAGGAAAATTAACTTAATTAAATTTTTGAATTTAAAATTCTCGAGTATTACATTTTCCTTCGATGGTTCGGGTATTTATACACTTTTCGAACCACATTATTAGGCGCCAATTTGAATTATCGGCGTGACTTGGGGAGAATCACCGTGAAATCCTCAACGGCTTCCTTTTGAGTCGATTATCCTTAAAAGGATAGTGGCCATTTTTCGTCTAAGTTCATCCCCCCATTCTTTGTGCAAGAGCGTGATCCTCGGCGCTTTCTGATACTGGAAGCCACTTGCCGTTTCGGGTTAATTGCACTCACACTTCTTTTTGAAATATTTTCTTTGTCGGCTCGAGCGGCTGAAAGCTGCCTCAGACTCCCGCCTTTTCGTCGATTGACCGGAGCGGTCTGGTGGTCGCTTTCAGCTGAAGTCGATCTTGGATGAGGCACGATTCTCCTTGTCGGTTGCTTCTTCCATCGGTTGATGCCTTCAGCAGTTGGTATGCATTGTGTGCTGCGTTTTCATGCGACTGAGATCGGTCCAGATTGGGACACGAATCCTTCTTCGTTGACTTGTAACTCATGTCTGCTGATACCTTTAGCCGATGGTAGGCGCTACGAGTCACTCCCTTAAGTGGCAAAAATTTTGGTCTCAACAAATGTATTTCATCCTCTACCCACACACTTCAAATATTATAAAAATATTAGCCAATCAATTACAAGCATATCTCTACTACTACTACTATCTATCCACATACAAGTAGTCAAAACATCTACAACTATCGAACATATATAAAAAATAATACGCCATTCTCGGTGACATGGAACCCACTTGGATCGCAAATCCTGGCGGAATATGAACGATAAGAAAATAACACGCTTAGCAGTGACCACCACATGCGAATGACACCACCCTGAAAAATTCGACGGCACCTTGCCTCAACCACGTGACACCGTAAATCTCGGCTCTAACAGTCAAGCACAAAATTCAAATCCAAAAAGAAAACTAAAGATCTAGTCCTATAGCAACAAAACCCCACCTTGAAAAATCCAACAACTAATATTAAAAGCAAGACTTACCCCAAAGTTGACATGCCAAAAAATTACGTGCTCGACTCCTCGTATAGATCCGCACGCTCAACGACACTCCCCACATGATCTCCTTTACTCTCTCCCTCAACCTCGCTCTTTGATTCTCTCTCTAAACCACTTAATTCGAATGCCCAAAACGGGTGCCCAAAACGGGCGCCCGAAACAACCTAATTTTGGCAACCCAAACATCACATGGCGGCCTAGAACATTTGGGCCACTACAGTGGGCGTTTCAGGCTCCCGAAAACGTGCCCGAAACGTCCACTCACCTGTCACTCGCGTCACATCGCGCCACTGACGCTTCCTTGTGTGCCTACAACCAACGCCGCGTTGCGACATGGCCAGCTGCCTCGCGTCACGCACGTCGCGTTGCGCCTCTCCCCTATTTGGGCAGCTATAGAACGGGTTTGAGCGCCTGAATCTGCACACGAAAATCGCAAGCCGACAACTACAACTCGGTTTTGGCTCCGTTTTTCACACCGATTTCGCACTAGAACGGTTCCGACTCGACCCGACACCTCTCCAATGTGATGACCAACCTACCATACTGTAACCTTGCCATTTGCAAAAGTCAAGTATCTTACATAAGCGATCCCCTATATATGTCATTGAGCCACGTTGTCTATCCTGTATATGTCGGACATGATAAGAGTTGATGATGTGCTTTCAAAACTATTGATGATGTGTCATTGAGTCACGTTATCCATCTCGAGCTACTATACCTCCGCAAACTTTTGGAATCCAAACTATTGTTGCTGCCATTCTAATTGTACTCCCATTCAGAATATATAAGTTTTTGTGTTTGTTCGCCTCGCACACGACATGATCTCGTTTTGGACACTTATAGCTCTATCTAAAACTAAAAAGTTTCAACCCTTCGAATCCAATGCATCTAACGAGATCAAATTATGCTTCAGATCAGGAACATGCCGCACACTTGTCAGCATCTTCACGACCCCATCACGCATATGGATATTCACTGTGCCGACTCCTAAAACTTTGCATCCTGTCCCATTCCCCATTAGAGCCTTTCCACCCGTGATCGCTTTATAGGTGGCAAACGACTCCTTCTCCGGACAGAAGTGAAAGGAACATGTCAAATCGATCACCCACGCATTATCCAAAATTTTAGCATCACTGATTGCCATGTATAGCACATCATAATTAATCATCTCCGATTCTGCTGCATGCGCTATTGCTAGTGCCTTCTCGTCCTGGTCATATTGGCTTGAAATACTCCACCTCAGATAGCGGATTCTTCTGTCCACCTATGGTTTTTGACATTTTACATCCTTATTCGCTTTTACCATCAATGTTGTATCTTAACTCTGCATGTCGGGCTTCTGAGTCATCTTCCGCATCTCATTCGAGAGAAGTGCTATCGTGGCCGCCTCCATGCTTATGATCTCCTTGTCGTAAAACAACGTGATCATCAGATGCTCATATGCCGCCGGTAACGAAGAAAGTAAAATCAACACCTTGTCATCGTCATCCAAATTGATTCTCATACTGATCAATTGGGCCACCACCTTGTAGAACTTGTTTAAATGCTCATGTAGGCTTGCTGCCTTTTGCATTCGCAGCCTGAATAAGGGTGCAAACAACCCAAACACGAGCGAGCTGGACCTTGCTCGAATTTGACTCGAATTATATTCTAGCCAAATTCAAGTTGACACGAAATAATTTCAAGCCAGAAGAAGGCATGTTCAAATTCGTCTCGAAATCTAATTCGCGCCGAATTCAAGCTGCTCGAAATAGAAATTTTTTTTTTCTATTTTTCAAGCTAATTTCTAGCCATGTTCAAATTTAGCTCGGAATTATTCGATTCCGAGCCAAATAGTTTATGACTCGAAATTCTTTGTTTTTCTTCTTTATATTTTTTAAAAAATTTTAAAATATCTATGAATGTTTGCTAATATTATATTATGCAAATTTAACTATAATTGCCATTATAACTACAATCTAAGAAAAACACTAATCACCAAAATTACAATCAACATATAGATAAAACTACAATCAACATACGTACTCAAATTAACAATTCTGACTTATGCAATATATTTTTTCTATAGTCATTTATCTAGAATGGAGATTCATTTCTTCACATGCATGAAAAACTCAAGATTCCCATTTCACTCCTAAACCAAAAAAAAAGTTAGTTAAACGCCGCGTTGCGACATGGCCAGCTGCCTCGCGTCACGCACGTCGCGTTGCGCCTCTCCCCTATTTGGGCAGCTATAGAACGGGTTTGAGCGCTTGAATCTGCACACGAAAATCGCAAGCCGACAACTACGACTCGGTTTTGGCTCCGTTTTTCACACCGATTTCGCACTAGAACGGTTCCGACTCGACCCGACACCTCTCCAATGTGATGACCAACCTACCATACTGTAACCTTGCCATTTGCAAAAGTCAAGTATCTTACATAAGCGATCCCCTATATATGTCATTGAGCCACGTTGTCTATCCTGTATATGTCGGACATGATAAGAGTTGATGATGTGCTTTCAAAACTATTGATGATGTGTCATTGAGTCACGTTATCCATCTCGAGCTACTATACCTCCGCAAACTTTTGGAATCCAAACTATTGTTGCTGCCATTCTAATTGTACTCCCATTCAGAACATATAAGTTTTTGTGTTTGTTCGCCTCGCACACGACATGATCTCGTTTTGGACACTTATAGCTCTATCTAAAACTAAAAAGTTTCAACCCTTCGAATCCAATGCATCTAACGAGATCAAATTATGCTTCAGATCAGGAACATGCCGCACACTTGTCAGCATCTTCACGACCCCATCACGCATATGGATATTCACTGTGCCGACTCCTAAAACTTTGCATCCTGTCCCATTCCCCATTAGAGCCTTTCCACCCGTGATCGCTTTATAGGTGGCAAACGACTCCTTCTCCGGACAGAAGTGAAAGAAACATGTCAAATCGATCACCCACGCATTATCCAAAATTTTAGCATCACTGATTGCCATGTATAGCACATCATAATTAATCATCTCCGATTCTGCTGCATGCGCTATTGCTAGTGCCTTCTCGTCCTGGTCATATTGGCTTGAAATACTCCACCTCAGATAGCGGATTCTTCTGTCCACCTATGGTTTTTGACATTTTACATCCTTATTCGCTTTTACCATCAATGTTGTATCTTAACTCTGCATGTCGGGCTTCTGAGTCATCTTCCGCATCTCATTCGAGAGAAGTGCTATCGTGGCCGCCTCCATGCTTATGATCTCCTTGTCGTAAAACAACGTGATCATCAGATGCTCATATGCCGCCGGTAACGAAGAAAGTAAAATCAACACCTTGTCATCGTCATCCAAATTGATTCTCATACTGATCAATTGGGCCACCACCTTGTAGAACTTGTTTAAATGCTCATGTAGGCTTGCTGCCTTTTGCATTCGCAGCCTGAATAAGGGTGCAAACAACCCAAACACGAGCGAGCTGGACCTTGCTCGAATTTGACTCGAATTATATTCTAGCCAAATTCAAGTTGACACGAAATAATTTCAAGCCAGAAGAAGGCATGTTCAAATTCGTCTCGAAATCTAATTCGCGCCGAATTCAAGCTGCTCGAAATAGAAATTTTTTTTTTCTATTTTTCAAGCTAATTTCTAGCCATGTTCAAATTTAGCTCGGAATTATTCGATTCCGAGCCAAATAGTTTATGACTCGAAATTCTTTGTTTTTCTTCTTTATATTTTTTTAAAAATTTTAAAATATCTATGAATGTTTGCTAATATTATATTATGCAAATTTAACTATAATTGCCATTATAACTACAATCTAAGAAAAACACTAATCACCAAAATTACAATCAACATATAGATAAAACTACAATCAACATACGTACTCAAATTAACAATTCTGACTTATGCAATATATTTTTTCTATAGTCATTTATCTAGAATGGAGATTCATTTCTTCACATGCATGAAAAACTCAAGATTCCAATTTCACTCCTAAACCAAAAAAAAGTTAGTTAAACGCCGCGTTGCGACATGGCCAGCTGCCTCGCGTCACGCACGTCGCGTTGCGCCTCTCCCCTATTTGGGCAGCTATAGAACGGGTTTGAGCGCCTGAATCTGCACACGAAAATCGCAAGCCGACAACTACGACTCGGTTTTGGCTCCGTTTTTCACACCGATTTCGCACTAGAACGGTTCCGACTCGACCCGACACCTCTCCAATGTGATGACCAACCTACCATACTGTAACCTTGCCATTTGCAAAAGTCAAGTATCTTACATAAGCGATCCCCTATATATGTCATTGAGCCACGTTGTCTATCCTGTATATGTCGGACATGATAAGAGTTGATGATGTGCTTTCAAAACTATTGATGATGTGTCATTGAGTCACGTTATCCATCTCGAGCTACTATACCTCCGCAAACTTTTGGAATCCAAACTATTGTTGCTGCCATTCTAATTGTACTCCCATTCAGAATATATAAGTTTTTGTGTTTGTTCGCCTCGCACACGACATGATCTCGTTTTGGACACTTATAGCTCTATCTAAAACTAAAAAGTTTCAACCCTTCGAATCCAATGCATCTAACGAGATCAAATTATGCTTCAGATCAGGAACATGCCGCACACTTGTCAGCATCTTCACGACCCCATCACGCATATGGATATTCACTGTGCCGACTCCTAAAACTTTGCATCCTGTCCCATTCCCCATTAGAGCCTTTCCACCCGTGATCGCTTTATAGGTGGCAAACGACTCCTTCTCCGGACAGAAGTGAAAGAAACATGTCAAATCGATCACCCACGCATTATCCAAAATTTTAGCATCACTGATTGCCATGTATAGCACATCATAATTAATCATCTCCGATTCTGCTGCATGCGCTATTGCTAGTGCCTTCTCGTCCTGGTCATATTGGCTTGAAATACTCCACCTCAGATAGCGGATTCTTCTGTCCACCTATGGTTTTTGACATTTTACATCCTTATTCGCTTTTACCATCAATGTTGTATCTTAACTCTGCATGTCGGGCTTCTGAGTCATCTTCCGCATCTCATTCGAGAGAAGTGCTATCGTGGCCGCCTCCATGCTTATGATCTCCTTGTCGTAAAACAACGTGATCACCAGATGCTCATATGCCGCTGGTAACGAAGAAAGTAAAATCAACACCTTGTCATCGTCATCCAAATTGATTCTCATACTGATCAATTGGGCAACCACCTTGTAGAACTTGTTTAAATGCTCATGTAGGCTTGCTGCCTTTTGCATTCGCAGCCTGAATAAGGGTGCAAACAACCCAAACACGAGCGAGCTGGACCTTGCTCGAATTTGACTCGAATTATATTCTAGCCAAATTCAAGTTGACACGAAATAATTTCAAGCCAGAAGAAGGCATGTTCAAATTCGTCTCGAAATCTAATTCGCGCCGAATTCAAGCTGCTCGAAATAGATTTTTTTTTTTTCTATTTTTCAAGCTAATTTCAAGCCATGTTCAAATTTAGCTCGGAATTATTCGATTCCGAGCCAAATAGTTTATGACTCGAAATTCTTTGTTTTTCTTCTTTATATTTTTTTTAAAATTTTAAAATATCTATGAATGTTTGCTAATATTATATTATGCAAATTTAATTATAATTGCCATTATAACTACAATCTAAGAAAAACACTAATCACCAAAATTACAATCAACATATAGATAAAACTACAATCAACATACGTACTCAAATTAACAATTCTGACTTATGCAATATATTTTTTCTATAGTCATTTATCTAGAATGGAGATTCATTTCTTCACATGCATGAAAAACTCAAGATTCCCATTTCACTCCTAAACCAAAAAAAAAGTTAGTTAAATTACTATGAAAAATTGAATTAATATTTAAAGTCTAATTTGCTTGAAACAAAAGAATTTATCTTTTTCTTAGAGTACTCTCTTCTCTTTGATTTGGCCCCCCACATGCCACAGCTACAATCCCTGTCACGTCCCAGAATTGCCGATTTGATCAGTTCGGACGCGCATCCAAACTTCCCGTCGAACGGGTAAGCTGCACTTTGACTCGAACGAAACTCTCGCCCACATCCACATGCTTCAGTTAGAAGCAAAAGGATACACAATATCAGATTACAAGAAAAAAAACACAACATAAAAGAAAACTCTTATTCCAATCTATCAATTCGGTTATAAAAAAGACAAACAACAGAGCCTATAACTCAACAAAACAACAGCCGAACAATAGGTAACGCTACGGACGGCCGCCTAGACTCCTAGCATAGCTACTTGACCACGTTCATGCCGCGGTCCCATGCTTCACCAACCAAACCAACACTCAAAAAGAAGTAAACCACAGAAAGTGAGAACTAATTAAAATCCTAAGTGGGTTCAACCACTGAGAAGGAATGTTCTATACTTGGTCTACATAAGACATCTACGACAAAAATGTCAAGAAGCAATACACAGTAAGGAAACATATAAGAAAAGGTTAAGAATGGCCCAGATGCCTCACCAATACCCAACCAAACCACGACACCTACCAAGGATCTCGACTCAGGTCTGTCGAGCACAACTCACCAACGCAGAAGCCGAATGGGACCACACCTTTCCCAATTCGGTTGACCTGTACAAACCCCGAGTGGAGGTAGAGTCATCGAACTGCACTCCCATTGGCAACCCGTACATTCATTCGGGCAAAGTCAGCTATCCGTACGCTCCCCATATTGGTCCTTGGTGCCTAGTGGGGTGTCGAAGGAACTCACGCTCGCCACCACCTAGTTAAACAATCATGCCACCAGGAGAGCGGGGATACCATCCTCGTCACTTTCAGTGGGTTTTTCACCACAACTGCGCGGCGTCTAGAAAATCGGAACATATCTACATTATCCGCCGGTGGGCTATAACCACAACACCGTATAGGAGGCCGGGATTCTACCATTGTCGCCATACCTATCGTTAGCTCTATATATCCATTTCCAGAGGAGTTGAAAGTATCGACCTACTACTCAGTCAAGCGCTCTCTCGCCAAAATAGCCCGAAGGCTAGCTATCCGGCTCACCATCACTAGAGTTTCCACTTTTAGCCTCCTCTTAGGCTATACCTAAGACAGAAACTACAAGCCACACTCACATACTCTGTAGTGCACCGGCTTCGCGAAATAGCAAAGTGCGGTTAAATTGCCCTGAGCAAGTTCAAAATATGAATAAGAATGAATTTGGAGTGTTTTGGTTCGAAGCAAAAGTCTTCGAATCAAAGTTGAGTTGAGAAAGCGAGGTTATAAAGCTCAAAATATGAAATTTCCAGATTTTTGACTTGGGTACCGGAATCCTAGGTTGGTACCGGAACCCTATAGAAAATAGATAAATCCAACTCTCAGGTTGGGGAGATTCAGAAATTTTTCTAAGTGCTGGAGTATCGAAATTGGTCATCGCGTACCGGTACTCCATGAAAAGTTGGAAAATCCAACTTTCGGGTTGGACTCGAGAGGGAAAATGGCTAAGTGTTGAAGTACCGGAACCTATTCTTGAGTACCGGTACCTCATGTAAAAACAAAATGAAGAGCTCTCGGGTTGGTGAATTTCAGTGCTGATGTATTGGTACCCTAAGCCCTTGACAATAGGTGCAGAGTTGGTAAACCATGGTTAATTGGGGATTTTAGTGGGGGTATTTTGATCATTTCACTCCATCTGCTACCTCCCAACCACCCCTAACATAATCCACTCCCTCTCACTCTCTTTTTTCCATCTCTCTCTCACTCTCCAACTCTCTCTCTATCTCTCTCTCTCTCTCTCTCTCTCTCTCTGTGCGTGCTGCTCTAGAGAAGAAGAAAAGAAGAAAAGGAGGATGTCATGCCCCGGGGTCAAAACTACGATCCGGACTCGCCAACAGATCCGCTGCCCATACGGGAAGCCCCGCACAGGCAAAGCGTCTAACCTGTAAAAGATCAAACTAACAACTATACAGATATCAGAGCGAGAAAAATAAACTTCTGAAAATGAAATACAACTCCAAATAGTACATGTCAGGTCCTCACAATATATAAGTCGCTCAAAATAAAACTCTCAAAAGTAAAATATATACAATCTACTGACAGTACTAAAAATCTCCAAAAAGATACAACTACTCTCCAAGAAGGGGTAGGAATCTAGCTCGCGACTCCCTTACCTCGATCAGCAGAAGCAGCAACAGCAAGGGAAGGAACTGGAGTAGATGCCTCTGGAAAAAGTCACCACAAAGGGTGTGAGAACTATATCAAACAGTAGTTCTTAGTAGGTACCGTCTCAAGACTACGGTCTGCCCACTAAGTCTACTAGAGGCATAAGATAACAATACGATAAAAGGGGTGATAAAAAGCTGAAAATAACTCTACAGCTATCATACCTCTATCTATCATGCTCAAAGAATGATATAGATGATAAAATGTATCTACTCGATATACTCAATCAACCCAATCACACTGACTGCCACATAGGGTCCAGTCAAACCTGCACCTACCTACTACCACACATCCCTACTGGGACGTGATTTACGTAGGGAGTCCCACTCGGACTGCGTCGACAAGTCGCGATAGCAAAGTAACAGACCTAGCTCCGGAGCGGCACTCGAGGGGAGTGACCCCACCGAATTAGTAGGAAGTCCGTAGACTTGGAGAAAAATTCAACCCACCTCAAAAGCGTCAATCCGGAGTCTGATTTGGCTGAAACTGGACGTGCACGTTTCTTAGGCTCTCACGATTCCAACGAACTAAGAAACTCCCCAAAACTCCTCCCGAATAGTCGGCAATGGCCAAAACAACACGTGCTACCCAAAACAAAACTGCAAGTCACCAAACTGTCACAGCGCTCCAGAAACAGATAAAGTTCACCTCAAAAATACCTTCAAAAACTTCAAGGAAGGGTACAATTGCGTTCATCTTGAAGTGTAGATGGCGATCGAGTCCTTAAACTTCTAAATCCGCCAACAAAATAGCCGAGAAAATACATAAAAACTCCACACTGTCCATAAAAAGCTACAATACAAGAGGGGTCCAAAGATGCGCTATAAAATCTCGTAAAAAGTCAAAACGGAGAGGAGCGATCGTACCAAAGTCGAAGGTGTACCTATGAAGATGATCTCCTGAAATTTTCGGCTTGAAATTCCAAAGGGTTAGCCCAGAGGAGTCCGCGGATAAAATGTCGATGAAGAACACCGCAGTCGAAGGAACATTGGAGCTCGCGGAGTCGAGGAGGAAGATGATGAAACGGTCTTCAAAAATCTTCCAAAATCCTTAGAAGTGTAGAAGACTTGATGAACTTTCTCTCAGTCGAAGGAGGCTCCAAGGAGAATTCTCAAAAAAAAACTGAAAATGGAGGTTCAAGGAGCCTATTTATAGAAAATCCAGAAAAACCCCATTTTTGGGCTCAATGGCCCGATTTCGGGCGCCCGAATCCGCACAGGGGTGTGCCTGGACACGTGGCACGCATTCGCGTAGGGCCCGAATCGCCGATTGCACGCCACGTGGCCCTGCCCCGACCGGGTGGTTGGCGCCCGCCAATGGGAGGCCGCCACGTGGAAAGGCGGGGCGCACGGCGGGGTGCACGCGGTGTTGACCGCGCCGGGTCTACCGCGCCCACGCACCCGCCAATCTCGCGGCGCCACGTGTCTCCGCCATGCCAATTGCGGCGCGACGCGTGGAACAGCTTCCGGGCCCGCGACTACAGGCGCCCGGTCTAGCGGCTACAGTAAACCATCTTTCGGGCGCCCGAATTCTCATTTCGGGCGCGCGAATCCTCTAAAAAATAATAAAAAATAGCTGAATCCGTTTCTCGCGTCCATTTGACGCACAAATGAGCTTGACACACATAAATAGGTGTCTACAAGCCGCTGAACACATCGCCAAGCCTCACAAGTATTCGGGACTTCACAGGACCAGTATAGGGAGAAGTGGCCGAGATCACCCATTAAGCTGGGGTTTGGATCTCCAAATAGCTTGGAGATTGAAGAGGAAACTTCAAGGAAGCCTCTCAAGTGAAGTTTCAACCCTTTTTCTTTCTCATTTGGCCAAGAGCTCAAAAAGAGAGGTTTTTTTTGAGGTTTAAGGCCCAGCTTGGTTCGAGGATAAATTTAAAAAGGTATAGATTTATTTTATATCTGGGATATGTATAAGTTAAGGAATAAGAAAAACAAGATCAATTTTGTATTTGGATGAAAATTGGGTTGTTCTTGAGAATAAGAAAAATAACATTTGGATAGTTAGATTAGAATAGTAAGAATAAGAAGAGTAATTATTATTTTAAAATAATAATATTTTATCTAATTAATTAATATAAAATATTAATTAAATAATAATTAATATTTGTATAAATTAAACTTTATATTTTAGCATTTAAATAATACCGTTTAATTTTTTTAATTTATTAAAAATTAAAGTTAAAAATTTTAAAATTAATAAATTTTAAAATTTTATAAATTTATAAATTTATTAAAAATTTAAATTAAAAATTTAAAAAGTTATAAAATTTAAAATTTTTCTAAATTTAAAAATTTAAAAATTTAAAATTTAATTGTCTCGAAAAATATGTAAAAGAGAATGCAAAAATTTTAACTTTTAAATTTGTATAATTTAAATTTTTTTTATAAAAAATTAAAAATTTTAAAAATTTGTATATAAAAAATTTTAAAAATTTTAAATTTTAAAAATTTTATTTTATTTTTTTATAAAATAGGAACAAGATTATTTTTGGAACATTTTTTTGAAATATCCTTATAAATCTTTAAAATTTACTAAATAACTTTATGTAATTTTTTTTTACAAATTTAATCATATTTTTGCCAGCTCGACGCCGGAGTGGGTAGAATCTAATGGCGCCGACTCATTCAGTACCTTTAGATTAGATTTGTAAATTTTTTTTACACAAAATTATTTTTTTAAAAAAATTCTTATTTTTGAATGACAACAATTTTATTTCCACCGATAAAAAAAACTTATTATTTTTTTTTTAACGTGCTATTCCAAAATAGCTCCTTAAGAATAGCCGGAGTGGATAACAATTTCCCCATCTGATAAAAGATTGCGGACTCCTAGCGCAATTTAATTGCTCCCGAGGGAAACCTGTCCGACCTCCTAAACCCCCTTAACAAGTCATAACCTAAAACCCCTTCCCTGCCTCGTCGCCGTTCTCACTTGCAAAAACCCGAGACTCGCGAAGAGCCAAAACCCCCCCTCTCTCTCCCTTCCTCGCTCGCTTCCGACACCAGCAATGGCGCCTCGCGGCGAGGGCAAGGCGAAGAGGCCCCAGATGCGAAAGCCTGGAGGAGGTGGAGGAGGAGGACGGGGTGGAGGAGGAGGACAGGGTGGAGGTGGAGGAGGTGGAAAGGGGCCATTTCCCCCTCACAAGCCCTTCAAGAAGCCGAGGAAGGACGCGGCCGAGCTCCCCTCCTCCCTCCTCATCGCAGACGACGACCCTGATTTCCCCAGAGGTTTTTACTACTATCCCTATCTTTTTGATCCCAAAAAGGAGGTTCTTTTAATCTTTTATTTGTTTTCGGGCGATTTTATTGATGGGCTTTTGCAGGAGGAGGGAGCGTATTGAGTCGGAAGGAGGCGGCGGAGGCGCGGGCCGAGGCAGAGGTGGAGTTCGAAAGGGAGGGGAGGAGTAAGGGTAAGAAGAAGAAGAAGAAGAAGGGGACGAGGAGGTCATTTGGTGAGGCGGATGAGGATTTTGGGTCTCTTTTTGGTGAAGGGGTTACCGGGAAGCTACCGAGGTTCCCTAACCGAATCACCCTAAAGGTAGGTTATTGTTCTCTGCTTGGTAATTTGGAATATATAGTTTAGTTTATCCAATCCTTTTCTTCGCAATGGTGGTTATTTGTTAGATTGTTAAATTTCAAGATGATGAGGAAGTTTAAAAATGGATAAATCCTTGAAATTGGCTATATAAAAAATAATTATCAAGACTAGGTGGATGATCTAATGTATGTTCTTGGTTAGGAGATTCAAAAAATTTATCGCTTGGCGGGCTTTTAGCATTATGCTTTTTTATGTTTTTCCCAAGTTTTTGAGTTAAAAAACACTTTATGATAGGTTTCTTTAGTTTTACTATTGTTGTATTATTTGCAAAGTATATATATTTTTGGTTGTGTTTGACGGAAAAAATAAGAAAAATGTCTGTAATTTGCATTTGTTTCTTTATTAAAACGAACGCAAGTTTGAAAATACTATGGAAATAGTGAAGTCGATTCTTGGGTGCCATTACACGCAAAGAATCTGAGAGGGAAAAGCACATAAACAGGGTGAAACTCACCTTTGGTGTTAATTCTTTATACTTGAAGTAGTGGAGTCCAATAAATACATAACATGACCTTCTTTAGTTTTAGTTCTTTATTCTGCTTGTTCCTATACTATGTCTTGAATTGTATATTGCGATATCCATTGGGATCGTACAGATATTTCTGTTGCGCCTGACAAAGCTCCGGTGAATTGCATGGTTCTGAATTCTATTTGATGCTTTATCCTCCATTTATTTGATGCTTTATTCGATAAACTTGGTCAATGTGCTATTTTGCATTGTGAAACAGCTTATCATTAATAGCCATGATTGACTCCTGAAGATAATCAAATGTTGTTCTTCACTAAGATACCATAATTGATGTAAACCTTAGTTATCTTAGGCGTGCAGTTGATCTTAGGCTAAGATCGAATAGACTATAAACAGATCCAGGGGAAGAGATAATTTCCTAGTATTAGGCAAAATGGATTTAGAAGAAAGGCAGGAAAAGGAGAGAATATAGCGTATGGCCAAGAAGGAGAATAAGAGATACATGACACAAACTCAAATTCCATCCTTAAAAATTCATCGCTTGTGATTTTCATGAACCGCTAAGTTTACCATAGCAAAGGTTTTTTCAGACCTCTAAGGATTCCTGGCTAAAGTGCTTAACTATATTGTGGTAGGATTTTTTTTAGAATAGTTTTTGACTCTGTAGTTACCATCAAAGTACCGAATAAAATGACCTCAACATTTATTGGTCACTCACTAATCTCTTACAGGAAATATTATCATTATGTTTTCGTAGTCACCGAGTGCATATTTGATGTCCACTATCAATTATCAATCTAATGCCTTCCACAAACTTGATCATTGCAAAAGTGGGTTGAGACGTATGAGTTATCATATGCATTTACGCAGTTCATGGATTGATAGTTTTGCTGATAAAACTTGCTATTGGCAAGAAGCCAAGAACTGAGCTCTGATTTTGATTCTGGTGTCCCTATGAGAAAGTGTGTAAACAAGGTTAATACTCGTGTAGGTGACTAACGTCATAATGATTTATGCTATGCGACTGATTATTGTTTCTTGGATGTCTAAATGCTGCTTTATCATTGTTCATTCACGCACTACACAGTACCAAAATACATGTGTGATACTACATGGTATTGACTTGCAGTGCAACTTTTTTTTAATTCAATATATTAGACTGGTTATCAAAATACATTAGTGGTTTGGTGAATGTAGATTGACTATGTTCGTGACTTCCCCGTTACATAAAAAATAACTACCAGTCTATTTGTTCATAGCCTACCTGTTGAGGAAATGACAAAAAAATACTCAAGTAGCTTTAGGCCATGAGAGATGTAAGAATTGCATTTCGTACTGATGTTTACTAACTTATTGTAGATTAATACATAGTAGCTGATGTATGGGTGTTTATATTTCTTTACTTTGCCCTCCATATAATATGGATTCAATCCATTGTCAATTTAACAGATATCGCTGTTGTGATGAAGAAATACATCTATCATCTAGATGTCATATGTCTGTCTTTTAAAAGTGCATTATTTGTTCTCTGAAATTGTTCTAAAAGTGTTTAGTTTTTTCTTTACTGTCAGAATATTGCATCAAATATGAAGCTTTGGGGAGTCATTGTTGAAGTAAACCCGAAAGACCTTGTAATCAGTCTTCCGGGAGGACTTAGAGGATTTGTTCGTGCAGAGGAAGTATCGGACACTCCAATCTACGCAGAAAATAAGGTATTAAGGACATCTTAGTCTGTATCATGGGCGCACATGCATGTGTACACATATATCCTTCCAAAATTGATTTGCTCAAGGAAAGCTAAAATATTGGATTATTTTGTGTGTTTCCTCGTTGTATGAAATTTTCTGTTAGTATCAGAAACTGATGTTTCATGATTTGTGTTTAACTTTAACCTAGTGTAGCTAGCTAGAGGTGGTTTAAGGCCTCTTCTTCTTCTTACCTTGCAGGGTTCTGAAAGCAATGTGCTCTCTACCATTGTTTCCGTTGGCCAGCTTGTTCCTTGTGTGGTGTTACAGGTGGATGATGATAAGAAAGTTGGAAAAGGAAACAAAAGAATTTGGCTGTCATTACGCTTAAGTTTGCTACATAAGGGCCTTTTGCTAGATTCTGTTCAAGATGGAATGGTATGGAACACATATTCATTCATCAGTATATCATTAAAATCGTGTGCTCTTAAGTTTATTCTTTGTATGATTTAAATTTTGCATCATTCAATATTGTATGTACTGATTGATTTCTTTCTGTTGCATTATTTATTATCTGTACAAATTCTTGTAAGGTGTTTGGCTCGAGAAATGATGTGAATATTTTCAAGGCTCAAATATATATCTTTGTCATTGTAGGAAATACACTAGATTTGCATTTTGTTTTTTCCTCCCCTATTTAATTACAGAGTTCACTGTTGGGTTAGACTATTCTGTTAAAAAAAAATAATTTAAGCAAGGAGTGATTTCCTTATGACATTAAAATTGAAAACTTGTCCATCTTTGAGAATGTCACAATTTAATAATTTGGAGCAAAATTGATATAAATTGAACTTTAAGAAGCTACAACCTGCTTTAGTCTCTAGTTGTTTCCATGAATTTGTCTTCGCTCTCAAATCCTTCTCATCAATTTGTATCTGCTCTCACATGCCAGCACTCTTATCAATTGTTTGTACAGTGAAAGCTGAAATACCTAAGCAGATAATAAAGTAAATTACAACCAAGTGTGGTATGACCATATCCCTTTAGGCACTAAAACCAATTTACCATTGAAGATAAATACGAAAATGTAGTCTACCCTAAATCCTCTGTTACATGCAAGCTACTCACCAAGATGAATGCACAAAGTAAGAGGCTTATCCATAATCCCCTGTTATAATGCTATGAGTATAACAGATACATGTTTACTGGTTGAATCATTCTATTCTCCCAAAGTCTTCACTAATTTTTAACACAAGTATTTTAGTTAATCTAAAACAGTTTGGGTAGCCTGTATTTAAATGGCGGGTTAATTTGCCTTAGCTATTTAAGATATTAAGAATATACCTGATTGCTACTTGTTTATATGGATTTAAATTGTTCTGACAATCTTCTTACTCAAGCAAAGGTAATATATTGACCGGACTATGCATAGAGTTCGGTTTCTTTTATCATGACTTGTGCAGTCAAATTAATCCCAGGTGCATCAGTTGAATTTTGCATTAGAAAGTGGCTAATTAAATTTGAAACTTTGTAATACTAACTTGGTATGTGGTTCTTTCTTACTTCTGTCAGACCTTTTGAGAGTTGAACTCTTGTCTAAGTTGCTTGTATGACTTTTAATATTTCAATATAGTGCCTGCTAACAAAAGAATTAGCAATTTTGCATTTTGTACCTTCCAGGTTCTTACTGCACAAGTAAAGAGTGTTGAGGACCATGGTTACATTCTTTATTTTGGAGTATCTTCCTTTAGTGGCTTTATGCCAAGGAATGAAGGTAAACTGAGACTACATAATCTGTCATATTTCTTCCTATTGGGCGTGCACATACATGTATGAGTGTAGTTACTGTTAATTTTCACCGTGCTTTCTTTCTATTCTTTGAGTCTTTCTTCTTGAATGGTCTTTAGGTATAGAATTATTCAATAATGATTTCTTGGTTACTTGGAATAAATTGCTTTACAACATTTATTTTATTTTCTTTTTCGCAGAGGATGGCATTCTTGGGAGTGGACAACTATTACTATGTGTTGTTAAAAGCATAGATAAAGCTCGGATGATCATTTATTTAAATCCAGATCGAGAGTTGGCATCAAAATCGTTTGTATGTTTTACATTTTTCTAAGGCTTAAATTAAACTTTAACATGCGCTCTTTGGATGTTGCTAGTACCTCCTTTATTCTACATCTTTTACATACAAACTGTTTTGATTGTTTCTGTAGATAAAAGATCTCAGGGGGTTATCTATTGACCTTCTAGTTCCCGGCATGATGGTTAATGCTCGCGTTCATTCTACCCTAGAGAATGGGATAATGTTATCATTCCTTACTTATTTTACTGGAACAGTAAGATTGTAACTTTCAATCTTATGATGTATGTTGATTTTATTCAGTGGAAAGTAAAATAGCTATCTGGTTTTATTCTTTCCATCAACATTTCTTGTTTAGGTTGATATTTTTAATTTGGAGAATGTTTTTGCTGGTGGAACATGGAAAGATGAATATACGAAGAATAAGAAGGTAATTAAAATTTCAGCTGCTTTGTTTTAGTCTGCTTGTCCATTTGGACTGCTCCTCGTATCTCATGTTATGATTGTGCTTTTGATAGCCACTAGCAAAAGCAGCTTATTTACTAACAACCTCATGATCGAGGTAACCTGAAGATCGAAAACCCAAAAATATGTTGAAATCCACAACATTATAGGATTTTATAGAATGTAAAAATCTAGATTGTGTTGAAGGATTATTTTAATACAATAGCAAAGTAATGATTGAGCTACCAGGTGAAAAGGTTCGAAAACTACTAACATTTGGTTGAACTTTAGCAAACCATCATCATTTATGTTAAACTGACAAAAATCTAGTACTGGTCAGAATTGGGTTGGACAATGATAAGAGTTGATGAATGTGTAATGTGTCGAACAAGCAAGGTACCGAAGTATTGATGTGGATGTGGAGTCACTACTATGACATACAAAATGTTTTTCCACTGCCTTTGGGTACCGTTTAGGTATTGTAGTATCAGTAAGAATTCTGAAACTTTTGGTTGTTGTCCTAATTAAATTTGTGGATATCTGAGTTGAGTATTTGACTAATCATGAGGATTAAGGGTCTAGTGGTGTCATGTCTTATCGGTATCTCAAATCTCTACTGATACTAGATAGTGTTTGATGACTAGTTTTAGTGAGAACATCTACCATGAGATGAGTCACAACTCACTATTGATATATTCAGTCTTCAGTGAGGTCAATTATGTTAGAAGATTCTTCATTCTAGGGGCTAGACCTGGTCGAATGGTGACTCAATCTGTTTGCTTGTATAAATGTTATGCATCATTCTGTTATGCAAAGAATAATCTGTAATTCTTAGAATCTGTAGATGGTTGGTTATATTATTCAAAGAGATTTTTTTTTGATTTTTGATACATTAATGAGGGCAAACAGTGTTTTTGGCAATGAATTATCTGAAGATTTTATATGATCGATTTATCTCTGGGATGGTTAATCCCTATATCATTTTCTTACTAAATTATTTTTGTTTGTTCATTTTCATATTCAGGTGATTGCTCGGATCTTATTCGTGGATCCATCAAGTAGAGCTATTGGGCTTTCCTTGAACCGATTCCTGGTTCATAACAAGATACCTTCTACTGTAAGCATCATTGATCTACATGCATATCTATTGTAGAAGTTATATTTTTGCTTTTAGTTATTTAATGTTATCAATGGATAACACGTATGCAGTGTTCTTATTTTACTACTAAGTTTATCTTCCTCGTAGGATGTCAAAACTGGGGAAATTTATGATTCTTCTCGGGTACTAAGAATTGATAAAGGAGTGGGTCTTCTTCTTGAAATACCTTCTTCCCCGGAGCCTTCACCGGCATATGTCAACGTATGTTTGTCGTTAAATTGTTAGATACTTTCTATTGTTTTCCATCTTCTAGTCTACTCAAATAATACACTACTGATCCATTTTATATTTCATGGAAAATTTTCGTGGGGCAGATACGTGATATTTCCGATGAAGTTGTGAAGCTGGAGAAAAAATTTAAGGTAGGTAGCACAGTTCGTGTTCGCATTCTTGGAGTGAGACATTTGGAAGGTTTTGCAGTAGGCACCTTAAAGGTATTTGGTTGTTCTCTGTGTTGTATTGGAATTGTTTTTTCTCGTTAAAATGTTAAATCTACTGATTTTAGAGATATTTGATTAGACATTATGGTTATAGACATTTTGTTAGAAGTTCTCAGTTCTGCCTGTTTCTTCATTTTTGATTACTGATGTTTTTTCCATCATTTGATTGGGACATTTGGTATAACAATTAGATGAACTTATATTTTGAAAGTATTTTTATTCCTTATCCCATTCTCGATGCACAAATTGATATGTAAACTAAGTGATTGTGTTAGTGAAGCGAACTTGTCTTAACCTGAACTTTTGTATGTCCCACACCCCATGCTGCTATAGAATGCAGTTTATCATTGCCTTCCCTGCTGTAACAAAATCTGATTGCATGAACATTGAATTTGTCATTATAATGAAATGTCGGATTTCAGTGGCATGTGGTGGCCTAGGTAGCTTATTAGAAGTGGTGAATTATTAAGGTTCTCCAGATGAAAACCAAAAACAAAAAGTCCATATAAAATTTCTATTGAAGGCAAAAATTTCAATATACAGGATTTCTTATCAAATTTTACATCGCAAAAGGAAGTTAAGATAAAGAAAAGCAAACTGTAAATTGTCTTTCCCATATTTGCTTCTTCGCTAAATTGAGGATGTTTTCATACTGCCTTGGTAATTGCAAACATGCTTCTGTGTTTGGTCGAATCTTAAACTCCTACTGTGTACATTACTTTACCTTTCTTTAGGCATTTGTGTTTGCAGGTGCATTTGGAAATTTATCCTACACTGTATCAATTTAGTCTCTTGTGTCCTTTTTCTCTTATAATTGCCTTTGTGATTGGAGTGCACAGAATACCATTCGGACATCTAATCTAGGTGAAAGTTATGATAATTCCTAGAAGCATGTTCTGTTGCTTCTCATGTTTGTGCTAGTATGATTAATATAATATTTAGATAATATGTGACTTGGACTGTTTTCTTGACCATAGTTTAAATTACAGGCTTTGTTGTTAAACTTGTCTAATTTTACAAAAATTATCCATAGTCTGTATCTTGCTTAATCATAACCTTTAGATTATGAGACTTGGACTATTTTCTGCGTCATAGTTTAAATTACAGGCTTTTTAGTTAAACTTGTCTATTTTTAAATGATTATCCATACTCTGTAACTTGCTTTTTGTTAAAAGAAAATATAAGGCATTTTCATCAGTTGCTAGCCCACTTGCAGGCTAGTGCCTTTGAAGGTTCAGTTTTCACTCACTCGGATGTCAAGCCTGGGATGCTGGTGAAAGCCAAGGTGATTGCTGTGGAAAGTTTTGGTGCCTTTGTACAGTTCTCAAGTGGTGTAAAAGCTCTTTGCCCTCTTCCACACATGTCGGAATTGGACATTGTGAAGCCACCTAAGAAGTTTAAGGTTCTCTCTCTTGTTTTGTATTCTATTGACCAGTTTGATTAGAAATCTGAAATCTTAGTTGATAAGTATGAGGTATGTTTCTCTGCTCACAAAGCACTGAAGTAATACTTTTTTCTTCTTCATCTTTCCTTGTCTTTTTAGGTTGGAGCTGAGTTTCTTTTCCGTGTATTGGGTTGCAAATCCAAGCGAATTACTGTCACATACAAGAGGACTTTGGTACCCTTTCCTTTTTGCTCCTGTTAGAAATTCTTTACTCTTGGGCTTTTGTGTTCCCATTGACATGATCAAACTATGTTGGTTTATAGGAGTCTGGTGTGGGACAATTATTTTGTAGAATTGTAGGGTACCTTATGAAAGTTTGTGTAAGAAGGGAGGTGGGTTAAGATGCTATGTGTTCCCCGTCCTTTCAATCCAGGCCATCAGACAGCTTTTCTGGAAAGCTGTGTGAAAAGTATAACTTTATTTTGATGACTTGATTTGAAAGGACAAGATGGATGAATGGCATCCAACTCCAACTAATGCATTCTTAGAAAAGTTGCCCACTTATGGAGATTTTTGCCTCTCTTCGACGTCTTCGTTCATCATTGAAAAGAAAATTCTAACTTAATCTATCTTATCTTTTGTAGGTTAAATCAAAGCTTGATGTGCTTGCTTCATATGCTGATGCTGCTGTAGGATTAGTTACGCATGGATGGATTACCAAAATTGAAAAACATGGCTGCTTCGTGAGATTTTATAATGGAGTCCAGGGTTATGCGCACAGGCTAGCCTCTTTAGATTACTCTATGTTTACGATTTTTTTCTTATTTAATTATGTGCACCTTGTAGTTTCTTATTCAGCATATCTTAAAATTTGTCTAAATTTGGTATTTTGCTTCTTTATGGTTTGTCAGAAATCTATGTGAAGCATGTTTGTCTGAAAATTGAATGGCAATTTGTTGTAGTCCCTAGTCAAGCCAAATTTATGGAAATTGCTGAATTAGTAGGGTACAAAAGTACTGAATGACAAAATTCGGTGTTGATTCACTAATAGTGGGGACGAATTTTTATGTTCTTTGTAATAGAAATAATGCTGTACATAATGAAACTACTTTAATGGTAAGAATGTAACATACAGAAGTTACTGAATGACAATGTGACATTACTACTGAACGACAAAATTAGGTATTGACAATCGAGGGGTGACAGAAGACTTTTGTGCTCCTTTTCTATGAAAATCATTATTTGCACAATCATTGTGATACTTAGTTATAACAGATTCGCTGTTTGTCTTTTAAGTAGTTTGTCTTTTATGAGTTGGTTACTTCATTATATGTGCACTTTGTGCTTGTCAGGTACATGCTATATATATGGAGTGTTTGTTCTTAAATTCTCAAACCCAATTTATCAACACAGGCACACAAATATGTGTGCATACCTATTCACATTCTCAGCATCTTTTAGTATGGAGGCTGTTGGGTGGACACAACTACTTAATAATCAATTACAACAAGACACTTTAAGCTGAATTATACAACGTGAGCCGGCTTGGGTGCATATCATCTTAATAGCGTCTTGCCTTTAATGTCTAATACATCCTTCGCTGTGGACACATCATTCGAGCAATCAAGCATTGCTTATATAATGACATGATTGATTTTATTCATGATTTTACTCTTTGCACATTCTTCTGTAATGATGCCTAATGTTGTCTTTTGTATAAATGGGAGAGTACTTCAATTTATAGCTTCTCTGATATATAAATACTCGGTATTTCTAGTACTTCATTTGCTTTTGCATGATTTTGTATGCTGCTACTTGCATGTTACTATCTTGTTCACCTGTCCAAACTGTAGTAATAATTGTTTAAAGACCTATATCTTTTGACCATTGATTGGCTTGTCCTAACAACTATTCTTATGCTGAGAGTTGAGTATGGTGATCTTCTATAAATATCTTGTTATAATACTTTTTCTGTTAACAACACCGTCCAATCATCTTTCTGTGTACCTGTACTTGTATGTACCAAAACACTACAATCAGCCTTAGGTAGTTTGTTGCATTTACTGAATATTTATTGTGTATGTAGTTTTCTGTTTCATTTTCAAGGTATGCATTTCTCCATGAATTCTTACTGTGTTTTACTTGTTTTCATAAGCAGATCTGAGCTTGGATTAGATGCTGGAAGTGAGGGAGAGAGTGTATATCATGTTGGACAGGTTGTTAAATGTAGAATAATTCAGTCAGTTCCTTCTGAGAGGAGAATAATCAGGGTTAGCTTGGTCATATCTCCTAAAAGGTATACTGCTCACCGTTGCCTTCTTGTCTGTTTCTTATTGATGAGACAATTATTTTGCCTGCCTTCATGCATTGAAGAAGGTTTTCTGTGTGTGTGCTATTTTTTCCCTCCGAAAAGAGGTTGGGAGAGTTTTGTTTTGTTTTGGAGGGGGGGGGGGGGGGGGGGGGGGGGGTGTGTGTGGGGTTGTTGGGAATTGCAGATACTCCTTGCTGCAGCTAGTTATTGGGGTCGGGGTAATTTTGATGTGAAAATTTTTACAGCTTCCTTAAACAATCCTGCTCAAACAGCAATTCTGTAGATGCTGCAGAAGTGCCAAATAGGCCCTAAATGCTGTATTAAACAGTTATTTGGCATTAGCATGTAGTATGTACATATCATTCATATCCATGTTTTGTTAAATTCAAACTCCTGCCTTCTGCTTGATCATTTTAATGCTGGACTAGCGAGGCTTCAGTATTATAAGAAAATACTATTTATTCCCTTAACTAAGGTCTCCTTTTTAAATGCCATTTTTCACAATGAAAGTTAAACCTCGTACTCTTTCTCGCGAAACCGCTAAAATTTAATAATCACCTGTTGATGGTCATGTGCTTGGGTACAACTATTATTCTGTATAGTTCTTGCTTTATTAAGTAAAATTTTCCTGTGTTCAAATGACCATTCTGTATATATGTATCTTGAGCATTTGCAAAAATCTTATCATTCATTTTTAGTTTCAGGACTAGTGAGAACGAGGTTCCCAAGCTGGGTAGTCTTGTTTCTGGTGTTGTTGAGCGTCTGACTCCTTCATCAGTTATTGTTAATGTGAACGGTTACTTGACAGGGACGATATTTGATGACCATCTAACAGATCAGCAGGGTACTCAATTGCTAATCCGTGTTTTTGAACATCTTAAAGCTTTAATAGTTTTTTAATCAGTTACACGGTCTGTACCCGTTGACCACTTTACAGGGCAGGTCAATTTGATGAAGTCCCTGCTGAAGCCAGGTTATGAGTTTGATCAGCTTTTGGTGCTAGGTAAACTTATTTTTACATTAGTTTTTCCATTTTTGCTACCATAATCAATTTTCTTTTAGCTCTTCCATAAAATATCAAGAGTTCTTGGTGATAATATGCCGCTGTATGAATTTTTTACTCTTCCTTAAAATAACAGAGAATATCATTGTGAGTCACTCTAGAATATGTCTTATGAATGGCAGTTCGTCAATCAACCTTCTCTGAGTTGCTTCTGCTGGTTTTGCTTGCTTTATTAACTTGTTTGCAACTACGAAACATGCTAGGTCAGACAATGCCATTTTCATTTATGATTGTTGTCAACTTGTCTTATGAGTATGCCTTATGAACGGCAGTTCATCAATCAACCTTCTCTGAGTTGCTTCTGCTGGTTTTGCTTGCCTTAATCACTTGTTTGCAACTAGGAAGCATGATAGATCAGACCATACCATCTTTATTTATGATTGTTGTTAACTTGTCATAAATAAAGACCATCTTTATTCTGCTGAGATGCTTGCTTGTTTTCCATTTTTCTTTTTTGCTGTCATTAGCTTCTACTGCACAGTAATGTTTCCTATGCTTTTATTGTTTGCTCTTGCCTGGCTCTCATTATAGGTGAGCTTATGTTTATTTTTTTCATGTGGAAAATACAATGTAGTTCTTTTTACCATTTCATTTGCCCCATTTGTATGCAAAAACTCTTGAGTAATTCAATTCATTTGCCTTTTGATTCTTCTAGAAAAATTCAAATTTGCGACTGACATTTTTTCTGTATACCAGATGATGAATAAAACCTTACATCAGTTTGATAGAGATGATTGTGTTGTTTTCTAACCTCATGAAATGTCACTTACCGGTGGATATGTTGGCATGGCTTGTGTTGAAATCAAATTCACATTCCTTTTAGATACTAAGTTTTTGCAAGAAATTCGTATCCTTGAGAATGAAAATTATGCTAAATTCTGTGAAAACTTCATCATGCCTTTGCAAATAATACTCCTATTTTGTAACCTGTTCAGTTGAATCCTGTTATGAGGGCATGCATACTTAATCAAATTCTTATAAAAAGTGACATTTTATCCTTTTAGGCTATGTTTGGTTGGGGGATAAAGGGGGGATAAAACATAAAAAAAAGGGGGGGGATTTGTTATCCCCCCTTAACGGGCTATTCTGGAATAGCCCGTTAAGGGGGGATAACAAATCCCCCCATTGGTGGGAACAAGGTTGTTCCCACGGGGAACAACCTTGTTTCCATCTTTTTATTTTTTATTTTTTTAAATTTAAATTAAAATTTATAAAATTTTAAATTTAAATTTTTTTATTTTATAAATTTTAAAATTTTTAACTTTATTTTTTTATAAATCTTAAAATTTTAAAAAAATTAAAATTTTAAAATTTTAAAATTTATACAAATTTTAAAATTTATACAAATTTTATATATATAAATTTTCAAATATTTTATAGAAATTTTTTAATTTATAAAAATTAAAAAATTAAAATTTTTGCATCATCTTTTATACATTTTTCAAGATAATTTAAATTTAATTTTTTAAATTTAGAAAAATTTTAAATTTTATAATTTTTTAAATTTGTAAATTTAATTTTTAATAAATTTATAAATTTAATAAATTTTAAAATTTTAAAATTTATACAAATTTTAAAATTTTTAACTTTAATTTTTTAAAAAATTAAACGGCATTATTTACTAAAATATAAGCTTTAATTTATACAAATATTAATTATTATTTAATTAATATTTTATATTAATTAATTAGATAAAATATTATTATTTTAAAATTATAGTTACTTTTATTTTTTCACTATTCTCGCTTATTCCAAAAAATGAACCAAACACAATTTCAGTTATTCCTAAGAATAACAGTTTTACAAACCAAACACTATTTTTCTTTTATCCCTGACTATCCTGGAATAGCAAGCTATCCCAGGGATAAAAAAATTTATCCCCAAGCTCATAATCTCCGAACCAAACGGTACCTTAGAATTTTATGGCTTAGTAATTTTGAGAGTTATTAGCATATATTTGTCTGATTACTACATGGAGTGAGTTCATAATGAATTAGAGGATTGTTCTTTTTGTCCCCTGTTAGACCTGTCAAAATCATAAATATTTCAATGCAATCTTTTCCCTTTCCTTGGCTGCATTGGTATTCTGTTAAAACTAAATCTGATATTCATTAACATACTAAACTGATATTTATTTCCCTTGCTTAACCTAATAATTGAGGGGGCACTGATTAATATTTTGGTTCTCTTAGTAAAATCTTGTTCAACTATCATTTGCGTGTATAATATCCATAATTTCTTCGTTGCAGATATGGAGGGCAACAACATAGTTCTTTCGGCTAAGTTTTCCCTCATTAATACTGCTAAAGCAATTCCTTCGGATGTTTCAGAGATACAGAGCCAATCTGTTGTTCACGTATGACACACTATTATATATGTGCTAGTTCTTTGCTACCTCATTCAAGTTTTCCCCCTCCGCCAGTTACTAAATTCTATTCACTACCAGTTCCCTTTTACGTCCTATTTTTAACTGCTAATTAAAAGCTTTTCATATCTTTTTCTTAATAGGGCTACGTATGCAATATTATTGAAAGCGGCTGTTTTGTTCGCTTTCTTGGTCGTTTGACTGGATTCTCACCGAAGCATAAAGTACACAAAAACCTTTCCCAATTTTGTCTTTTATTTCCTTTGGATTTTGTGCTAATCTAGTAATGTTTCTTGAAAGGTCGCTAATGAACAAATCGATGATATTTCCAAAGCGTTCTACATTGGGCAATCAGTTCGTAGTCATATCCTTAGTGTGAGTATAGAATATATTCTTTGGCTTTTTAATATGCCGCAGTCTGTTGGACTTTAATATTTTCCGTTCTTTTGATTACAGGTAGATGCTGGATCTGGTCGGATCAAACTCTCCTTACAGCAGTCTCTGTGCTTTTCATCTGATGTATCTTTTATTCAAGGATATTTTCTCGTGGAGGAGAAGGTCAGAGTCAAGGATAATTTATTGTCCTCATTTTACTTGTTAAATATGATTTTTTTTTTTCCTCTGCATTGAATACACAGTTTTTTTGTACGATTCTTGTTTGCTTGAAATACATCTACTAAAATCCATTATTTCTTTCGGAGCCTTCTTATCTTCGACTCATGGTTATGGGGAAATATTGTTGGGGAAATGCTGAAATGAATCTTACTTATGATGTTGACCATCATATTTTCATGGTCAATATCTTTGGTTTTCTACCTTGGAGTTAATGATGAAGTTTCCTTTTGTTATGTAATAGATAGCTGCACTGCAGTCTTCAAATGGTAAAGGTCCTGATCTTAATTGGTCGAAGAATTTCAGCATTGGGAGTGTGGTTGAGGGAGAGGTTGAAGAAATAAAAGAATTTGGTGTCGTCCTTAGCTTCCAAGGTCATAGTGATGTTGTTGGGTTTGTTGCAAATCATCAATGTAAGTTACTTTTTCTTTTTTGTTTCTTTTGAGAAATTATATGACCTGCAAAAAAGTACTTTATTTGTTACATTATATGTTACAGTGGGAGGAGCTGATGTTGAGGTGGGACTTGTTGTTAAAGCTTTCATTCTAGACATAGCTATGCCTGATGGTCTTGTCGATTTATCCCTTAAACGTGAATTGATTGGAAGTGCTAATTTGGATATATTAAAGAAGGTTTGTTATTTGTAAACTTATCATAATTCTAATTCATTTGTGATGCAAATTTGTAACATGTGATGCATAAATGGTTGTGCACAGAAACATGTACATGCTAGGAACTCTGGTTGTGATGCATATCTTGGAAACATTGACTTTTATGTTTTTACTGATGGCATAAATTTCTTGTACTGCCCACCAGAAGCGTCATCGAACTACTGTGTTGGACTTAAAGCTGCACCAAGAAGTGACTGCAGTTGTGGAACTTGTGAAAGAAAACTATTTGGTAAGCTAGTCAACTATTAGTAATTCAGTCAGTACAATTTATTTTTTGAATAATAACACTATTCAATTAGATAGGATGTGTTGCTAAACCAGCTTCTATTCACAATGTAGATTCTTTCAGTGCCAGAATATACCTACGCCATTGGATATGCATCAATAACAGACTACAATGTGCAAAAGCTGCCTCATAAGCACTTCACAAATGGTCAAAGGTGCTTTTTGGTTTTTTTTTTCCCTTCATCCTGGTTCTTTTTTCCTGGATATTTTGTTTGTATGTTTTGTTATATGCTGAAAGTTCTTTTTAAGTTTTCTTTCTCGTTGATATTGTTTTCTGAAAATTTTCTATGCATTTTATTCCTGGTTTGTATGTGATTATTGAATTTCCCCTATAATAGAACCATCATAATGTTGAACTTTCTTTTATTGTCAGGTTATCACTGTTCACTGTCCGTAAACCGGACAAAATCTAATTGGCTTTTGATATTGGAATTCCTGTTTTGTTATGTGTGAATATGTAGATGATCCATATCAGAGTTATGAACTTTGCATTGTTCAATCTTAATCAAAGACTGTCTCTCCGCCTAAATTTTGATGGCCAACAAGTTTTCCGTACCCTTATGCTTGGCATTGAACATGCGTAATCCAGTTTATGTTTCCTCATATACTTCTGTTGCATATAGACACAGCAGGCTATGCCTGTTTTATGTAGTTTCTGATTTCTATATTGATTCATCATTCATGCCTTCCGTGTTTACTTTTCATGACAAAAAGTGTCCACTAGTTGATGCTATAGGCGATTTTCATCTCTTGCCTTACATTTGTGTTATTGTTTGTGCTCTAGTGTCGTTGCAACTGTTGGGGCACTTTCAAGCCCTTACACTTCTGGAAGACTTCTTCTGCTCCTCAAAACACTAACTGATGTTTTGGGATCCACTAGTTCTAAAAGGGCGAAGAAAAACTCCGGCTTAAAAGTTGGTTCTGTTGTTGAAGCAGAGGTATTATAGTGTTCTCCTCTATGAAATATGAAAGATTAGTTGACTGCTAATTTGGATAGCCAGGATCTCCCTTTTAACATGAGTTTTATGTACTAGATTATCGATATAAAGCCTCTCGAATTAATTTTGAAGTTTGGTATTGGAAATCGTGGGAGAGTTCATATAACTGAGGTGAATACCATTCTCCTGATATTATCCCTCACTATTTTGTGTACTATTGGCTATTTCTTATTTTTTCATTATTTTAATTTTGATTTTGTAGGTGCTTGATGATGACCATTCCTTTGATAGTCCATTAAATAAATTTAAAGTTGGGCAATTGGTTCACGCACGAGTAGTTGCCAAGGTTGAGAAGTCAGGGAAGAGTCGGACTGGTTATCAATGCGAGTTGTCTCTCAGACCATCTGTTCTTACAGGTATGCTATTTGTCGGAGCATTCTTTCCCTGGGATTACTTTTGTTTCAGTTACCTTCTGATTTTTATTTTTCCATTTTCAAACTTTTTTATTTGTAGATATTATGATCAAGAATCCATCTATGTTTTCTATCAATGGGACAATTACTTTAAATTTTATTTGGACTTTCTTCCAATAGAACAGTTTATGATAATTGTCATTGTTAATTGCTTCCTTTTGATTTCTTTCTGTTTGGCTTTCCTTATCCGAGGTATTGTATCACTAGCAGGGTTTCAAGTGCTGCCCGAACCGTTGCAGCACGGGCGGCACGTACCGTGCCCCCATATGGGGGCACGGTACAAGGGGGGTGCCACAGCACCCCCCCGTGCCGCGATACCCGCGAGGGTATCGCACGGCACGTGCCGCCCGTGCCGTTTTTTTTTTTTTTTTTTTTTTAATTTTTTTTTATGCCGCCCCCTCCTTCCTCTCTCTCTCTCTCTCTCTCTCTCTCTCTCTCTCTCTCTCTCTCTCTCTTTCACTCAAAGTAGTTTTGATTGTTTTTTTTTTTTTTGAAGATTTATTTATTTGGTGGGTTTTGTGTCTCTCATCTTTTTCTTTTTTTTCTTTTGGTAGATTTTTTTTTTTTTTGATAAGTCCTTATGTTTTTCATTCGATTTTTTTTTTTGTGATTTTTTTTTTGGGGATTGGCCTTTGTATCCCCACGTAGTTTTTTTTTTATTTGAATATTTTTAATTTGTAAAGTTTTTTTTTTAAAAAATATAAAATTAGATAATTTTTTATCTGTTGTTTATAAAAAGTTAAAATAGATATACTTGATTTAATTATTATATAGTTAAATTTTTAATTATTTTGGATAGATCTAATATTTTATATAAGATTTGCAATAAAAATAATTTTTACTTTAAAGATTTTGTTTTTTAATTTAAAAAATTAAAAATACTAATAAAATTAAAAGTTAAATTAAATCAATTGATACTTAAATTTGTTTAATTTATTTGTCATATAATTTATTGCTCATGTTGTTCTTTTTCAGTATGTTGTTCTTTTTCTAACTTTCTTAAATGAATTTTACTAGTAAATTTTATTATTATATTTTAATTTCTATTCTTTATGAGGTATAATTTTTTTTTACATTTAAAAAAACTTACCACTATATTAATTGATTAGTATAGTAAGCTATATATAGTCAATATTCATAATTATTTAACTAAATCTTTCAAAATAACATTATAAAAGTTTATTAGGAACAAAAAAACTATAAAAAAAACGTGCCAGAGCGTGCCACTGAGAGGTCATCCATCGGCACGCAAGCGTGCCACGTGTCGGCACGGAAGTGTGCCGGTACCGTACCGTGCCAGGCGGACAACGGCACGCCCCCGTGCCACGGCACTTTATTCCTTGATCACTAGGGCAAAGGGATCTCATGAAATTACCTGAGCATTCACCAGAAGGCAGTAAAAGAAATATAAGTCATTCTTTTGTATATTAATAGGGTTTACTGTGTTGCATTTCATCATGCGTTATTGTGATGCCCGTGTGCTGAAAACTATAGGTGATTTGGAAACAGGTTCCATAACTAGATTTGTCTTTTGGAATGTCAACCAATGAACTGACATTTTTTGTTTAATTTAAGTCAAGTTTTGTTGGATTAAACAGTTTCGGTAAAATGGCACAAATGTTCCATTGAGTTGTGGAATATTCTGTCAAAATGTTATGGAGACTGTTAAGTTCACATGAATTTTCTGAAAGTAACAGAATGATAATTCAAACATATAAAGTTCTAAACTTGGGGGTTTGTTTGTCAGCTCTATTGCCTATTGAAACCTTTTGTCATTCAGTTTCTGAAAGTGTGGGTCAAAAGAGCACCCACTATGGTTTTCATTATTTTGTGTGCGCGAACGTGCGTGTGCGAGCGGGTGTGTGCGCGTGACTGCGCGCGTGCACAGGTAGGCTTGTGTGTGCGCATGCGCGCATGCGTGCGTACAAGAATAGACATGTGATTAGCATGTGACTGAATGGACTTAAAAATAATAAACCTATACTGGGCCACAAATATAATAGAAACCTGACCACATATACAATAGGCGATAATAAGCTAACATATGAATATATGCTAACATTCCCTCGCAATCTGAGGATCCGGTGGCTGGATGTGAAGATTGGTCTATAAGAGCGAAAGACAAGAAGTAGACAATGGTATGGTGAAGAGATCAACTAGTTACTTGTCAGAAGAAATATGAACTAGCACAAGATTGGTAGATTGAACTTTTTCAGGAAGAAAATGGTGGTCGAGCTCTATATGCTTCGTGCGGGCATGTAAAATGGGATTGCCAGCAAGATAAGTGTTGCTTAAGTCATCACAATAGATCCGAATTGAATGCCATATGGAAACACCAAGATCACGAAGCAACCAACAAATCCAAATAGTTTCCGCAAGAGTAGATGCGACTGCTCGATATTCCGCTCCAGCACTAGACCGTGAAATGGTATACCAGGTTGCTTCTTGGTTGACCAAGAGATGAGATTAGACCTGAAAAACACACAAAACCCAATAGTAGAGCGACGAGAATTGGGGCAACCAGCCCAATTGGCAACAGTATGTGCTATAAGTAAAGGATTAGAGCCCCGGGAGGAATGAAGTCCATATGATAGAGTCCTAAAAACATAACGAAGTATCCATTTAGCAGATTGTAAGTGTGGTTCCCGCCATAGTTTGAACGCGTAAGTGCTAGGCTCATCAGCCAGCGCCTAGGCAGCCCCTAGGCGGGCGATGTTGCCTAGGGGTGCGCCTAGGTCTAGGCACAAGGCGCGCCTTCTTCATATATGGACCTAACGGGTTTGGATCTAGATCTATATGCTCTAATGGATTTGGATCCATATATTTATTGGTCTAATGGGTTGAACATCTAAAAATAAACCCGAAACCCTAATCTAATATAATCTAATTGGTCTACTGGGTTGAAACATCTAAAAATAAACCTGAAACCCTACACTAACATAATCTAATTGATCTAATGGGTTGAAACATCTAAAAATAAACCCGAAACTCTAAACTAACATAATCTAAAACAGTAAAACCCTAATGATCTTTGGTTTGAAACTTTAAGCTTTGATGTTTGTTACTTTTTTATGATCTTGACATCTTGTGCTTATAATTATATGTTTTTCACATCAAAGTTTCCTATATGTTTGTGAATTACTAGTTTCCTTTTTGCTCCCTTATTTGGAGACAAAAAGGTAATTTGTTCTTTACTTTTATCTGTGTTATTTTGTTTTTTAAAATTATCATATATTCATATATGCTGCTTGGCTTCTTTTCTTTTCATTTTTTTTCTTCCGAAAATGTGATTATTTGGTTAGTTATAGAATATTTATTGTGATAATATGATTTTAAAGAGTATTTAGTGCTACTTAACAATTATTAGAAAGTATAGTAAAGATCTTCTTAGTTATTTTAAAATTCTATGAAATTGTGCGCCTTATCTCTCTCAGGCGTGCGCCTGTGCCTTGCGCCTAGGCTCTAACAGCCCTTTGTGTCTAGGTGCGCGTTGGACTTTTTGAAACATTGGTTCCCGCGGGTGTTGTAGAAATTAAGCAAAATTGAGCAACTAGATTAACAACATAAGAAATATCTGGTGGAGTGAAGGAAAGGTACTGTAGGGTCCCCCGACTAACTGATGATAAATGTACGGGTTGGCTAATAATGATACCTACATGTGCAGACATTTTAGTAGTAGAGGAGAGGGGAGTAGCAATTGGCTTGCTAGTGGATTAACCTTGACGATCCAACAACTGTTTTGCATATTTGTGTTGAGTCAAATACAAACCAGATGAAGAATGGGTGACTCCAACACCTAGAAAGTAATGATGAGGGGCTAGATCCTTTGTTGTAAACTCATTTTGGTGTGTGGAGATCAAGGAGTCAATTAAAATCGATGAACTCTTGGTCACAATAATATCATCAACGTAGAGAAGAACAAGAATACCCTGAGACGATCATCGAATGAACATGGAAGGATTAACAATGCTTCCAGAGAAGCCAAGCTCGGAAAGAAAAGAGGTGAACTGTTGAAACCATGCTCTAGGTGCTTGTCTAAGACCATAAATAGCTTTTTTCAACCTACAAACATGATTAGGAAAAGAGGGATTCATGAAACCTTGGCGGTTGCTTCATATATAACTCTTCAGAAAGGATTCTATGGAGAAAGACATTTTTAACATCTAATCGTTGAAGAATCCGCCCATGGAAATGAGCCACCAAAATGATAGTACGAATCGTAGTAAGCTTAACAACAGGAGAAAAAGTCTCATTGAAGTCAATTCCCTGTTGTTGTTTATAACCTTGAGTGACTAGTAGGGCCTTGAATCGTTTAAGGGAACCATTAAAGCTACAGTCCTCCTCTGTTCCAAGGTTGAGCTCAAGGAGAGCTACCTGACGAGCAGCGGATATTGCGCTAGGAGCAGTGGATATGGCTTTTTGCTTGACTCTAAATACCTACTTGCAGCTGATGATAATGACAGACATAAGAGGTAGAACCAAATCCCAAGTAGAATTATCCTACAAAGCTTGGTACTGATCACACATAGCAGCACACCAACTTGCATCTTGAAAAGTTGTGGAAAAAGAGTTAGGTTCATTAGGAAGTAAATAACTCTTGGAGGCAAGAAAAGTAGCGTAGCTATCCATTCTCTTGGCAATGGAACGTGTGAGCATAGAATGGGTACATGTAGGTTCGGAGGTTACAATAGGGTATGTAGGTAAAGTAGGTAGTGGTTGTCCGGGTGATGTGGGTGATATATTTGAGATTGTGTTTGATGAAGAAGGGAGGTTTGGGCTGACAGGTGGCGTAGAGTTGTTTATATTGAGTCTGGAAAAACTCCTTTTGACGAGCGATCCCTGTAGATCTTCCATCTCCAACCTGTTGAACATTAGAAATCATATTGGAAGAAACAACTTCCAAACCCTCAGACTGAGGTAAGACAAGAAGATTTCTGATCATTGATGGAACAAATACTGGAAACATCATATGATTAGGAGACATCGTAGGATGAATATACTTAAACTGAGGTATATTCTCTGAGGTGGTGGGACTGTCGTCGAGAAGTGGTGGATTAGAAAGAAAATCCTGAAAGCGCTGAAGATTAGGTTCGGTGCAAACTTGACATATTATTTTGAAAAATTTTAAAAGATAAGAATATGGAAAAACAGTCTCCACAAAGGTAACAGTGCGAGAAATAAAATCCTTACCAATACTAGGATAAAGACGATGAAAATCTTTATATTTCTGAAAGATTCCTAAGTATACACAAGGTAGAGAGAGGCGGGGGTGCGGGGTTGGCGGGGGTGAGCTTGTGATGTGCAGTATCCCGCAAATTACGGTATCACAAACATCCAAATACTTTCAAAAGTTGCGAGTCTTTAGGTGGATGCTGATGCAAAACATGAAAAGGAGATTTTCCATTAAAACAACTTAAGGAGTGCGATTGACCAAGAACACTGCCACTTGTATCGCTTTTGCCCAAAAACGAACATGCTTACAAGACTGAAACATGAGGCTTTTGACAACATTTACCGGATGCCTATGTTTTCTCTCAACGACGTCATTTTGCTGCAGTGTATAAGGGCAAGAAATTCTATGAATGATGCCATTTTGTGTAAAGAGTGTTGAAAACTTTTCATTTACAATTTCTTTTCCACCATTAGATTGAAAGAATTTAAATTTTCCATTATATATATTTTCAATCATTGTTTTGAATTCCACAAATTTATCAAAAACTTCATGTTTAAACTTTTAAGGCCCCGCTTGGTTCGAGGATAAATTTAAAAGGTATAAATTTTTTTATACCTGGGATAGATATAAGTTTAGGAATAAGCTAGAATAAGATCAATTTTGCGTTTGGATAAAAATTGGGTTGTTCTTGGGAATAAGAAAAATAGCGTTTGGATAGTTAGATTGGAATAGTGATAATAAGAGTAATTATAATTTTAAAATAATAATATTTTATCTAATTAATTAATATAAAATATTAATTAATATTTGTATAAATTAAAGTTTAAATTTTAGCGTTTAAATTTTTAAATTTATTTAAAAATAAAGTTAAAATTTTAAAAAATTGTATAATTTTTAAAATTTTAAAATTAATAAATGTTAAAATTTAATAAATTTATTAAAAATTAAAGTTAAAAATTTTAAAATTTTATAAATTTATTAAAAATTAAAGTTAAAAATTTTAAAATTTATAAAATTTAAAATTTTTAATTTTATTTGTCCCGAAGAATGTGCAAAAGAGGATGCAAAAATTTTAATTTTAAAATTTGTATTAAAAAATTTCTATAAAAACTTTAAAAATTTGCATATAAAAAATTTGTATAAATTTTTAAATTTTAAAAAATTTTAAATTTTTAGATTTATAAAAAATTAAAGTTAAACATTTTAAAATTTATAAAATAAAAAAATTTAAATTCAAAATTTTATAAATTTTAAATTTTTAAAATTTTAAAAATTTTAATTTATTTTTGTTTTAAAAAATGGTAATAAAGTTGTTTCCGGATGGGAACAACCCTATTCCCACCCAAGGGGAAAATTGTTATCCCCTCTTCTTAACGGGCTATTCTGGAATAGCCCGTTAAGGGGAGGATAACAATCCCTCTACTTTTTTTTTGTGTTTTGGGATAAAGAGGGGGATAACCCCCTTATCCCCCTTTTATCCCCCAACCAAACTGGGGTTTAAAGGATAAATCCGTGAATACCTTGGAAAATTCCCCCTTTTAGCCCCCAACCAAACTGGGGTTTAAAGGATAAATCCGTGAATACCTTGGAAAATTGTCCACAAACATAACATAGTATCTATACCCAAGAAACGACAGGGGCTTGCCAAACATTGGAATGAATAATGTTGAAGGGATAATGAGATTTTGATTCAGAACTTTGAAATTAAAGTTTAACATGTTTCCCAATTTTTCAAGCATTGTAATGAGACAGCTGTATTCCAGAATTACCAAAAGAAATTTAACTCATCACTCCTATCTTTTAAAAGTGTTCCGCACTCGGGAACTTCTTTCAAAAGTCCAAGATACGAAATCAAAAACCATATTGAAACCATTCCCTACACGGAAATGCATCTTTTGAAAATGACTACTGCAAAGGGTAGAAAATCCACGACAAAAGCCATAACATAGCCTACTAAACCATCCTGTGCCATATCCATAAAACCATAATGAAGTTCTACAAAAACCTCATCTACTGAAATAAAAACCAATCATCCATGCATGAGAATAAATCCAACTGAACTATTGACTATAATGAAGCAAGTAGAGTCGAATGAACCAGGGAAGCCACTAAGTACTAGAATATCGGAAGTCCTCACACCGCACTCGAACCAACCTCACCAGTCGCGTGTTGTGGAGACGGGGGAGTGTGAAACCAACCAAAAGTTTTCCAATTGGTATGGCAAGTCACGGGGACAAGTCATGCTCACTTGGGAAGAACATAATGGAGATGTATGAAATAAGGCTATAAGAGCGACAATGTAAACCTTACAGTAGCTAAAATATGAATGACACAATGCTACTACTGTAATACCATCTATGTACTGTATACCATGATGGACAACCAGTCCAACCTTGTACCGAATCCGTATCCTGTCGTATCGGTCCGTCGACCTCAAGCACTGCCTGTTACAACCATGCACTGAACCTGATCTACGCGTTACGAAGGACGACCCATCTGGATAAGTACACCCCTTGTCGGTGGTCAAACTGACACGATTTCAATGAATACTCCCAAGCGCCGTGACCAAATAGTGTGTTGAAACGGAAAACCAAGACTTTAAAATTTTGCCGATTTGGTTCTCGGAATGCTGGATTTGACCACGGAACCAACTATAGCCTCCGTGTTGCGACCAGGGGTATCCAACCACCTCTAATCATCAACAATTAAAGCTATTATGCTGCTGCGAATAGCAGCAATCCGCGTGACCCGAAGTCGTGCACCGAAACGCTCGATATCCATGTTTTAGAGTTCGATTTTGCCCATAAGTGTCCTGAAACCAAGGATTTAAGTATCCATCGGTACGGGCCGTATCCACCGTGCCGTACCGTGCCAACAAGATACCGGCACGATACAGCCCCCGTGCCGATGGCACAATTCAAAACCCTTTTTTCTTAAATTTACTAGGTAATTTTTTCAATAAAGTTCAAAATATTTGATAAAGATACATAATAAGCAATTAAAAAAATTTGTTGCTAAAAAAAATAAATATTTTATGCCATTATGTGTCGGCACGCATGTATTTTTTGTGACCGGCACTAATCGGCACGGCTCGGCACGCACCGTGCCGTACCGTGCCGGCAAGTTTTCGGCACGACCTCGTGCCACGACACTTAAATCCTTGCCTGAAACACTTCTAAATTCAACCGACTTTTTTTGCTGTCCCAAAACACTCACTTTTGGGTGCCGGGACAGCCACGCACAAACCGATGCGTATTGAAGCCAAAAGACCCAAAATAACTCCACTGGACTCTCAAAAACTCCCGATTTGGCATCCTGAAGTCACCGAAGCCCGATCGTTGTCACCAAACACACGGAATGTTCCTAAACACAGCCAACAAGGCTTTAAGGCAGCCTCCTATCATTCTATGTTCCAAACATGAGGTTTAAACCGAAAATACGATTTTTCGATTAGAAAATTTGCTGGAAATCGCATCGGAAACCGTTTTCTGTTTTGTAAGGTGCACGGATCCCGGACAATTAGTCCGATGATTTCAACTAGTGGTGACATGCTACCCAAGACAGCCCACAAGCCTTAATTGCAACCAAGCCCTTAAAACATTAAATTTACACAATAATAATGCTCAAACGGTAATAATAGAACCTTAGCGATGACTCTGAGTTTTAGAATCAAACCAAATACGTAGGTTCAGAGGTCTCCACGCTACGGAACCTGTGCTTGCTGTCCGGAGCACAACTGACAACCAGGGAGAACTTCGAGTTAATCCGAACTTCAATTTCGAAGCCTCCCGGAGTAGACAAACCCAAATAGAAGCTACGCCAACCCAAATCCAGATTTGAGGCGAGCCCCGAGGTCCATGAGGTCCAAGGATCATCGTGCTCACCCCAACGGAGATCGCCGAGGTGCGGGGTGGTCGGAATAGTGCACCCAGTGCCAAGAAACCCCAACCCGAGTTCAGCCTTGGAGCACCCCACCCAACTCCGATCCCGGCGGCATGCGACGTCGAGCCTCGGCAGGGGGAGGTCGAGGCCGGCCCGAGGAGGTCAGATAAGGAGGTTGCCGGCAGCGGGAGGCGGCGGCGACGCTGGATTCTGCGCGGCCAAAACTAGGGCTCGATGAGGCTTGAGTGTCCTGGCGGCTGGGGGACGTTGGCGATGCTCTGGGGAAGTGCAGGGCTCGTCGGAGGGGAGGCAGGCGCCACGAGGAATCCTTCAAAGTCCAAGAAGTATCTGCGGCCAAGATCCGATCAGATCTTGCCCGTGCTGTCAGGGGGGAGCACAGCGCGACTGCGGCGGTGGCGGCGATCCTCGGGGTTTCTCCCTGACCTTCTAGCGGCGGAGGGCAGACTGCCGAGGTGCTGATCCTCCTCTCCTCTTGGGTGCAAGAAAGAGAGAGAGAGACAGAAAGAGAGGGAGGGAGGTGACCAGAGAAGATGGCCGGGGGAGGATGGCTAGAGGTGGTGGCTCGGCAGGGAAGTTCGCAGAGGGGGAAGGGAATGGCTAGGGCTTAACTTAGGGTTTAAATCTTGAAATTCCACCATGGCATAGGTATATATATATGAGTTTCATATTCGCACCAATGCAAATAAATCCCTCTAAACTGTTTATTAATGTGAGATTTTTATAGTGGATAAACATCGCGTAAAGACCGTTCTTTGTCAATTTTTGTGGAAATTCGTACATAAAATGTAGGAGCTTTTGCGAAAATTCTGTTTTTTAAAGATAACGACCTGTCGAAAATCACCCCGTTCTTGATCCTCTGAACTCCGAATCTGAAAACTAACATTGCCACCACTTCAAGCACTGTCGGACCATCCCAGTGGTGATTTTGTTTTATAGGATTCCGTTTTCGTTAAGCGAAGATATACAACAAGCAAACAAACCGCCGAAATTTAAAAATTTCAAAACACCTCAAGAATCAAAATTTATTAAATTTAAATTAAATTTTACCAGATTCTACACTTGACTAAGACATCCTTAGTCAGGTTTCCTAGTCTCCTATGCTAAAGATTTCCATTAGACCTAGAAGCAACTAAAGCTAATATGGAGTTGTCTCCTTCGCTTGCAACTTTGGAATAAATTGAATATAATGACGTTCCAGTATTTGGACACCTGGGAAGCTCCATCCTCATTACCTTGTCTTTGACACAAAAATTCGAAGAGTCAAATTCTAAAGTAGAGGTGTTATCACGACAAAATTATCTCATAGATAATGAATTCTTTTTGATTGAAGGAACTAAAATATTTTTTAGCACAAATGATCTATTCCGAGTATGTAAATAGGTTTCCCCAATCTGAGTAGTTGGAGGTTTATTTCCATTACCAACTAAGATTTTATCTTGTCCAACATATGGTTTAGAGCATGTAAGACTACTTGGATCAGCAGTCATGTGATTTGAAGCTGTGGAGTCTTGATATTAGAGTTCCTCACCAGGCTTATGTACACTTATGGTTGTAAAGGTCTGAGGAATGTCGTTGGCAACAAAGGAATGGTTAAACCTTTGCCTATATTGAAGAGCGGTATGATTAAATTTACCACAAATCTGAGAAATGTCGTTGGTTATAAAGGAATGGTTAAACCTTTGCCTGCGTTGAAGAGCGGTATGATTAAATTTACCACAAATCTGACATTGCATGCCAGAGTGTGGTAATGGCTGATGGAAAATATGCTTAGTATGTGATGGTGCGGTAGGTATATGGCTGAGAATGAAATACTCCTTATGAACCATGGCCACTAGAAGGATGCCTACCACCATGCTAATCACGACCTCCGCGACTTCCTCGATTGCCTTAGCCGCGGGTGGCGTCAAAGGCTCCGGACTCTTTGAAGAAATACCAGGTATTGCGGAGAGATAAGATTTCTGTTGTACTTCTGTCTTTTCTTGCATTAGAAGAGGTCGAAATTACTCAAAAGTTGGTTTTGTCCTATGAGTGTTCAAGGCACTCACGAATCCTTTATATACCTCAGGCAAGCTCAGTAGGATTGTCAACACCAAATTGTGATCAGATTCTCCTCCAATTGCTTGTAGGGCATCACCAATCGACTTGACCTTCTGCATATATTTGGGCATATTCATTGCTTCTGTCTTGATATTTTTCAGCTCTGTTTTAAGTGAGAAGGTTGTGGATGCAGTTTTGTCGAGGAAGTAACTTTCAATGGTTGTCCATGCATCTCAGGTAGTTTTAGGTGAACTTGAAATCACCATCTGAAGTAGTCTGAGAGAGCGTAGCATTAATCCATGGCATGATTGCCGTATCCTTTCTCTTCCATATTACATATGTTGGATTATGTGTCGTTGTTTTCATTTCTAACTCCATAACTTGAGGTAGGATGTCTTCTGTTTCATTTATATGAGATGTCATGTCAAAACTTTATAATACATTAAAAAATACTTGTTTCCACACTAGATAGGTTGTATCCGGAAGTTCAATTGGAACTAGGATTTTGATGTTGACTATAGGAAGAGATGATGAGGATGATGAAGATGCCATGTTCGCCGCCTTTATAGCTGATCTAGGCTGAAATACTTTAGTTGCAGTACTGTAGCCATAAATACTGTAGTAGAGATACTATAGTGCATTACTGTAGCAACAACATTGTAGCGCGACATAAGTTAGGGTCGACAGTAGGAAAGAAGTTATATACACTCGTAGTGAAAAGAAGGAAAAAGAAGGATGATCAGCACCGATGGAATCCGGTGAGGGAGAAAGGCGGCGCTGGATCGCTATGCCCTATAATTAGGGTTGGCCTATTATACCATGAAATCGTGGGCCAAAAGAGCACCTTGTCAAGGGACATTGTTTCTAGCACCTTCTATGAGAGACCAAAGGTCATGCAATTGCTAGAATTAAAGCCTTCGAAACCGCCAGCAGAAACCCGAAGGTCATGGGCAACCCTTGGGTTCACCTTGCATTAATGTAGGCAATTTTCTAGGCTGTGAGTGGGTGTGTTTAATGTACAATTGCCTATAAATAGAGGGATTGGTTGAGGCCAAGTGATAGGGAAAGTGTATTTGTAATTTCTGTTTCTAAGTAATAGAGTATATTTTCGTATAACCTCTCGTCCACTCCCCCCATTTTCTCTCTCTCTCTCTCTCTCGTTTCTCTCGTTCTTGTACTTAGCCGTAGGCAAGGATTCAAGTAGCCATCGACATGGTCCGTATCCATCGTGTCGTATCGTGCCAACAAGATATCGACACGGTACAACCCCCGTGCCGATGGCACAGCTGAAAATCCTATTTTCTTTAAATTACTAAGTAATTTTCTTAATAAAATTCAAAAAATTTGATAATGATATCTAATAAGTAATTAAAAAAATTTGTTGCTAAAGAAAATAAATATTTCATGGCATTATTTGTAGGTACATATGTATTTTTTTGTGATCGGCACTCATCGGCACGCACCGTGCCGTACTGTGCCGGCAAGTTTTCGGCACAACCCCGTGTGATGGCACTTAAATCCTTGGTCGTAGGGCGAGTAGGTCCAGGCTAGCAAGATCAAGGCAGGCTTGCGGGTTTTTTTTGAAAATGACTCTCTAAAAATTTGTATTTTTGAAAATGGCACTACAAAATTTGTATTTGCAAAAATGGCCCTATGGGTGCCAACTGTGCGCCACGTGTGCACACCACGTGAGCGGGAGAGCCTGAGTCGGATCAAGTTGAACACGCGATTTCATGCGATTTGAAATCGCGTGTCTAAACAGATCGAGAGAGAGAGAAAGGTCGCGGCGCTCCATGAGGGAGCGGAGGCGGTCGCGGCGCTCCATCTCGCGCTCGCCGAAGATGGTGACGGGCTCGCCGAGGCGGCGGAGTCGTTGGTGGGCACGGCCATGCCGTAGGCGCGGCGCTTCATGAGGAGCTCCTACACGGCCTTCTCCTGCCGCTCCCGGGCGAGGCGGCTCTCCTCCGAGACCTCGTACTCGTCGGCGCCACCGCCGCCGCCGCGGGGGACGGAGCCCTCGCGGTCGGAGTCGGAGCCCCCGCCGCCGGCTCGGGGGCGGAGGAGGGCGGCGGCGGTGGCGGGAGGAGTAGGGACGGCGGCGATTGGGGGAGGGACAGGGAGAGGGGCGATGGGGGGAGGGGGAGGGGGAGGGGTTAGACACGCGATTTCAAATCGCGTGTCTAAACACGCAATTTGAAATCGCATGTTCAACTTAATTCGACTCAGGCTCTCCCGCTCATGTGGCGTGCACACGTGGCGCACAGTTGGCACCCATAGGGCCATTTTTGCAAATACAAATTTTATAGGGCCATTTTCAAAAATACAAATTTTTAGAGGATCATTTTCAAAAAAAACCTAGGCTTGCTCATCTTTGCGGAGGAAGGCGGGCACCGCACGGGCTTTGCGAGCGAAATCAATTAGTTCGTGACAACCCGCTAAGGTTTTCATTATTACATGTATGTTGTGCGCGCACACTTGCGTGCATGTGTGCAAGAACAAACATGTTATTAGCATGTGAGTATGTGACTGAATTGACTAAATGATAATAAACCTAAACCTGACCATATAAATATATGCTAACAGTTTTGTTGCCTCTGAACTCTTTTTCAAAACATTATTTCTTGCAATCCCAATTGTTTCTTTTTCTTGGGGTATACTGGAAATCACTTCCATTGAATATTATTCAAAGATCTCACATTTTATTTTGTAATGTGATACATTTAGTATTTATTCTATGCTCTGATAAAATTTCCATTTTCGTTTGCTTGTCTCTAATTCGCTATTTTCTTCTATTTATTGTTCCTTATTATCCTGATTGATTTTTATTTTGCGGAATTCTTGTTCAGGAATTATGGAAGCGATTGATCCTTCTGCAAGTGAGCTCCAATTTTCTGTTGGTGACATCGTTAAAGGTTATGTCGTCAAGGTAGACAGCGAGTGGGTCTGGCTAACAGTGGCAAGAAATGTCATGGCTCATCTATTTATTCTTGATAGCTCTTGCGAACCACAGGAACTACAAAAATTCCAGCAACGCTTCAGTGTTGGTCAAGCCGTCCAAGGACGCATCTTAACTGTAAACAAAGAGAAAAAACTTTTGAGGTTGTCAGTGATCGATCAGGAAGTGCTCGAGAAAAATAGTCTGGAAACTAAAGATTCCAGTATAGGTGGACCTGAACATATAAATAGAGGTGATATTGTTGGTGGTCGAATTAAAAAGATTCTTCCTGGCATTGGTGGGATTCTTGTGCAGATTGGGCCTCATCTTTATGGGAGGGCTCATTATTCTGAGCTTCAAGATGAATGGGTGCCTCAACCCATAAATGGTTATGAGGAAGGGCAATTTGTCAAATGCAAGATCTTGGGCATAAATCGTTCATCAGAGGGAACAGTACATGTCGATTTATCCCTGCGCTCATCTTCACAAGGCATTAATTTGTAAGTACTGGTACTTAGTGGGATATTTTCTCTGCCAGACCTGCATACATTTTATATAATAATTTGCATACAAAATCATGTATGTGATGAAAGATACACTTAATAGTTTTGCACTTATTGTTTCCAATGATCATTGAATAAATAAAATACTTTGTATGGGGGAATATTTTTATAAACTAATTAAACAAATGTGGATAATGAAGACCAAAGAGGGTTAATTTAAGATTAGTCTCTTCTTTTGCATGTACTGTTATACCTCATCTATTTCTTTCTGATTATTACTGACAAATCCTGTTTCATGCATAAAATCACTAGCGTGGGCCTATTCAAAAGAAAACAGACTAGTGCTGAAAGCAATTTTAGCTGAAATTCTCCCATGAATGAATCAAGTGATAGAGTATAATATATGTAATTAGCACACCCTACACACAATCAAACGAAAAGTGCATCCCTGCAAGACATTATTATTGGATTAAGGTTAGAGCTATTTAATCATGTAAAAAGGATGAGTTCATTTGTGGTAACTGGAGAGATGGAGCTGTCACTATGGCTAGATAGAGGAAGGGTTGGAAGGTTGAGATAGCAGGGGAGAGCGAAGCGGTGAGTGTGCAATAACTAGTTTACAAAGGGATTGAAGGAATTACAGACTGAAAGAGAAGAAATTTGTGGATCAAGCAATTTGCATGCCTATTTGGCAAGTTGTTTCCTTCTGTGCCTTCAATGAGATGAAAGTGAATATGTAGTATTGCATCACCGTTTCATTTTGTTTATAATGGCAGTTAAATAGTTTTGCCAAGATCAGGGCAAAGTTAGAAGTGGAAAACTTCGTATCTTTTTTGTGTTCTGTGTAGTGGTTGTTATAGTTGATGGAGGAGGCTTTTTTGTTGGGATAATTTTGATCTAGAGATTTTATTTCATTTTCCCAGGGAAACGTGCAACAAGCGGATTGAAAAGATCGATGATCTTCATCCTAATATGGATGTTCAGGTACTATTCTTTCTCTGTACATATGAAATCCACTCTATAGTACTATTTAGGGTAAATTACACTTTTGGTCCTCAAATATGGGGCGCGTGTCACTTTAGTCTCCAAACTTTAATTCGTGCAGTTTCTGGCTCAAACTTTCTGAATTGTTGCAATCAAGTCTCACAACCCAAATTTTTCGACTAAATGTTGATAAATTAGTAATGTAGAATTGATGTAGCATAAAATTGGGTTGTGGAATTTGATTGCAACAATTTAGAAAGTTCTAGTTACGAGTTGCAACGAATTAACGTTTGAGGATTATAGTGTCACACGCACCATAGTTTAAGGACCAAAAGTGTAGTTTACCCTACTATTTTTGACATCTTATCTCTACTGTTGTGAATTTGTAGGGTTATGTGAAGAATGTTACTTCTAAAGGATGTTTTATTATGCTTTCTCGATTGATTGATGCTCGAATACTTTTGTCCAACTTGTCAAATGGATACATTGAAAACCCTGAAAAGGAGTTCCCAGTAGGAAAACTTGTTCATGGAAGGTTCGTTGTTCGCCATAAAATTGTTGCAATAAGAGAATGCTATCTCTTTTGATCTAATTAAAAAAATTTGTGCAGGGTGCTATCTGTGGAACCTTCATCCAAGAAAGTTGAAGTGACACTGAAGACAGCAGCCGAAAATGGAGTAGGAAAATCTAACATTGTTAGTTTCAGTGATTTTCATGTTGGTGATGTTATTCATGGACGAATTAGACGGACAGAGTCATATGGTTTGTTCATTACAATTGATAATGGCAACATGGTAAAAATCGTAATCGTCTTTTTTGATTTTATTGATTTGAAACTGTATGTTAATATTCATTATTTTCCTAGGTTGGTCTGTGCCATATATCGGAACTTTCTGATGAACCAATTGATGATATTGAAACTAGATATAAAGCCGGTGATAAAGTTGTGGCCAAAATCCTGAAGGTTAGTTTCTTCAATTTAGGAACCAAAAGCATTTTCATGATCATTAGATTTACTGTGGGATGGACAAGATGTGCGCCTTAAGGCTTTACTGATGAACCATGGAATTTTATATAACCTCATTGTTTATTTGTTTTCCTTTTATTTCAGATTGATGCAGAGAGGCACCGAATATCCCTTGGTATGAAGAATTCATATTTTGGAGATGGCCGTGATACTCAGATGGTTTCTAATGATGGTTCTGATGAAGATAATGTTGATGAAACTGGGAGTATGGATAACATATTGCTTCCTTTCCAGCAAAATAATAACTTAAGCGGGACCTCTGGGACATCTGGAGACAACAATGGGGATTCTGCTATCCTTGCCGAAGCAGAAATGAGGGCTTCTGTTCTTCCTCTTCAAGTGTCTCTTGATGAATCAGAGGGTTCTGATTTAGATAATGAAGCAAACATTGAACCTGTTACTATGAAAAGTACTGATATCACTGATAAAAAGAATGACAAGCGCATGAAGAAAAAGGCCAAGGAGCAAAGGTGAATTAGTTACCCTTCAGGGTATGTTATGGTTAGGGTTTTCATTCTGGGCTTACATGTCGTCATGTTATACTGTTGTATAGGGAACTTGAGATAAGTGCTTCTGAGGACAGGGCCTTGCAGAAGGATATTCCAAGGACTGCAGATGAATTTGAAAAATTGGTGCGAAGCTCCCCGAATAGTAGCTTTGTATGGATCAATTACATGGCATTCATGTTAGATATGGCAGACATCGAGAAAGCACGATCAATTGCTGAAAGGTATGCCCCCATCTGCGAAGTTTTTTGAATGCTGGTTAGATCTTTAAAGAGTATCATTTCCGTGTAGTTTCTGTTAATTGTACATGCTAGAGGTAAAGGAATCACAACATATATGCCGGAAGCTTTATGTATGCCTTGTGTAGAAAGATCTGTCAGGTCAACTTAGTTTTCATCTGGTAGACTGTATGCTTAATGATATGAATTCTTGGAAATATCCATATAAACTTGTCATATAAATCCCTTTTTGCCGCTAATTCTTACTTTTGAGCCATGCCCTCCCTAAAAATAGCTGTTCTCAACTTCTGAATAACCTCTAATCAGTCAATCTTTGCCTCTTTCTGTCCTTTTTTAATATTACCTTAGGATTTCTATGAACGTTTTTGTTTGTTCATTTGTAGTCCTCCATAATGTGCCATATGCTATTTTCATCTTAATTCTGGATCACCTCTACTACTTTCTAAAGCTATGTCATTGTTGCCCTGAACTAGATCTCCTGAATCTGCCATGATTTTGTCCATTCAGAGTATGACAAAACCCAAAGAAAGTATCATAACTTACTAGTGTTTTTATTAAGTGAATGGAATTCTATCAGATGTTACTTTAAAATATCCGACATTATCCTGCTCATTACTGTTTATAAGCTTAGTAGTAGGTTCAATCTTGCACTTTGTTATATTGTTTATTAGCACTCTCATTTTGGTTAGTTTGTGCTGTTGTTTTTGTATTTAATCTTTGAAGGGCTCTGAAGACAATAAACATTAGAGAAGAAGAGGAGAAACTTAACATATGGGTGGCATACTTCAATTTGGAAAATGAATATGGAAGTCCACCTGAGGTAGAATGGATTCCATTCGTTCACTCCATCTTACTTGTTTGCTATTCTTTACTGACCAATGCTGGACAACAACAGGAGGCAGTTAAGAAGACCTTCCAAAGAGCATTGCAGTACTGTGATCCGAAGAAGTTATATCTAGCTCTTCTTGGGATGTACGAGAGGACTGAACAGCACAATCTGGCTGAAGAGCTGCTTGAGAGAATGATCAAGAAGTTCAAAACCTCATGCAAGGTTAGTTACGAGTCTCTTCGACTTTGCACTTACACAGAAACACTATGGATATGCCAATACATTTTGATTTCTTTAAAAATAAGGATACAATAAGCGCAGGAAAAAGATAATTGCTATACTATAGAGATATAGATATAACCAGAAACTATTTGTGCACTAGCACACTAGCATACTTGTGCGCACATTTAATATGCATGGAGATATGAAAAAAAATTTACTTTATTATTTTGTATCTATGATGTCAAGTCCTGTGATAATAAATACCAAATCAAAAATATCTAATTTGTTCACCATGAAAAACTTGATGAATTGTGCTGAAATGACTTCCAAGTTTGATTTTTTTTTTTTTTGGGGGGGGGGGGGGGGCGGTGGGTTTCATTATTAGTAGGTATATCAATACCTTCTCTCAAATGTAAACTGTATTTTAAACCTAATAAAAGAAATCTTGATAAATAATACTATAATAGAAGATGCTATTCTACACCTATCTAGATTCGATGAGCATCTCATTCAATACATGGGTATAATATCCTATGGGAACGCATCTGGAATCTGAATATATCTTTCTATCATATAACCTCCCAAAGGATTATCTGGACTGGACACAACCTAAAGTACTTTCTCTTTGTAGGTTTGGTTACGTTTTGTTCATAACTTCCTAAAGCAAGGCAAAGATGGCGTTCAGTCTATAGTCAACCGTGCTCTTCTTAGTTTGCCCCGCCACAAGCATATCAAATTCATCTCGCAGACAGCCATTCTTGAATTCAAGGGTGGTGTACCAGAAAGAGGAAGATCCATGTTCGAAGGTATTTTGCGTCAGTATCCAAAAAGAACTGATCTATGGAGCATTTATCTGGATCAGGTAACTAAGTTAAATATGCTGTGATGCTATGTTTTCGTGCTTCCACTGTTTGCATTGTTGTCCTGAGAGACTATCCTCTTTTGTAGGAAATTCGTGTTGGTGACACTGAAGTAATTCGTACCTTGTTTGAGAGGGCGACTTGTCTAAGTCTTCCACCTAAAAAGATGAAGGTTCTTCCTCTGATTCACTTCTAATCATTTGGAATAAGTTGCATGAGTAATTGTCATATCCATGTTTCATTCTTTGCTTCACATAGTTTTCCATATTTATATTTACTCTTAACTTCAAGATATGGAGATTTTAGAAAGAGGTTTTATTTGCACTAATATTAAAGAACCTTGATACATGCTTACTTCTAGCATTTTATGCTTGATGTATCATTGCACTGACATGCGAAAACCCGATTTGGTCGCAGGCTGTTATTTTGTCAACAAACACATTTTATGATGGTTACACTTTTCTTTTCTTTTTTCCTTTCGTATATTCTCTATATTAAAAATCTGAAGAACATTTTTAAGAAAATAGTTCTTCCAAACAGAAAGAGTGAATGTGATACTCAAAATTTAAGTTGCATATCATGGTCATTTACCTCATCTTATTTCTCCTTAGCGAGATCCCAAAGTGTGGATATAAACTATAGGATGAGGTCACAATTAAACACACCCATCTTTTGTCAGTGTTTCTTGAAGTGCTAATTATGGGATTCAAGATTAGTATATCAATGTTTTATTGTCAACACACCATTTTGTTTTTGGAGATGACATCCGTGTACTCCGCCGAAGTGATAATTAATTCCCTTATTTCTTTGCTTGCTACGTGAAGATATCCCAGTAATAACTTTCTTCTATTGGCCTATTGGCAGTTCCTATTTAAAAAGTATCTAGAATATGAGAAGACCCAAGGCGACGAAGAAAGGATCGAGCATGTCAAGAGGAAGGCACTGGAATATGTGGAGAACTCACTACCATGAAGTGACTTGGGGCAAGAGCTGTAATAGCAGTGGTGGGATATAAATCAAGCGTTGTAGGTTTAAAATTAGTTAATTGCAACTTAAAGAAGAAGAAAGGTTTTGCCACTAAGTGGGTCATGTTTTAAAGGATCTCCTCACATGGGCGCCTACGTGGCCTTGGGAAGTAGTACAGCTGCTCAATCAGCTGTGCGGACTAAGCAGGAATTAGTTTACTGGTGTTGAGAGGTTAACAGGTCTGAACCTAATCAGGATGAAGACCATTTTGATGATTTAGATGTATCTATAGGAAGGTGAATCAAGCGCTGTGCTAGACATACAAATTTTGTTATCAATTTCAATGCTGTTGTATATATTATCCATTCTTATTAGAAACATATAATTGGGGTTTGGATGATCAAACTAAATTCGGCTCAATTGTCTGTCTGTTTGATTCCTCCGATACAGCTCTTTCTTAATTACTTTAGTAACATTTTTGTAAGATATGATGTGTCAAAATTGCCAACAGGAAGTTCTGTGGGGTTTTAGGGTTTGTTTGGCATTTTTTGCAAGATATAATGCTTTTATGATATCTGTAAAAACATACTCGGAAGAGTTACGTGCTAACCGCCTTTGTAATTCTTGAAGAGGTAGTAGTGTGTATACAGATTTTGTTGCTCAAATAGACCAAACGATATAGGTGAATCTCTTTAATTCCTCGTTAGTTGTCCACTCTACAGTTAGGGGTCATTTGATATATATATATATATATATATATATATATATATATATATATATATATATATATATATATATATATATATATAGATAGAGAGAGAGAGAGAGAGAGAGAGAGAGAGAGAGGTTTGTGTGCTGTTCGGTGAGTGTGCTTTAAGAAGCACGTTAGTTTGTGCTCAGAAAATAAATTTTGCTCTCTGTGATATTATTTATTTAGTGATCGAAAAAATTTAAAATTAATAGTTTTAATGATTGTAATAAGTCATTTGTAAGTTTAATTTTGTAGAAATATTTAAATTACGTGAAATTATGATAAACATTTATTTACAAATTTAATGGTATAGAAATATTAAAATTATATAAAATTTTGATAAATTTTTTTTTATACGGTATAAAACAATACTAATATTTTTAATCTAAAATTTTAATATTATATCATGAGATTTTTATTTTTCAATCTTTAATTTTCAACATTTTCAATCACGGGATAAATGATATTAAAAAATTTTAAAAAATATTTTTTAACACTTTTCCATTTAATTGATCGATTTGAGATCAAGGGGACAAAATAAGAGAGGAACATGAAACAACTCTCCTAATGTGCGAGGAATGTCCAAAGAACCATCTAAATTTGAAGGGACCCTCGTTAATTCATTCATTCCAAGCTCACTACTGATCTGGTAAAGCTGATTTGTTCTCTATAAGAACTTCCTTTAGCAGGTGCTTCAAGCTGCAAAACGAGATGCTTCAAGCTGCAAAACGAGGATAATAACTTTCTATCAGATAATCATATTTTGGAAAAAAAAAAAGAAAAGAAGGAAAGGGAGCATTAAAAAAAAAAAGAGTCGAGTAGAGATACCACTCTATATCAATGGAAATATAATATATTCAGCATAGAAGAGATTCCAAATGAAGCGATAGAATTGTAAAATTGATTCCTGTAGGAAAGAAACAAAATGAAATTATTTGCTATAATCAATTTTTACAGCAGTAAGGATCTATCTCACTTGCTATATAAAATATATATATATATATATATATAATAGAAAATTAACATCATGTTTGGTTGCATGTAAAACTGAGGAAAACAGTTGTCAGAGGCAAAGAGTTTTGGTGGGCAAGGAGTTTAAAAAGTTTCTGATGTTGGATTGGTAGACTAGGAAACTAATAATAGCTGCAGGTTTTCAGCAATCCAAGAGTAATGATTGCTACCAACCAGTCTGTCCAGTAAATCAGTGCATGAAGGCTAATGAGGTTTTGCTGTGGTGAAGCGAATTTCTGTGTTACTTGACTGCGTGGTCAGCGGTGTGCGGACATCTATTTTTGTGTGTCGATTGCGTTTGTGCGTCAAACGAATGCGAGAAACGAACTCAACGCGAAGAAACGAGCAAAACTCATCATTTTTTAGTTTGGATCAAATTCGGGCGCCCGTATCAGGTTTTGGGCGCTCGGAATCGGGTGCAGTGGACCGCGGACCATGGGGTGGTCTACCCAGGGACACGTGTCGCCTCGCCATTGGCACCGTACGAGACACGCGTTGGCTCCAGGTTGGCGGGGCGTGCGGGCGCGTCAGGTGGCGGCGCGGGTTCCCCGTACGCGAGGCGCGCCGCGATTTGCCAGCGCCCAACCACCAGTCAGTGGATGCGTGGCGGCTCCAGGACGGTCGATCGGAGATTCGGGTGCACGCCAGATGCGCGCCACGTGTCCGGGCACGCGACCCCTGTTTTCGGACACCCGAAAGTTGCCCCCGAAGCTGAGTGATGGGTAGATTCAGGTTCTTCTCCCCATTTCTGACTTTTTTGGAGGAGTTTCTTGGAGGCCTTTTTCAGAAAGGAAGAGCACCCATTCCCCACCACTCCTAGCAACATTGGAGAGGAAGTGGAAGCTTCATCTTCATCTTCTTCCCCACCATTGGAAAGCTTCACCATTGTTGCAGCTGCTGTCTTCTCCGTCGACGTTTTGTGCGCGGCTTCCCCAGGGCAAACCGCTTGGAGTTTTTGGCTGAAATTTGGAGAACTTCACAAGTCTCGCATTTTCTGGGCGTTTTACATCATCTCTGGAGCCCTCATGCACAGGGCGGAGTTCTGGACAGAGTTTAGTACTTATGGATTTTCTTGCTTGTTTGTTCATGAATTTTGAGGTTTAAGGGCTTGATTTTCATCTAGACTCACAGAGGAACACTTTAGTACCCTTCTTGGAGATTTTGGAGGTGATTTACACAGGTATCTTTACTGTTCTTGTCGATCCTGTGACAGAATTGTGTGCAGATTTTCTGCTTTGAGCTTGTTTTGATGTTTGGACTTTGAGGATGCAGAATTCATGGAGACTTTGGTTCTTTTTGTGGATCACAGAGTTTGGACACATTTTTGGGGTCAAGGTGAGCACTTCTGTTTTGATTTCAGTTGGAGACCACATTTGGTTTGGCCCCTACACTTCATTGGAGTTATTGCTGATTTTTGGATGCAGTTTTGGACAGCATCATCTAATCTGATTATTATATGGCTTTTGGAACTTGAAGAAGAGTTTTTGTGAATTTGGCGATGTTCTTATGACAGGGGAGGACTTAGAAACCAAAATTAGAGCTTTACTTTGAGGTACCAATAGCAGATTTTACATTTTCCTTCCTTATTGTTGATTGCTGGAATTTTCTGGAATTTTTGCGCTGAGGTCGATGATTTTGCGATTGTGCTCAATCCGGCAGGAGATTTTGGGTGATTTTTGATTCGTTGGAATCTTAGGAGCCTGAGGAACGCGCACGCCAAGTTTCATCCCGATCAGACTTCGGATCGTCGCGTTCCAGATGGGTTGAATTTCCTCTAAAATCTGCGGATTTCCTATTAATTCTATTGTTGTAGTTGTCAAGCATGTTAGAGATAGTGCTACACTTGATGTTTATGATAGATGTAGAGTTGTGGATATCTGACTAGCACCCTGCTATATGTTGCATGAGATTTAACCAGACTTTAGAAAACATTTAACTTGGGTTTATTTTATCTGTAATCGGATTTCCTACACCCGCTTTATTTTTCCATCTTGACTTAAGAGTCTATCCTCGCCCGGGTATTGGGCCGAGTGGTCGGGTAGTGTGGGATGCATGTTGTGCTCGTGACTAGGGGTTGAGTGTAATCTGGTAGCTGAGGCTAGATTTGTGCTAGTGTCGGGAGCCGTTTGGGTAGACGGTGGTCCCGGGCCGTTGAGTGTTTTCCGGCCGGTGTTGTTAGTGGTTGAGTTGTTGAGTTTTGATCTATTTGATCGCGGAGTTGGACTATAGCCTGCATGAGCCATATTGAGCTCGACAGAGATGCGCGGTTGATCCTCGGTGGGGTCACTCCCCTCGAGTGCCGCTCCGGAGCTGGGCCTGTTACTTTGCTTTCACACGATGTCGATGCAGTCCTTGTGGGACGCCCTACGTAAATCCTATCCCCGTGTGGATGTGTGGTAGTAGGTGGGCGCATATTTGACTGGACCCGGTGTGACAGTCAGTAGGATTGGGTTGATCGAGCATATTGAGTAGAGTAGTTGCATACTATCGTCTGTTTCACCCCTTGAGCATTATAGATAGAGGCATGATAGCTTTAGAGTTTATTCCAACCCTTTACTTTTCCTTACTGCATTGTTATCTTATACCTCTAGTAGACTTAGTGGGCAGACCGTTGGTCTTGGAGACGGTACCCACTGAGAACTACTGTTTGATGTATTTCTCACACCCTCTGTTGGTGACTATTTTTCAGAGGCATCTACTCCTGTTCCTGCCCCTGCTGCTACTACAGATCGAGATAAGGAAGTCGCGAGCTAGACCCCTACCAGTGTTGTTTATTTTGGAGAGTAGATGTACCCACTTTTGGAGATTTTTGTACAGCCAGCTGGGTTCATTGTATCTTTTATTTTGAGAGACTGATGTATTGTGAGGATCTGACTTGTACTGTGATTGGATGTACCTTTATTTTATAGCAGTTTATTTTCCGCTCTGATATTATATAGCTGCTAGTTGCTATCTTTTGCAGGTTAGACGCTTTGCCTATGTGGGGCTTCCCATATGGATGGCAGATCTGTTGGCGAGCCCGGGTCGCAGTTTCGACCCCGAGGCGTGACATTTGCATGCTAATCAGCAGATTTAGTGCATGAAATTATGTTCTTATTTGCTATATGCTAAGAAATGAACATGTGGGGAAAAAATAGGTTAGCTTCTGTACTCCCAAATCTCCAATATCATCTAAAAATGATCCAATTGACGATATTATTGGAATGTTTCACTATGCATACAACATGGCACAAAAGTATGCTCATCATTATTTACTACATGTCATCCTTTGGTGCAAACATATACTAATGCTTTCCCTAAACTACATAATATTATTCTAAGGCTGTCTAGTACTTGCTGTTTGTTTTCAATTTATTTTCTCAACGGGGAACTTATACTAAATTTGATGAAGTCTTAGATAACTGATATCAGTTATTTCACATCTTGAATAAGAAGATTGACTAGTTATAATACATTAGAACAATATAGGATTCATGGAGGAAAAAAATACCTTAGTGTAGTTTGCTTGTTCTAGAACCCATGCCTGAACAAGACATGAAACAAAAAGAGTAAGCTGAAATGATCTTGTCAAACTTACAAAACAAGCATGAACCAAATTAATGGCAAAATTAAGCAGAAACTAAAATTAGAAAAGAAATAAAACAAACCTGGAAAATCAAACCCAATGCAAGGACAGCATGACTAGGCACCATGATGCTGCGCCTGAAAGCCTGCAATGTAAAGGAATATATTTAAGCACAACAAAGAAGCCACAAAGGAGGCAGCAGCAATCTTGTGGAAAAACTGAAACTGCTTCCTGTAAATTTTGTCATCTGCTCGCTACATCACAAGGCGTTCCATTAGACAGATTGGACAGTAAGCTTCCAATATACACATCTACTTTATTTTTCTAGAAGATTCTAAAGTCTAGAGCCATATTTATTTAACATGGACAAGTACACCAATATGAGATGTGTTTCTATGATTCTATCATCATTGTTCTCGCATGAATTTTGACTTTCAATAATTTAAATGCACAGATATCAGCTTTTGGATAGAGTACCCAAACAATATTTGTATCCAGGCAATACTATCTATATAGATTCCCATGCATATTCAAGCCAGGAGAGTATAGCAGTCTGTTTGGATGTCGGAATTTTTATCCGGAGATAACTTGTGTGCAAAGAATTCCTTTTTGTGATTAAATCTAGGAGTTTGATTTTAGTCCTTAACAAGATCTTGATAGTCACGATATGTTAAGATAAGTCATTCCACTTATGGGATAATATTATTATTCCCTGAAAATAACTTGGAGGCTGAATATATTATTACTTGTCATAGTAGGCATCTATAATACGAGAAGTGCCAAACAAGATGTTCAGGTGTCCAAACAAGCCATAAATGATCAATATCTCAGATTATAAGGCCGGTTTCTAAATTGGATTATAAAGCCGGTTTCTTCCTAGATGCAATGAAATGAGCCCCTAACAATGCCTAGATACTGTCTCACCTGGGGCATATAAATAGCTGCAACAATAGCAGCAAGATAGTTAGCAAGCAGAAGCCCTGTACCAAGAAATGCAATATTCCTGACACCAAGCTTCGTTGCCAATGTTGATATCTGAAACCTACAAAATAATTAAATAAATAAACAAATTGTACTAGAAATGGCCAATGTAGCCATGCAAGTAAACAATAACAACAAAAGCATGCCTCCGCAGAATCTAATTTTTTGCATAATAAACTGCATAGTTTCATCCATTGTAAAGTTTGAGTTGCCTCAGTTCATATAACAATTAACACATGTGGTTAGTCTATGAATCAGCATTTAAGACGAATTGGCAGGGCATAATTTTAGAAGCACAATAATGATCCTAATAAGTTTCCATCTTTGACAATATCTTTGTCTTCCCGGTCTTCAAAGCCCAAAAAATTTCACATTAGAATCAAGGATTTAAGTGCCCATCGGCACGGGCCGTATCTACCGTGCCGTATCGTGCCAACAAGATATCGGCGCGATACAGTCCCAGTGCCGATGGTACTACTCAAAACTCTCTTTTCTTTAAATTAGTAAGTACTTTTCTAAATAAAGTTCAAAAGATTTGATAAAAATACATAATAAGCAATTAGAATATTTTGTTGCTAAAGAAAATATATATTTCATGCACTTATATGTCGACACATATGTATTTTTTATGACCGGCACGTATAGCCACGGTGCGGCACGCATCGTGCCGTACCATGCCAGCAACTTTTTGGCACGACCCTATGCCACGATACTTAAATCTTTGATTAGAATATAACTCAGCTTCTTTTCATCCATATTGAAATGCTTGATATGTTTATCACTGGTACTATGATATTACTTATAAAAAGCATGCTCTATCGCGCATAATGCCCATTAACTTGAAAATAATTTCAAGATTTTCCCATATAATAAGTAATAACTAATGACCTGTCATGCATACCAAGACAATTTTCCTCCAAAATCAAATTCACGCCACCATACAAGGAGATCAAAACATCCACAACAGAGGAAAAAGACAGCAACGATAAGGGCACCATTAATCGACTATTTCTTTTCAAGAAAAGCCCATAGTATTCCTAGAATTCTTCATATGTGAAAAATAAAAACCTGCAACACCAAGTTTAGTTACTCACTTGCGGTCTCCTTCAACATCTGGTAGATCTTTGGTTATGGCTATGACCAAGGCAAATAGTGTCACAAAGGCTGTGATAAAAGCAACAGGCGAGCTGCAGATAGAAAGACGTTACATGGCGTTAGACATCACGAACATCTCTGACATAAGTCTGCAATAAGATGAAAAGAAAAATTTTACCATTTTTCTTCCAGTACATTCATTCCTACTTTGTTCATACTTCATTTTAGTACCATAGAATATGCTAAGGAACAAACCAGAATAATTAATCAATGATAAACAAATCTTTACCTCCACTGGAATGTAAGACCAAGTGCAGCTGTAGTAGCATAGTATACACCAAAATTGAGAAGAAAGCCACGAACCTAATCATTCAGAGTGACAAAAGGTTGGATGAGTAAAAGGCAATCCTATGACAACCAACTTCCAAAATACTGGTAAAAGAAATTCAAGTTCCAAAATTTTATCATAGTAGTTCTGCAAACACAATCAGGATAAGAAAAACGAATTACTTTCCAGTTGAATTTAGTCCTGATGTTCCTTTAAATGCCTTCATTTAACAGCCATGGAGCAAAAGAAGAAAAAATCTAGCTGTTCTTCCATTCTTAAAGAAAGTTCCAGATCTCCTAAAAAAGTTACATTATTCAATATTTTATGAGTATGCACTTGCACAATATTCAATACAAACCAATATGTAGCACCAACAGCGGAATAAAAACAAAGTTAAGAGAAAACTTCAATCTTGCAAAATCCAACATATAATCAAAGAAAATTATCGATATAGTTTTAGTTTCTGGTAATTAATATCATTTCGCATTTCAAATATAAATTCTGGTGATTGAAGATCATCAAGTTGACAAAAAAATCTTCTGCAAAAACAATGAAGAGAGATCTTCTACAATCTTTGAAGTGTTCTATTCGCCCAACTGTTGGAGAAAATGAAATCTTATGCAAGGAAGACGCAAGTTGTGATGATTAAATTTCGAGAATATACTTTGAAAAATTTAAGGTCTTCGACTGCAATTAGAGTAATTTCTTATCAGGAAATGACAACAGAGAATACAGAGAAATAAAAGTGTAAACATACCGTGGCAATAATGAGAAAAGCTGCGACAGGGTATCTCTTTAGTCTAAATGGAGGAACAGAATATATTGTGCCAAGAAAAAGTCCCAGGCAGTACAAAGAAGTGATGAATGGCCCAAAATTCCACGACACGATCAAAAGGCCAGCTGCTGCAAAGAATAGTACCAAGAACCATGCTGACTGAACGGATAGATCTCCAGCAGCTATAGGCAAATATGGCTTGTTTACTCTGAACAACCATATATCAACTTAGAGAAAATTATACACCATGCCAAGTATAAAATAAGATGTTTAAAGAATAGAAAATTTGATTGATCAATAACTCCAACAGCTGGGATGTGTTAACGAACAAAGAAAGGTAGGTCTAAGAGTAAAGGTAAGAGCAAGGAGCATACTTGTCGATCCCAATGTCATAAATCTGATTTATCCCAACTATATAACCATTGCCACATAGAAGGGCTACAAGCCCACTGAATGCCTTGAATGTCAACCACCAATTTATCAGATTTGGGTTCTCTATCAACGCTCTTGCAACCAAAGCTCTGCCATCAGAAGAAGATAGGATAAAAGACATTGTAGAGGGGTCAAAAGTTCAGACATTTCTTTCAAGGCTGAAGTAACACAGCATAATACTTTCCACTATAGATAAAATTCAGGCGCTCACATGGATCCTAAAGCAGTACCACGAATAGTATGGGGCCTCAGAAATCTCCAACATGAATCTCTGAAGTCAGAGAAACTTTTTGCCAATGGGCTGGAGCCAGCAGCATCAGCTTGAGAACATGCCTGCACCATTAGATTCTTGAGTGAACGTCAATTAAGGTGAACCATTGCAGGCATATCTAGTAGAGACAAATTTTTTGGACTCGCAAAAATTCACAAATAGACAGCCAACGTACTGCTCAATTGTTTACTTTCCTTATTAATCCATAGTCTACTGAACATATACCCATTTTGCAAGCAAGCAGGTGATTAATTTGTTTCTTTTGAGAATAATACCATAAGCAAGAGGCTTCGAACCTAAGAACGCTGGAGATTACCAGGCTAACCATTAATAATTATACTTTAGATGATTAATTTGTAAAATACTCCTTTTTCTTAATCAGAAAAGAAAATAGCCAACTCATATTTGGGAATGATTAGCAAGGGAAAGTACGGTATGTTATAATAATTATGCTTCCAAAAGTCCAAAACATTAAACAAAGAACAAGTATTAGAAAGTAATGTATATGTGATTGTAGAATTATCTAGCAGGTCTAACAATACTTTCTCACCTCAAGGTAAATTGTAGATAGATGTTGCATCCATCTCGGAAATGGACTATATTAAATGGAAGCAACCTGAAAGCAGCTTGGATTCATCGAATTGACCTCACAAGTAGAACAGATCGCATATATGTATAGTTTCAAAATTTTTGAAGGAGCGATGTTTCGATAGATGATCACTCACTTGTCAAAATTTGATCTACTCTCATGTTTAAATTTGTTGTATTTGCTCATTTCATTCAAGAAGACACTTGGATCATGGGTACTTTGTATATTCCTGTTCTTTTTAGACTAGAAACAACCAATTGTGTTGCCTATTTTTCCAAGCAACTAAAGCATTATCCAAGGCTACATAGGGCCGGTTTGGATATTAGAACATGTTATCTAATGATACGTTAAGGTTTTCTTCGATGATTACAATGTAAGAATTTGCCTTTTGTCCACTGCAAGGTTCTAGCAGTCACGCCTTTTTCTTTTTTTTTTCAAAGAAGGTGTCATGATTTTTTATATAATGAATTCCACCTATAAGGTGATTTATCTTATTCCAAATAATTAACTTAGAGGTCTTTGTCTAACTCCTAGAATTGAAATTCTCCTTTGTGAAAATCCTCAAACCAAACACTATTCTCACGGTAGGTAGGCCGGTTAGGGAAAGATAAGCTAAAATCCGATTGTGATTAATTATCTAACTAATTTAGTGATAAAGATAAATTAGACTTATGGATAAACGCTAAAAATTCAAAATAGTTGATCAATCCGGAAGCATACGTAGCACTGCCCTAAGGTGTATTCCCATCCCCACGTGCGAAATTAACCGAGAACCAAGAATTTAAGTATCCATCGGCACGGGCCGTATCCACCGTACCGTATCGTGCCAACAAGATACCGGCACGATACAGCCCCCGTGCCGATGTCACAATTCAAAACCCTTTTTTCTTCAAATTACTAAGTAATTTTCTCAATAAAGTTCAAAATATTTGATAAAAATATATAATAAGATATTAGAAAATTTTATTGCTAAAAAAAATAAATATTTCATGCTATTATGTGTTGGCACACATGTATTTTTTATGGCCGGCACTCATTGGCACGGCCCGGCACGCACCGTGCCGTACCGTGCCGGCAAGTTTTCGGCACGACCCCGTGCCACGACACTTAAATCCTTGCCGAGAACAACACCCCAAGTTATGACCAGAATTCCTCCTCCTGCAAACACGATCGTGACGGAGGTTGATGGAAATTCTTTCAACACACAGTATAAAGGAAAAGAGAAATGAGAAAGAAGATGAAAATAGTTTTTTCTTCAAATATCCTGCTATTGCACCTTCTCTATAAGAACAGAGAGAATAAATAGGAATGTGCAGAAGGACATGGAATCACGTTCTTGTACGTTCTCTTTCGTTAGGCGAAAGTAACGACCCACGTTCTACCTGTTAGGCGAAAGAAACCGAACAGAAAAGTCTCGGATTTTCTTTCGCACCAAGAAAGAATAAAATAAATATATTAATAAATATATAAATTGAAATAAAAAAATAATAATTAATAATTAATAAATAATAATAATAATAATAATAATAATAATAATAATAATAATAATAATAATTGAGGATTTTAAATTTTACACCAACAAGGCCTATATTCAGCTCAAAGTAGTTGATTTACCTCCTACATTCTTTCCTTCTCTCCATTTATTTTATCCTTGTCTCTAATTTAGTGGAGGCATCAATGAGTTTCAAGAAATTAGAAATCAAATGGAAATTTGGGTACTCAATACCTTCATTATGCACAAAATCAACAAAGATAATAAAGCATGGGTATCACAACCATCTAGCAAGGATTTGATTTAAGTGCCGTGGCACAGTAGCCGAGCACTCGCCAGCATAGTAGGGCATGGTGCCCTGATGTGTGCCATTGACAAACATACTAGTGTGCCAACAAACTTTTGTACCAAACAGTTATTTTCTTTGGCACTAATATATTCTATTTGCACTTGATATATTATTTATCAAATCTTTCATACTCTATCGACATAATTACTTGGTAATTAAAAAAAAAAAAAGAGGGTTTTGAGCCTGAGTCATCTCCACGGGGTCGTATACTCGTCAGAACACAGGGCAGAGCCCGTCCCACGGGCACTTAAATCCTTGCCATTTAGCGAGCAGGAAATTAACTAAAGACCCCAACTAAATGCTCAAAAATTGAAACTTTCCAAGCAAATTTGATATCCCAAGTAGGAAAAAAGCAATCGAAACACAAGAGATTGTAAATCTCCGAGGCAAATTGATGTAACCCGAATGGAAAACGGTGTCTTCCGTCGACAGGATCTGCATTTGCTGCTGAGATTGGGCCCCGAAATTGATCGAAACGGAGGAGGAGGAGGAGGAGGAGGAGGAGGAGGAGAGAGGCGAGAAGAGATGGGTGGTTTTGTGGAGGGGAGTGGAAACTTGGGTTGTGCGAAGGATTGTGGGCGATGAGTAATGGCGATAGAATGGTGGTGGTGGTGGTGGTGGTGGTGAGGGTGAGTGAAGAAGGGAGGAGAGGCAGCGGAGGAGATCGGCATGAGAGAGAGAGAGAGAGAGAGAGAGAGAGAGAGAGAGAGAGAGACCACCACCCAATCTCACTCACCCACCACACATGCCATGGTTGTTGTAGCGGTGGTGACCAGTGAGATGTTGCTAGTGAGCACTTGAGCAACAGTTCCATACCAGTCAAAGGATCCGTGATTTGCTGTGAATCAAAAAATTTAAAATGAATCCCAGCAGTAAATATTTAACGATAGAAAAATAATATATGCATGAATATTTTTAATATTCAAATTTAGCTAAAGTTGATAAATTTAAAATGAATCCTAGCAGTAAATATTTAACTATAGAAAAATAATATATGTATAAATATTTTTAATATTCAAATTTTGCTCTTGACGTGTCCGCCGTGATGCCATGTTTTCACTAACCCACATAAATTTTTTTTTTTTTTTTGTACTTTTCACAGACAAATGCTTAAAGAAAATGTTCACATCTGTATTAATAACATAAAAATTTCGTGCAAAATTTTTATGAATAAAAAAATAGTAAAGAAAAAAACACTCATTGTTATTTAATTTATTTATTTATTTTTTGTCCGTGCTTTGAATTTATTTTTGTTTGACTATTGATAGAAATTTTTTTGTTGAGACCTTATGAATCAATTGAAACATCATATTCATACTAGAACCATGATTTAGCCTCAAGCTAAATTCAAAAGTTCTCTAAGTAAGAACCTTTAGTGAGGACTTATTGAATGAATGGATGTAATGACTCAACAAAATATGAAGGAATAAAATTTGTTTGATTTAGGAAATACCTATTTGATTTTTTTTTTGAGTCCGCTTGTGAGTTCTGAATAAATAGTAGGTCTGAATTATAGTCCAAGCAAAGGAAAAAAGAGACATGTGCCGGGAAAAAAACAACAATGCAAGAACATGACTAGGATAAAGAACATAGGGAAGAAAAAATAGAGTAAAATCTCAGATGAATTCAATCAAAACATAAATAGAGAATCATAAAAAAGAGAGTTACAAAATCCAGAAAAGAGTCCTAAAATCCACACAAACAGAGTACACAGGTAAAAAAAGTAAAATGTAAAAGGCAGAGGAAAACATCAGAGTACACAGGTAACACAACTGGTATGGTAGAAGTAAAAGTAACTTAGCAAAGGAACTTTTATAGAACCAAACTTTCTCTTTGTAGGCAACAACAGTATGAAGAAGAACAAAGGCTGCAGCTACGGGTTGCAAACTCGTAAAAAGGTGTGCAAGGAAGCTTACCAGCGAACGGAATATATACCAACATGAAAACAAAGCAAAAGGAGAGCGAGGAGCAATGGGGTACCACACTGTTGCCAAGAGACGCACTATTTAGAGATGACAACAAAGCAGCGTCGAAGAGAGAGAAAGAGATAACCACTTTCGAGGAAGCGACGAATCTGTGGCGGCATTACATGCCCAAATCCAGGGAAGAGGCATTTCCGTGGCGGTATTAAATACCCAGATTCGCAGTAGATACGGCATACGGTAGAGGGAGGCAAGCATCGCCGAAACAGCAGCTGGTCCGCAATAGCATTAAATGCCAAGATCCGCGGTAGATAGAAGCGTACGGTACACCAAGAAAACCATCTCCAGGTGAACGGCGGAACCGCGGCGGCATTAAATTGTATGCTGCCACGAACGAACCGACCCGCGATGAGTGATCATTCATGATACAGATCGAGTTTGTTTAGATTTTTATTTGAATCAAGTTTGTAAGTTCATGGCTTCCAGCAGACTCAAGAATCTACTGTTAATTATCCCACACTGGCAATGTTAAGGAACCCTCGATTAAGAGACCAAATTTAATGCTAATGATAAGAAGAGACCGTAGTATAAAGATGAACTTTTATTGATATGACTTTCAAGTACATGGCTTAAGTAGGGGTATACCCTCACTGTATATGAGTGAAATGCTCAATTTATGAACTTGGTGGTCCTTCAAAATTGGATTGCTAAGTTTAACGACATGACGGTCGAATGGGGTTAAGATTCAGCTTGATTTGACTTTCTCAGTTTAAAGACTTGACGATCGTTTGAATTTGGAATGCTCAGTTTCACGACATGACGGTCGGTTTGAATTTGAGTTGTTTAGTTTAACGACTTTGCGGTCATTTGAATTTGGATTTAGTTTAGTGACTTTTCGATCGTTTGACTTTGGGTTTTGGTCGTTTGAATTTGGATTTAGTTTAATGACTTTTCAATCGTTTGAATTTGGGGCTAGTTTAATAACTTTTCGGTCATTTGAATTTGGGTTTAGTTTAGTGACTTTTCGGTCGCTTGAATTTGGGTTTAGTTTAGTGACTTTTCGGTCGTTTGAATTTGACTTATGAGTCGATTAAGTTAACTCAACCAATTCATTTGAAGTCAACTCAGTTTGAACTCTTGATTTGTTTCAGTTCGGGCGGAGCTGGTTTGCTTGATTTAGATCATCCCTGAAATTTGGTTTGAACCTTTGTTCAGGTTGGGTTCAAATTGAACTGGTTTGAACCTTTAGGGTTGAGCTGCCTTAGGCTTTTACTCGGTTTTTCCCTTTTCAATTTGGTTTGGGTCGAACCATTATACTTTGGTTTAGAACCTGTTGAGACATGGTTTAGGTCGAACCCTTATGACTTAGTTCGAGACCCTTTGAATTCGATTTGAGTCGAGTCCTTATTGTTCGACTTAGCTTGGACCCTATCATAGCTCAGTTTAGTTTGGATCATAACCTTATGGTTTGATTCGAAATTCGTTTGAGTTTGATTTAAGTTGAGCCACCTTAGGGTTTGGCTCAACTTGGAATCCCTTTTGCATTTGATTTGGATTCTACTTTTGTGGTTTGGTTCAAGATTTGCTTGAGTATGATTTGAGTCGTCGTCTTTACAGTTTGGTTCAGAGCCTTTTGATTTCGATTTAGGGTCAAGCTAGTTCATGGTTCGGTTCAATTTGCTGAATAGTTGAATCGCCTCAACTTGGAACCCTTTTGCATTTGGTTTGGATCAAACCCTTGTGGTTCAATTCGAGATCCATTTGAGTTTGGTTCGGGTTGAGCTCTTATGGGTCGGCTCAACTTGGAACTCCATTGCATTTGGTTTGACTTGACTCTGTTCTCCTGTTATTCCATTCAGGTTGAATGTCACGCCCCGGGGTCGAAACTGCGACCCAGGCCCGCCAACAGATTCGCCGCCCATACGGGAAACCCCGTATAGACGAAGCGTCTAACCTGCAAAAGATAAAACTACAGCTATACAGATATCAGAGCTAAAAAGTAACTACTGAAATATGAAAATACAACTCCAAATAGTACAAGCCTGAACCTCACAACATAAGTCTCTCGAAAATAAAACTCTCAACAACAACTATCTACAATAATCCAACAGACTATACTATAAAGCTCCAAAAATGGGTATAGCTATATTCCAAATACGGGTAGGGAACTAGCTCGCGTCTCCCTTACCTCGACCAGCTGGTGCAGTAACAGGAGTAGGAACAGGGGTAGATGCCTCTGAAAAATCTGTCACCAACAGAGGGTGTGAGAACTACACCGTCACATAGTTCTCAGTGGGTACCGTCTCCAAGACCAACGGTCTGCCCACTAAGTCTACTAGAGGCATAAGATAACAGGAAAACTGTAATAATGTAAAGATAAGCTGAAAAAAAATCTACAGCTATCATGCCTCTATCTACAATGCTCAATGGGTGATACATATGAAAATGATGCATCGACTCTAACCCAATATACTCAATCAACCTAACCACAGTGACTGCCACATAAGGTCCAGTCAAACTTGCGCCCACCTACTGCCATTACATCCACGGAGGACTGAACTTACGTAGGGCGTCCCACACGGACTGCGTCGACAAGTCGCGATAGTAAAGTAACAGGTCCAACTCCAGAGTGGCACTCGAGGGGCGCGACCCCACCGAGGAAAGTATCTGCGCATCTCTGTCGAGCTCAATATGGCTCATGTAGGCTATAGTCCAAATCCACGATAAATCATTTTGGAAATAATAACTCAACACTAATAACATCTACCGGAGACACTCCACAGCTCGGGACCACCGTCAACCCAAACGGCTCCCAGAACAAACCACTCGACTCACAGACAAGAAGAATCCAACTGACACAACAAGGGTCCGAGAATCCCGAAAGGCCGGTGCATAGAACCCCAATCAAACAAGAACAGGTTCCAGGCTCAACCTTTCGAAGTTCTCGATCCCCGGGGAAAATCAGCTCTCTCAGGTAAAACATCCGGAGGGAACCAATCAGGGTCCAAATGTTTCGGGAGACTAACACCTACAACCCTATCAAACAAGAACGGGTTCTAGGCACAACCCCCGTAGCTTTCGTCCCCAAAACAAGAAAACGACCCCTAGAACCCAGATCACTCAACCCTCTCGGGCGAGGAAGTTTGTAAGAAGAGATGACAGTTATTTTCGAAAACTATTTTGATTTGAAAAGCCCAATTTGATGAATTTTAGTTCTTTAAGAAAATCAGTTAAAAAAGTTTTATTTTTCAAACCCCGAAGGGCTAATGCCTTCACCCTATCAAACAAGAATAGGCTCCGGCGACCCTTCGAAATTTGGAAGGAAAACCTTTGTTTACTGAAATTATGTATGTCCAAAAATAATCCGGGTTTAGGGTCCTACTAACAACAACTCAACACTAACACAACACTAACCATAGCTACCAGACTCCACTCGGCCCCCAGGCCCGAGTGCAAAATGCACCCCACACTATCCCGACTACTCGGCCTACTACCCGGGCGAGGAAATACTCTAAGTCCAGGAAAAAGAAAAGCAAGAGGTGAAAACAAGAATATAAAAGAACCTAGCCAAAGTGAGAGTTTTCTTACAGTCTGGTTGAATACATGCAATCATATGACAGGGTGCTAGTCAAAGTCCAATAACTCTATAAACATCAATAGTAGCACCTATTTTAGCATGCAAAGTCTACAACACTAGAATTAGAAGGAAGTCCGCAGACTTGCAGAAAAATTCAACCCACCTCGGTTTGCCACCAATTGCTTGTAGACACTTGCAATTGGGCTCCCGCAGAAACGTTCTCTTTCGAAACAGAAAGCGTAACAGCGCCCGCCACGCGCGAACGGTACACCCCGAAAAGTCCGACGGTAAATTGCGCGGCAAACGACACCTCCAACAACGGTCCCTGACAAGAACCAGGGCACGGAGTTCAAAGAAAAAAACCCCAAAAGCAAAATCTAAGAACTGTGCCGAAAAACACAACAAAACACGAGGCGACACCTACCTTAATGCCGGTGCGTCGACAAATGGGCGCACGCACGACCACCCGGCTCCGTGGAACAACTTGTACGCGCTCCACGCCACAAACGACGCGCTCCACGACACAAACGGCGTGCTCCACGGCACAAACGGCGCTCTCGCGGCACTCCAAAACTCCTCCACTATTTTTCTTTCAAGCTCCTAAAATTTTAGGACATGAAAAGAAAAAAAAAAATGGGGAAGAAAGGAAGGCGTTCGGGCGCTTAAATAGCCCGAAAATAGGCTATTGCACAGTGCCTGGACCAACCCGGGGGCGCCAGCTGGCGCCCCCCGCGTCAGCGCGCCCGCGCCGCACAGAGCGGGGCCAACGGGGCCCCATCACGTGGCGGCGCCCACGCGGGCCAGCGCCCCCCGTCAACGTGGGGCGCCCTTGGGTAGCGCGCCCCAACGTGGGGCTGCCGCGTGGCGCAGCCGACGCCTCAGCCCCGCCTGCCCCGCCTCGGTCGCCGTGCCCAATGAGGTGCGGCCACATGGCGGGTGCACGGGTTCGCTGTACCCGGTGCACGTGCGGTGGGCCGTGGACCGGCCCACCCGCAAATTCGGCCCGTAAGCCCGAATTCGCCCGAAAATAGTCAATTTTGACTGTTTTCACGCGCTGAGTCCGTTTTTGGCGTCCGTTTGACGCACAACGCACTCGATACACCAAAAATAGATGTTTCGCCGCCAACCACACGGTCAAGTCGCACGAAAAATTCGGGACACCACATTGAATCGGCTTGTAATTTGGTTCGGCTCGGCTTGTTCCTCATGTGGTTCTGTTTGGATTGAACCGACTTCAGTTCATGTTGAATCCTTTATAGTTTGATTTTTAGTTGAACCGGCTTGTGATTCGGTTTGGCTCGCACCTCATGTGGTTCGGTTTGGATTGAACCAGTTTGTAGCTCGAACCCTCTTTGGTTCAATCTAAGTTGAATCCGCTTATGGTTTGAATTGGATCCTTTATAGTGTTGTCTAAATTAAACCGGTCCATAGTCCGATTTGGTTCATCATTATGGTTTGGCTTACCATTTATCTTGATTATATTTATATCTATATTGGATTCGGTTGGCAATCCGGTTTAAACCGAATTGAATCGAACCATGCCTATCACGAAGATGGCAATTTGATCGAGTCGAGCCGTGCCTATCACGAAGATGGCATATGGCTTGACCAGTGCCTATCATAAAGATGTCGATTTGATTGAGTCGAGCCGTGCCTATCACGAAGATGGAATATGACTCGACCAGTGCCTATCACGAAGATGGCGATTTGATCGAGTCGAGCCGTGCCTATCACGAAGATGGCATATGGCTCGACCAGTGCCTATCACGAAGATAGCGATTTGATTGAGTCGAGCCGTGCCTATCATGAAGATGGTATATGGCTCGGATAGTGCCTATCACGAAGATAGTGACTTGATCGAGTCGAGCCTTATGACTTGGACAATGCCTATCACGAAGATGGCGATTTGATCGAGTCGAGCCTTATGACTCGGACAATGCCTATCACGAAGATGGCGATTTGATCGAGTCGAGTTGTGCCTATCACAAAGATGGCGTATGGCGTATGACTCGAACCGTGTCTATCACGAAAATGGCGATTTGATCGAGTCGATTTATTTTCATTATTTTTATTTTGTTTTATTGTTTTAAGTTTTTTTTAATAGGAATTTATGTGTCGAGCCTATCACGAAGATGGTCGCACAATCAAATCGGTTGGAGAGCCAACGTCATATTGTTCATGCGCACATCTTGGGGAGATAGATGCTAGTGAATATACACGCATGGCGTAGTAACGATCCAATGCCAGATTTGATTGGTCAAGCCTATCACGAAGATGGTCGTGTGACCAAATCGACAAAAGAATCGCCACTATACCGTTTCCTCGCATATGCCATGTCACGCCCCGGCGTCGAAACTGCGACCCGGGCTCGTCAACAGATCCGCCGCCCATACGGGAAGCCCCGTATAGACGAAGCGACTAACCTGCAAAAGAAAGATTCTACACTATACAGATATCAGAGCAGAAAGTAAACTGCTAGAAATAAAATAAATACAACCCAAAAATATACAACACAGTCCTCACCAAAAGAAATACATAAAGTCTCTCAAAAGCAGAAGAATAGTACAACTCTATACCTCACTACAAAGTTCTCTCAATAAGAACTCTCAAAAAGTAAGGGGGTACATCTACTCTCTGGACGACGACTGGTAGGGATCTATCTCGCGACTCCCTTACCTCGATCAGCGGGATCAGCAACTGGAGCAGCAGGAACTGGAGTAGAGGTCCCTGGGAAAGGATACACCACGGCGGGTGTGAGAACTACATCCCACAGTAGTCCTCAGTGGGTGCCGCCAACAAGCCCGACGGTCTGCCCACTAAGTCTACTAGAGGCATAAAGTAACAAATGCAGTGCTGAAAGGAAAGAGCTGGAAAATAAACTCTACAGCTACTATGCCTCTATCTAGATGCTCAAAAAGTGGAACAGATGGAAACATGATGCATTTACTAAAACTGAAGTATAGTTACCCAATCTACACTGACTGCCGCATAGGGTCCAGTCAAACCTGCGCCTACCTACTGCCGCACATCCACAAAAGGACGGGTCTACCGTAGGGTGTCCGTGACTGCCAAAACTGGCCCAGTCAGAGGGACTGCGTCGACAAGTCGCGATAACAAGTAACAGGCCCAACTCCGGAGTGGCACTCGAGGGGCGCGACCCCACCGAGAAAAATATCCGCGCATCTCTGTCGAGCTCAATATGGCTCATGCAGGCTATAGTCCAATCCACGATCAACAATATCGACAGTACCCAAATCACCTCTCTAACCCTCTGACAACGAACACTCGAACAGCTAGGACCGCTGTCAACCCAACGGCTCCCAGAAAGAACACCAAACTCATAGATAACACAGAAAGGACCGACACCATAAGGGTTCGAAAACCCCGATAGGTCGGCGCCTAGAACCCCAATCAAACAAGAACAGACTCCAGGCTCCGCCTATCAAGGTTCCCGACCCCCTTACAGTTCGGGAACATGACAACCTCGGTACAACATGCGGAAGACACCAACTAGGGTACGAAAGTTCCGGGAGACCAACACCTACAACCCTATCAAACAAGAACAGGTTCCAGGCACAGCCCCCGTAGCTTTCGTCCCGAAAAGGAACGACCCCTAGAACCCAGATCACCCAAACTCTCTCGGGTGAGGAAGTTGTAAAAAAGATGACAGTTATTACTAAAAACTATTTTAATCTGAGAAACCCAATTTAATAGATTTTTAGTTCTTTTAAGAAAATCCGTTTAAATAAGTTTTATTTTCCAAACCGCGAAGGGCTATTGCCTTCATCCAAATCAAACAAGAACAGGCTCCGGCGACCCCTCGAGATTTGGAAGAAAAACATTAGTTTACAGAAATCATGTGTGTCTAAAAACAGTCTGGGTCCTAGGTCCTACTAACACTGGTATACAACTGCCACTAACACAGTGGCAACAAATAAAACAACATCCCGGGACCACCGTTCACCCAAACGGCTCCCGACACTGATAAACGACCAACTACATCTACCAGACTCCACTCTACTCCCAAGCACGAGTGTAACATGCATCCCACACTAAAAGAATCCCGACCACTCAGCCCACTACCCGGGCGAGTATAACACTATGTCCAGGAAGAATAAGAAGTGTGGATGTCTAAAGCAGAATAAACCTAGCCCAAGTTGGAGTTTTCTACAGGTCTGGTTACACATGCAGCATATGACGGGGGTGCTAGGTCAAGTTCCAAGATAACAATAATTTAACAGATGGTAGAAAGCAAGGAGACCACAAGATCATCAGATAGTACAAGGAATAGCAATTCCTACATTCTAGCATGCTACACAAGGAATTCACTATCATGCATAGTCCTACTATAGCAGATTTAATGTCCAGCCCATCAATCTTGGAGACAAGGCCACCCACCTGAGAACGCTAACTGTCCAAGGTTCCACAGCTGAAAATACCCACGAACAACAGTCTCCAATATTCCTCAACACCAACAGGTTCAACAACACCCACAAACACCCCTGGGTACAACAAAAGGACCAAGGTTACACTTTATTCCACAAAATATCCAAGTACAACAATATGCAGAAAACAGTCCTAAAGATCTAAAATTTCCACCTACAGAACAGACTCCAAAAAATCCGATAAAAATACTGCTGTGATCCTCGCGTCGAGAACTTCGAAACGGGTACCTGCACGTCCAATTCCGAGTCCCGGAGGCCGAGTTACAAATTCCACAACGTAGGGAGCGCAAAACCTCACAACACACACAACTGTAATACTCTGCACAGTAAAGGGGGAAGAATATACCTTCGGGCAACTCTCAGAAAAATCCCTAAAAAATACGACAATAATCCTTGCGACGCGTAGATGCAAAAAGTGTATAGGCACGTCCCGATCCGATGTCCGAGTGCGGAGATATCGCCGAAGGACCGCGCCGCTGTCCAAGTCTCAACCACAGAAACAATGTCACAGTAAACTCAGAAAAACACCTCGAAAAGCGCGAAACAAGGGGAAGCTGGAAATACCAAGATCCAAGCCCTGTCTGTCGCCGTTCCAACGGCGCAAGAATCGCCTGAAAAGGTAGTCGGAATAGGCCGGGGGAGCTCGCGCACCGAAACGCGACGAAAGGGAACACCGGCGAAGGAGCGTCGCGACGCGCCGAAGAAAATGGAAACCTTGAAAAGCGTGCCACGTAAAATCCCATAAATCCTCCTGAAGGTGCAGCACAAGTCGGGGAGAAACTTCACTGAAGAGTCCGAGGTGAAAAGGGGCTCGAAAACGCGAAAAAACCCCTGAAGAAGGCTGCTCGGGCAGAATATAAAGGCTCAAAGAACAATTCGGAAAATACCCGATATGTCCCGAGATCGGGCGCCCGGAATGAATCGGGCGTACACATCTGGGCCACACATCGCGCGCCCGGAACGCCCCGGACGTGCCACGTAGCGCCGAACGGGGGACAGCCAAACCAGCGACTCACAGAGCGACGCGTGGCCAGCCGCGGATGCCGACGCGTGGCGCGCCCGAGCGGGGACCGCGCGTCAACGCGCGCCCACGTGCGCGCACGCCGCGTTGCCGGGCACGCAACCCAAGGTACCTGCCTCCCATTCCGTGGACCGCGCCTGCGTGCACCAGCCACCCAACGGCCGCCACGTGTTCTGCCCTCCGGTGCACGCCGGCCCCGTGGACCGCGCGCCTGCCCGCGCGCCCGGGCGCCTGCCCGCGGCCGCTCCGCCGCCTGCCCGAGCCCGCGCCGCCGAGCTCCGCCGCCGCCCGCCGCCGCCCGCCGCCGCCGGAACAGTACCCTCACACCTCGAAAAGCGTGTTTTCGCAACCGGGCTCCGAAAAAATAAGTAAATAGTCGATCTTAACCGTTTTCGCGCGCTGAATCCAAATTCGATGTCCGTTTGGCCCAATTCTACTTCTAAAATTTCCCAAAAGCCTCCGGTGAAGCAAACTTACTCCCATTTTACACCAGGAATCCATTTCTTGGGCCCGACACGCGCACAAACACTCCCAGAAGCCACTAATCCATCAATAAACCTTTAAGCAGGGATTCGGGTCCTCACATGCCAACCCGTCTGTCATCGTCATGGTGGTGGGATAGTTTTGTGGTCACCATTGTTGCCACCGTCGAAGAAGAGAGAAGAGGCTATGTGTCACGCCCCGGGGTCGAAACTGCGACCCGGGCTCGACAACAGATCCGCCACCTATATGGAAAACTCCGCATAGGCGAAGCGTCCAACCTGCAAGGATAAAACTACAGCTAAACAGATATCAGAGCTGGAAAGTAAACTGCTATAAAACTAAAATCCAACCACTGTACAACTGGAAATAAAATACAATATCCACCTCCCAAAAATAATAATAATATATCATCCTCTGATACAACATCTAAAAATCCAAACGGGAAGGTAACTAAAATAACAATACATCAGTGTAGAGGCTCATAGTACAAGTCAGATCCTCACAATACATCAATCTCTCAAAAGTAAAAATAAACAATCTAATTGACTGTACAATAAATCTCCAATAAGGGAGTACAGCTACTCTCCAAAGACAGGTAGGGATCTAGCTCGCAACTCGCTCGCCTCGATCAGAAGAAGCAGCAATAGCTGAGGTAGGAACTGGAGAAGAAGCCTATGCAAAACTATCGCCGACAGATGGTGTGAGAACTACACCAACACGTAGTTCTTAGTGGGTACCGCCACCAAGCCCGACGGTCTGCCCACTAAGTCTACTAGAGGCATAAGATAACGATGCAGTAAAAACTGAATAAGAAAAGCTGGAAATACTTAACAGCTACCATGCCTCTATCTAAATGCTCAATCGGTGATACAGATGAAAAGATATGCAACCACTCGCACACGAGGTGCTCAATCGACCAAATCGAACTGACTGCCACATAGGGTCCAGTCAAGTTTGTGCCCACCTACTACCACACATCCACAAGAGGATGGGATTTACGTAGGGCGTCCCACGCGGACGGCGTCGACAAGTCGCGATACTAAAGTAATAGGCCCACTCCGGACGGGGCACTCGAGGGGGGCGACCCCACCGAGAAAAATGTATCCGCGGATCTTTGTCGAGCTCAAAGTGGCTCCTGCAGGCTATAATCAAAATCCACGCTCACTCTCAGAATGGAAGGACTCAAGATCCTCAAACATCTCACACAACGGTAGGAGTACTCTCAACGACCTAGCTAATAAGCTCTCACGAATCTCGAGGCACTAGCGACTCAACCAACTCTTGGCACTAAAATCACTGGCTGGAGATACTCCACAGCCGGGACCGTCGTCGACCCAAACGTCTCCTAAAACGAAACACCCAACTCACCACGCTAAACACACTGGCTGGAGATACTCCACAACCGAGATTGACCCACAACTCGAGGGCTAACACAACTGGTCGGACGACACTCAACGACCCGGGACCACCGTCAACCTAAACGGTTCCCAACCACACTGACCGGAAGATACTCGATGGCCCGGGACCACCGTCTACCCAAACGGCTCCCAACAACACTAGCACTGGTCTAATCTCAACTACCAGAATCCACTCAGCCCCCAGGCACGAGTGCAACAAATGTCCCACAATAACCCGACCACTCGGCCCACTATCCGGACGAGAAAACTCTATGTCCAGGAAAAGATGCAAAGTGTGGGATGTCTAAAGCATAAAAGAACCTAGCCCAAGTGAAGGTTCTCTATTAGTCTGGTTAAACATGTAACATATGATAGGGTGCTAGGTCAAGTTCCAATAATAGCATTAAATTTAACTTAGCATAAATAGAAAACCTCATCTCTCACAAGCATGCTTCTATCTCAACTAGCATAAGATGTACATAACCATTTTACAATATGCGAGATCTCAAATCCACCAAAACATGTACAATAAATTAAGTAAGCATCAATCTACATGATCTAGGCCATTTCTCATGCTTACATCTCAATCCTATAGATTGTACATTAAATTATGCATGCTATCAATCACAGAAGGTAACATTCCCTTAGGTAAGCTTTCATTAACCATAAACATGGATATCCAAATCTTGCAAGTTTTCATAAGATATAACACGGATATTATCTTGCAATTTCTCAAACAAATTTCATTACTAAGCTTACCCCTCCACCATACATTGGTACACTAAACATGCATGCATTTTATCAGATAGAATTAGAGAACCGTCCACCGGTTCTGGAGACAAAACAACCCACCTGAAATGCAATGATCCGGGATCTGATCGAGCCGAAACTGAACGTGGATACTCCTCAGGTTCCCACGATTCCAACGAGTCCAAAAACACCCAAAAACTCCTCCCGGTCACTGTGATACAAGCAAAACACTGCGGTAAGCACAAATCCCCAAAATCACAACTCTGCAGAAAAATAGTCCGAAAGAAGTCAAAATATCACCTTCGAAATGTCCTCCAAAAATTCCAATAAAAATACAGTTGTGTTCCTCGCGAAGTGTAGATGTCGATCGAGTCCTTAAACTCCCAAATCCGATATCTGTCGGTCGAGAAAAGGCAAGAATACTCCACCACTGTCCAACACATTGCAGCAGTAAAATAGGTCAAAAGATGCCTCAAAAACCCCACCAAAAACTTGAAACGAAGCAAAGTGATCAACACGGAAATCGAAGGCGTACCTCTCGTGAACACTTTGGCACAAAAATCGACTCAAAACTCCATCGGGGTGGTCCAGGGGACCTCGCGGACTGAAATGCGACGGAAGAAGCCACAATCGAAGGAGCGTCGAAGCGTGCCGCGTCGCAGAAAACATCGATGTCGCGGCCTCCAAAAATTCCCGGGATGCCAAAAATCGAAAAAAAATCCGATGAAGAACCTCCATGTCGAAAATGGGCTCAAGAGGGGCTCGAAAAAACCCAGAAGAAACCCCCAATGGGCTATTTATAGCCCAACCCACCAAAAAAAGAAAAACAGATTCTGGCGCAAGATTCGGGCGCCCGAATCCGGCCCGGCCCAACACTGTGCGCGCACGAATCACCCACAGCGCGCCACGTGGCCCGCTCCGCGCCCCGCGCACGCGCGCCCGCCAATCGCGCTGCGCCGCGTGGCGGCGCCGTCCACGGCGGAGTGCACGCGTCGTGGTCTGCGCCGGGCCAGCCGGGTCGCTGCGCCCACCAATGGGTGGGCGACACGTGGCCTAGCGCGGTCCACCGTGCGCCGTGCCCCACGCGATTGGCGCCTCGACTCCCACGCGTCGCCCTGCCAATGGGAGACCGCCACGTGGCACCTCCGCGTTGGCTGCGGCCGGTGCACGCCCAAGTCTCGTGGGACCGGCCTGCCCGCAGCCGCGCCTGCGCCGCCGTCGCTGCCCCGGCTGCCGGAACAGTAACCTTATGCCTCGAAATCCGTTTTCGGGCGTCCGGGCTCCGAAAAATACAAGTAATTAGTCCAATTTCATCGTTTTCGCGCGCTGAGTCCAAATCCAATGTCCGTTTTGCCAAATTCTGCTTCTAAAATTTGTCGAAGGCATCCAGACAGGTATTCTTAATCCAAATTTCGCGCTGGGTCCAATCCTGAGATCCAATTTGCGCGCAACCATCTCCAACACACATCATAGGCCTCCAGAAGCCACAATTCACTCCGCAAAACCACCGTGAAGATTCGGGCCATCACACTATGGGACCTCCACGCGCATGTTTCCATCATCGGCGCCGTCGCGGCCGCCGCCATCGTCGTCGTCGCCTTCACTTTCTTTTTTCTTTTTTTTTTGCTTTGCTTTTTTTTTTCTTTCTTTTGGGTTGGCCTGAGAGAGGAACCCAACTCCCCCCCTCTCTCTCTCTCTCTCTCTCTCTCTCTCTCCATACAAATGAGAGAGAGAGATGAGGGGTCCCCTCCCGACCCTTTTTTTTTTTTTTCTTTTTTGCTTTTCTTTTTTTTGTTCTCAACTCTTTTTTTTTTTCTCTCTATTTTTCTTTCCAAAACCTCTTTTTTTTTTCTTCTTGAAATAGTCCAATTTATAGTAATTTTAGAACTTTTTCAAAAATAATTCAAAAGATTTCAAAATATAATGCAATAATATATATATATATATATATATATATATATATATATATATATATATATATATATATATATATATATATATATATATATATATATATATATATATATATATATATATATATATATATATATATATATATATTGGTGATTAGTCATCTAAGGTAATACCAATCAAATTACCATTTACTTAATTTTTTTCATCTATTTCATATTTACTGGTGAAGATACCTGTGCGTTGTAACGGGACAAAAATATTATAATAACTAATTTTTATATTTGTTGTAATATAATGAAGAGGGAGGGAACTTATAATTACAACTAATTTTAACTTGTAAAGTTAAGAATTACAGCTTAAGGGCCACAATATAAAAAAAAAAAATAGGGAAAGAATATAAAGATCACTTATTTGACCTGGCTTTTAATTTCACATATCTGCTTCGACACGAAGAATTGTGCTATGTTTTCAAGCTATCATTCAGAATCTTTGTGATCACCAACGTGGTAACCTTCGTCTGTTTCAACGACATTCATGCGCCTCTGTCTACGATCACGAATGACTCATCTCGCACGGTTCTTCTTTTTGAGTTCCCGTGGGATAGTATTCACGATTCAGAAGAATATTTATATGTGGGTATATGAGTATCAGGTATTGCGAATTTATGACTTCTAATAGACACAAGCATCTATTGTTAATTATCCCCGTGAAATTTGGGCACCTCCGATTAAAAGACCTTTGTGAGAATGATAGAATAAATCGTATCCTAATGATTGACCAAATCCCAAGTGTATATGTTAGGATTCAGTTGGATTTGAAATTGACTAGATCCCAGGCATATGTGTTGAGAACTAGTTGACATTAAACTCTAAGTATATGTGCTAGAGTTTAATTGAATTCAATTGGCTCTAAGTATATATTTTAGAAGCCAATTATATTTGGTTCCACATTTGACGTATGTTCCAAAGTGAAGATATGACCAAACCCCAAGTACATGTATTGAAGTGAGTCGGATTTGATGCTGCTCGAAGGTAAAAAGTGGTTAAGTCTTGAATGTATGTATCAGGATTAGCCGAGTTTGATATATCTTTCACTCTAGTTATATTTGTTAGAGTGAGAATTTGACTAAACCCTAAATACATGTATTAGAATTTATCAAATTTGATTGAACTTTCACTCTAGCTATGTGTGTTAGAGAAAAGGTTGACTAACCCTTAAGTATATGTATTAAGGTTAGTCGGATTGATTTGGTTTCCGCTCTAGATATATGTGCTAGAGCAAAAGGTTGACTAGACCCTAAGTATATATTTAGGGTTAGTCAGATTGGTTTGGTTTCCACTCTAGATATATGTGGTAGAGCAAAAGGTTGACTAGACCCTAAGTATATGTATTAGGGTTAGTCAGATTGATTTGAATGAACTCTAAGTATATGTATTATAGCTCGATTGAATTTGATTTGACTAAATTCTAAATGTATGATTTAGAATCTAGTCGGTTTGGATATAGTTTTGCCTTAATTATATGTGTCGAGGCGATGGGATTGAATAGGTCTTGGGCTTTATTTATGAATTGAATGGGTTTTGGGTTTTATTTATGGATAGGAATGGGTTATGGGTTTTATGTGTGGACAAAATAGGTTTTAGATTTTATTTGTGGGTAGGAATGGGTTATGGGTTTTGTTTGTGGACAAAATAGGTTTTGGGTTTTATTTGCGGACTAAATGGGGTTTGGATTTTATTTGTAGACTAAATGGGTTTTAGGTTTTATTTGTGGACTAAATAGGTTTTTTTTGTATGCGGACTAGATTTAAAGCTCATATATGGACTGGGCTTATTTATATGTGGATCAAATTTAAGGTTCGTATGTCGACTGGGCCTGTATTTGTATGTGGACTGAATTCAGGACCCGTATATGGACTGGGTCTGTATTGTGTGTAGACTGAATTCAGGACCCGTATATATATTGTGCCTTATTTTCTAAGGGACTGAAATAAATTATTAGGCCTCTTTGAATTTGTCTTGTTTGGACTTGGGGGCTCCAAGTTGATTAGGTCCCTTTTGAACTTTTTTTGGAATTGATTCCGAATCCAAAGGAAAAAAATTTATTTCGATTTGGGGACCAAAAAAGTCTCGTTTATTTTGAATTAATTTAGAGCCCGAAAAAATTTCCTTTTATTTTGAATTGATTTGGGGTCCGAAAAATTTTCGTTATTTTATTTTGACCCGAAGAAATCTTCGTTATTTTATTTTGATTTGGGTATGAAGAAATCTCCTTTATTTTATTTTGATTCTATTTTGATTTGGGGTCCGAAAAAATTCTCGTTATTTTATTTTGATTTGGGATCCGAAGAAATCTCCTTTATTTTTATTTGATTTGGGGTCCGAATAAATCTCTTTTATTTTATTTTAATTTGGGGTCCAAAGAAATTTTCTTTTATTTTTAAATAATTTGGGTTCGAAAAAATTTCCTTTTATTTTTAAATAATTTGGGGTCCGAAGAAATCCCCTTTATTTTATTTTGATTTTGGGTCCGAATAAATCTCTTTTATTTTATTTTGATTTGGAGTTCGAAGAAATTTCCTTTTATTTTTATTTGATTTGGGGTTCGAAGAAATTCTCTTCTATTTTTAAAAAATTAGGGGTCCGAAGAAATCTTTTTTTATTTTTAAATAATTTGGGGTCTGAAGAAAATCCTCTTTATCGTAATTTGGGGTTCGAAAAAATCCCCTTTTATTTTAAATAATTTGGGATCTGAAGAAAATCCACTTTATCTTAATTTGGGGTCCGAAGAAATCCCTTTTTGACTGAAGCTAAATCCGGATGTCCGAAAAAATCACCCGAAAAATAATTTGGGATCTGAAGAAAATCCACTTTATCTTAATTTGGGGTCCGAAGAAATCCCTTTTTGACTGAAGCTAAATCCGGATGTCCGAAAAAATCACCCGAATCGGCTTGGGTCAAAACGAACGAGCCGGAGCTCGGATGTCCGAAGAACTCATCCGAGATGGCTTTATTAAACTTCTGCGAAGCCTTTTTTTTTTTCTTTTTTTTTTTTTTTTGCGGTGGTTCCATTGATCAATGATTTCGAAAAGGTGGAGAGGTCCGAAGAAACGGAGGATTATTGATTCTCCTCCCCTCTTTTATCGAAGACATTAATATGGGACGACGGTGCTGATAAAGACGATGGCGGGGCAATTACGGCGATGTACGGTGTAAACCACCCATTTCCTTGATTGACGACTTCAAATGGAGTTGAGAAGTCCGAAGAAACGGAGGATCATTGATCCCCTCCCCTCTTCCATCAAAGATGTCAATATGGAACGACAATGCTGATGAAGATGATGGCGGGGCAATTACGGCGATGTACGGTGTAAACCATCTCTTAATTGACGACTTCGAATAGGGTGGAGAGGTCAGAAAAAACGGAGGATCATTGATCCTCCTCCTATCTGCCATCGAAGATGTCAATATAGGATTGGGTGGTGGCGGTTCCATTGATTAAAGATTTCGAATGGGATGGAGAGGTCCGAAGAAACGGAGGATCATTGATTCTCCTCCCATATGGGATTTGGTGGCGACGGTGAGGATAGCGAGGATGGCAATGTCGACGAGAATAACGATAACGGTGGACAAAAGAAAAAAGGAAAATTTTTTATTTTATTATTATTTTTTTGAATTTTTTTTTTTTTTTTTTTTACCTGAGATCGGAAATGAGGATCGGAGATGATGAGAGGGTGAGGAAATTAGAAATGTACAATTATGGTGGAAAGATCAGAAAGATTGTGTTCTTCGAAAAAATTTATTATTTTCTTCTTTTTATTTATAGAGTAGTCGCGTTGGATTTGTTGAGAGAATGTGGGGTTAGTTGAGGAAATATGGGGTTGATGTGTTAGTTGAGGGATTGGCGTGCAGGTTCAAATTTCAAAATTAAATAGAATGCGGATGAGATTAACGAATGAGCAAATTCAATTGGATTCAAAATTCGATTAACGAATGAAAATAAGTGGGATATGGGTGGAGTTTGAGAGATATTTTGAGATTTGGTTGAAAATTTAAATTTTGAATGAAATATGAGTTTGGATAAGTCGGTTGAAAAATATTTTGGAATTTGGTTGGAAATTCAAAATTTATCTTGAATATAATTTTTGAAATCGAATCTTGAAACAAGAAGTTGATTATAATATAAGGCTTGCTGGGCACAAAAAAATAAGACCCGACTTATCTGGTAAACTCAAAATGTTTGGGCTTTCATGAGGCCTACAAGTTTGTGTTCATAAATGATCTATTAAGGGGGCTTAAATTTGCAATAAAATTTATTGTGCCCAAATTATGTATATGTTAAAAATTTTTGGGCTTATACGAGGTCTACCATAATTTACCTAGTTACCATTAAATTGGACAAATCAATATTATGGACCAACTATAATCTTTTTTCCTATTCTTTTTTTATTATATATATATTTTTTTACCCCAACAGCTCCTATCTCCTCACTTGCATAACATCAAATATCTTAAGCGTAATACAATCCTCAAAAAGCACACAGAGAAAAGCAAACCCTAGAGAGAGATCTCCGTCGCCTATACCATCACTGCATCCTCCGCCGTTGCATTCTAGACCATAACTTCATATATAGATTCAAAATATAATTGTGTAAACACACAAAAATTCAAAATGTAATCTTGTATGCACATCATAACTTCACATATAGAGAAAATTATATAAAGAGTATAATCTTCTATGCACACATAGATTTGCATGAACCAATTTCTCTATATTGTATTTCTCTCTAATATCCATAAGAAGGAAAGTACAAATAGAAAAAAAAGTTATTTATTATAAAATAACAAATTTAAAAGATTATAAATATTTCTTCCATTAAATTTATCCCAAAGTAGGTGATTGTATAGTTCAGTTTCCTAGAGCATTTAGCAACAATATATAAAACTTATGTATCATTGTGGAGAAAATAATACTTATAAAGATGGATAGGATTTCGACATTACTGAGATTGTAGTATACACAAAGGCAGGAAAGTATAGGCGGTGTTTGAGATGAATAACTAATGGCAAGATCATAGAAAGAATATTCATATGAAACACTATTAGAATTTTTTTTTTGAAGAAGTCAAACGCTTATGCAAAGATATACCTACAAAATTTACCACATTCATAGAAAAAATAAGAATAAAGAAAGATATGCATAGGAAGAGTAAGAAAGAAGAAAGAAGGGATTTATATAGTTTAAGAATGAATTTATATAGTTTGCATATAGATTCCAGGTCTTGAGATAAATTTACCATAAAACACATATAGTTGGTGATTGATCACCTACAGTAAGAGCAAATCTGTATGTACTATAAAATCCAAACAAAATAGGAGATATGGTGATTAGTAACAGAGATGAAAATCATGCAGCTACTCATTTGGAAGATACATATCAAACATCTAAAAGTACTATAGTACTTGAAGAAAATGATTAGATATTATCAAAATATCTTAATTTATAGGAATAGATTTACATAATGACTTCTTGCTAAATCTTGGTTAAGTTTACTCTGCTTAATAATCATTCCAAGATCGAAATTTTCAATTTCTAGTTCTTGTCCACTATTCTTTGAATTATTGCCAAATTCACATTAAGTAAGAATTAAACACCAAATAAAAGATCGAAATTTATAAAACGCAAGGCATTTACCAAGATCATGTGCTTTTCCTTGATACCGAACTTTATGTCCTCGGAGATCGTGGGCGCACCACTGGATTCAGTGCCCACGCCGTAGAACTGGACGTAGAAAATTAAGAGTAATATGAGGAAAAGAGCTGCTATGAGACGAAAGGGTGAGATAAGGAGAGGGCTATGAAGAGATGGACTTTACTGGAGAGGATTTTGTTGGAGAGAATTACGAAGAGATGGAAAGGTGGGATGAGCGAGAGGGCTACGAAAAGACGGATGTTCCAAAATATATAGTGAGAAGGCAATGAAGAGACAGACGTTTCAAAAAGATTAATATATAGTGAGAAGGCAACGAAGAGATGGACGTTTCAAAATGAATGTAAGAAGCGGCGGCGGTGAGGGAGAGGAAGAAGCGGAAGCAGAAGAGAAGTATACGTTCAAGAAAAGAAGAAGCGGAAGCAGAAGAGGATCCGTTCAAGAAAGAGATAATTAGAAATAAATGAGTTTGGTTCAAAATTTTAAGATGAGAGGTAATAGATTGCCACGTGGCAAGTAAGATGGAAAATAATAGATAGAAAGAAGTGGAAGCGGAAATGGAGGATCCGTTCAAGAAAGGAAGATAATTCGAAATAAATGAGCTGGTTCAAAATTTTAAGATGGAAAGTAATAGATTGTCACGTGGCAAGTAAGATGGAAAATAATTGATAGGTATAAATTTTGTTTCCTTTTTATTTTTAATTTTGAATTTCAAATTTTTTTTATCTCAAGTAGAGGCGTACGGTGCAGCGAGGAAACCATCTCCGACCCAACGACGGAACTGCGGTGGCATTAAATGGATAGAAGATCCGTGGAGATAGAGGTGTACAATGCAGAAATACAGTGTAGAGAGGTTACAGGGAGAGAGAGAAATACAGTGCAGAGAGCTTTCGAGGGGAGAGAGAGATATATATATATATAGCCTCAAAATAGTATAGGAGAAGTGGGGAGAAGAGAGGAAATGTCGCCTAAATGACCTATGTGCCAGAGAAGTGAATGTTTAAAGGGCACTGCTCCGCTGTCATCTCAAAATAGCATAGAAGGAGGAGTAGGGAGAAGTGGGAAGCCGCTCCGTTGTCATCTCAAAATAGCATAAAAGGGGGAGTAGGGAAAAATAAGGGACCCACACGTTAGAGAAGTAAAGGGGACATCACAAATAAGAGAAAGAGACAAGAAAAATATAGAGGTGTGAAGGACCCACGACCGAAATCACAAAGAAGCTTGCGAACTAGTTAAGGATAGTGTAGAAGAAGGATAGTGTAGGAGAAGGATAGTGTAGGAGAGTACGAAAGGCTCACATGTGATGCATATCCTAAAATTAACAATTAAGCATTCCCACTTTCAAATTATTATTAGTAATAAAATTTATAAATATAATTTTTATTTACATAGAATAAAATAATTTATTTATAATTGTATTACTTTTTATTGCGTACACCGAAATATAATGTATATAATAATTATAATTATTACATTTTCTAAAACATGCCTTTCTAACTGCACTGAATTTATAATTGTACCCAAATGACAACTAAGATAAAGACTAAGGCTTAGCTTATGCTTGTAGCAACATCTTTTTATGCATTTTTAAGAACTTGAAACAATTTAAAAACTCTTTTACTCTCCTAAAGTAAAAAAATGAAATTTATTTTTAAATTTTTATATTATACAAAATATAAAATTAAGTATTTTTGACAATGCTTAGATCTTTCCAGGAGCCTGAAAAATGTAAACACAAGATCCAAATTGACAAACTCGGATGTAGCCACTCAATTGAGAGAGTTTCACAAATATTAACCGGAACAAGCACTTGTTATCCAACATGCAAAATGGAAAAAGAAAATCCTAAAAAATTAACAAAATCATCTTCAAATCATAACTTTTACGCAACTCAACTCCTCAATAACAATAATAAGCACTATCGGAAGTACAGGATTGTATAACTACTACAAACCCAACCAAAGGCACCAAAATGTATTCATGCTTGAAAGCACACACGTCACCGGACTGACAGTTTGACCACATATCTGATCAGCGCAGCCTCCTCGCTTCACGCTCGGACTCAAGAAGGGTGAGGATATCGCCTTCTCTCACTGGTCCCTTAACATTCCTCATGATGAGCCGGTTCTGGTCGTCCAAGAACTTCACCCTGACCTGGGTCACCTGACCTCTCGATCCGGTCCTGCCCATCACCTTCACCACCACTGCAAGCTTAACTTGAGAATCCATTCTGCATTTCAAGCATTGAATCAGCATCATGGATGCGCCGAGAAATAGCAATTTTAATAACAAGAACAAGAACACCACTCCAATGAATTTAGTAATATTCTAAGAAAAATAAAGAGAGATCCTACCGGCCGTATGCGCACGCACAAGGAATAGATTTTTCTAATGAAAGAGCAGAAAATTATATATTATCTAAAAAAATATTAGCAACCAATGAAAAGTGACTTGTCTGGTACCGATAATCCAGGACTTGAAAGCATTAACAACACTTAATGCCCTCTCTAGAAATTGCATTGGATATTGCTTAGTTTTCATGACACAATATAATCTCATTTAAAAGCTCAACAATGTTTAAGCTGTACATCACTTGTACAATTCTCAACAAATCTGTTTTATCGCTGTTAAACAAAAATATCTACTTCACTAAACAACTTTTCCTGCAATAAACAAGCTATTTTATAGCTCCCTGTTCTACCCTTATAGAGCTCCATTTTAGTAATAGACTCTGCACTTCCTCAATCCTAAGAGTACTCCGAACCCTGATGACTGTATGTATAACTTAAGAAATCAGGAAATATAAATTTATCTACCAGTATAAGAATCCATCTAAGAAAGGAATGTTAAAGAATTGCATTCCTTTCCCTCAAAAAGATTCTGATTGCTGTGTGCCCCTGTCTGAACCGGATGCAAATGTCTGACATACAACAACCGATTATTCGAGAGGCAACTTCACTATTATAAGAAATCTAAAGAATTCTTAGACACTACAAAGGAGAAATAAAACAACTACTCAATCAAAGTAGCTAATAAAAGAAAACAATAGACAGAAATAAGAGGATAGGACTAATGGATAATAATGTCTAAGGCTGCTTGGAGAACACCATATTGCAGTCATGATGTTCCCTCATTAGGGCCTGGGAGGATTCATAGTATCCTTCTCTCTACGCCTCCTAACTAAGCCAAGATGGTACAAAAAACCACAAAGGCTACTCAAAGAGGCATATATTAACAATCTACCCAGAAAGGGAACGCAGAGTTGCGGTGAGAGAGAAAGAGAGGCAAAAGCCTTATGGTCATTCAAGGATGGCAACTTAAAATCAGCATCCCCGTGCATCATTCTTTTTCAACAAGAAAACATGGAAGGATGAAAACTAACAGCTTTCCTTTCCAACTCCATCATCTTAACAATACAAGGGTGTCTTGACCTTTCCAAAGTAGGTGCACTTCGTTCTTTATCACAAAATTGCTAATACACCGTGTGATGTTAACCATTATAAAGATCAACAGGAAAGAGTATATTGGTTTCTAAAATTTTCTTTTTCCACACGGTCACTCTTCTATAACTACTATTAGATGCTCTGTCTAACTTAAATACTCTGTAACTTTATGTAACATCTGCTGTCAGCCATTGTGATAATTTCTAAGCAACCCCTTCAAATTTCAACACGAACAATCTTATCTTATGCTCAAAAGCTATAATTAACATCTTTATAGTCCATAATATGCTTGCCGTAACTGTAAGTTTTACTTACCTTTCACTTTTCCTATTACTTTTCTGACAGTCCCATCCTGCAGCATAGATTCTATGCTAACTGTTGGTGCAAAATTGCTTTACAAACTTAGGCCTAAACCCTAAACCCTAAACCCAGTTGTTCAACAAGAACAATCTTATCTTATGCTCGAAAGCTATAATTAACATCTTTATAGTCCATAATATGCTTACCGTAAAAGCGTAAATGTAAGTTTTACTTACCTTTCACTTTTCCTATTACTTTTCTAACACAGTCATCCTGCAGCATAGATTCTATACTAACTGTTGGTGCAAAATTGCTTACAAACTTAGACCTACTTTGAAACAATGAAGCTCTAAAGCACTTTCAGACTTTTGTAGCACTCTAAAATATTCAATGCAACTACTTCAGGCAAAGCAATCCCCAAAATAGTCCTTATTGTACATGTACATAGTGAGTAACCTCCTCATTAGTACCCTCCACCTCTTCCCTCTACAGCTCTCTAAAACCATAACTACCTGATGCTAAATGTTACCTTTCTTCGACACCAAGAATATTCATATACTGTCATAAAACAGACACAAAGGGCTAAAGAGAAAAAAATTAATATAGCAATACCAAATCCCCCTAAGAAATAGAAATATTGTGGTTTCTTCTCCGGTAAACAACCATACCCTATGCGACTGAAATGCAAAACATATTCATGTACCTAATTTTCCTGAAAGTTGTAAGAGGGAGAAAACAGCATAATCCACATAAAAATCCAAAAAAAACAACCAATAATTGCAGAGGAGGATAACAAGGTGTACTGCTGCTTGGAGGCACCATAATAGAGGGGACAAAGAGTCCAACCAAAAGGGCCAAGATCATCCATTCAAGCCCATCTTTATATGCCTCCTAACTAAGCCAAAATGGTACAAACTACCATGGCAGCCACTCAAAGAGGCAAGTATCAATAGTTATAGAGAGAAGATAAGAGGCAAAAAAAGATGGAAAGGGCTAGGGATTATGCAACATCAAAAGGATGAGTGCAGAACTTAAGTCTTGAAGACAAACATAATTGCCATAGGTGCACACGGCTAAGTGTAAATAGGTACAAAAGCTTGCTATTTGACATGGATGTCTAAATGGAGCTGGCCTCCAGAAAGTGCATTAAACATTCACATGCAATATTTGAACCCATGACTTCATTTTAAAAAGTGTCTAAGAATTGGGTTCTTTTGCTCTTTCTTATTTCCTTTTGTAACTATGATCAGTTTTACCATTTTTTAACTTCCTACAGAATTTCCAAGTCCCAACTAAATCGCTAGAATAAAAAACAACAAACTATACGGCGCAAAAACTCTAGTGTACAATCCTAAATGCAAAGTTCTTTTTGTTCAGTAGCAATGTTATTTATGATAGTTTAAGTAGATAATATGAAATAAGTTAACCTAGGATAACCAAAAAGAAGATAGCAAGCCGATAAAATTCATACGCTATAGTAAATGATGGATAAATAATATTTGATTCTTTTTAATGCAGCCACCACATTCACCTATGAAAATATGCTTTCACTGTACAATTTGAATTCTTACTGTCTACATATGAATGCTTGAATTTTATGTAGCTACAGTAATAAATTTAGTAGACACAAGTCACAACAAAAAAATACCAGCAGTTCCAATAAAAACTCTAGAATTATATGAGGCCATTATTGACAGTAAAAGCAACTTTGACATAATTTGCCTATAAGTAAACAGGCATATGTTTCTAGAAGATCATCCAATCAGAGATAGTCATGGCCAAATTCCAAATATCTAATCCTAAATTTTAGAATTGGGTTTTCTTTGGTGCCAGCGCCTACATAGCCATTAAAACAATGCCACAGCGATCAAAACAGCCTCAAACAAGCCCAATGGTGCAGGTACAGGTCAACACAGGTCATAAATTTGATGGATACAAGGTGAGAAAAAGAAAGTTTTGTTTGGCAAATAGCCGATAGTTGCCAACTTCTACAAATTGGAATTCGCCTTGCGGGGCATCTGGACAGGGCATTTTGTCGACAACTAGTTAACTATATATGTAAAAAAACAGATGGCCTTTGATGAGCTTGATTAGGGTTGACATAGACCCGGTCTAAAAAATACTTCAGAATGTCACAATGATTTTGATCAAACCAAACGGCTACGCAAATTCACTAATCTTTGAATCTAAAATTTGTTCTAAAAGTTAGTATCACAAGTTTGCAATTTAGAACCCGACGATCCAAACGAGGAAGAGAAGGTCAAAAGAAGCAACTTTCACAACTACATCAACTTTCTCATATAAGCACTATGGAATCAAACCACCAAACATTAGAAAAAAAAAACCATTATATATGAGTTGATATAGTTGTGTCCTCTGAAACAAAAGGAGCCTTTATACCAGAACACAAGTGATATGCTAGATCATATCAACTTCGCAAGAAACATGTATGTATTATTACATAACACATTTATGTTCTATTCAATAAACTAGATCAAAATAAAGCGCCAATTTTACGAACACAACAAATCATGCAATTAATTACTAGCAACAAAAAAAGAAAAAGCACCAACCAGAATCATATTAAACCCTATCACATCAAGATTAACCTTAAATAAATAGTTAATCACAAGAGATTACGAATAAACAACACTTGAAAATAAAAATAAAAATAAAAGAACCAAAAGAGACGATTCTTAGAACGTTGTAGAAAGATTTAATCTTTCCGTGGGAGACGATAAAACCCTAATTCGCCATGTTTCACTCACCTCGCAGAGCGTCGATCGTCTTCTCCGAGTGTCTGCGGCGGCTGAGGAAATAGATGAATCACAGAAACCCTAGCTTCTCGTTTGTTCGTTTATATAGAGATGGGAGGTTACGGTTAAATGTATGGATAGTCCCTGTACTATCCCAAAAAGTACAAAAAGTCCTATATTTTTCAGGCTAAGCCCAAAAAGTCATGTACATTTTACTCCTCCTTATTCAATGATTAAGACAATTCTTTAAATTTTTAATATTTAAAAAATTAATTTTGATAAGACAAGAACCTTAGAATGAATGGATATAAGATTTATGTTTTTTTTTTTTTTTTTTTTTCTTTTGTATAGTATTATTATTATTATTATTATTATTATTATTATTCACAATATTATCTTTATATTCAGTAGTAAGGTGTAAAACTTACAACTTAGTCTTTTTGTGGTCCATAGCACTCTACTTATCACATCAATTTTTCAAAGAAATACATTTTTTAAAAAATTTTATTAATCTTTTAATTGTAATACTATCCGATGTACGCCCCTGTATAGAATGTATAAGTAGCATTTTTTATTTTAAGTTTAGAAAAAAAAGTTTCAAGTTCTTTTTGAGCTTTTAGCACTTTCGCAAATAAGTATTTGAACTTTATATATTTATAGTCAAAAATTTTAAAATTTTAAAATAATTTAATAGATTCTTTTCCTAATTGAAATTACTAATTACACAATTATTTTTGTCACTTCTATTACATACTAAAATTTATATAATAAAAGAAAAACCAAACGTGCTTTGTGATCGAGTCATGTAGTCTCCTTTAGCATATAATTTTTATTTTTTTTAACAATGATCTTACACAAGTATACTAATATATGGCCTTACATAGATTGTCTCTATAGTAGGAACAGTAATAATAATTAGTATCTATATTACAACATGCTTTAACTATACTTCTTAGTATACCCAATATTTCTCAAACCGGTCTCGAACTCGCTTTCTTGTTCACTCCCTCTCTCCCTAATCTTTTCTAAGTGAAAACTTCTTAAATTATAAGGAACAAAAATATTTGGTCAAAAAATACTCATAAAGTTTTACACACGCACGAGTTGTGAAGACCCGAATCCCAGTTGACCGGTTGGTTGATTGATCAGTGGTGTGTCGACACCTTCTTCGTGTGTCGGAGTCGTTTGCGCGCCAAATGGACACGAAAAACGGATTCCACGCGAAATTCGGATAAAAACACTAAATTTATGTGTGTTTTCCTGTGGATTCGGGCGCCCAATAAAGAAATTGGACACCCGAATGTGATGGGCTGGCCCGCTTTGACCCGGGGTCAACAGGGGACAGGTGGCGGTAGCGAGAGCGGCCGCGTGGCACCGGGTCCCGTCGACGCACGACAACGGATGGGCAACACGTGTCGCACCGTGGGAGAACCTGGGAGCGAGCGGGTGAGTTCTCCGCGCAACGCGTGGCACAGGGATTTCGGGCGCTAATGAAATGGGTCCCCTCAGCAGATTCGGGCGCCCGAAACCAGCCTTTTCAGCTGTGGAGCATGTTTTGCTTTGGTGTTTTTGAGGGTGCAACTTATCCTCTTGTTTGGCCTATAAATAGGGCTCCTTAGACCAAGAGAAAGCTTTTTCCATTCGTCTTCATCTCCACCTTAGTTTGAAGACACTTGGTGTCACGCCTCGGAGGTAAACCAGAACCCGAGCCCGTCTACAGATCCGCCGTGCACACGAAATTTTTCGCGTACACGAAGCGCCGAAAACCTATTCAGATATAAGATAAGCAATAAGAGAGCACAAGTACAGAGTTGAACTAAAAATTACAACATCTCAGACTGAAACTGAAAGTAAAAGTGAAATACAACAGTAATAAATACAATAGTCTCTCCCAGCTCACTAAAATAATACATTTAGTTGGCTAAAGCCAGACCCAAAAAAATAAAACTACATCAGTCTGAGAAAAAAGGGTACACCAAAAGTCTAGCCACATACTCACTATCAGGCAGAAGATCTATCTACTCAGTGATCCCCTTACCTCGATCAGCCGCTGAAGGCCCAGCAGCTCCCGCAGAAGACTCTGCAAAACAAAGGGGAGAAGAAAGAAAAATAACAATGGGAGTGAGAACCACTGATAAAACCAGTAGCCCCCAGTGGGTAAATCCTCAAGATCCGACGTACCCACTAAGTCCACCAGAGGCTAGAAATGAAGTAAAGTGGTATACTGAAATAATATGCTGATAAGGGAACAACCACTACAATGCCTCTAATGAAATACTGAACAACAGTGACTATATGCATGCATCAGTGAATAGTATCTGCCAAATAACCCAATCAGATGGACTGGTATAAAACCCGGTACTGCCTGCTTTGTTGTCGAACTCAAGAGCATATTAGCAGAATCGGCACGCAGCCCGAATCCCTAGGTAACCAATGGATCGGCGCGCAGCTCGGTCATAAGCCTACCTCCGGAGTGGAACTCGAGAGGCACGACCCACATGAGAAAGTAACCATGTCTCACAAGTACAGTAACCATGTCACAAGTATCCCAATATAGCAGGACTTAGTCACGACTATGCTCAAAGTGGAAAACTCCATCCACTAATAAGAACTCAACCCCAATCTGATGCAAAGATCGACATACGGTCAACCGCCTAATATTCGCGGTTGCCGTAACACCCCACAAGTCCACAATCTGGTAGAATAATCTACATTCGGTCAACCGCCTAATGTCCGCGGTTGCCGCAACACTCCACAAGTCCAAAATCGGGTACAACCTCTCCCAGACTCAATGATCTCGACTACACTATCCGAAACCCCTGCTCGAACCCGAATGACATGAATCATAAGTCTAAATAAAAATGAGGAAGGAGCAATCATGATTTCTCCTAAGTCAAATCCCAATATGATAGTGTAGCAATAAAAGGTGGCCTATCTAGATGTCCATATAAGCAAGCAATAGTTCTCGAATAATATGGAATGGAAAGTATCAATTACCGTTTATACAAAGAAGTAGGCCAATATGTCATAATCACTAACCAACAACACATTCTATCCATATATACTCATAAAGTGTTAGTCTCACATAGATAAGCTAAGAAATAACCCGAATAATTCATCCATGCATGATCCACAAAAGAGTGGTGCAACAATATACATAATGTGTTGGGGATCACCCTAATAGCCCTAGTGAGTAAGTCGTAAAAAGAGGTGCTCAACAACCCACCTGGAATGCGCAGATCCAAAATTCGATCGGGCTGAAATCTGGCGTGCGCGTTCCCTCAGTGTCTACGGTCCCAACGAATCCAAAATCTCCCAAAAACTCCTCCCGGATCAATGGTGGCGAGCAAAACAGTGAAGTACTGTCCAACAATGCAGTGCAAAAATCAGCGGGCGCGCGACAAAGGCGCAGATGTGAAATCAAGCACAATTTCTGTCCGAGGACAAAAAGAAAAATGCTCACCTCGATCGTGATGAAAAGTTTCAACTTCTCATTTCCTCGCGAAACACCAAAATCTCAGCGAAAACTGTAACAAAAGCCGAACACAGTGTAAAACTTAGGCCCGGAAAATCTGCATCATGCTGTTTGCGCAACAGTCCCAAAACACAGCCATTTTTTACCTGCAAAAATTCCTCCAAAAATTCCATAAAAATCACGGCTTCGATCCTCGTGAAGTTTAGATGCAAATCGAGTATTTAAACTCTCCGTTCCGACACCCGTAGACCGAGAAAAACCATGACCTCTTCTCCGCTGTCCAAAAATTGCCGCAGAAAAAGGGGGTCTAAAGATGCTCCGAAAAACCCAGTAAAAACTCGAAATGGAGGGAAGTGGTAGTTATGAAAAACGAAGGGCTACCAGTCGGAGACGCTGCCGCAAGAATCGGCTAAAAACTTCTTCGGGGTAGCCCAGGGGAGCTCGCGGACTGAACTGTGACGGAAGAAGCCACTGAAAGAGTAACGTCGAAGTGCGCCGAATCGTTGAAATCGTCGATGCCGCGGCCTCCAAAAATTCCCCAAATCCTGAGAAATATGGGGGACTTGATGAAGAAGACCCTCTGCCAAAAGAAATCCCGAGAGCAAACTCCAAAACCCGAAATAGATGGTGAAATGGCCTATTTATTGGCAAAGAGGGGTGGAGGAAAAAATACGGTTCAGGGTACATTTTTGGGGGCCCGGAACAACCGGGCGCCGAACACGGGACAGCAATGGCAGCGCCCGGATTGCTCCGGGCGTGCCACGCGTCCCGGACCACTGCACAGCGGGGCGCGGCCAATTGGGCCGCGCCGCGTGGCCCGACAAGCGGAGGGGGGGCGGGTGGCGCTGGCCACTCGCGGGGCGCTCCCTTGCGTGCCCGCCATGCCGCCCGCCTGCTCGCCATGCTGCGCATGTCCCGCACAGTGCCCCCGCCAATCCCCCGCCGCCACGTGTCCAACGCCACCGCTCGCTGCGCCCATTACACGCGCCTGAGCCGTGGACCACGCCTACCCGTTGCGCCGCGTGGACCGAACCGCGTGAGCCAGCCACTCCCGAGCCGCCACGCGTCCAACCCCCGGTCCACAGCTCCCCCGTGCACCCGATTACACCGAAAACTTCTGGTTGTCCGATTTCGGGTGTCCGGACTCAGGAAAATATGATCAAATAGCCGATGTTGACCGTTTTCGTGCGTTGAATCCAAATCCGCTATCCGTTTTGCCAAAATCCACTTCTAAAAATTTGGCAAAAGCATCCGGATGGGCAAACTTGATCCAAATTTCATGTTGAGTCCAAATTTGAGTCCGCTTTGAGCGCAACCCAATTCTAACAATCAACAAGGGCCTCCACAAGTTGCCGACCAAGCCGGAACTCCTCCAAAGGGATTTGGGTCATCACATCCTCCCCTATTAAAAGAAAGTTTCATTCTCGAAACTAACATAACTCAAAAGAAGCCTCAAATAACCGGGGGTGGGTATCCAACATCACTAATTCAAGCTTCTAAGCTGTCTCGCGCTCGTCATGATTGCTCCACAAGATCTTCACATAGGGAATGGCCCGACTACTCAATTCTCTCACCTCTCGATCCAGAATCCGCAGTGGGCGCTCCTCGTACCTCAAATCCTCGCTGATCTCGAGTGGGTGAAGTCGATGACGTGCGATGGGTCGAAGATGTATCTCCTCAGGGCAGAAACATGAAACACATCATGGACACCGGCAAGCCTCGAGGGAAGTGCAAGTCTGTAGGCAATTGGCCCAATACGCTCCAATACCTCGAAGGGTCTAATGTAACGGGAGCTGAGCTTCCCACAGATGCCAAGCCTCCTGATCCCTTTGGACGGTGAGACTTTCAAAAACACATGATCTCCAATATGAAACTCTAAGTCTCATTGCCGTGTATCAGTATAGCTCCTCTGTCGGCTCTGGGCGGTTTAAAGATGCTGTCGAATCACTCTGACCTTCTCCTCTGCCTCTAACAATCAATCGGGCCCCAAAGTCCGTCTCTCACCCACATCACTCCAATAAAGAGGTGGTCGACACTTGCGTCCATACAACGCCTCAAGCAGAGTCATCTGGATGCTTGCCTGACAGCTGTTGTTGTACGCAAACTCTACCAAGGATAAGTGTCAAATCCACCATCCGCCAAAGTCCAAGACGTAAGCCCTCTGCACATCCTCGAGAATCTGTATCGTGCGCTCTGACTGCCTATTGGTATGTGGGTGAAAGGCTGTATTGAATCTGAGCTGAGTCCCCAAGGTTGTCTGTAAACTAGCTCTTCCAGAAACGCGAAGCAAACATCGGGTCTCTATCTGCTACTATAGAGGCGGGCACTCCATGTAACCTCACCACCTCATCCAAATATAGCTGGGCTAGCCGCTCGAGTGACCAAGTAGTCTGCATCGGCAAAAAGTAGGCAGACTTGGTGAGTCTATCCACTACTACACACATAGCATTAGCTCTTTCTTGTGCTATCGACAATCCGACCACAAAGTTCATAGTGATGTGATCCCATTTCCACTCAGGGATGGGGAGACTCTGTAACTTGCCAGCTGGAATCCGATGTTCAGCTTTTAATTGCTGACAAGTTAAACACTGAGCTACGAATCTTCCGATATCTTTCTTCATGCCGTTCCACCAAAAGTGTGCCTTGAGGTCCTTACACATCTTAGTTTCGCTAGGGTGAAGGGTATACGGTGTATAATGGGCCTCCCTCAAAATCTGGTCTCTGATCTCTGTGTCCGCTGGCACACATGCTCGGTCCCTGTACCTCAGTACTCCCGAAGCATCTACCATAAAGTCCTCTATCTGATCTCTCGGAATCTGATCCCTAAATCTAGTCAAATGGGGGTCCTCACTCTATCTCTCTTTGATCCTGTCCAGCAGAGTGGGCTGCACGACTGAAGACGTCGGTCTAGCAGAGACCCCAGGGGACACAACCTCTAGCTCGAGCCGTCTCATCTCCTCTAGTAATGGCGCCTTGTCTGTGATCAACATAGTCAAGCTCTGCACAGCTCTCCTACTCAATGCATTTACAACCACGTTAGCCTTACCAGGATGGTAAAGGATATCCACATCATAATCCTTCAATAGCTCCAACCATCTGCGCTGCCTCAGGTTCAACTCTTTCTGCGTGAACAAATACTTTAGGCTTTTGTGGTCAGTATAAATCTCACAGTGCTCCCCATACAGGTAGTGACGCCATAACTTCGGTGCAAATACCACTACAGCAAGCTCTAAATCATGAGTAGGGTAATTCTTTTCATAATCCTTAAGCTATCAAGATACATAAGCAATTACCTTACCCTCCTGTATCAGCACGCAACCAAGTCAACTATGCGACGCATCACTGTAGACCACATATCCTTTCCCCATGACAGGGAGGGAAAGGATAGGAGCTGACATCAATCTGCTTTTCAGTTCCTCAAAGCTTCTCTAGCAATCCTCACTCCAAGCAAACTTAATCCCTTTTACGAGTCAATCGAGTGAGGAGTGTGGAGAGCTTCACAAAGCCCTCCACAAAATCAGCGGTAATATCCAGCAAAGCCCACGAAGCTGCGTACCTCAGTCACAGTCGTCGGTCGGGGCCAATCCCGAACTACCTCTATCTTCGTCGGATCCACTGCCACACCTGCAGCGGAAATCACATGGCCCAAGAAAACCACCTCCCGGAGCCAAAACTCGCACTTTACCAACTTAGTGTACAACTTCCTCTCTCGTAGAAGTTGCAGCACGGTCCTCAAATGCTCCTCATGCTCCACATCAATCCGAGAGTAAATCAGGATGCCCTCGATGAACACCACTACGAATCGATCCAAATACGGTCGAAAGATCCTGTTCATCAAATCCATAAATACGGCAGGGGTATTAGTCAATCCAAAAAGCATGACGGTGAACTCATAATGCCCATACCGCGTCCTGAAAGCTATCTTCGGAATGTCCTCGGGCTTCACCTTCACTTGGTGGTAACCAGATTGCAGATCAATCTTTGAGAAGACACAAGACCCTTGCAGCTGGTCAAACAGATCATCAATGCGCGGCGAAAGGGTACTTGTTCTTGATGGTCACTTTATTCAATTCTCGATAATCCACGCAGAGCCTAAGTGAACAATCCTTCTTCTTCACGAATAGCACCGGCGCTCCCCAAGGCGACACACTCGATCTAACAAAACCCTTATCCATCAAATCTTGGAGTTGCGTCTTCAACTCTCGCAGCTCAGCCGGTGCCATCCGGTAGGGTGCCCTAGAGATTGGCGTAGTCCCTCGGAACTACGTTAATTATAAACTCAATCTCCCTATCCGGCGGCATACTCGTCAACTCTGGTGGGAAAACATCCCGGAACTCGTGAACGATAGGGATATCCCCGAGTCCCGGTGCCGCCGTAGGCCCCCTCAACAACACTAGCCAAAAAGGCTACACATCCTCTGCGAATCATCTGCCTCGCCCACGAAGTCGAAATCATAGTGGCAAAGAAAGCACTTTGGCATCCCCGATACACAAACACCTCCCGGCCTGGCTCCCTCAAAGTCATCGTCCTCGCAGCACAGTCAATCGTCGCGAAATACCACGCCAGCCAGTCCATCCCGAGCACCTCATCAAAATCATGTAGCGATTTCAAGACCATCAAGTCTACTGGCATAATCCAGGACTCAAGCTTCATAGGGCAGGACCAAAAAGACTCCTCCATGTGCAAAGTGTGATGGGGAATCTGAACTTCTCGTGCACGCGATAATCGTCCTACCTCAACCCATGTAACAATGCGAATGCTCTACTAACAAATGAATGAGATGCTCCTGAATCAAATAAAATGCGAACTCTAATGCCAGAAAATAAATCATACCTGCCACCACATAGTCAGCTGTAATAGAATCCTCCGCCTGCGCTAAGCAATCCTGGTCGCTCGACAACGGCTGTCTCCCATCAGATGGGCGGGGAGGCGCAGCTAGGTCTGCCTGGAGATCTGTCGGTAAAACTTTCGGTCTCAGCTGGAAAGTAGTAGAAACTGACGCCAATGTCGGTACTGCGAATGTCGAAAGGGGGCATGAAGCCCGCAGGTGTTCAGACAGCCCGCACGGTAACAACGTCCCCTACGCCGATTGCAAAAGTGAGGTGGATGCTGGCTCCCACAGAAAAGGCACCTATGAGTCTGTTGGGGTACAAAAAGGGCAGATGCCAGAGAAGGTAATGTAGATGTCCATAGGGGGCACGCTGCTCGAATATGCCCAGACTGTCCGCAGAGGTAGCAGCATCCCCACCGCTAATCACAAGTACTGGCGAAATGCTGGCCCCAGCAAAAGATGCATCCACCGGCTCGCTGCTGCCAATACCACCGTCTCTCATAGATACTGGGCCCCCGTCGGCCCGAACGATCACGGCCCTGTGATAAATGTCGTGGCGGTCTGGGCGGTCTCCCTCCATAGGTCCGTCCCTCATCATTCGGGGCTGGGCGTTTCCTCTCTGAACCCTGCTCTGGTATCCCAGCCCTCTCTCCGACCGCCAAGTCACCTCTCTGCGCTAATAGCTGCTCCAGGCGCTAGTCCTGTCGAAAGCTCCTCGCCACCAAATGGGTCACCAAGGCCCGCAGTTCCCCCAGCTCGGCGGATACCGCCTGCTCAGGCTCCTCTGAGGGTATGGGGGTACCCCGGGTAGGAATATGGCGTCGGGGAGGCATCCTGTCACAGAAAACCACAAGTCAGAAAACACAACCACACTCGAACTAATCTAGCGAAAGTCAAAGACATCCCTCTATTTTTGTAACTTTACGTTGTCTGCAGCCAACATAATTGTCCAACAGAAATAGGATATGTCGATCCCTCTTCACTCACAGGAAGAGTCAAGTAGATAAATCACCGATCTTCGCAAAATGTAACGTCTCTCACGCCCTATAATCCTAGGGTGTGCCAAAATTCTAGGGTTTCCTAAGTCCCAACTGACCTATCCCTAAGCTCTATACCAACCTAACCTGTCATGCCCCGGGAGTAAACCAGAACCCGGGCCCGTCTACAGATCCGCCGTGCACATGAAATTTTTTGCGTACACGAAGCGCTGAAAACCTGCTCAGATATAAGATAAGCAATAAAAGAGCACAAGTAAAGAGCTGAACTAAAAACTATAGCATCTCAGACTGAAACTGAAAGTAAAAGTGAAATACAGCAGTAATAAATACAATAGTCTCTCCCAGCTCACCAAAATAATACATCTAGCTGGTTAAAGCCAGACCCAAAAAAAATAAATGTACATTAGTCTGAGAAAAAAGGGTACACCAAAAGTCTAGCCACATACTCACTATCAGGCAGAAAATCTATCTACTCAGCGATCCCCTTACCTCGATCAGCCGCTGAAGGCCCAGCAGCTCCCGCAGAAGACTCTACAAAACAAAGGGGAGAAGAAAGAAAAACAACAATGGGAGTGAGAACCACTGATAAAACCAGTAGCCCCCAGTGGGTAAATCCTCAAGATCCGACGTACCCACTAAGTCCACTAGAGGCTAGAAATGAAGTAAAGTGGTATACTGAAATAATATGCTGATAAGGGAACAACCACTACAATGCCTCTAATGAAATACTGAACAACAGTGACTATATGCATGCATCAGTGAATAGTATCTGCCAAATAACCCACTCAGATGGACTGGTATAAAACCCGGTACTGCCTGCTTTGTTGTCGAACTCAAGAGCATAGTAGCAGAATCGGCACGCAGCCCGAATCCCTAGGTAACCAATGGACCGGCGCGCAGCTCGGCCATAAGCCTACCTCCGGAGTGGCACTCGAGGGGCGCGACCCACACAAGAAAGTAACCATGTCTCACAAGTACAGTAACCATGTCACAAGTATCCCAATATAGCAGGACTTAGTCACGACTATGCTCAAAGTGGAAAACTCCATCCACTAATAAGAACTCAACCCCAATCTGATGCAAAGATCGACATACGGTCAACCGTCTAATATTCGCGGTTGCCGTAACACCCCACAAGTCCACAATCTGGTAGAATAATCTACATCCGGTCAACCGCCTAATGTCCGCGGTTGCCGCAACACCCCACAAGTCCAAAATCCGGTACAACCTCTCCCAGACTCAATGATCTCGACTACACTATCCCAAATCCCTGCTCGAACCCGAGCAACATGAATCATAAGTCTAAATAAAAAGGAGGAAGGAGCAATCATGATTTCTCCTAAGTCAAATCTGTGACACCCCCGGAATTTGGATTAGTCCTCTATATAAATGATATAATAGGACTAAATCTCTAACCCGGCTATAGCATTTTGGATGGTAGCAAGATCCAAGAGGAACATGAGAGTTAAGCGCGCTAGAGCTAGAGTAGTTCTAGGATGGGTGACCCCCTGGGAAGTGGGGCGTCACAGTTGGTATCAGAGCCATTCACCAGCCGGAAATGTGAGATGAGTCTCGGCTGAGCCAGGGTTATATAGCGGGTAGAGCGAGGCTCCCCGGCTAATGACTGTTGTGAGTGCAGTGCAGCTCCTCACAAGGTCGGCTAAGGCTAGCGAGACGAGTCTCACATCGCCAGGTGCTTGTGAGTGTGCTTGAGCCTGACGTGGACGTCAGGGCTTAAAGGGGGGAAGAATGTGACACCCCCGGAATTTGGATTAGTCCTCTATATAAATGATATAATAGGACTAAATCTCTAACCCGGCTATAGCATTTTGGATGGTAGCAAGATCCAAGAGGAACATGAGAGTTAAGCGCGCTAGAGCTAGAGTAGTTCTAGGATGGGTGACCCCCTGGGAAGTGGGGCGTCACAAAATCCTAATATGATAGTGTAGCAATAAAAGGTGGCCTATCTAGATGTCCATACAAGCATGCAATAGTTCTCGAATAACATGGAATGGAAAGTATCAATTACTGTTTATACAAAGAAGTAGGTCAATATGTCAACCAACAACACATGCTATCCATATATACTCATGAAGTGCTAGTCTCACATAGATAAGCTAAGAAATAACCCGAATAATTCATCCATGCATGATCCACAAAAGAGTGGTGCAACAATATACATAATGTGTTGGGGATCACCCTAATAGCCCTATTGAGTACGTCGTAAAAAGAGGTGTCCAACAATCCACCTGGAACGCGCAGATCCGAAATTTGATCGGGCTGAAATCTGGCGTGCGCGTTCCCTTAGTGTCTACGGTCCCAACGAATCCAAAATCTCCCAAAAAATCCTCCCGGATCAACGGTGGCGAGGAAAACAGTGAAGTGTTGTCCAACAATGCGGTGCAAAAATCAGCGGGCGCGCGACAAAGGCGCAGATGTGAAATCAACTTCTCATTTCCTCGCGGAACACCAAAATCTCAGCGAAAACTGTAACAAAAGCCGAACACAGTGTAAAACTTAGGCCCAAAAAATCTGCATCATGCTGTTTGCGCAACAGTCCCCAAAACAACCATTTTTTACCTGCAAAAATTCCTCCAAAAATTTCATAAAAAACACGGCTGCGATCCTCGCAAAGTGTAGATGCAAATCGAGTATTTAAACTCTCCGCTCCGAAACCCGTAGACCGAGAAAAACCATGATCTCTTCTCCGCTGTCCAAAAATTGCCGCAGAAAAAGGGGGTCTAAAGATGCTCCAAAAAACCCAGTAAAAACTCGAAATGGAGGAAAGTGGTAATACGGAAAATGAAGGCCTACCAGTCGTGGAGACGCTGCAGCAAGAATCGGCTAAAAACTTTTTCAGGGTAGCCCAGGGAAGCTCGCAGACTGAACTGCGACGGAAGAAGCCACTGAAAGAGGAACGTTGAAGTGTGCCGAATCATTGAAATCGTCGATGCCGCGGCCTCCAAAAATTTCCCAAATCCTGAGAAACATGGAGGACTTGATGAAGAAGACCCTCTGCCAAAAGAAATCCTGAGAGCAAACTCCAAAAACCCGAAATAGAGGGTGAAATGGCCTATTATAGGCAAAGAGGGGTGGAGGAAAAAATACACTTTGGGGTACGTTTTCGAGCGCTCGGAACAACAGGGCGCCGAACACGGACAGCAATGGCAGCGCCCGGATTGCTCCGGGCGCGCCACGCGTCCCGGACCACCGCATAGCGGGGCACGACCAATTGGGCCGCGCTGCGTGGCCCGACAAAGGAAGGGGAGCGAGTGGAGCTCGCCACTCGCGGGGCGCCATGTGGTGCCCCCTTGGGTGCCCGCCATGCCGCCCGCCTGCCCGCTATGCCGCGCATGTCCTGCACAGTGCCCCCGCCAATCCCCTGCCGCCACGCGTCCAACGCCACCGCTCGCTGCGCCCAGTGCATGCGCCTGAACCGTGGACCGCGCCCACCCGCTGCGCCGTGTGGACCGCGCCGCGTGAGCCAGCCACTCCCGAGCCGCCACGCGTCCAACCCCCGGTCCACAGCTCCCCCGTGCACCCGATGACACCGAAAACTTCTGGTTGTCCGACTTCGAGTGTCCGGACTCAAAAAAATATGATCAAATAGACGATCTTGATCGTTTTCGCGCGCTGAATCCAAATCCGCTATCCATTTTGCCAAAATCAACTTCTAAAAATTCGGCAAAAGCATTCGGATTGCCAAACTTGATCCAAATTTTGTGTTGAGTCCAAATTTGAGTCCGATTTGAGCGCAACTCAATTCTAACAATCAACAAGGGCCTCAACAAGCTACCGACCAAGCCGGAACTCCTCCAAGAGGATTCAAGTCATCACACTTGGGAGCTCCATCATCTTCTTCCTCCATACTTTTTCATCATTGTTGAGCTTGAAGCTTGCTTGCAGCGTTTTGCAACTCCGTCGACGCTTCTTCCCCGGCCTCTCTAGAGCTGTAGAAATGGAGTTTGGAGGTGATTCTTAAGGGAAATTATTCAACACTCATAGTTCTACGACTTTCATATTTTGAGGGAACTCTAGTTTGGACTCTAAGCCAGGTATTTTTATCCATCTTTGAGACCCTCGTGCACAATTTGGATTTTTGAACATCACTCAGTATTTTCCTTCCTCTTAATAGTAGATTTGAAGTTTTAAGCTGATTCTTATGGAAAAATCTTCAGAACTTGCAGCTCTACAACTTTGTTATTGAAGAGAGAGGTCAATTCTAGCATTTGAATAGGTATGTATGCCTATCTTTGAGCCCCTATGTGCAGTTTCCAGAGTTTGGACAGTCTTGAGTAATTATGGGATTTTTCTACCTTCTTTTCATGAACTGGAGGATTTCAAAGCTTGGAGATCATCTAGACTTCAAGAGAAGCATTTTGACATCTTAATCTTGGAATTTGGAAGTTATTTGATATACTATATTAAGCTTTTTCTCAGAATCTTGGATGCTGAAATTCTGCATGTTAAGTTGTTACATCCATTTGTATTATTTCAATTGTGGACATAATTTCATGGCTCAATTGTGGTTTTATGGTTAATTCAAGTGGTTGCTTATGAGTATGGTGAACAATTTATCTTTTGGTTTCAACTTGTGCTTATGCTTAATTTAGAATATATATCAAGTTGAATCTCAGCTTATGGATACATGCAGAATTTTTGGACATCAATGACATGATCATATTATGAGCTAATTTTTGGGATTTAAAATTAGCTTTTTGTGGATCTATTGATGTTTCTTAGTTGAGAGAGAACTTAGGAACCAATTTTGGGTTGTTATATTGAAGTATATTGGGGCATATATAACATATTTTGATTCCTTTACTACTTGTTCGAAATATTGAAATTTTTGCGTAGCGGTTGATGTTTTTGCAATTCTTTTCAATCCGACAAGAGTTTTGAGAAGTTCTCAAGTTTGTTGGAAAGGTAAGGAACAGAGGATTGCGGTTGCCAAAAATCAGATCGATCGGACTTTGGATCATTGAGCAACCAGGTCGGTTATTGAGCACATCGAAATTGCAGCCTACATGTCGACTCAACCAAATTCAACATTGTGTGGTTGTGATGTTTACTATCTATATTTGGTCAAATTATGTTTAAACATGAAACTTATGTTGAGAACTACATTTATCATGTGTGAGAACTATTCCATGCTTGTTTGGACATCTAGATAGGCCACACTCTCTTTTATATTGCTATACTATTCATGTTGGAATCAAACTTAGGAGAAAACCATTTTTCTTTCCTTTATGATTATGGTTGCTCGGGATATTGAGCAGGGTTGGAAATAGTATAGCTGTGTTATCGAGTCGGGTGGGATAGCACCGGATTATCGACTTGGGAGTTGTTCGGCAACCGCAGATTGTGGGCGGTTTGGCCGATTAGTGTTATGCATCAGTTGGGGCCAGGATTGCATTAGTGGACCGAGTCCTCCACTTTGAGCATAGTGATGACTTTCGCCTGCTACATACTCTATTGGTTACTTATTTCCTCGAGTAGGGTCGTGCCCCACAAGTGCCACTCCGGAGTAGGTGGGAACGGGTTGGTTAGATGGATACTTGGGTATGATTCCACGTCGTTGATACACGATGGTGAGGGTGAGCTATTGTGATGTGAGCGCAGGCAGAGCCGGGTTGTAGTAGCGGACGACATGATTGGGTTATATCTCGGCTGTCTTCTTTCAGTGATGCATACATATATATACTTGACATTATACATCTTGGCATTGGGCATAGTAGTATAGCTTTCATTCTAGCAATTACTTAATTTCATATTTATTATCATCTCCTACTTTGCCTTTTTGGTCGACTCGGTGGGTAGGTCGGAGGTTCGATGACATACTGTCACGCCCCGGAGTCGAAACTACGACCCGGGCTCACTAACAGATCCGCCATCTGTACGGAAACCCCCGCACAGATGAAACGTCTACCCTGCAAGTCAGATCTATAGCTAAACATGTATCAGAGCTGAAACCAAAACCAGTAGCTACAGAAATCAACTGAACATCTGATAAATATAAAACCTCAATACATAGTCTCTCAGCTATGAAAAAAAAAAAGTACAACCCTCACAATCACTTAGACTGTCCAGTACAAAAGTGTAATCAAGAAAATACATGGTGTCACGCCCCGGGTGTAAACCAGAACCCGGGCCCGTCCACAGATCCGCCGTGCACACAGAATTTCTCGTGTACACGAAGCGCTGGTAACCTGCTCAGATATAAGAGATAATATAAAGGAGCATAAAAACAGAGCTGAACTAAAACTAATACATCTCAGAACTAAAGCTGGAAAATAAAGTACAACATAACTCTCAAATATACAAGTGTCTCTCCCAGCTCACCAAATAAAATACAACCTGCTGGCAGCAGCCAGAACCAAAAATAAAAGGAAAAGTACAACTGTCTGAGTGTATAGTGGAATACAACCAAAACTACTATGCACGCAGTCCGGGGTAGACGACTATCTAGTCCGCTATCCTCTTACCTCGATCTGCTGAGGATGGTCCGGCAACAGCCGCAGAAGACTCTGCAAAACAAAGGGGGAAGAAGGAAAAAATACAATGGGGGTGAGAACTACTATAAAATCAGTAGCCTCCCCTAGTGGGTTAAGCCTCACACACTGACATGCCCACTAGGTCTACCCGAGGCAAAAAGGAAATAAAGGTGGTATGCTATGAATATAACTACTGATGAAATGCTACCACTAGTATGCCTCTAAAATGCTGAGCCAACCGCTAAAAGTATGCATCAGAATAACAATGCCCGCCTGAATAAACCCAATCCAATCACCAGTCAACACTGGTACTGCCTGCTCTGCCTGCCGCATCGGGTATGCCAGCCTACGCATAACACCGATGCAAAGGAGTCTCAAAGACTCAAAGCCTGTCTGACGCACACTCCGGAGTGGCACTCGAGGGGAGCGACCCACACGAGTAAAGTAAGTAGCCATAAGTAACTTGATATAGCAGGACTGGATCACTACTCTGATCAAAGTGGGAAAAACCATCCACTAAAGGAAGCCCGATCCCTCTCCCCAATCTGATGCAATAGTAACAGCCCGGTCAACCGCCCACACTTCGCGGTTGCCGCAATTACCTGCCATCAATCCCCGCCTGTCCTAAAACCCAAGAACCTGACTACACTATCCCGGCCCCTGCTCGAACCCGAGCAAAAATCCCCTAAGTCTGAATAAAAGAGAAGAAACAGGAAAGCATGGTTTCTCCTAAGTCAATTCCAGCATGATAGTGTAGTAGAAAAAGGTGGCCTATCTAGATGACCATACAAGGCATGCAAATGTCCTTTTTATAGCAAAAGAATTACAAGTATCCATAGTTTTGCCTTAAATAGAGTATACTGTTGCAGATAATTATGGTCACCTAAGTACAAGATGTACTAATATGTCACATGTCAACCTATACACATGTATAATAATCCTAAGTATTAGATGGCCTTTCCTTAAGCATGATACACAATTTTAGCAAGCTATATATCTCTCAAAAGGCGATTATTAACCCATGTCCTTTAAACTCATACAAGCATACCAATTCCATCCATTAGTGTGCAATAGCATCCTTAACAAAGAAATATCCCAGTATGCCTAGTGGGTAGTCAAAAGTAAGAAGTTTACAACATCACCCACCTCGAACGCTAAATCCAAGTCCAAAATGCCCTCTCGTCCAAACTGAAGACTACAAGTCGCGATAACTGCAAAAATAATCACAAGGCGCCCAAATTACATATAATATTCCAATTTAACCGCTGTCCCAAAACAGTCCCAAAGATGCTTTGTTTTTACCTGCGAGATGGAGACCAAAAATTCCCAAAAAATCACCAGTGCGATCCTCGCGTCGAGCCGATCGAAACGAGTACCTACACGTCCCAAACCGAGTCTCGTAGGCCAAGTTACAAAATAGACAAGGTGGCACTCACAAAAATCCTGGGACCAAAAATCTGTACAATAACACCCAGAAAAATAGAGTTTTTACCTTCGGGAAAAATCTCAGAAAAATTCAGAAAAAATACGAGGACGTTCCTTGCGATGTGTAGATGCAAAACCACTACAGGCACGCCTCAATCCGATGTCCGAGTGTGAAGATATAAAATAAACAAGCCGGCGCTGTCCAAGAAAACATCACAAAAAATGGGGTCACAAAGGTGCCTCGGGAACCATGCCAAAAACCCAAAATGGAAGAGTACGATCAACACGAAAAATGAAGCCTTACCTCTCAAGAACACACTGGCGCAAGAATCGTCAAAAACGATGGTCAGAGTAGGCCAGGGGAGTCTGCGCACCGAAACGCGACGAAGGGAGTCACCGGTGAAGGAATGTCGCATCGCGCCGGAAAGCCGCAAACCTCAAAGTGCGTGCCACCAAAAATCCCAAAACTCCTCAGGTGAATGCAGCACAGAGGGAGGAGCAACTTTCCTGAAGGGAGCTCTGTGAGAGGAGGGCTCAAAGTGGGAGAAAAGCCCAAAAGAAGTGGTTTCGGGCCCTATATATAGGCCCAACCAAACAAATCGAAAAATACCCACCATGTCCCCGGTTTCGGGCGCCCGAATTGGGCTTTCGGGCACGCACAGTGCGGCCCAACGGCCCGGCCCGCCCTAATTCGGGCGCGCACAGTGCGGCCCACAGGCCGGCCCGCCCCGCACACCAGATCCCGCAACCGTTCGACCCGGCCCTGGGCTTGACACGTGTCCCCGGAACACGGGACAGCCGTGCAAGCCCAGCGGGTAGCCGCCACGTAGACGCACCACCGGTCAACCCGGTAGGTGGCGCCCGCGAATCAGCGAGCGCCATGTGGCGCCGTACCACCTGCCCGCCTGACCGCCTGCGCCAGCCACCTGCCCCCACCCGCTCCCGGCGTTGCGTGCACCGCGCGCTCCTGCACCCGCCACTCCTGGGCTACCACGTGTCCCGCTCCGGTCCATGCACCGAGCCGTGCGACTCCGTGGACCGCGCGCCAGCGCCTACCCAATCCGGAGGTGCCACGTGTCCGCGCCGGGTCCATGCGCCATCCCGCGCCTCTCTGTGGACCGCGCGTTGTGATCCGGCCAATGATGGGCCGCCACATGTCCCTCCGGCGGTCCACGGTCTCCCCCATGCACCAAAATTTGCAGAAAACTTCCGGGAGTCCGTTTTTGGGCATCCGGACTCAGAAATGAACAAGCAAATAGCCGTTTTCAAGCGTTTTTCCGTGCTGAATCCAAATCCAAACTCCGTTTGGCCCAAAACCCTCTCTAAAATTCAGAAAAAGTAGTCAAAGTCCAAACTAGCTCTAAATACCTCACTGGGTCCATCTGTGGCATCCCTTTGATGCACTGTGGGCTCGATACACCAATAATAGGTGTTTCACACTGTGGATTCACGGGAAAAAACTGCACGGAGACCAGGACCACTACACATGGTACATCTACCTCTGACTCTCAATATAAAATGGGTAAGGAGCTACTCGGCCACGTCCTCACCCCGATCAGCTGTCTCTGCGCGAACCAAGCCGGAACAACAACCTCAGGAAACTTGTCACCGCAGCGGGTGTGAGAACTACTGCAGAAGGTAGTTCCCAGTGGGTACCGTCACCAATATCCACGGTATGCCCACTAAGTCTACTGGAGGCAAGCAGATAGATATGCAGATAGATAATAGAAAAGCTGAAAGAAAACTACAGCTAATATGTCTCAATCATCATGCTTAAGAAACTCTACTATGAACATGCTATGCACACACTCACCACTGCTAATATGCCTCAAGTATCATGCTCAAAGGAAAACTCATCTAAGAACATGCTATGCATACACCACTTGCACACGAGGCGCTCACAAAACTCAAATCTCAATGACTGCCAAAACTAGCTCAGTCAAGCCTGCGTCTGTCGTCTAGGAACGCACCTGCCTACTACCACGCATCCACAAGAGGACGGGAATTACGTAGGGCGTCCTACACGACTATCTCAATATCACGTAAAGCGATGCACCTGCCTACTGCCACTACGCCCAAAAAGGACTTGGACTTACGTAGGGCGTCCTCTATGGACTATCTCAATCTCAAACACAGTAGCCTCGTCAGGCGCATCATCATCATCATCGCATCCGAAGCGTAACTCGAGGGGAGCGACCCCACCGAGCTCAAACGCGTCTCATCAGTCTCAAACTACAAGAAATTATAGCTATAACGACTAATTTTTAACGACGGGCGCAATAAGTGGTCGTTAAAAATAATCAATTAACGACGGGCGCAATTAATGGTCGTTAAAAATAATCAAATTAACGATGGATGTAATACTTCGTCGCTAAAAGCAACAAAATTAACGACGGGTGCAATAAATGGTCGCTAAAAGTAAGTAAATTAACGACGGGTGCAATACGTGGTCGCTACAAGCATTTAATTTAACGACGGACACAATAAGTCGTCGCTAATAGGAATCAAATTAACGACGGGTGTAATAAGTTGTCGCTAAATACAACAATATTAACGAAGAGCACAATAAGTCGTTGTTAAAAGCTGCAAAATTAACGACGAGCACAATAAGTCGTTGTTAAAAGCTGCAAAATTAACGACGAGCACAATAAGCGATCGTCAAAATATATACATCGTCAAAATATATGCACTCCTTTATTAATTAAATATAAATATACTCTAATAAACTCTTTTTTACAAATTAACGCCGCGTCCTCTTACTGCCTCCTCCTCTTCCCTCCTCAACAATGGCGCACCAACTACAAAAAAAAATCTATACCTACGCTTTTACGACGACGCATTTAAAAAGCGTCGACAATTTCTTCCACCGTGGAAAATTTACCGACGCTTAAATTTTGGGTCGCCAAATTTATTTGGCGGGAAACCAAAAAAAACCCTTTTCACTTTCCCCGACTTTACCTTCCTCACTTTCCCCCACTTTACCTTCCCCCGCCACAGCCACCCATCACTCTGTTTTTTTTTTTTTTTTTTTTTTTTTTTGACATTTTCATCTCCACTTTACGTCCCCCCACTCGCCACAGCAACAGCAGCGCTCTCCTTCCTCCCCAACGCGCGCGCAAGGCGTCTTCGTCGCCGCCGCCACCCATCGCCCCCAACGCGCACCCGCCACAGCCACCTGCTACCCCTCGCCCCCAACGCGCGCACCTCGTCGCCGCCGCCACCCGTCGCCCCCAACGCGCGCATCCGCCACCCGTCGCCCCCAACGCGCGCATCCGCCACCCGGCGCCCCCAACGCGCGCACCCGCCATGTAGGTTGAATTAGATGAAATGTAGCTATTTGGGGGTTTATCTTAATCTCTACTCTCCTTCGTTCTTGTTGGTTTTTTTTTTATTATTAATATTATTATTTTTGTTGCTATTTTTTTAACTTTAAAATGCACCGATGACTATTACCCCGACATGTCATTCCACTATCTCCATGCTCGCCACTCATTAGCTCCACCCCAATCCTATCCCTAACCCTAAACCCTAATCCCTAACCCTAGCGCCAATTCCTTTTAAAGCTACTCTTCGCTTTCCTTTCTTTTTCTTCTGCTTCTCCTCGTCTGGGGTTGGGGCGACGAGGATGGGGATCGATCTCAACACGGTGGAGGAGGAGGAAGACGATGAGGCGGCGGCGGCAGCAGCGGCCGAGCACGGCGGGGCTCCGATGGCGGCAGTGAGTGGGGCGCGCCGCGGGGAAGCGCCGCCTCATGCGGCGGCGGAAGAGGGGTTTCTGGCGGGGTCGGTGTGCCTGGAGCTGTGGCACGCGTGCGCGGGGCGGTCGATCTCGCTGCCGAGGAAGGGAAGCGTGGTAGTCTACTTGCCGCAGGGGCATCTCGAGCATTTTGGCGGAGGCGGCGGCGGGGGCGGGGGCGGGGGCGGGATCGGGCGCTACAACGTGCCCCGCACGTATTTTGTCGAGTGATTGATGTTAAGCTCCATGTTAGTTTTGCGCCCTTCTTTAAGTTTCCCCTAATTGCAATTATGGTTTGGAAAGTGAGTAGGAATTGCTTTAGATCTCTTGCCCTACTTTATTTTTATCTTAATTTCAGGCTGATCCTGCTACAGATGAGGTTTATGCGCAGCTCTCTCTCGTCGCCGAAAGTGAGGTGAGGTTTTTGATGCTCTGCATTTCTCCTGTATCTATGGGATGTTGTGTGTTTTCAATTAAGATTACTACCAGAAACATGCATTTAGGTGAAATGTAGCTATTTGGGGGTTTATCTTAATCTTTGGAAATCAACGGTAAATCTGCTTTTTAATTTGTCATTTTACGAAATTCGGGAAATGAATCAAAAAAAATCGCTTCTGAGGTGAAATTATTCGCCCACATATAGTTGAATCACTTTCATATCCTGGATTTATTTCTCTTTTCCAGAAAGACAATAAAAGCACTTTTTGTGAATAATTTAATCTCCGATTTGGTTTTCTCACGAGTTTGGGCAACAGCTTCTTGAGGGTGGGATTGATGCAGAATGCGAAAATGATGAAGCCGAGAAAGAAAGATGTTCGTCAACGCGTCATATGTTTTGCAAGACGCCGACTGCTTCTGACACGAGCACCCATGGAGGCTTCTCTGTTCCTCGCCGAGCTGCGGAAGACTGCTTCCCGCCCCTGGTAAAATTGAATCTTTGGAGGAGATTACTCCACTCGGTCTTGACTTACAAAAGTTGTCTTCTTAGTTCTTTTCGCACTTATTTAGTTTCCTTCTTGGTTAGGATTACAAGCTGCAGAGGCCTTCTCAAGAGCTTGTGGCTAAGGATTTGTATGGTGCGGAATGGAGGTTTCGCCATATCTATAGAGGTGCAGTCATTGAAATTAAGCCCTTACTCACTTTCCATTTACTGGAAATAAATTACAAGTACAATTGCTTACTGTAATAAATTTGCAGTCGTATTTTGTTTTTACCCGCTGTTAAAATCTTGAGAAGTTATGTCATATCACATACTAGATTCTGCACAACTCTTTGTACTTCGTTTGTTGGTCTTTTCCAAGTGGGCTTAATTGCGATATCTTCAATAACGACATGTCTAATTTTTGAATGACATGTCTAATTTTTGAATGACATGTCTAATTTTTGAATGAATGGTTATTTGTTATTTGAAAGCTATCTAGCACTATATTTTCTTACTCTTGCTTCCCAAAAGTTTCCTTATTTGAATGCCCAACTTACATACTGATCTTTTGCCTCCTGATTTATTTTGAATAGCAATCACTTCTTTCCAATTACAACTTCTTACGTCTTTGGATTGACAAAAAATTGATTATTCAGAATATGTCTGGGTCAAACTTTCTTCTGATTCCTTCTTTATAGATTTTCCAAGTGGAGTATTGAGCTGTGTTCACTTTAATCTTTACGTTACCTGATTTAAGACCTTCAGGATAATGCTTGGCCGAAGATGATTCAAGCAGCAATTTGTTTTAAACATCTAGATTAGATCTAATATTCAATTTCCTATATTTGATTAGTATTTGTTTGAATTCCTATAGTAGAGTATGAAGTTGAAGTTTAAATGCCTCTCAATATGAGTCCAATAATGCATATAAATTGTACTGGTATTAAACTTTGAGAATTCTAGTTTTCCTGAACAATCTTTCTTTTATGAATTTTACAGGTCAACCACGGAGGCATCTTTTAACTACAGGGTGGAGTTCCTTTGTTAACAGAAAGAAGCTTGTCTCGGGTGATGCAGTGCTCTTTATTCGGTAGGCATGTGAAGCATTAGGTTATTTAACAATCAGTTTTATAAAAAAAAAAAAACTTATTATAAAATGACCTTTGCTAATTTCTCAGGGGTGAAGACGGCGTGTTGAGATTGGGAATAAGGAGAGCTGTTCAGCTAAGAAATGGAAGTCCTTTTGTTGCTCTTTATAGCCAAAATTCAGTTCTTAACACACTGGCTACTGTGGCCAATGCTGTCACAACGAAGAGTGGCTTCCACATTTATTACAATCCAAGGTTTGTTTGTTTTTTTGTTTTTTCTTTTTCCCTATCTACTCAAGCATGATATTTCATTTTAACTTGATTTGCTTTGTGTGTATTTGGTGGTTTCAGCAGTAGGTTCATTTTGATTAATAATTAGATATTGGTGTAAGAAAAATTACTGACTAAGAGTAACCTTTTGCCACAAACGAGGGAAAATCACATTTTAGTTTTGCGGTAGCCGTGGGAGAGGGTCATGTTCAATCTTTCAGTCTATAGTTTCTTGACTTATGAAGTCATGAATGGAACATTATTGTTGGGAGAATAAGCTGTTGTGCTGTAACCTGTTACTCTATTGCCATTTTGGCTAGTGGATGACTGAAATAAACAATAAGTGATGTCCATTGCAAAATCTTGGTCTCTCATCATTGTTGGTTTTACAGATGATTGACTCGATCTGAAGAGTAAGAAACACCACCGCCGACTCGATCTGAAGAATGACTCGATCTGAAGAGTAAGAAACACCACCGTCGACTCGATCTGAAGAGTAAAGAAACACAATCTTAATATTGTTAATAGTAATTATCCAAAAGCATATCTTCATTTAAATTTTCTAAAATATTATTTGTTATTTCAAGAAGTTTCACATATTTCTTATATTATTTTAGTAATGTTGTAATAATATTTACTTTGGTATTTTGCAGATAACTAAAGATGTACGTATTTGAGCAAAGAGGATCGTCTTGAAGCCAACAGACTAGATTTCTAATTATTTTTTTTCTGTTCTTCTTTCGAAGCACAATGGAACATATATGACAACTTTTAATTTTTTTTTTCCGTCGTCATTTAAGTTTATTTTGGAGTGGTTACTTTTAATTTAGTAAACATTTTGGCAACTTTATATGTAGACTTGAAATAGTGTGTATGTGATGGTTGCATGTTTGATGATAATACTTTTTATAATTATTTTGACAAAATGGTGTGTATGTGAATGTATTTTTAATTGAATGTAATGTTTTCTCTATTGTATTTGTTGATATATGGTTTAATGGTAATATATATGTTGTATTATTATACTATTATTAGCGATCAAAATATTGGTCGTTATTATTATACATTTTTTAAAACGTACATTTTTTAGCGACCAAAATACTGGTCGTTATTATTATACTCTTTTTCTAAAGGTTTACTTTTAGCGACGACAATTTTAGTCGTTATTGTCATATTATTTCGTAATAATTTAATTATTAGCGACGAAAATATTGGTCGTTAAATTTATAAACTTCTAAATCATAAGCTTATTAGCGACGACGAATAGGTCGCTATTGTTGCATTATATGGTCACTAATGAATACTGATTAACGACCGGAAATTTCTCCGTCGTTAAAAAGTTCCGTCGTTAAAAAGTAATAACGACCGGTTTATACGGTCACTAATGAATACTGATTAACGACCAGAAATTTCTCCGTCGTAAAAAAGAAATAACGACCGGTTTTTCTAAACCGTCGTTAATTCTTTTAGTAAGGAAGGCAATAACGACGGGTGACGACGACATTTTATCCCGTCGTTATTTGTTTTTAACGACGAAAAATAGAGCAATAACGACGACTTTTCCTTTCGTTACAGGGCAATTTTCTTGTAGTGAAGTCTCATCTGTCTCAACAAGCAGCATCTGCAGGCTATGATCCACGATCAAACAGATCAGAAACTCAATGCTCAAATAACACAACTCAGTCGGGAAACCCTCCACGACTCGATCAGGAAATGCCCAACACTCTCACAGCTATGTCGGAGAACCCTCCACGACTCAATCTAATAATGCACAACCCATGGCTAAGTCGGGAAACCTCCACGACTCGATCTGCTAGAGCCCAAAACTCTCATAGCTAAGTCGGAGAACCACATCCACGACTCAATCTGATAATGCACGACCCATGATCTAAAATAACCTCATCAATCCCAACAAGGAAGCTCAAACTCACGTGACACTAGAAACTCCTCCCACAGAGCTCTAAAAAATCCACTCGGCCTCCCGGCACGAGAACACATGCATCCTGAACCTACTCAACCCCTCTGGAAGATCTCAATATTTTAAAACTATTTCCAAAGCTCAGTTTTCATTAAAAATAGGTCCGACGATTTTTAAAACGGTTCAAATGCCAAACTAATGCCAACTAATCATGCAGTCTAGTGTCAAATCACCTAGATCATGCTAAAAATATCTGGGGCTCGGGAAAGTCTTCATACAATTTTCTAGGCAACTATCAGATTTACCAACTATCATAATAATCAAGCTAGACATGCTAAACATACATACAATAGCTTTAGAAGGCATTCCATACATCTTGAAGAATTTCCAACCCACCTGGATCGCTTTTCGTAGGCAAAGCCGAAGTCAGGGAGACGCCGAATCCTCAAACTGACGAAACTCCGAAAACCACGCCGCGCGGGCGCACACTGTCGCGAACCACGAAAAAATCCCCGGAAGCTCGAACAATCCTCTTGAGTCCTCACAAAAATCCCTGCGCACTCTGGCTCACTCCACAGCCAACCCACAACACAAGTACAAGCATGCAACCATCTCGGCTCCGCGCAGTGCAAGCCTCCCACACACACGGCCAAGCAGCACAAGCAGCTTCCAAAAGATGCAAGGAAAAAGGACAGAAAACCATCAAGCTCGGCCAACGCGCACGACCATCGGCGAAAACCAGCCTTGGCCGACAAAAACCTCGAGCGCCCACGCGATCCACACGCTGCGCCCAGGCCAACCGCGCGCTGCGCTCCAGCCGCACGCGCGGTGCCCGCGCTTGCCCCGCGCGGCGCCCTTGTGCACCCGCGCGGTGCCTGCGCTAGCTGCACGCGGCGCCATTGTGCGCTCGCGCAGCACCCGCTGCCGCTGCGCGCGGTGCCCCTAGCGCCCGCGCAGCGCCCTAGCGCTAGCCGAGCGGCGCCCTTGCGCCCGCCGCGCGGCGCCCTGCGCTTGCTGCGCGCGTCGCCCATGCGTGCCCGCACAGCAGCCTTACGCCAGCCGCGCGCGACGCCCTTGCGCGCCCGCGCGGCACCCCCTACTACCAGCTCCAACCGAGCACCCCCGCACAAATCTCATCCAAAATCCAAACTAAAATCAAATCCATACTCCAATCCATAATCAAATCCATAAAAGAAATCCAAAAATCCAAACTTAGAGAATCTGCCACTTACCTCGCATGAAGCTCGACGCGCCCGCGCGCGACTCCACCGGCTTCCACACAGCAGGTCCACACCAAACACATGCACACTCCTTCACTTCTCATCTTCTCTTCTCTCTTTTCCTCCTTTTTCTTCTTCTCTATTTCTTCGTTTTCATCTCTCAGGTTGCAGGGGAGTAAGAAGAAGGTGACGTGGCAGCTTAATTAATTAGTGGCTGGGTTAAAGCAAGGCAGCTAGGTGAGGAAAAGACCAAATTACCCTTCAACAAATAAATATCTCATTCCATTCCATTTCTTTTCTCTCTTTCTTTCTTCAAAATTTTCCAAAACAGGTGAAACTTAATTAATTAAATTTAATTAATTAATTTTTTCTTTGTTGTCGCCAACTCACTTTTTGTCTTCGGGGCTTCCATATCACTCCGAAACCTTCCGAACTCTGCTGTAATTATGAAATACATGTGTTCTAAGTATTTTCTAATTTTTTTGTGCACAACTGTGGAGTCGATGCTCTAACAAAACCAGTACTCTACAGGCGCGCAATGCCCTGAAAATGCCGATTCAAGCTGGGGCTTCCGCGTCGATCCGAATCAACCCGAACTCATCTATAAACACAAATAGAGCACGCCCAAGGCGATTTCTCCGCATCACGCTATCTTGCAAGGTCGGTGCACTCTACAAAGTCCCGGTACTCTACACATACACACAGAGGACTACTTGTTTAATAGTTTTCACACCCGTTGTTGCTCCCCAGAGACTTCCACTACAGCAGCGACACATGCAGATCGTGGCAAGGCGGTTGCGGACTAGTTAGAGCTTCTCCCTGACGACTTGATAGAGGTGGACCTGTTGTTTACTTATTTCATTTTCAGTTTTTAGACTTTCAGACTACTGTATATATTTGTGTCTGGCTGGAGCCAGCTATTTGTATTTATTACACTGAGAGGTGGATATTGTATGTATCAGAGTTGTATTATTGTGTTGTATCAGAGTTGTACATATTGGAGTTATATATAGTAGTTTGTACTTGGAGTTGTTCTTTTTGTACATAGTGGAGTTGTACTTGGGTTAATTTGGAGGTTGTATTTTGGAGTAATACTAGATTTATTTTTTTTGGAGTTGTTATGTTGGGAGATGTTTTATTTATATACAATTTAGTCTGTGATTTACTTTTCTGCTCTATACCACTTTTGGACTTTTCTCACTCATGTATTACATCACCCTGTTACTTAAGTTGTTGTATCGCTTCGTATACGTGGTAAATACTACTTATACGGCGGATCTGTTGTCGAACTCGGGTTCTGGTTTACACCCGGGGCGTGACACGAGTACTCTAAAACGCACCGCATTCGCGTGCTCTATCGCGGTCTTCGCCGTGAGGAGGAGCTAAAAGGGCGAGGTTGCAACGTTGTTGAGGTGGGTTAGGAGTGAGATTGGAACCACCCTCCTACCTCTCTCTCTCTCTCTCTCTTTCAATCTATCTAATATTCCTCAAAATTCAGTCCGTATAGTGAATTTGCATAAAAATATTTATTTATATAATTTTATATAATTAAAAAATACAATTCATTAGAGTATGCATCAATATAGTTTTATACTCACCTTACGAACGTAGAATATGCACATTCCAAATAATTTAAATGATTTCAGCAAAAGTACATGGCTATTACGGTTTACATATATATAGTTTTGAACTTATCTTACTAAAGTAGAAGATGGACCCAATAGTTTTAATAGAAGAAATAACATTTTTTTTTTTTTTTTGAGAGAGAAGGGTAGCTATCCAGGCATAGAGATATCAAAAAATGGTCATATATATGGACAAATTTGGAGGAGATGGTATACCGAAGAAAAGAAACAAAAAAAAAAAAAAGGAATATTCTATATACTATCAAATTCTACAAAATATCTTGTTAGGGTAAAAGTTATCTTTTGTCTTTTATCCCTGGAATAGCTTATTCGGGATAGTTAGGAATAAAAGTAAAATTGTGTTTGGTTTGTAATATCGTTATTCTAAAAAATAACTGAAATAGTGTTTGATTAATTTTATGGAATAGCATAAAATAGTGAAAAAAAAAGTGATGGTTAAATTTAATATAAAATATAATTTAATAATAATAATTTATTATAAAAATAATTTATTGTAAAAATAATTTCTTATAATATTCGATTAAAATAATTTATTATTGTTGGGGCCGAAAAGTGGCGTTGATCGTTGACCGGGTGAGGTCCGCGATCGGCCCTTAGGGTTGACCCTCGAAGTGTGATGTGCCGCGTGCCAAAGGGATCAAGCGATCGGGCCGAGGAGGGATCCGCTCGGCCAGATTCTTCTCAATCAAACTCTTGAGAGAGTTCGGCTTAGATTAGCCGAACTGTGGTTTGGAGACAAACAGAGTTCGGCCTAGAGGAGCCGAACTGGGATTCAGAAGCAAGGATTTGACACAGCTAAGGAGCCGATTAAGAATTTGTATTGCTTGGAGAAGGGTTACAAGGGGTAACTAGGAACCGATTACAATTAAGACTACTCTTAGGAAGTGTTGTAAATGCTGGTATGAAAGTTATCTAAAAAAAACAGTAAATGCAGGTATTGAAAGGTATGAAAAAGTAGGGGTGGTCACTGGCTTACGAGGTTGCAGGACCCTTTTTTCTTCGATGGTTCGGGTATTTATATATTTTTAAATCATGTGTATAATCGCCGATTTGAGTAATCGGCGTGATTTACGGGGAATCATTGTAAATTCATCAACCACTTCCTTTTGAGTCGATTTTTCTCAATATGATAGTAGTCTCTATTCAGGTTCATCCCCTAACCGACGCGCCGAAATGTGATCTTCGGCGCTTTCCGATGCTGGGCACCGCTTGCCATTTCGGAGTCTATTACGAGACTCGCGCCCCAATCTCGCATTCTTTCCATCCATGGTCTTTCCTCTTGCGGTTAGAGCAACCGAGAGTTGACCCTGACCTCGCGTATTTTGTTATTTGACTGAAACAGTCTGATGTTTGCCTTCGGCTGAGGTCGGTCCTGGATGAGCCGATAACCCTTTTTTATTGGCCACTTCTCCTATCGGCTGGTGCCTTTAGTCGATGGTACATGCCACGTGTCATTTTCTTAGGTGGCAAAAATTTTGACCTCAATAATGCCCCCTCGATAATCGCCTGATGTACCATTTGGGTGATTGTCGAAGTTGAGTCAAGGACATGGTGTGCATACTGATGTCCACGATCGTCCCCGTACCCCGGCACGATATCTACTCACTGCTGGAGGGATTTGTGACGAGTGGAATTATTCGCTGTACGAGGGATTCGCGAACAAATGTTGATCTTTTTTGGTTATCGGCAAATCTGTTCTTCGTCGTTTCTTTATTAAATGTTGTTGTTTTCCGAGGGGCGACTGCTATCATTTTGCTCATTCTCGTCAGCCTATAAGAAGTGCCCTACTTGCCGCTTCCGCCTTCCTCCCTCATGACAATTCCTATGCCACCGCTACTGTGATGATCCGGATCTCCGCTGAAGGGTTACAGTGTGATCAGCGGCTTCAGGAGGCTTATGTTGTGTGTTGGAGGTGTTTGTGCGCGAATCGGACCCAAGAAATGGACTGAGTGCGTAAAATGGATCAAGAATGCCTATTCGGATGCCCTCGTCAAAAATTAGAAGTGGTATCGCGTGAAACAGACATCGGATTTGGATTCGACACGGAAAAATGATGGAAAACGGCTATTTGGATGTATTTTTCTGAGTCCGGACGCCCAAAAAGGACACCCGAAAGTTTTCGGTGCAATTTGGTGCATGGTAGGAGCCGGGGACCGGCGGGGGGGGGGGGGCACGTGGCGGCCCCGGTTTGGCCGGCGCATGCGGCGCGGTCCACGCAATACGCGCGGGCAGGCGGGGCAGGTGCGGCGACATGCGCGGGGCAGGCAGGCAAGTGGGTGCCCGTACGTGGGGGGCCGCATGGCGCCCAGCGGTTGGCGGGCACCACCTGCCCGTTTTGCTGGTCAGGCCACGCAGCATGGCCCGAGCGGCCCGGCTCCCGCTGTCCCGTGTTCGGGACACGCGGCGTGCCCGGAGCGATCCGGGCGCTGCGCGGATCGGGGGCCGATGGTGCCTGTTCGGCGCCCCAAAGATTCGGGCTCCCGAAAATGTCCCCCAAACCCGGGAAACCTGGTTTTTTGAGATTTGCCTATAAATAGGCCATTCCTCTCCCTGTTTTCGGGTTTTTGGATGTCTTTTTCGTGGGAGTTTTCGCAGAGCTCTTCTTCATCCTGCCCACTACTCTTCCAAGGATCTTGGGAATTTTTGAAGGCCGTGACATCAGCGATTTCAGCGACTCGGCACACTTCAACGTTTCTCTTTCGGTGGCTTTTTCCGTCGCAGTTCCGTCCGTTGGCTCCCCTGGGCTGACCCGAAGAAGTTTTTAGCCGATTTTTGCGGCAGCGTGTTCACAAGAGGTAGGCCTTCGATTTCCGTCTGATTACTTCACTTTGTTTCAAGTTTTTGGTGGGGTTTTCGATGCATCTTTTGACCCCTTTTACTGCGGCAATGTTTTGGACAGCGGTGGAGTATTATTGCATTTTGTCGGTCTACGGTTGGCGGAATTGAGAGTTTAAGAACTCGATTGACATCTACGCTTCGAGAGGAATGCAACCATATTTTTCCTGGATTTTTTTGAGGTCTCTACGATGGTGAACATTTTCAGTTTTGGGGACTGTTGTGCAGAACAGTACATGCAGGATTTTGGGCTTGTAAATTTACTCTATGTTTGGCTTGTGATGCAGTTTTTGCAGAGATTTTGGAGTTTCTCGAGAAAAGTAAAAATTGGAATACATCATCACGATCGAGGTGAGCATTTTTTCTTTTGGTCGCGGCTGAAAATAATGATCGGATTGGCCTCCGCTTTATCTTGACGCGCTCACTGAATTTTATACCGTTGTGGACAGCACTTCAGTGTTTTGGTTGCCGCCGGCGATCCGGGAGGAGTTTTTGGATGATTTTCGTTACGTTGGGATCTTGAGAGGCTGAGGAACGTGCACGCCAAGTTTCGGCTCGATCAGACCCTGGATCTTCGCGTTTCAGGTGGGTTGGATTTTCCTCCAAGTCTGCGGACTTTCTCCTAATTCTAGTGTTGTAGATCTCAGCATGCTAGAATAGGTGCTAGTATTACTGTATCATGATGTTTCTAGAATTACTGGACTTTGACTTAGCACCTTATCATATGTTGCATGTGTAAACTAGACTAGTAGAGAACCATCACTTGGGCTAGGTTCTTTTATGCTTTAGACATCCACACTTTACATCATTCTTCCTTGGACATAGTATTTTCTCGCCTGGGTAGTGGGCCAAGTGATCGGGATTTCTTTTAGTTTGGGATGCATGTTGCACTCGTGCTTGGGAGCCGAGTGGAGTCTGGCAGCTGTGGCTAGTCTTGTACTAGTGTCGGGAGCCGTTTAGGTAAACGGTGGTCCCGGGTCGTCGAGTTTTATCCGATCTATTTGTCGTCATGGTGTTCGTGGCAGTAGTGTACTGGTGATAGCAGGATCTTGAACCCAGAATCTTTTTGGACACACATGATTTTAGTAAACCAATGTTTTCTTTCCAAATGTCGAATAGTCGCCAGAGCCTGTTCTTGTTTGATTGGGCGAAGACATTAGCCATTCAGGGTTTGGGAATAAAACTTGTTTTTCTAACTGATTTTTCTAAAAGAGCTAAAATTCATTAAAATGAGTTTTCTTAAGTCAAGATGGTTTTATATAAAAAGGAACTACTTTTAGTCCTCACCCCGAGGGGGTTCGAGCGAAAATGGTTTTCAGTAATAAATATTACCTTTTCCTATAAACTTCCTCACCCGAGAGGGTTCGAGTGATCTGGGTTCTAAGGGTTGTTTTCCTCTTCGGGTCGAGAACAACGAGAGGCTATGCCTAGAGCCTGTTCTTGTTTGATTTGGGTTGTAGGTTCCAGTCTTTCGGGGTTTTCGGACCCTTCGTTGTCGTTGGCTGTGGAGTATCTCCAGCTAGAGAGTTAGCTTGTTGAGTTGATGTCCTGTTTGGGGAGCCGTTGGGTTGACGGCGGTTCCGGCTATCGAGTATTTCCAGCCAGTGAGTTAGTGATGTTGTAGTGGCCCCGATCCCCGTGCAGCTTTTCGCCATGATCCTTGTTGTGGAACATCTATTATTGGTGTGTCGGACCCGCAACGCGTCAAATGGACACGTTGGACGGACTCAGTGAGGTTTCTGAATCAATCCTATCTTTCGGCTGCTTTCGCCGATGTTTAGAAAGGGTTTCAGGCTAATCTGAGGCCGGATTTGGATTCAATGCAGAAAAACACCAAAAATCGGCTATTTACTAGTATTTTTCGAAGTTCGGATGCCCAAAAACAGACCCCCGAAAGTTTTCCGCGCATTTTGGTGCATGGGGGAAGCTGTGGACTGAGGGGGAGCCACGTGGCAGCTCTGGATTGGCCGGCTCACGCGGCTTGGTCCACACGGTACTGCAGGAGCGCGGTCTATGGACCTGGCGCGTGCGCTGGGCGCAGCGAACGCCGGTAGAGGGCCACGTGTCGCTGCGGGATTGGTCGGGGCAGGTCGGGACAGGTCGGGGCAGGCACGGGCAGCATGGCGCCCACGCGGGGGGGGGGCGCCACATGCCGCCCCGCCATTGGTTGCCGCCGCCCTGCCTCGCCCCGCTATCGGGCCACGCGGCAGCGCCTGGTTGGCCGGGCGCCGCTGTCTCGTGTTCGGGACACGCGTCGTGCCCGGGACAATCCGAGCGCTGCGCGGATCAGCTGCGGGTGCGCGCTGTTCGGCGCCCGAATGTTTTGGGCGCCCGAAACTGTGCCCCAATGTATGCTTTTTCTCTCCCCCCCCTTAAGGCTATAAATAGACTTCCTCTACCTTTCTTCTCACTTTTTTGGAGGAGTTTCGAGCTGGGATTTTCGCTGAGCCTTCTTCCACCTGTGCTCCACCACTTCCAGAGATTTGATGACTTTTGGAGATATCGACATCGGCAATTTCTGCGATTCGGCGCACTGCGGCGTTCTTCTTCCGGTGTTCTTTTCCGTCGCATTTCGGTCCGCGGACTCCCCTAGGCTACTCCGAGGGAATTTTGAGTGATTCTTGTGGCATTATCTTCACGACAGGTAGGGCTACATTTCTTGTATTTACCACTTCCACCCGTTTCAAGGTTTTACTTGGTTTTCTGGAGCTTATTTAAACCCTATTTTTTTGCGACAATTTTTGGACAGCGGCGGAGTATTTATAGATTTTCTCGGCCTACGAGTATCGGAATGAGGTGTATAAATACTCGATTCGTATCTACACTTCACGAAGAATGCAACGGTGATTTTTATGGATTTTTATGAGGACTGCATAGAGGTAAGAATCCACTTTTTTTGTGCTATATTTGCAAAACAGCAAGTGCTGTTTTTGGAATTGCTACCGTTGATGCTAAGTGCGATACTTTTTGCAGTGGTTCGCAGATTTGGGTGTTCTTGGACTCGTGAGGATCATGGGAACCTGAGAATTATCCACGGTCTGTTTGGACTTTGGATCGACACGCACTTTCAGGTGGGTTGCTTCGTCTCCAAAACCGGTGGACGGTTCTCTAATTCTATGGAATAGCAAGCATGCATGATTGTGAGATGTGTTAGGAAGCATGTTAGGGAAAGTGATGATGTTTATTTTTAGTTGATATTGAGATCATGTCTGATAGTTTTCCCTATTTATGTTCTAGTTGAACTAAACACTATTATTGGAACTTTGATCTAGCACCCTATCATATGTTGCATGTTTCAACCAGACTAGTCGAAAACTCCAACTTGGGCTAGGTTTATTTATGCTTTAGACATCCACACGTTATACTCTATCCCTAGACATAGTGTTTTTCTCGCCCGTGTAGTGGACCGAGTGGTCGGAATTTCTTTTAGTGTAGGATGCATGTTACACTCTTGCTTGGGGGCAAAGTGGAGTCTGGTAGATGTAGCTAGTCTTGTACCTGTGGCGGGGGCCGTTTGGGTAAACGGTGGTCCCGAATTTCCGAGTTCTTTGATTTATTTGTCGCCGCTGTGTTCATGGCAGTAGTGTACTAGTGATAGCAGGACCTTGAATCCAGAATCTTTTTGGACACACATGATTTCAGTAAACCAATATTTTTCTTCCAAATGTCGAAGGGTCGCTAGAGTCTGTTCTTGTTTGATTGGACGAAGGCATTTGCCCTTCGAGGTTTGGGAATAAAACTTGTTTTCTAACTGATTTTCCTAAAATAGCTAAAATTCATTAAAATGGATTTCCTTAAATCAGGATGATTTTACAAAAAAGAAACTACTTTTAGTCCTCACCCCGCATGGGTTCGAGTGAAAATGGTTTTCGGTAATAAATATCACTTTTTCTGTAAACTTCTTCACCCAAGAGAGTTTGAGTGATCTGGATTCTAAGGGCTGCCCTTTTCTTTGGGTCGAGAACAACGAGGCTATGCCTAGAGCCTGTTCTTGTTTGATTTGGGTTGTAGATTCTAGTCTTTCGCGGTTTTCGGACCCTTCATTGTTGTCGGTTGTGGAGTATACCAAGCTAGTGAGTTTGCATGTTGAGTTGATGTCCTATTTGGGGAGCCGTTGGGTCGACAGCGGTCCTGACTGTTTGAGTGTTTCCAGCTAGTGAGTTAGAGATATGATTTGGGCACTGTTGATCTTGTTGATCATTGATTTGGATTATTGCCTGCATGAGCCATATTGAGCTTGACAGAGATGCGCAGATACTTTCCTCGGTGGGGTCGCGCCCCTCGAGTGCCGCTCCGGAGCTAGGCCTATTACTTTGCTATCGCGACTTGTCGACGCAGTCCCTCTGGCTGGGCCTTTTTTAGGCAGTCACGGATGCCCTACGTAAGTCCAATCCTCCGTGGATGTAATGGCAGTAGGTGGGCGCAGGTTTGACTGGACCCTATGTGGCAGTCACTGTGATTGGGTTGATTGAGTATTTCGGGTTAGAGTCGATGCATCATTTTCATCTGTATCACCCATTGAACATTGTAGATAGAGGCATGATAGCTATAGACTATTTACGGCTTATTTTTATATTATTACAGTTTTTCTGTTATCTTATGCCTCTAGTAGACTTAGTGGGCAGACCGTCAGGCTTGGTGGCGGTACCCACTGAGAACTACGTGTTGGTGTAGTTCTCACACCCGCTGGGGGTTCCCCCCCTTCCTCTTTGTAGAATACCGTGGCTTTGTATAGTGCACCGACTTCACAGGTGGGCATAGTGCGGGGGAAACGCCCGTGGCGCATTTCTTTTATGGTTATAGTTGAGTTCGGGACAATTCGGATCGACGCGGAAGCCTCTACATTGAAAAATGAGTTGGCGGCGTCGAAATTGGAAGCTTCAGCCTACAGATTAGCCTGGGAGGCATTGTGTTCCGGAACTGGGCTTTTGGTTCCGGAACTGGGCATTGTGTTCCGGAACAAGGGAGAGAGTTCCGGAACTGGGGGGTGGTACCGGTACTGAGGAGTGGGTACCGGTACCCCAGCCTCTAGAACGTTGGGAATTTTGGTGTTTTCCCTGTTTGAGTGAGGGCATTTGAGTCTTTTCACTTCCCAGCTACCCTCTGCACCGTCATTACTCCTCGCCACCCTCATTAAATAGGCCATCCACCTCTTTTCTTCTCCATTGCAACCAGAGGAAGGAAGAAAGAGAAGATCAAGTGGAGTATCTTGTCCTGCTGAGAGGAGATCGAGCGGAGTTGCGCGCGCAATAGCAGCATCCAAGGTGAGTTCGGTGCTTCTCCAAGCTTTGGATTTTTGGTTTCTTCTTTGGATTTTGGAGTAGGATTTTGAGCTTGGGTTACATTGCTTTCCTTCTTTCTTTTCACCATTCGCCTTGAGGAGCAGCATGAGCTGCGTGGGCCGCGGGTTTTCGGAGTTGCACTGTGTGGAGCCACGGGGGTCCATGCGTGCGTGCTGTGGGCTGGCAGCGGAGTTGGCTGGAGCACGCAGGGACCTTGCTGAGGGACCAGGGTGGCTGTTGTGAGCTTCAGAGGGATCTCCGAGACACTCGACAGAGTGCGCGCGCCGAGGTGCTGTTCCGACAGATTTTGGCAGATTTTGGGTTCGGCGCTATACCGACTTCGGCTTTGCCTGCAGAAAGCATTCCAGGTGGGTTGGAAAAATCTTCAAGATGTATGGAATGTCCTCTAATGCTATTGTATGCACATTTTGCATGTCTAGATTATCTGTTCTTATAGCTGATAAATCTGATAGTTGCATAGGAAATTACAGAAAATTTATTAGAACCCCAGATTATTTTTAGTATACTCCTGGTACTGCATGACACTAGATTTCATGATTAGTTGGCATCATATTTGCACCTGGACCGTTTTAAAAATCAAGAAAACTCGTTTTAATGAAAATCGGCATTTTTAAGAATGGTTTTTAAATTTTGAGATCGCCAGAGGGGTGGCATGGGTTCAGGGTGCTTATGTCCTCGCGCCTGGGGGCCGAGTGGATCTTATTTGACTTAGAGGATGTGTTGCTAGTGTCTTGGGGTTTTTGTGGGCATATCAGATTGAGTCGTGGAGTGTTCTCCGACCTAGACATGAGTGTGGGATGTTGGCATTCGAGTTTCCGATCTGTTTGATCGTTGATTGTAGCTTGCAGATGCCGCTTATTATGCCAGATGAGACACGCTTGTTCCTCGGTGGGGTCGCTCCCCTCGAGTTGCCGCTCCGGATGCGATAGTTATGCGCCTAATGAGGCTGCTTTGCGTGGTACTATGTTAGTCCGATAGGACACCCTTCATTGATACATGAAGGACCCTAGTTGATACACTAGGGGGCGCAGGCTTGACTGGACCAGGTTTGGCAGTCACTGAGATTGGGTTGATGTGAGTGAGAGGTTGCATAGCATGTTCATAGTTGAGTTTTCCTTTGAGCATGATTCATGAGGTATATTAGCTGTAGTTTCTTTCTAGCTCTTTTAATATCTGCATACCTATTTAGTTTGCCTCCAGTAGACTTAGTGGGCATACCGTGGATATTGGTGACGGTACCCACTGAGAACTACCTTCTGTAGTAGTTCTCACACCCGCTGTGGTGACAGGTTTTCCAGAGGCGGCTGTTCAGGCTTCAGCTCGTGTAGAGACAATAGATCGAGGTAAGGGCGTGGCCGACTAGTTTCTTACCCGAGTATGTTTGAGAGTCAGAGGTAGAGATACCTTGTATTTTTGAGTTTTCACTTTAGTACTAGACAATCTGGGATTGTATTTATTTTTCTTAGTGGGAGAACTATGTATCTTGGATTTTGTTTATTCTGATGTTCAGTGTTTCTTTCTGTAGCTAGTATTTCATTTCAGCTCTGATACATGTTTAGCTATAGATCTTACTTGCAGGTTAGTCGCTTCGTCTGTGCGGGGATTCCCATGCAGATGGCGGATCTGTTGGCGAGCCCGGGTCGCAGTTTCGACCGCGGGGCGTGACACTCTTTCCTCCTATTTGTTTTGTAGAGTCTTCTATGGGAGTTGCTGATCCTTCTGTTGCTGATCGAGGTGAGGGAGTCGCGAGCTAGTTCCCTACCCGTCCTTGGAGTATAGTGGTACCCTTTTTGGAGCTTGTAGTACAGTCTGCTGGATTTTAGTAGTTAGTTACTTTTGAGAGTTTTATTTTTGAGAGACTTATGTATTGTGAGGTTCGAACTTGTACTATTTGGAGATGTATTTTCTTATTTCAGTAGTTTACTTTTCAGCTCTGATATCTGTATAGCTGTAGTATTATCTCTTGCAAGTTAGACGCTTCGTCTATACGGGATTTTCCGTATGGGCGGCGGATCTGTTGGCGAGCCCGGGTCGCAGTTTCGACCCCAGAGCGTGACAGACTAGAGTGGTATCAGAGCCTAGGTTGTAGGTCATTATAGACTTAGAAATCCTAGGCACGTGGATGGATCTTAGGATGACTACGTGAGAGTCGTGATTTATAGCGAGAGTCCTGATTGAGTTTTATACCTCTCCCAAGGGACGGGATAAGTCATTGGCATGTTTATTCTCCTCAGCGATTATGTTGGCTACAGACAACATAATGCTATGGAATAGATGACATATTTTAGACTTTCGCTGGATTGGGTCGAGTATTTGTTTTGTCCTGATGTTTGGATGTTATTGCAGGTGAGCACGATGCCTCCCCGACGTAGGATGCTGACACGTTCTCAACCTTCTTCCTCCGATGAGCCTGAGCAGGAGGAGTTAGCACAGGGCCGGCAGAGAGAGGTACAGGAGCTTCGGGCTCAGATGGCCCAGATGTCGGAGACTATGGATCGGATGGTGCGCATGTTTGAGCAGAGGGCGCAGCCGGTTGCAGCACCCCCGGGGAGTTCCCCCGCACCTTTTTTGCCGGTTGTGGCACCCCCAGTTGTACCGGCGGCACCAGCAGCCCCTATTGTGCCGGTTACTAGCAGACAACCGTCCGGGACGGCAAGACAGTTGACCCCTATAGAGCAGCGAGAGGCTGTAGATTGCTTGATGAGGTTCCGCCAGCTCAACCCGCCTCGTTTCTCTAGGCGGAGTTTGGAGCCGTGGGAGGCAGAGTCGTGGATCACGGCTATGGAGCGACTTTTTGAGACCCTCTTTATCGAGGAGAGATTTCAGGTTCTTCTAGCGACAAATTTTCTGGAGCACAATGCTGAGGCATGGTGGCGGTGAGTTCGACCTGTTGGTCCGCCTGGGACCCAGCTGCTCACTTGGGCGGAGTTCCGCAGCCTTCTTCTTGGAGCCTTCTTCCCGGAGAGTGTCAGAGAGAGGCTGGAGGAGGAGTTGAAGAATCTCCGACAGGGAGACCGTACTGTGCTGGTGTACATTAAGGATTTCAACCGGTTGTTGGCCAGTGTACCACACGCAGCCAGGGCTGAGGCGCAACGGATCTATATGTTTGAGCGAGGTTTGCGCCGGGATATTTATCAGTTCGTCCGTTCGCGTAGACTGTAGACTCTGGATGTCTCGATGGAGCAGCCCCTTTATGTGGAACGAGGGAATGAGGTGATGACTGAGCAGGACACAGCCCTAGGTGGGAGTTCGGGCGTGAAGCGCCCAGTGCCTAAGGACGGGGGACAGACGAGTAGGCAGGAGCCGCTGAGACCTCCACGATTTCACCCTGAGGATAGTGGGTTTTAGAGGTGCCAGAGATCTGGTGGACCCCCACGGCAGCCGCAGTATCAGGAGTATCAGCAGCGACAACATTCTCAGCAGCAGCACCCGGTAGCAACAGTATCGGCATCAGCGATAGGAGCGGTGCGTTATCTGTGGCGGGCCCCATCCACCGTCACAGTGTGACCAGAGACAGGGACGGTGCTTCCTATATAGAGAGTTAGGACATTTCTGAGCAACTTGCCCCCGAGCTATTTTGTTAGTGCGACCTATCGCTATAGCACCCCCCTTGCCTGTTCAGGAAGCGGATGCCCCTCCGGTACACCGCTAGACAGATTGGGCTACAACATCGAGACAGACGGAGCGACGATCTTCAGCGCCCGGTGGGCGGGTTTACACAACCCAGGTGGAGGACACCCCAGCAGCGGATCGTGTCGTCGCAGGTATGATTCTACTTACAATTGGTTGAACTTGAGCATTTCGGTACTGCCGCATTTCCTACATATGTTAGTAGAGCATTTGCATCTCTGTATGGATAAGAGATAGGATTATTGCTACATGTATTAGTGGTTAGATTCTCGATCGTATCCTGCGAGTAGAGGAGGGTTGTGGAGCACGATCTTACAGTTGAGACTTGGAATTTTACCGGTAGGCGTGACGATTTGGTGGCAGCTCCAAGACTCTGATCGAGCACACGGAATGGACTGGTTGGCGCGATATCATGCAACAACTGATTGTGGAATGAGAACAGTGACCCTTCCGCGAGTTGGACAGAAGGAGTTTATTTTCACAGGTGGACGAAGTACCCTTCCTGCAGCGATGGCTTCAGCGTCAATGGACAGACGCCACCATTTGAGCGTATGTGACGATTAGGACTAGAGGTTGTGTCCCTAGGGGTCACGATTAGATCGTAACTTTTGTTTTTGTAGCCACAGCAAGAATGACTACAACACTTATCTTCCTTTTTCTCACCTTTATGCTGAAACTTACGAACGGGATGAAAACTTCGAAAGGCTACTCCAGAAAATGAGACAGTGCTCGAACCTGTTCTTGTTAGATTTGGGCGAAGGCACCGGCCTTTCGAAATTTTCGGACTTTTCGCTATTTTCGACTGCTTTCCAAATAGAGAGTTGGAGTTGATGACATTCCTGCTGGTGGGGCCTTTACCTTCTTGTTTGGTTGTGACGGCGTACTTCGAGTAGTTTTGGACGAGTTGGTTTTGTGGTTGTGGTGCGTTTTAGTTTCGGGGATGAAACTTTTGTTAGTGGGGGAGAATATAGTGGCCCCGATCCCCGTGCAGCTTTTTCCTATGATCCTTGTTGTGGAACACCTATTATTGGTGTGTCGGACCCGCAACGCGTCAAATAGACACGTTGGACGGACTCAGTTAGGTTTCTTGATCAAGCCTATCTTTCGGCTGCTTTCGCCAAAGTTTAGAAAAGGTTTCAGGCTAATCTGAGGCCGAATTTCAATTCAACGCAGAAAAACGCCGAAAATCGGCTATTTACTCGTATTTTTAGGAGTCCGGATACCAAAAAACGGACCCCCAGAAGTTTTCTGCACATTTTGGTGCATGGGGGAAGCTGTGGACCGAGGGGGAGCCACGTGGCAGCTCGGGATTGGCCGCCTCACGCGTGCGCGGTCCATGGGAGCACGCGCGGGGAGCCGTGGACCAGGGCGGAGCCACGTGGCAGCTCTGGATTGGCTGGCTCACGCGGCTTGGTCCACGCAGCACTGCGGGAGCACGGTCTATGGACCTAGCGCGTGCACTGGGCGCAGCGAACGCCGGTAGAGGGCCATGTGTCGCTGCGGGATTGGTCGGGGCAGGTCGGGGTAGGTCGGGGCAGGTGGGGGCAGGCGCGGGATTTTCGCTGAGCCTTCTTCCACCTGTGCTCCACTACTTCCAGAGATTTGATTATTTTTGGAGATCTCGATATCGGCGATTTCTGTGATTCGGCGCACTGCGACGTTCTTCTTTCTGTGTTCTTTTCCATCGCATTTTGGTCCGCGGACTCCCCTAGGCTACTCCGAGGGACTTTTTGAGTTATTCTTGCGGCATTATCTTCATGACAAGTAGGGCTACATTTCTTGTATTTACCATTTCTGCCTGTTTCGAGGTTTTACTTGGTTTTCTGGAGCTTCTTTAAACCCCCTTTTTCTGCGGCAATTTTTGGACAGCGACGGAGTATTTATGGATTTTCTCGGCCTACGAGTATCGGAATGAGGTGTATAAATACTCGATTCGTACCTACACTTTGCGAGGAATGTAACGGTAATTTTTATGGATTTTTCTGAGGACTGCACAGAGGTGAGAATCCACTTTTTCTGTGCTGTATTTGCAAAACAGCAAGTGCTGTTTTTGGAATTGCTACCGTTGATGCTAAATGCGATACTTTTTGCAGTGGTTCGTAGATTTGGGTGTTCTTGGAATCGTGGGGATCGTGGGAACCTGAGAATTATCCATATTCTGTTTGGACTTTGGATCGACGCGTACTTTCAGGTGGGTTGCTTTGTCTCCAAAATCGGTAGACGGTTCTCTAATTCTATGGAATAGCAAGCATGCATGATTGTGAGATGTGTTAGGAAGCATGTTAGGGAAAGAGATGATGTTTATTTTTGGTTGATATTGAGATCATGTCTGATAGTGTTCCCTATTTATGTTCTAGTTGAACTAAACACTATTATTGGAACTTTAACCTAGCACCCTGTCATATGTTGCATGTTTCAACCAGACTAGTAGAAAACTCCAACTTGGGCTAGGTTTATTTATGCTTTAGACATCCACACGTTATACACTATCCCTGGACATAGTGTTTTCCTCGCCCGTGTAGTGGGCCGAGTGGTCGGGTTTTCTCTTAGTGTAGGATGCATGTTACACTCGTGCTTGGGGACAGAGTGGAGTCTGGTAGATATAGCTAGTCTTGTACCTGTGGCGGGAGCCGTTTGGGTAAACGGTGGTCTCGGGTGGAATGGGTGACATGTTCTAGACTTTCGCTGGATTGGGTCGTGTGTTTGTTGTGTGTTCTGTTGTGCGGTTTGTCGTGGTGAGCGGTGTCTCCCCGACGCTGTCTTCCGACCCGTGTGTACTCGTCTTGGCAGAGGAGTTAGAATAGGTAGACTCGAGACGGATACCCAGATTGAGGTCAGAGAGCTCCGGAACCAGATGGCAGGATTGTCAGTGGCATACCAGCGGCGGAGTGAGCAACTGGATAGGATGATACAGTTGTTGGAGCAGTGGGCACCCTCGATAGTGCTTTCCGTCGAGACCACCCCGGATGCAGTATCCCCTGTTGCTGTATTTCCAGTGGTGCCGATTGAGCGAGCAGCCCCCTCCATGCGGACGTGTAGTGCCGAGGCACCGAGGTAGGGTGGATAGCCGACAGCAGATGAGCTGTAGGAGACCATTGATCAACTGAGCCAAATTCGGCAGTATGACCCGCTCCGATTCGTAAGATTGAGTTTGGAGCTTGGGGAAGCAGAGTCGTGGGCGGCGGTGATGGAGAGACTGTTGAGAGCCTCCTCGCTCCTGAGAGTTACGAAGTTGCTGAACTGCGCGCTCCACGTTTAGAGAGACGAGGATCATAGGATATGTGTGTCTGGGAGTGGATTGCGCCAGGATACCTTTAAGCTCATTCGGTTCCTCCGGTTACAGATTTTGGATGCCTCGATGGAGCAGATGTTGTATATGGAGCATGGCACTGCAGTTCCTTTGGACATGGATTTACTGCCAGAGGCGAGTTCTGGATAGAGGCGCTCGACGCCAGGTGATGAAGGACAAATCAGTAGGCAGAGAGGCCTTCCCGATTCCTTTCCCCAGGGTCGTGGATTTCTGAGGGCGCCACAGTAGTGGACCGTGTTGCTGCAGGTATGATTTTCATTGCAGCTGTTCGAGCTAGAGCATTTTGCATTCCTTCATAGACTAGAGATAGAGTCGTTACCACATGCACTAGAGTTATAGGTTCCTGGTGGTGTTGTACATATGGAGGAGAATTGTGGATCATGTCCTGTGCAGTTGAGGCCGTGGATTATACCGGCAGACTTGTTGGCCTTGCGGCAGCCCCCGGACTTGGTCGGAGTGTTATGGATTGGTAAGCATGGTAGCATGCGTTGATGGACGGCGGAGAGAGTACCGTAACCTTCTGCGAGCCGAACAGAGGGAGTATATCTACAGAGGCAGTTTGGGTACACTGTATGTAGTGACAATTTCATCGGTGAGAGACAATTAGATGATGAGCCGAGGATGTATTGCCTTTTCAGCAATAGTGTTAGAGATGCCTACGGCGGCACCGGGACTCAGGGGTGCCCCTATTGCCCGCGAGTTCCCAGATGTGAGTCCACGAGAGCTGATGATGATGCCGCCAGACAGGGAGATGAGTTTGCAATTGATGTGGTACCGGGAACCGCGCCGATCTCAAAGGCACCTTATTGGATGGAACCAGTAAAGCAGAGAGAGCTGATGGCATAGTTGCTAGAATTGATGGATAAAGGGTTGTTAGACCCAGAGTCTCGCCTTTGGGAGCACCTTCATTACTGTAGAGGAGACAGTGGATTACTTGGCCTGTCAGCAGAGGTAGATTTATAGTGACGCCCGACAGCGGCCTTGGATGCGTGCGGATGCCTTGGACAGGACGACAGTGCAGAGCTTGAGCCTGATGATTGCACGACAAACGCCGCTACTGGAGCTGATGTGACGACTAGTGTTAGTGGTTGTGTCCCTAGGAGTCGCAGTTAGATTGTAGCCTTCGTTTGTGTAGCCACAACAGGGACAACTTCAACACTTCTCTTTCTTTTTCACGTCAATACGCCGAGGCTCGCGAACGGGCCGAAAATTTTGAAAGGCGGCTCCAGAAATGGAGACGGTGCTGGAGCCTGTTCTTGATTGATTGGGGTGAAGGCACTGACCTTTTGGAATTTTCGGACATTTCGCCGTTGTCGGCGATTTTCTAAAATTGAGAGTTAGGGTTGATGATGTTCCTGATGTTGGGCTTTTCCCTTTCTTGTTTGGTTATGCGGGTGCGCTTTGTGTCGTTTTGGTTGAGTTGATATCGTGGGATTGATCTTTGGAGCTTCGGGCCCATGTTGTTTTTCCCCCCGCGATTGGTTGGAGTCCTCGTTGTTTTCTGCTTCTCAGCTCTATGGTGTTATGTTTTGGATCCCTCGCCCGTGGTTGACTCGCTCCATTTGTGATCTGTGAGTGTCTGGAGTACGAGGGACGCCCGTTGTAAATTCTGGCTCGAGAGATGAGGGAGTTGCGCAACTTGGCCATGCCGTACATGTTATTGATGTTGTTAAGGAGTAATCATGGGGAGCGAGTGGTGATTTGAGAGCTGGTGACGATGGTGATGGATACCCACCCTTCTAGTTTGAGACTCCCGTTGAGATTTGTTAGTTTCGAGGATGAAACTTTCATTTAGTGGGGAAGGATGTGATGATCTGAATCTCCGCTGAAGGGTTATAGTGTGATCAGCAACTTTAGGAGACTTATGTTGTGTGTTGGAGGCATTTGTGTGCGAATCGGACCCAAGAAATGGACTCAGTGCGTATAATAGATCAAGAATGCCTATTCAGATGCCCACGTCAAAAATTAGAAGTGGTTCCGCATGAAACGGACATCGGATTTGGATTAAGCGTGGAAAAACGATGGAAAACGGCTATTTGGATGTATTTTTTTGAGTCCGGACGCCCAAAAACGGACACCCGAAAGTTTTCGGTGCAATTTGGTGCACGGGAGGAGCCGTGGACCGGCGCGGGGGGGGGGGGGGGCCACGTGGCGGCCCCGGGTTGGCCCGCGCACGCGGCGTGGTCCACGCAACGCGCGCGGGCTGGCAGGGCAGGTGCGGTGACGTGCGTGGGGCAGGCAGGCAAGTGGGCGCCGGTATGCAGGGGGTCACGTGGTGCCCCGCGGTTGGCAGGCGCCACACGCCCCGCTTTACTGGTCGGGCCACGCGCCGTGGCCTGAGCGGCCCGGCTCCCGCTGTCCCGTGTTCGGGACACACGGTGCGCCCGGAGCGATCCGGGCGCTGCGTGGATCGGGGGCCGGTGGTGCATGTTCGGCGCCCGAAAGATTCGGGCGCCCGAAAATGTCCCCCAAACCCGGGAAACCTGGTTTTTTGAGATTTGCCTATAAATAGGCCATTCCTCTCCCTCTTTTCGGGATTTTGGAGGTCTTTTTTCATGGGGGTTTTGGCAGAGCTCTTCTTCGTCCTGTCCACTACTCTTCCAAGGATCTTGGGAATTTTTGGAGGCTGCGACATCGGCGATTTCAGCGACTCAGCGCACTTCGACGTTTCTCTTTTGGTGGCTTTTTCCCTCGTAGTTCCGTCCGCGGGCTCCCCTGGGCTAGCCCGAAGAAGTTTTTAGCCGATTTTTGTGACAGCGTGTTCACAAGAGGTAGGCCTTCGATTTCCTTTTGATTACTTCACTTTGTTTCGAGTTTTTGGTGGGGTTTTCGATGCATCTTTTGACCCCTTTTACTGCGGCAATGTTTTGGACAGCGGTGGAGTATTCTTGCATTTTGTCGGTCTACGGTTGGCGGAATTGAGAGTTTAAGAACTCGATTGACATCTACGCTTCGAGAGGAATGCAATCATATTTTTCCTGGATTTTTTTGAGGTCTCTACGATGGTGAACATTTTTAGTTTTGGGGACTATTGTGCAGAACAGTACATGCAGGATTTTGGGCTTGTAAATTTACTCTATGTTCGGCTTGTGATGCAGTTTTCGCAGAGATTTTGGAGTTTCTCGAGAAAAGTAAAATTTGGAATACATCATCACGATTGAGGTGGGCATTTTTCCTTTTGGTCCCGGCTGAAAATGATGATCGAATTGGCCTCACTTTATCTTGACGCGCTCACTGAATTTTATACCGTTGTGGACAACACTTCAGTGTTTTGGTTGCCGCCGTCGGTCCGGGAGGAGTTTTTGGATGATTTTCATTGCGTTGGGATCTTGAGAGGCTGAGGAACATGCACGCCAAGTTTCGGCTCGATCAGACCCTGGATCATCGCGTTTCAGGTGGGTTGGATTTTCCTCCAAGTATGCGGACTTCCTTCTAATTCTAGTGTTGTAGATCTCAGCATGCTAGAATAGGTGCTAGTATTACTGTATCATGATGTTTCTAGAATTACTGAACTTTGACCTAGTACCCTGTCATATGTTGCATGTGTAAACCAGACTAGTAGAGAACCCTCACTTAGGCTAGGTTCTTTTATGCTTTAGACATCCACACTTTACATCATTCTTCCTTGGACATAGTGTTTTCCTCACCTGGGTAGTGGGTCGAGTGATCGAGATTTCTTTTAGTGTGGGATGCATATTGCACTCGTGCTTGGGGGCCGAGTGGAGTCTGGCAGCTGTGGCTAGTCTTGTACTAGTGTCGGGAGCCGTTTGGGTAAACGGTGGTCCCAGATCGTCGAGTTTTATTCGATCTATTTGTCGTCACGGTGTTCATGGCAGTAGTGTACTGGTGATAGCAGGACCTTGAACCCAGAATCTTTTTGGACACACATGATTTTAGTAAACCAATGTTTTCTTTCCAAATATCGAAGGGTCGCCAGAGCCTGTTCTTGTTTGATTGGGCGAAGGCATTAGCCCTTCGGGGTTTGAGAATTATTTTTCTAACTGATTTTCCTAAAAGAGCTAAAATTCATTAAAATGGATTTTCTTAAGTCAAGATGGTTTTATATAAAAAGGAACTACTTTTAGTTCTCACCACGAGGGGGTTCGAGTGAAAATAGTTTTCAGTAATAAATATCACCTTTTCCTGTAAACTTTCTCACCCGAGAAGGTTCGAGTGATCTGGGTTCTAAGGGCTGTTTTTTTCTTCGGGTCGTGAACATCGAGAGGCTATGCCTTGAGCCTGTTCTTGTTTGATTTGGGTTGTAGGTTCTAGTCTTTCGGGTTTTCAAACCCTTCGTTGTCGTCGGCTGTGGAGTATCTCCAGCTAGAGAGTTAGCTTGTTGAGTTGATGTCCTGTTTGGGGAGCCGTTGGATTGACGGCGGTCCCGGTTGTCGAGTATTTCCAGCCAGTGAGTTAGTGATGTGATTTGGGTACTGTCGATCTTGTTGATCGTTGATTTGGATTATAGCCTGCATGAGCCATATTGAGCTCGACAGAGATGCGCGGATACTTTCCTCGGTGGGGTCGCTCCCCTCGAGTGCTTCTCCGGAGCTGGGCCTGTTCCTTTGCTTTCGCGACTTGTCGACGCAGTCCGTGTGGGACGCCCTACGTAACTCCAGTCCTCCGTGGATGTAATGGCAGTAGGTGGGTGCAGGTTTGACTGGACCCTTTGTGGCAGTCAGTGTGATTGGGTTGATTGAGTATACTGGGTTAGAGTCGATGCATCATTTTCATCTGTATCACCCATTGAGCATTATAGATAGAGGCATGATAGTTGTAGATTTCTTTCCAGCTTATTCTTTCTTCATTACAGTATTTCCATTTATCTTATGCCTCTAGTAGACTTAGTGGGCAAGCCGTAGGGTTGGAGACGGTACCCACTGAGAACTACGTGTTGGTGTAGTTCTCACACCCTCTGTTGGTCACAGTTTTGCAGAGGCTTTCCCTTCTGTCCCTACTTCGGTTGGCGCGACGGATCGTGATGAGGGAGTCGCGTGATAAATCTCTACCAGTGTTGTCTTTTTGGTGAGATTGATGTACCAACTCGGATTATGGGTTTTACTGTACGCTGTTGTATTTATGATTTTAGTCTACCTCCCTTTTTGGATTCATAGATGTTGTATAGGAGGATATTTATTCGTATTATTCATATTTGGGAGATGGATCTTGTACTTTTGTTTCAGTTGTACAGTGGATTAGTTTTATTTAGCAGCTTTTATTTTCAGCTCTGATATCTATATAGTTTCTAGGTTTTATTTTTTGCAGGTTAGATGCTTCGCCTATACGGGTTTTCCGTATAGGTGGCGGATCTGTTAGCGAGCCCGGATCGCAGTTTCGACCCCGAGGCGTGACAGCTACACCAGTGCTCTGGTCATAGCCTTTTCGTCATTGAGAAAACTTTCAAGGCAACCTCTCGATCAGAATCTGGCGGCGTTTCGACACCAGCCGATAAGAGTTTCTTCTACCTTGGAGTTCTGATGGGGTTTCTTTTGGAAAATCCCCTATGTGTGACCAACCGATCCAAGATCTTACGAGCGGTGGTCTAGCCGATTTTCGTCTTTTTTCGAATGGTTGTTTTTATAAAGATCTTTTGAGGAGAAGGATGCCCTTTGCCTCTATCTCTAGGAGTTGGAGGATTTCGAGCCGCTCAAATATTTGGTTTTCTCCATTGGGGAGGCACTTTATCACGCTTCGATCGTCCTTTCTGCGAGGTCGGGCGCCTTCTTCCCGAGGAGAACTCGTGTGATCTTCTCCTATTAGGAGCAGGGATTTGAGGAGTTAATTGTGACTTTGTAGTATCTTTCTCTCCCACTCCTGTCGGCTCCAATGGTGGTCAGGTGCCTCAATTTTCAGAGGGATTTACCTGATCCTCCAGCTTTGGATTCTCTCTCACCCATGCCGGCTTACTTGTAGTCCTGTGTTTCGACCTCCGACCGGATGCATCGACCACGACTTTTCTTCTTCTGAAATACTTTTGTATTTACCTTTTCTTGGTTCTCATAAGTATCGGTTAATTAAATATGAAGCTTTCTTGTGCTTTTTACTCCGCATCTTCCCAAACTGATGTATAATAATGTTTCAGATACTTTCCGTTGATCGGCTTATTGCCGATGGGTAATGTCAGCTACGATACTAAGTCCTCGACGCTGAAGAACTTCGCCTTTGCCCTTTTATTGTATGCGTTCTGAACTCGCCTCTGATAGGCATGTTTATTTCTTCTTCGGCCCTGTGAGCCGAGTCTTCGGCCCATGGTGCAATAGCCGAGGTTATCTCTTTGCCAGCTTATTGTGCCGGCTCTTTTTTCGGAGGCCCCGCTGCAGCCTCGCTTACTGGCCTCTAATGTGCCACTTGATCCACGATGGGGGTCCGTCGTCTGCCGTCATTCGACTGGTTTCACCGAGGAGTTTTACCTGCACCCCCTCCTCGGTCACCCAGACGAATGAGATCTGGTCCGGGTCTTCATCAGCCCAATTCACATGGCCGATTGATTCCATGCTCACATTTGCCAGCTGCGGCCTTCCCTCGGCCGCTATCTCCTATACTTTGTCGCCTACCCACTAGAAAAGTTTCCCATGGAGTGTGGAGGGGATGCACTCATTGGCGTGAATCCAGTCACGCCCCAACAACAAGTTGTAGTGGCTTGCATCGTCCACTATGAAGAAGGCGGTTCTTAGGGTTTTAGAACCGACCGTTATCTCGGTCGTCAGGACCCCCCTCGCTGCCTGACCGCCTCCGGTGAAGTCTATCATCATCATGTCGGTCGGCTTGAGCTCCTCTTCGCTCTTGCCGATCTTTTTCAAGAAAGCGATGGCCATGACATTTACCATTGCCCCGCTATCAAGGCCTGTATATACAACGGCCTTATGAATCGAGTCTGAAAAGCCGATGGCTTTTCGAACACCACTACTTCAGCCTCTACCTTACGCTCCATCAGTTGGAGCTCGGCTACGGGCAGACTCTCGTCATCAGAGGTCTACTCGTCAGCGTCTTCTTGGGACACTGTCGCCATAAATGACATCGGCAGGGCGTAAACCATATTGACCCCCGCCGGGTCTTTATTGACCGACATGGTGTCGGTCCGTGGCTTCTTCCCTTTGGCCTCTATCTTGGCCAAAGATGGAGTGAGGACCTCTTCGTCGTTCCTCGGTGGCCACCTCTCGCGTCGAGCCACTCTACCGAGGTCCCGCTTGATGGGTTCCTTGGCATTTTATTTTTCTTCTGGCACTTCTTGGCTGCGCCTCACCGCAGCCTCTAGAGCCTTCAGGCGCTCTAGCTGGGCGGCTTCGTCCGTTGGCTTGGCCACCACCGATCGAAGCACCAGTGCTCTCTCCTAATGCGGCATGGTAGAGTCTCCCGCCTCATAGTCATGCCGCATCGGCGCAACTGGGTGCCGATGCATAGGCTGTCCGCGCCTCCGGTTCGGCCGCAACCATTGGGCCGTTACGCCATTGTTCCTGGCGTCGGCCTCCAATCTCTACATGCGATGCTTCTGCGTATTTGTCATGACCTGCCAACGGGCCGGTCCTCTGCACATGAACCACTGTTCGACCGGCATGTCTGCCGGTGGGTCCATCTTCCTCAGGTGCTCCCTGAGGATCTCCCTTCTCTGCCATGGCTTGGGCCATGGCTTGATCCTGAGCTCCTGAGCCAGCTGAACGCCCAGGGCCTCAATCTCTCCCTTGGTGAGCCAAGGGAATTCCGTGTTGGGGACCGAAAGGGTCTCCTGTGCCCCCTGCAACCCGTGGTTGGGAGGTCGTGGCGTCGGCCCCCTCCAAGAGCAGTCGGCTGGGTCCCTCTACGCCCCTATCGGCCCGAGCCTCTGGTGGGGCCCGATTGGAGGGCCCGTATTCTGGTCCTCCTTCGGCCTATTGGCCGAAGAGTCTTCGGAGTGCCCCCTGGACCCGGCTTTCCTCTTAGCCGCGGTGGGGGCCCTGCTATTGTGGAGGATCCCATGGCCCCTCACGGCCGGCCGGAATCGGCCTCGGTCTCTCTCGGCCATAGAACTCTCGCAAGACCCTTTGGATGGGAAGGTCTTGTTTCTCTTTCTTGTCCTCTTCTTCAGATGACTGCTTGTCGGACCCTTCGGCCGAGCTTGGGTCCGGCCGATGGCTGTGATGGTCCGCACCTTCAACGTGTTTGATGAGGGTGAACCATTTCTTTACCTCCTCGGGTACGTCGAGAATGAGAGCATCCCAATCTTCCTCTGTCATTTCAGCCTTGCAGCAGATGCAGAACCGAAACATGTTCCGTGTCGATTTCTTCTTTACGGGAGACTCGGGCCCTTGCTTCGGCTTCTTCCCTTTCGGGTCGACCATATTTACTTGGGGAGGAAAAGGGTTGGTGTCGATCTCCATATCTTTTTTTTCTTGGTCGGCAAAAATAAGTCAACCCTCATTAATTTCTTTTTGAATTTACTTCTTAAAGGCGAAGCATTCGCCTGTTCGGTGGCTCCAGAAATAGTGCCACTTGTAGTATTTTCGCCTCCTAAGCTCCTTATAGGGAGGGATTGACTGCCACTCCTGGAGCTTGATTCAACCATCCTTGTACAACCAATCAAAAATCTGATCGGTCTTGAACGTGCCGAAGGTGAAGGCGTTAGCCGACGCCCGAGTTTTGAACTCTCGGGTCTTGGTCGGTTTGAGCATTTGATATATGTAAGGCTCGCGGCCTGATACCAACTCGGTTGCGCTTACTTTGGTCTCTTTGGCCGATGACTTGCCTGCACTTAATCCGCTCGGCTCCCCAAGATCCAAGCTTCGTTCGATGAAGGAGACATTATGCTCTTTCGGCTTCCTCCAATCTTGTCCGCGGTCCCATTTTGGCCGCTCCTCTTTGTTATTGTTCTGGAATTGCTCATATTGAGCTGCCCGAGCTCCTAAATCAAAAGATTGGGAAAGTATCGACCCTCGAAATGGTCGCGGGTCTTGAAGTGCAGGCCGTTAAACGCGATTTTGGTGAACTCGACCTCCGGCATCATGAAGAAACAATGATTCCTTGCCGTCTTGAAACAATTGAGGTATTTCTCGACCGTTTCTTCGGCATTCTGCCGATACGATGCTGTATCGGCAATCGATAGCTCGGGCACGACTCGATAAAACTGCTCATGGAACTTCGTCTCCAACCCATTCCAATCCTGGACGGAGTTGTGAGGCAAGCTTGTGTGTCACGAGAACACCGTCTTAATTAACGACGTGCTGAAAAGCCTCATATTCAAGAATGGGCTTGCGGCCGCCTCCTAGCATTGGGCCGTGAATCGAGCTATGTACTCGATCGTGTTCTCATTCTCTTCGCCCGAAAACTTGTCGAACTTTGGCATCTTCCAGTTGGTCGGGTACAGATGCTCCGTATCAACATGAGCGGGATACGGAGACCTGAACACTGGTCGATTTGCTGGCCTAGCCTCTGTGCCAAAGGTGTTACGGATGATCTCCTCCACATGGGCGTGGATGTCGGCGAGCCCTACTTGAGGTGCTGGGGTCGCCAGGTGTCCCGGTGGAGGTGGTGGCCCACAATGGCCAACTTGAAGTTGAGGCGGTCCCTGTGGAGGGACCTACCCTCCGTTCCTGGCCCCAGCCATCTCGGCGAGCCTGGCTGGTGGTATCGGGGTAGCCGGCTGCGCTGGCGGAGGTGGCAGCCCGTAATGGCCAGCCTGCTGCTGAGGCGGTCCCTATGGAGGGACCTGCCCGCCGTTCCTGCCCCCAGCCCGAAGATGGATGAACGGTAGCGGGGGAGGCAGAGGAGTCTCCCAGTAGTTCTCTGGTTGATGGTCAGTGTTCTGCCCCATGCCCTTGCCCCCGTCTTGTACCGGGCCACTTGCGGCTGTACTGCATCGCTTGATAAGTAGCCGTCGGCGGTGCAACTCCTGGCGGTTGCACTGTCGGCATTGCCGGTGCCATCGGAACCGATTGCATCGGCAATTGTTGGGGTAGTGTGGAGGCAAATCCTCCATCATATGGCTCATTTCGGGTCAATGCTTGCCCGATTAGAGCCACCTTTTCATTCGAGGCCATTACCGCGACCAACATCGAATCCAGGCGAGCGCCTTGCGCCTAGCTGCTTCTCTCGAGGGACAGTTGGGTCCTCTCGACTGTCTCCAGCATTCGGGCCATTTGCTCAAATAACTGAGATAGGGTCGGCTTCTGTGGTGCCGACCTTCTGCTAGTCTCGAAAATCTCTGGTAGTGTCGGTGGCGGGTCATCCGCGTGTCCGGCGCTGCTACCTTGGTCGTTCCCCATATTTTTGGGAACGACTCTATTCCTAAGATTCAGGCTATTATCGTCTGACATTTTATCGGTAGGATAAAGGTAAGAGTTTACCTGAGTGTCCCACCGGGCGTGCCAAAAAGTTGTTCGGGCCGAAAAATGGCATTGACCATTGACCGGATGCGGTCCGCAATCGGCCCCTGGGGTTGACCGTCGAAGTGTGATGCGCTGCGTGCCAAAGGGATCAAGCGATCGGGCTGAGGAGGGATCCGCTTGGCCGGGTTCTTCTCAATCAAACTCTTGAGAGAGTTCGGCTTAGATTAGCTGAACTGGGGTTTGGAGACAAACAGAGTTCGGCCTAAAGGAGCCGAACTAGGATTCAGAGGCAAGGATTTGGCACGACTAAGGAGCCGATTAAGAATTTGTATTGCTTGGAGAAGGGTTACAAGGGGTAACTAGGAACCGATTACAATTAAGACTACCCTTAGGAAGTGTTGTAAATGCTGGTATGAAAGTTATCTAAGAAAACAGTAAATACAGATATTGAAAGGTATGAAATAACAGAGGTGGTCACTGGCTTACGAGGTTGTAGGACCCCTTTTTCTTCGACGGTTCGGGTATTTATACATTTTCGAATCATGTGTATAATCGCCGATTTGAGTAATCGGCGTGATTTAAGGGAAATCATCGTAAATTCCTCAACCATTTCCTTTTGAGTCGATTTTCCTCAATAGGATAGTAGTCATTTTTCTGTCCAGGTTCATCCCCTAACCAATGCGCCAAAGCGTGATCTTCGGCGCTTTCTAATGATGGGTGCCGCTTTCTATTTCGGAGTTTGTTACGAGACTCGCGCCCCAATCTCGCATTCTTTCCATCCATGGTCTTTCCTCTTGCGGCTAGAGCAGGCAAGAGTTGACCCTGATCTCGCCTATTTTGTCGTTCGATTAAGGCGGTCTGATGCTTGCATTCGACCGAGGTCGGTCCTGGATGAGCCGATAACCCTTTTTATTGGTCGCTTCTCCTATTGGCTGGTGCCTTTAACCGATAGTACACGTCACGTGTCATTTTCTTAGGTGGCGAAAATTTTGACCTCAATAATTATAAACTATAATTTAATAAAATATTTTTATAAAAATAATTTTTTTTCTACTTCTACTTAAACTTAAATTGAATAAATTTTTTTTATTATAATATTTAAGTATAATTTATTATAATAATTAAATAAAAAAATATGTATTAATATTTATACGCTTGGGTCGTCTTGGTGCAAAATTGCAACAATTTTTTCATTAAAAATTTGATAAAGCCTCACACAGTCACACGGAGTTTTTTTCAAAATGACCCATAAAATTTTATAATTTATGACATAACCCTACTAAAATTTTATTTATAAAGCTAACCCTACTTTTGCCACATCAGCACCACGGGGGCTTGACGGCCAGAAGGTGGTGAATCGTTCACCGCCTTCTAAAGACGGTGAACGATTCACTGTCTTTAACACCTTCCTCAACACAGCCAAATTGGCTAAACCTCTTAAAGGCGGTGAATCGTTCATGCCTTCGATTCACCGCCTTTAAGTCAATGAAGAATGCGATGAACGATTCACCGTCTTTAACGCCTTCCTCAACACGTACTTAGCAAATTTCAAAGATAATTGCCTAAACCTCTTGAAGGCGGTGGATCGTTCACCGCCTCTAATGCAATGAAAGACGCGGTGAATGGTTCACTGCCTTTAACCTGTTTAAAGACCCATGACTTTTTCCTAAGTCAAAAAAATCAGAATTTGTACAAAATTTTTCACAACAATCAAAATTTAAACAAAAAACTTAACCATAATAAGACTTAACCACAACAATCAAAATTTAAACATAAAACTTAACCACAATAAGAAATTACTGATGAGCAACAAAGAAATATCAACATCACAAAAATTTCAATAATACAAACTTTTATAAATATATGAATAGTAACATGAATGATCTAAAACTCAATATTGAGCTTATCCTCTCCCTCGACGTCCTCGGCCACGCCCGCGTCCACGCCCTCGCCCACGCTCATGCACACGAGGAACAGTAAGCTTAATAATGGGTATATCATCAAAAGGCTCGATGGCTGTCAACTAATCAAGATCCTCGATAATAGTGCCCTTATTATGTTCAGGAATCTCCTGGATCTCCTGTGGCTATGGTCGGCCACCCTCAAAAGCAGCCGGTGTAGATACAGGTAAGTGCTGCGATGATAACGAGGTATGACGATGTGAATACGTCGAAGCAAAATAAGTCCGTGATACTGACGGCGGGAGCGACTCTGAAGTAGAAAGAAATGTCGTAGGGGCCTGAATGGGAGAAGATGGAGATCGTGGCGCCTGATAAGGTTCGATAATGAAGGAGGTCAAATAATAAAAGAAATTAAATTACAGTTTTAGTGATAAAATAGTTAGTTAATTTGAATTTCAAAACTTATTTAGAAATTTCTACTTATATGAAGGTACCTGACGACTCGATGTTGATGCGTGAGCATGAGCTGGACCTCCTGAATCTCTGACAGTAGGTAGAATAGGTACATTTTCTAGTACCATATCAATATGCGAACATATACCTGTCAGAGTCTCTAATATCGTCGAAGTCGAAGGAGGAGCATTAACTAATTAGCGTATAGTGTAATTCGTCTGTTGTAATGCCTCAACTTGCATTTTAAAATACAAATTAATTTTATATTAAATATACAAAATATGTTAAATTTATATATATAAATTATTGTACCAGTGCTCTCTCGATATGCCCACGAGACTGAAAAGTCACCTAAGAACATTGTACTCGATGATATATCCATCTCCTTGTTATCATCCAATACTACTGCATATAAATGGATGCCGCCTGCAGAGGGTCATCACCAGCAACCGGGAGCTGATAAAAAATGTGATCTAATCTCTCAGACCACATCTCGATGTGTGCAGCGTGAAAAGCGACCCAATCATCATCTGGACGCCCACGTGATGTCACGCGACGGATGATTCTCCACATTAATTGGTATTGGTTGGAGAAGACCGAACTGTAGGAGGACTAGATCTGGTACGTACATCTCTACAATATGAAAGCAAATGATGACCGTTCTTGATCGCCAGACTTGCGAGCCCTGAACACAGAAGTCCGGTAATGCGGCTATTATAGGATCTGTGTACGGTATCCATATAATTTGTTAATAACACAAAAATGATCAGTTAATATAAAAGTGATTTAGAAAAAATATATTTATAGTATTGAATAAAACATCTACATACATGGGACTCTCTCTGCTGATTTTACTCATCTCGATAAAACTCAATGTCAGCAGTCCTGACATTAGCTTCGAATCGTAATCCACCAGCGTTGGCCCATCTAAATTATAAAATATATGTATTAGTTGCAATTATATTTGAAATACGATAAGTATCAAATAAATTTATCTTACCGGCAGCCCAGAGGGCAATCTATTATATTGGGTAGTGCTAGAACGCATGTAGGTTGACTGATATGAATATGGTCCCAAGCCCAAATCTAAAAATTAACACCAACAGCTTAATATAATAAATAAAATATTAAATATCAATATATTTATATAATACTGAAATCCAAATATTACATATTATACCTATAATAAAGTCCCAAAGAAACAACATTCGGCATTTTCGTTTAGTGAGGCAGCTCCTAGCGCTTGATAGAGTATGCCAAAGCGGCTGCACCCTACGCAAAATCGCCGCAGACCGCAAAATTATACAAAAGTGGTAGCCACTTCAGATTAACTCTATATCCACTGGGATTGGGAAACAAACTATAACTAATGCGAAATAACATGTATGCATGTGTTGTAGCTGCAATTACTCCTGCAGAGGCATCCAGGTGTATATGGTGGTAACGCTGATATAACCAATCCAGACGAATCTGTCCCCCCTGATGTCATACGACACATCTTTTAACAACGACTCATATAAATCCTCCCACGCGTGTAGTGCAGTACCCGTCACGGGCGGACTGTTCACACGAAAACAAGAAATAACCGCCACATCCTGAAGTCTAACGGTCATCTCACCATGTCGAAAGTGGAAAGTCTGAGTCTCATGTCTCCATCTCTCAACAAGTGTGGCTAATAAAGCCTGATCCAGCTGCACGCGTCTAAGTCGTGATACCCCATAGAATCCAGACTGTCGTAGTAGATCGAGTACTGCTGGATGATCAAGTTCCCACTGGTTTAACTTGCAATCATGCTTTGTGAACTGAACATCACGATACCCCTATGATGCAAAAAAATATAGTTAGATTATCAATTTAGCTTATTAATATTACGATAAATGTCAACTAAAATTGTTTAGCTCTTACCTCAGTCTTGATAAATCCTGACCGATGGAGATACTGCTCTGATATGACCGACGAATCAACTGGTCCTGCGTCCTCTAGATCTGCCATGTACAATATACAATGTTATATTAGTAACATAATAGCTAAAAAGGCAAAATATTAAGACAACATAAATATGAATTCAACAAGTCATACGCCGACATCCTTGTTGCACTCTTTCTAAATTTTGTGGACATGTGCTCCTATAGTGACCTTCTTGTTTACAAATGGTGAATTTTCTCCGTCGGCCACCTCTATTGTCCATTATATTGCGAATACGTGTAGATCGTAGGCGACATTTCTTCCTTCGTATAGGAGACGGTATAATCGGGGGGCCTTGGGGTCGTGGCCAGTGCCGTCTATCAGGAACAGGATGAAAATGTGGTGCGTAAGTCTCACAATAGCAATTCATACTATACCAACGTGAACAAAAAATATGATAGTATATTCTTATTTGTGAAGTACTACAAACTGCTAGGAGATGTGAGCAAGATATTCCCATTAGATGGAATTCGCCACATGAGCATTCCGTATCTGTTCCATTCACAATCACTTTGTATGAGAAATTTTCAATATTTACTTCAAATTCCATTAGGCCAAATCATTAGACAATGTGTCCCCGAGCTATGTCCATACCTTCCGTAATTATACTTTGTATTTTAGGTGCTAGCGTGCCCGTCACACTTTCACCATAATCACGGTGTTGCAAGAAATACGTATTAAGTTTATAAAATGTTGCCGCAATAAAAGTCGTGATAGGCAAAGCACGAACCCCCTTAAGTACCCTATTTAAGGTTTCAAAAAGATTCGTAGTCATCAACCCAAATTGTCGCCTTCCATTAAATACCCTTGCCCAATACTCTTTGTATCTTTGAAGATCATCCACCCACTTCCAAGTATTGTAATCCAACGCATCTAATTCTTCCTTTAGCTTATAATATTATGTCGGTGTTGAAGCACTTCCGATGGAATAGAATTTATCTAACAAAGTATTATTTTTGAAACGCTTATTCCTATTTCCTTTTATGTGTCGAAGACACTAACGATACGAGTGACTCTGTCGTGGAGGATAGATATCAACCACTATTTTCCTCAATCTAGGAAATCGATCAGATATAAAACAAATTGCTCTATTGACAGTAACATATTAACGCATGTTATGCATAAACCATCGCCAACTTCCTCCATTCTTCCCTTCACAAATTGCAAATGCCAAAGGATATATTCCATTATTTGTATCTGCAGTCGTCGCTATCAATGCATGACCTTCGTATTTGTCGTACATGTGAGTGGCATCAATACTGACTACCGACTGACAATGTGCGAATCCATGAATAGAATGTCCAAATAACAAAAAAAATACGACCAAAGCGACAAATCCCATCTAAGGGCCACCTATGATCCAGACGCCATAAAGTACCAGGATTACTTTCCTTCAGCATAGTAAGGTAACGAGGCAAGTCTGTGTATGATTGCTCCCAGCTCCCGTAAATAACCTGTAACGCTTTACTCCTTACTTGTCATGCCTTCCAATATGTTATGTCAACATGCAAAGTTAATCGCACCGTTTCTTGAATTTTTTTTGGTGTCATATTAAGTCTTACCTTTAATGTCGGGAGAATCATTTAACATATAAAGCTCGAATTATAATTACGGTGCTCCGCGTTCAGCATTGGGATTACACATATGTGTGGACCAGCATATGTTTTTACTCTAAAGTACGTCGTATCTTTAGGAACTGAAGCATGTAATCTCCAAGGACATCTCTCTACCGTGCATTTGACAGTATAAGTCATTTTAGTGGATTTTAAAACTTTCATTTGAACATTATGGTCAATATTGCACTGATCTAGAGCGTCCAATAAAGATGCCTTATCATGAAAGACTCGTCCAACCCAAGTCCCGTCAATGCTAGGTAGACCAGTATTGATTTGTCGAATATCAAACTTAGTTAATTCTACGACATACTGATTTATCCAATTATTATCTGAAGGAAAATACTCCGGATTATCAACAAATTCAATTTCCTCATCAGGATTGTCTACATATTCGTTGTTTACTTGTGGGTTGTCGATTTCATTGAAAATCGTATTTGCAAGAGAATTCAACCCACCATCGTGATTATCATCTATATCTAGAGCGAAATCATTCCAATCGTCATCCTCACTACTATAATGATCATCATTAATGGGTGCATCCTCATAATTACTATCATTATCACCACCCCCGTCAATATTATTTCATCTCCCGTCAACATTATCACCTCCTTCGTCAATATTATCACATCCCCCATCAACATTAGTAGTAAGTTCATTAATAGCATGATCATTCCAATGTTCATAGGAAGTAGATAATCTACATATTTGTTAAAAATAAAATTCCAACATTACCACATCCACGTACCATTAATTAAAAAATATAATTTGATTTGTCTTTACCCCCATTCATAAGGTTCTAGTTGTAGATGAGACATCCTAGGTTCTAAACGAGAGGTCGTGCATTGTCCACGTGAGGTCGTGGGTTGCGCGCAGGTGGTCGTAGGTGGCACACATGTGGTCGTAGATGGCACGCATGTGGTCGTAGGTGGCACACTACTAACCGAGCACGGAACAATAGTCTTAATAGGTGAATACTCACTTTCTCTGCAATATATATAATGATTACCTCTTACCAAAAAAAGATAATAAATAAGCAAAATATTCACCAATTTATTAAAATTTTACTAACCTTGTCATTCTCATACCACCATCGCTACTAATATTTTGATCACCCATTACATGGTCGGATAAACCCACATCAATATAGTTATGAAGCATTCTCGTGTAATAACCTTGCGATTCAAAATTCTCTGACGGATGTAAATCTTTCTCAATGTATACCGTCACACAACCATAATGTTCAAATAACCCGATCATTATCTCTAATGATTCATCATCTACTATTTCGTGAGCTACATATTCATTAGCGACCGTGGGCAACGAATCGTGAATTTTAGACGAAATTCTTCTCTTTTACAATTTGCTAAACGATACATTCTCGTTTCGAAATTATTATATGTAGAATCATAACATATCACGATTAATTTTTTTCGACCACCGACATATTTTGGACCATTCTCATCCATAACTAACTGTCCATCCCAATGAACATTTAGTGGCATGCGACGATTAACCATTTTAACTATAATTTTTTTTTTTTCCAAATAAGATATTTATACTACAATTACTATTCTATAAAATAATATAAATTAGTTAATTCATGAATATTAATGAGAAAAAGATAATGCGGAAGAAAAAAATTCACTCCAATGTCTCACAAATCTGCGAAGACGAACCGAAATATCAATTCGTGACGGTTTCATCTTCGCTCTCATATATACAATTTGTCCTGTGCTCTCGGTTTGTGAAATGTAAGAATGCTCTCGATTTGAATAATATATATTTTTTAAAACCAACTATGAAAAAACACTCTGAGATATATACCCGTACACTACAACACAATAAGGTTATAGCGACACATTGTTGGGACACTTTTATATAAGTGTCCCATTTATAAATCAAGGCCCAAATTTAAATCCAACAAAAAAAAAAATATATTATTGCTACCACACACCAACCATAAATTTTAGCCCAAAGCCCATATTTGACAAATTCCCACCCACTACACCAAAATAGTCTTTTATGGTAATTTAATAGCGGCAATTATAATATTACCGCTATTAAATAATTACAAATAGTGCTTTAGCGGCAATTATTTTAAACTTTCAATTTTTACCGACGAATAATTCTATATTAAATAAATGGATGTTTGACTATTATTTGAAATGTGGTTTTGGGCATTTGGCTCAATAAAGAATTTAAGAAGTAATTTTGATTTTTAAAATCAAAATTTAAAAATTTAAAATTTAAAATTTTAAAATTTTAAAATTTAAAATTTAAAATTTAAAATTTAAAATTTTAAAGTTTAAATTTTAATTTTAAATTTTAAGATAAAATTTAAAAATTTAAAATTATATATTTTAATTTTCAAATTATAATTTTTAAATTTTTAAAATTTAAAATTTCAAAATTTTAACCCTTAACCACAAACCAAACCCAACCCTCCCCTCCTCTAATCACGCACGCGCTCGAGCTCGGCCCCTCTCCCGACCCCCGCATAGTGCGAGTAAACGCGAGGGGGAGCACTTGCACTCGCGCACCCCTCCCCTCACCTCGTGTGAAGAGTCGAAATGGCCACTCGAAGAATGAGAGGACGCTACGGGAGCGAGGACGAGGACGAGGACGAGGGCGAGAGCGAGAGCGAGAGCGAGGAGGAGTTCGAGATCTCCTCCTCCGACGACGACGACTCCGCAGAGGCGGACGAGGGAGACGACGAGGAAGACGAAGGAGAAGAGGAGGAGGAGGGAGATCGAGAGGAGGATGTGAGCGAAGAGGGCGAGAGAGGAGGAGGAGGAGGAGAAGCGCGTTCCCTTCGCCCTACGCCGTCCGATAGCGAGAGGAAGTCGCAGAACGTCGCGGATCTTGTGAGGTATGGTGTGGATCGTTACTTTGTTTTCCTTTAATCTGAGCAATTTGGGAGTTAGATTAGGATTTCCGCTGTGGATCTGCTTGTAATGCTCTCTTGTTGGGACAATTTTGGTGTCTGATGCTGATTTTAGGTTCTAGGGTTTGTTTAGGTGATCTACATTTGTTAAAGTGACAATTATCTTGCGGAACTTTTTACTGCATTCAGTTAAATGGCTTCTGATTCTCTAGTTGATTACTTGTGTGGCTCAAATCTGCTATTATCGATCCCTGCTTATATGCTAGCTGTAGATGAAAATGTCGATGAACTCCTTCATATCTTCCACCTGCCTCATGAACTTCTACCCTATCTTAATTCCTTGCATTTCTATTTGCCAAAACTCATAAAAAGGATGTTGTTACATTCAGTGGAAATGAATTACACATGCCCAGTTTATAGTCCATGTGCATCAATGAGGTTGTGTTTCCTTGCATTGCTTTTTCATCAATTATTATCAGAATTTGTTTTGATCAATATATTCGTGTAGAAGTTTAATTGGAGTTAATGTACTTCAAAGCTGTATTATTATCTTTACATCTTGTGCTTTTGCAAATTTAGGTTTATTAGGTCGTGATTTTGTTTGTTGCGGTCTAGATGGGTTTAGAATGGATTATTAGATTCGAGCACCAGTTTTAAAGTTCTGGAAGGCCATAATGTGATTACATGGAAGATGAAGATCACTACTCAATAATACATTTCGTGTATGACTGTGGATATCTTGAGTTTTCTTCGTTCTGGGTTTATAGCTGTTGATGGCAACTAAAAGTTTTTAATAGTGTGGTGTCTATATGTGACCACATATTGTAATAAAGCTTAGTAGTAGAGATTGAGGTTATTGATTTACTCCCACACTTGATACCACCTTTCCTCAAAGCTTTGGGAAAGTTTACCTATATCTTTTTGGCACATTGTTTATCATACTTCTTAAACATCTAAGAGCATTTCTGTGTGGAAGTTGAATGATCTGTGGAACTGTAGTATAGTTGTGTTCATACGTGTCACTTTAATGATCAGGCTATGTTGATTCAAAAAGTATTTGGGGATAAGTTGTATGTCATCTGTGATTTGTATCTAAGTTTTAATGTCCCAGTTTTAGCCAGTTTATATGGTTTTGCACTTATGCTACTTGTTCGGCCTTTTTCAGTTCTTATCTTTTTTGTGGTTTACGGAATAATTTTAGTACTTCTAATATTCATGAGTAGGCTGACTTTCCATATGATAGTTTGAATTTTGCTCCCTGATATTTCTTTTTTTTTTCTTTTTTTTGGAAGTGACCTTGATTGTGACAATTGCCTTGTAGTTTCTCACCGACTGCATAATGAAAAGCAGCTCTTTTTGTTGAAGAAAAGTTAAAGAATCTGGTTTGTTAGTGTTTTGAAGAATTTGACATGACTAATCAAACAAATTGCTGATTGTAGAAGCTAAAAGCTAGATCTTTTCTGAAGTGTATTGTTGGAACAGTTGTTCGGTCTGTTCAAGAGGATCAAACTGAACAGGGTATGCTTGTATGCTTATGCAAGTTTTCTATGAGTTTATTTCCTTTTGTGTTTCAGAGAAGTTACTATTATGTTAAACAATAACGATTTCCATGTATCTATTGCTAGCTTTTATTTTGAGTATAATGATACAATGTTGATAACGATAGATAAGAGGTTATTGTATACGATATTATCATTTTTATTTGGGCTGTGGGAAGATGGTGGTGATGAGTGTTGAACATGAGTAGTATTTACGGAGAAGATGGAGATGCCTGCTAAAGATGGTGAAATTATTTTTCAGTTTTGGCCATATAGTAAGGTGCTTTGCAGATTGTTATTTTTGTAACTCTCAAATTCTCCTGTTCCTTTTAAGAAGCAATAACTATGTTGTTTCTCATCATTTATCAAATATCTCTTTCCTTGAGATCTATATGGACAAAATATACTTTTAAACGTATGAATATGTGACAATCTTGGGATATCGAGTTCATCTTTCACCTCTCTTTTCATTTTAAGTGTATTTTTTGAACAAAATACAAGTATGCTTCTCTTCTTCATGGAGATGAATGATTATAGGAGGAAAAAATATGTTGTCTTGCTTTTGACTGCAATGTGTTGGTTTTTTTGTATCTGAAGGCTTCATTTTCGTCAAAGTTGATATGGCAAAGCATCCTATTTCGTATAAAGTTCCTATTGTGATTCCTCTACTGTTGTTTTGAAGATATCAAAAGTTTGGAAGCAGAGGTACAAGCTTTGGATGAGCTCTCAAAGCAATTATTCCTTGAGATATATGAACTCCGTCAAGCTAAGGTCTTCTTCTAATCTTGTATCTAACTGTTTATGGGTATATTTTGGGTATGTGTTTCATATTGTAATTCTTCCGTCTGCTGACTGCTGACTTCAATGGAGTTACATTCTGGCTTCAGGCAGCAGGTGATTAAATGTATCATAAAAGATCAGTTAACTGTAAAATAAAAAACCTTACTAAAAAATATGAGAGAAACATCTTATGGCTTATTCCTATGGATACATACCTTTATGCATCAAAAATCGTTATCAAACATGAAGCAAAAATATCACTAACCCCATTGGAGGTTATCCAATATATTTGGGTTTTTGCTTCCGATGGCATAGGATATCCTCATACATATAGAAGACATTCAGTATAGCACATGTTCATCAAACAAACTCAACAGGATGATGTCTTATAAATGCAACTTAAGAGTTGATCAACACTGGATCGAAGGCAATATCAAATTTATTTTTCTAGGTCTCAATCAAGAGCAATTACAGTGTGATTTTATCCTCAAACAAGAACAAATTCTCTAGGTGCTTCGGTTTTTTTTCTTTCTCTCTCTTCCTCCTATCTACAGTTTGTTTTGCTCATATTGGTAATCAGTGTGATTTTGGATTGTTGACTCTAAACCTCTTTTCTCTTTGTGTGCGTATGTTAAGACAGAGAAGGAAGAGCGGGGGGTGGGTGGGGGGGTGGGGGGTGCATTGTAAGTGTGTTTTGTAGTTCCTTGCTAGTGCTTCTCACAACTGTTTGCTCTCTTTGTGATTATTCCCAGATAGCTGCTGCATTTTCTCGAACATGGCGAGGGCACCTTCAGAATTTATTAGGCTATGCTTTGTGTGTTTACTGTGTTTACAAGATGATCAAGGTATAATAGCATTTATCTATGTGTCCATTCTCTAATTTTGAGAGTATTAAAAGCAGTAGTGAAATATTGGCAATCTCCAAGTCGGGCATGCACTTTCAGCAAAATAAAATCGTACTTATATCATTTACTTTGGTTTTACCAGCATGAAGTTTGTTATAACATCACAATCACTTAGATGCTTGGGATAAATTGCATAATTAACTGTTCTTTTAAAGCTCACCTCAAAATATTCAAGCATTTACTGTAAAGAGCAAGCATCGTATGGACCAAATTATGAAACTTTTCAGTTTGAAGCATGCGGTAGTCTAAGGGCCTTTGGATTGTGCTATATTGTTGCGCTATGAACGTAATACTTAGCTTTGCTTTTGATCAAGGAAAGAGAATCGCATATAGTATGGTTTTTTCTTAAATAAACATGTGTCCTCTCTATTAATGTGCTTAACTATTATAACCAATTGAATGTTAGTTTCATTTCATTCTAGTTAATTTGTGCCAATTAAGGGAAAGCTCCCTGAGACACGACTACCATATGTCTTGTAAATTGTTGACTCTTTCCATGATATAAGAATATAGGGTTAGCTGAATTTCTTCTCACAAATGACATCAGTCTAATTTTTTAGGATTAATTAGGAAAATATCTTTAAAGTTTGCGATGTCTCCTTTGCATCCTCAACAATTAGTGGGTCCTAGCCGACGTCATACAATTCTGTGCTTATTTATGCCCACTTGTAAGGTCCACAACAGTGATGATTTTTCTGGTATATCTAGCTATCATACAGGTGTTTGTTTGCCCTGTATATATTTTTCAGCTCACGAAATGGATTCGTTAGTTTTCTATGAAGAATAATTCATTATGTCAAGAATGTTATTTTCAACTATTTTTCCTGCGTTCTACTTCTCCTTAGTCGTGAGGAGCTTATTCTCACTTTTTCCCCTCCTTTTGTGTTGCAGTCTCAGCAAAGTGTGGTGTTTAAAGAGGTAAAGATCTTTATAGTCATTCTCTTTGATGAAATTGTTAGCTAAATGATGTAAAATAGTGTAAATAAGTTTCTGCTCAATACTTTGGCCAAATCCACAGTTGCCCCTCTGTTGAAGGCTTTTTTTTTTCCTCTCTTTTTCCTTTGTTTTTCTTGATGCAGGCAGGTTTTGTAGATCCGGTAACAATGACAATCAGTATTTTCTTACAGTACTTTGACATTGGCATAAATGCTGCTCTTCTATCACAGATAGGCAATCTGATATTGGACTGTACAGATAAAACTAACTGAAAAGGCCTATGTAAATTTTTTTTCTTTCTCAGTATGAGCTGTATCTTGACAGTTTTGGACGCTATAATTTTCACCAAGGAAACAATATAGATAAGTGAATTGTAAAGCCATTGCTTTGCAGTGAACAATTGCATCTACTCTTGAATTGTTAATTTCCTCTATAATATGATTAATAGTTCTAAAACTACTTACTTCCTCTGTGTTGGCTAACAGTATATATCATTGCTATTCATTGGAATGCTAGTCGTCATCTCTGTTCGAGGCTTCCTAACGAATCTCATGAAGGTGAGTTGGTGGTTTTTGGTTTATTTCTACCTTAAAATTTTCAGCTTATATAGGCTGTCCAGTGGTTCTTTATGAGTAAGAAACAGCTCTGTTCTAATTCATTAGGATGTGCATCCAATGTAATCTTCCCATCAAAACTTTAGAAAATTACCATTCTTACTAGAGATCCAAGATCACTCTAGATTTTTTTTTTTTTTTAGTTTAGAATTATTTTGACCTATTAACTGATTGATCGGGATTTGAAGGAGTATGACTGTTTCTACTATTTTCAATGTGACCTTAATATTCAATTGTAATGATTCCCTGCATGGTTTTCTGCATGTAGTTCTTCTTTGCAGTTTCGAGAGTTGGGAGTGGATCAACTACTAATGTTGTCCTTTTCCTGTCGGAGATAATGGGCATGTATTTTGTATCGTCAATCCTACTGATAAGGAAAAGCCTGGCAACTGAATACAGGTAATCCTCTATGACGCTAGAGAGTGGTGCATTATACACTATGTGAGATTAGCTTTATACTATAAAACTTGCATGATTGCATCTTATAATGTTTGGATCCTACAATCGAGTATATATGAACTTGCTGTTTCGCTGAATCTGTTAATTTTTATGAGCCACGAGGATCGCCTGTTCCTTGAAACCACTCAGAATGACTGCAGCTGTTAATTACTGCTCATGTTTTCGCTAGATATTTCCACAAGTATCATAGCTTGAAAAAGTCATTTATCTACTACACAGTATTTAGTTTTCTGCCATCATAAAAAAGAAATATCACAATTTCTGTTACTGAATATTTGTGCTGAATTTGGATGCCAGGATGATCATTACTGATGTGTGATTTAATCTTAAGTTGCAGGTGACGATCGCAGGTGACGATGAAGGACATGTTCGGTCCGGTAAAGCCGAAGGAGTATGTCTACAAGCACAAGAGTAGTTAGAGAGTTTGGTTTGTAATAATTACTATAACATGTGAGCGGATATTATTGTTTTGATGTATGGATATTACTTTGTGGATTTATCATTTTAATGAAAATTTTAAAAAATATATTTTTTTTTCTCTCCACTCGGACTAATCCGCCTACTCGGCTTCTTATATTTAAAGCCAGTCGTGTAATTGTTTTTTTTAGTCTTATCGATTTAATATAAATGTGATTAGCTTAACTAAAGTATAACACTATATGTTTAAATATAATATTATTATTTTTAATGATAATGGGACACTTATAAAGTGTCACTATGCTAAAAAAATATAATTTTTTTTTTCAAATTTGGGACACATAAGTGTGTCACTAAAAGTAAAAAAAAAAAAAGTGTTGTTAAATTGCAGCACTTTTTTTGGGATATACCAGCACTTAGTAATGTGTCGCTATATACCCTAGCGACTGCACATATAGCGACACTATAATAAGTGTCGGTAATTTTGCTAGTGACACTTTTTTTAGGTTTTAGGGATACTTAAAAGTGTCGCTATAACCTTATTGTGTTGTAGTGGTACGTGCGAGGGCGACGGCGAGGAGGGAGGACGGGACGACGACAGCAACAATGGACGGCGGACGGTGACGTCGGAAGTGAAAAGTCTGAGGGATGAGGTAGGAAAGAAAGAGAGAGAGAGACAGTGAGAGAGAGAAACCTCACTGTGAGAGAGAGACAGTGAGAGAGAGAGAGAGGGAGAGATCTCTCTCAGTAAGAGAGAGAGAGACAGTGAGAGAGATAGAGAAATGGAGGCGACGGCAACAACGGGCTTCAGCGACGGCGACGACAACGCGACTGCTATGGCGGCTGTGGAGAAAGTGGAGAGAGTGGGGAGAGGGGGAGAGGGAGAGCACCGTGGGGAGTGGGGAGAGGGAGAGCACTATGCGGTGTGGGGTCAAGGGGGGGTCGAATAGTAAGAAAGGCGGTGAACGATTCACCGCCTTTAGTGTTTCTAGTTAAAGACGGTGAATCGTTCACCGCCTTCTTCATTGACTTAAAGGCGGTGAACAATTCATCGCCTTTAACAGCTAAAATATAGTGAAAGACGGTGAATCGTTCACCGCCTTCTTTATTGACTTAAAGGTGATGAACGATTCACCTCCTTTAAGAGATTTAGGCAATTATCTTTGAAATTGGCTAATTGTTGAGGAAGGCGTTAAAGACGGTGAATTGTTCATCACCTTCTTTATTGACTTATAGTCGGTGAACGATTCACCGCCTTTAAAAGGTCTAGCCAATTTGGCTCCGTCTTTACAGGGTTATTGTGAAGGCGGTGAATCTGATTCATCGGTTTTTAGAAAGGTAGTAAACGATTCATCGTCTTCTAGCCGTCAGTCCTCTGTGGCGTTGATGTGGCAAAAATAAAATTAATTTTATAAATAAAATTTCCGTACAATTTTTCTGCAAATTATAAAATTTTATTAGCCATTTTGAAAAAAAAAAAAAAAATACCTGTCGCACCGTAGTACTGTACCAACTGCCGCTTTTTCATCCTCACGTTTCTTACTCATGACTCTCCTCTGCCTCCGCTTCTCCCCTTCCACTCCCTCATCATCATCCATGGAATCTCTTATCTCCCTCCCTTTCCCCCGCCTCTTCCCCACTCCCTCTCCTTCACAACCCAAAACCCTAATCCCCACCATTCCCTCTCCTCCCCTCTCCCTCCACCACCACCACCACCACCTCCGCTCCCGCCGCATTCCCACACCAACCACCACCATTCTCCGCTCTCATGGCCTCTCCTCCGCCGCCCCCTCCACTGGCATCTCTGACGCCTCCGACCCCTTCGGCATCGGCTCCGGCGATGATGCGAACAAGTTCGATTGGTACGCCCAATGGTACCCGTTGGCTCCCCTCTGCGATCTGGACAAGCGGGCGCCGCACGCGAAGACGGTGATGGGGCTCGACGTGGTGGTGTGGTGGGATCGGGCCGAGGGTCGATGGCAGGTGTTCGACGACCGCTGCCCCCACCGCCTCGCCCCGCTCTCCGAGGGCCGCATCGATCCCCGCGGCCGCCTCCAGTGCGTCTACCACGGCTGGTGCTTCGACGGCAGCGGCAGCTGCAAGTACATTCCCCAGGCGCCGTCCAGCGGCCCGCAGGTGAGCTCCATTTGGGTTTCTAAAACATGATTTTCAATCTTTATGTTTCTTTTTCTAAACTTTTGAATTAGTCTAGTTTTCTAATTGTTGTAGAATTGTGTCGTAATCGATTGTGTGATGCCCCAATAATCTCGCATCGGATGGAAAATGGATTATCACCGGAGATATTGGGACCACTGGTTTTAGTAATAATATTCAGGCTTAAATAAATATTTTGGGTTGTTGGTTTCGACCCTACGAGTTATTAGTGCGAGAGGTCGAGCGCAATAAGTTGTCCTTCCATCATGTTGGAGGTGAACTTGGATGAAGGAGGTGTATTTTTTTTTTTTTTTTTGGTTGTATTTTTTAGCATATGGATTGTTCAAGGCAATGTATTTCTTGCTTGCAATCTAGGTTATGTAGTACATAGTAGAACTTTAGTTATCGGGCTATATGAACAAATTATTTTAATTTGGACATGTTGGTTTTCTTGGAAGCAAAGATGTAAGCCTGACGAATACGACAGACAATAAAGATTGCGAAGGTGTCTTGCCTGAGTGACTAAGTCCGAACTGGATTAGCCACCCTAGTTTTTGCAATTTTAACTTTGTAAAATAATTTAGTTACCTTGTGCGAGTAAAAATCTTCGGGTCATTGTATCCCTGCAAATATGGTGCATGCGGCACCTCTCAATGCATATGCACCTTCTTGATATGTGACCAATATTTTGCGGAGAAGCAAACTGAGTAATTTAGCATTCATTAAATGCTTGATTTTTCGCTAATGACATATTGCCATGTGTGATGAGCAAAATTTTGCTGCTTTGGCATTGTGATAGTGTAACGACCCAGCCCACTAGCAATAATAACTCGTTGGGCCCAAACCACAGCCCAAAATGCTTAAGCCCAGTTATTATTACTAGTGTCCAAGTCTCATATAAACCCAATCACAAATCCATCCACATCCGATGTGGGACTATTGGGGGTGTCGCAGATAGCGGCCGAATGAGCATGTTGACATTATTATGCGTTTTACCAATCTTTTCTTCAGGTGATTCTGTTGATGCTGAATTGTTTGGTTTACGATGTATCATCACAGGTTCATTTGAACGCTAAGGCTTGTGCTGCTGTTTATCCTAGTGTTGAACGGAATAAGGTTTTGTGGTTTTGGCCTAGCACTGATCCTCAGTACAAGGATATCTTGGAGAAGAAACGACCTCCATACATTGAAGAGTTGGATGACCCATCATACACCTGTTCAATGGGAATAAGGGAACTTCAATACGGGTATAATTCCATTCTCTGTCGTTGCTATATCACTCTTAGCCAGCATTGCTACACATAAATATGTATGTATATATGTATGTAAATCTTTATTTCCAGAATATATGTAAATCTTTATTTCCACATATTCTGGTTTCCCATGCAAATATTTATTTGAGCAGCTTTTTTTTTCCTCATCTTTCTTTTTTCACAAACTCTCATTCTTACACCTTTTTGTCCACGAGTCTTGCACACAACTCGCATCATTATTTGATCATTACAAATACTTCCACTGAAACTTCTAAGAAGGATGGTTAATCTATTCTTGTCCAGCATGATACCGGTGCATATTTACTACAATTGTGTATAAATTTATAGGTACATCAACAGCTTCACTTTGATTTCTAAACTTATCTCAATTGATGGCTCAAACTCCATTAGGTTATTCGGTCAAATCCTATCAGTGGCTTATCTATGAGAGACAATGGACTGTTGTAGGTGGTGCCAGCCGAAGGTTTGCATGTTGTTCCACATAGACATTTCAACTGAAAAGTTTTATGCACAAATGATGGAAGCTACCTTAGGGCCAAATTTTGGTGACTAGGATGCAAGTAAAGTTAATTAAAATGATTTGTAATGACACATTGGCTTTCCATGGATAGAAGTTGATGTTAGGACTGGATTGTACTGTTTAATATAGAATGAGCCATCAGTTGACATGAGGTAATAGTTAGCAACCAAGTTGATATCTGGTTGATTATTTTGCAGACCACCTGTTTAATTAAAAGTCATTTCTTATTTTATTTTGCAGTATTAATTATCATTTATATAGATTTTGCCGCAGACATCATGAGTCTCATTATTAAGTTAACATCTAGCTTTCATGCCTGACCTATCTGTATTTAAATTAGATATTCACAATACTATATTAACATTTCAGGTATGAAGTCCTGGTAGAAAACCTCATGGATCCGGCTCATGTTCCATACGCACATCATGGACTAATGAGAGTAAGGAGACGTGTCGAACCTGGCAGATATGTAACTCTTATAAACTTCTATTTTCTAGTCTCGACTAAATTTTGTGTGGTAATTGCTCATGTGGTTGTAGTAAATCAAGCGCTTGATACCAAGTTTATGTTAACTTTTTGAACTAAACCTTGCTTTGCAGTGATTTCGTGGATTATAATTTATATTTCTAGGTTGACTTATTTTGAAATATTGCTAATAGATAAGCTTATTTCACAGCTGAAGCTGATCGAGAAGGAGGTGGACCTATAGACATAACAATAGAGGAATCGAACAAAACTGGCTTTCTTGTAAAGCAGGATGCTGGCTATTTCAGATTTATAGCTCCGTGCCTCTTTTATGGTGCAGCAACTGTTAACCAATCTGCTACATCTAGGAATGTCCAAGAGGTATTCGTTCAAATATAAACTGTTCAAACGGTAAAACAATGTGGAAATCGCCACTCTCTTTTTCTTTCATCTCGGCGACTAACTTGTGCTGACTCAGAATATTTCAGCTCTACCCCAGCAGAGGCTCAAGAAGTTTCTTCTCATATTCATGTGTATCCCAGTCAGTCCCGGAAGAAGCCGAGTAATTTTCACATTTCCAAGGAATTTTGCAGTTTGGATTGACCGATTTTTTCCACGATGGATGTATCATGTGGGACAAAACCTTATTTTGGATTCAGATCTTTATCTTCTCCATGTAGAGGTACTATTTGTATCCCTTGCATTTTATCTCTGTGCCATTTTATTGTTTAGCTTTTCAACAAGGAAACTCTCAAGATGTGTATCGTATATCCCTTCCTTTTTTTGGTTGAGTGAGCATTTTGTAATTTCTTTACGTGAGCACTGAAACACCTTTTTCATGTGTTAAAACTTATAACCAGGTTTCCAGGATTTGATTCGCTTGGTTCTTTGGGGCTATTTCCTTGTCAGTTGATGACACTTATTTGTTCTCCATCTAGATAGTGCTTTCTGGTCATAATCTGTCTTGCCGAAGATACCATCATAAACTTGTTTTAATGCCTTTTTGATTAATGCCAACTCCTTTTGGTCCGTTAATATACCTTCTTTTGCTTTTTTAGGTTAATTTCATACAACTCCCTGTAAACATATCGAATAGTAGAGATATTCCTACAAAATTCAACATTTCATATTTATTCCTTCAAAAGTCTTAAGTTGTTCTTATAGATCCTTCTGGTTTATTATTGTTAGTTTGATGTTTATTTTTTAGCAGAATATATGTGAAATGTTAGTTTTGTCCTTTTAAATGTCCCTCCAAAAATCCCAACTATTAAAATAATGCAAAAATGTATGAAAGGGTAAAAAGGTAAATTTACCTCACTAGCTAACCAAGATTAAGTTTTTAATCTATGGTTAACGGACATTGACGGTAGGGACATATATGAACAATTTAGGACTTTTGAAATAATAAATATGAAAAGTTGAACTTTGTAAGAATATATCTGCTATTCAATAAGTTTACCGGGAGCTATATGAAATTAACCATTTTTTAAATTCTCTTTAGGAGCGCAAGATCGCGAAAGCTGGCTTTTCCAATTGGTTCAAAGCTTGTTACGTGCCAACAAAGTCAGATGCCATGGTTATAGCTTTCAGAAACTGGTTAAGAAAATATTCAAACAATCAGGTTGACTGGGGGAACATGTCTAGCGAGCAGCTTCCACCAACTCCCCCGAGAGAGCAGCTGATGGACAGGTACAACAATATTTGAAATGGATGCCTTCATTCTTCAGTTGTGATGAATCACAGGTTTTATACTCTTTATTTAATAGATTATCGGAGATTTTATATATGCACTACAGAAAAATCATTTATTGACATATATGCAACTATATCATCTGAATATTTATATATATATACACCGTCAAAACTGCGTTTTCTTTGATGGGATTGTTCACTATTTATACACCTTGGAGATTTGTTTGGCAATAGTTTTTCACTTCTTTGTTTTTCTTTTTCGAAGGAAATTGAGCTCGCAAGGTGATTAACAGTAACACCGGCACACTCCATAGCACAGAATTTGGATTTTTTTTTTCTTTTAAAATCGGATAAACAATAGAGTGCAACCAAGTGAGACCTAACTTTTCCTGTTCTAATGATATTCCTTTCAGATACTGGTCGCATGTTGTGCAATGCAGTAGCTGCCGCGGGGGATTGAAAGTTCTGAAGGCCCTCGAGTTTTCTCTTCAAGTTCTCTCGTTAGCCCTTATCGGGACTGTTGCAGCAGCCAGACATAGTTTAACTTCAGCCACCGCAAGGAATTTTGTCGTCTTTGCAGCGGTACTGTGTTTCGCGGCTTCGCGTTGGCTCTCTCATTTCATATACAAGACCTTCTATTTCCATGATTACAACCATGCTTTCAAATGATTACTCTGCAGGTGAGACCTTCTCTTAACAAAATAAGAAACATTACTTGCCTTCCTTCTGTGTTACTCCATAACTGCAATATTGATGTATATAACTGAACAGACATACATATTCTCTATCACAAAATTGTAATTATAAGGCAGCTTACCATGCGCAGTTATAGAAAATTCTGCATCTAGTTCTTTCAATTTTACATCGCTGAGCATTAGCATTGGAAATTGCAGCTTTTCTTTTGTCTTGTATCTTATTATTACCCTAGTTATGGAAATTTGGAAATTCCTGCTTAGTTGCTATCTCCAGTGTTCTTCCTGAAGTCCTGGGCTTTGTAGATGTGCGGTGGAGCTACTATCACCTTCGAAATATTTATAGGAGTTTTTTTTTTTTATATTTAGCCCCCTCAATTTTTTTTATATAAATAATTCCAACAAATTATATTTGCAGAAATAGCTCTCTTGGCCATGGGAGCGCCACGCCGGATAGGGGAGCCCATGTGGGCATTTTTAAATTAAATACGGTGTTTTGGGTTACCATATTTCTTTGTGTTTTTAAGCGTGTACTTTTAATTCTCATGGTCCCTAAGTTGAAGAATAGAGGGACTAAAGTGGGTATATGAATACAATAATCTAATCACGTGTGTTTAAACACTACGATTGGATTATCGTGTTCAATTTAATATGGTCTTTCTCTTGTTGAATGTGGCGCTTGTTTGGTAAGGAAAAGATTATCGGGATCATTTCTTAAAAAAAAAGTTTTGCATGGCTAAATGCATAAAAATCCCTATATTTATAATTGAGTTTGCCAATAATTAAACTTAGTTAACATATTGCAACTACAGTACTCATATAAAAAGATTTGAAATTTGATTCTAAATACTTTAACGTACCGTTTGGATGTGGCTTATACCGGAATGAGTTATACCAGGTATAGGTATAAAGTAAGGGATAAACCTGGTTTAAACCTAAATTGTGTTTGGATGTGAATGAGGCTTAAACCTGGTATAAAAAATTAGGTGTTTTGATTGGAGATGAAGAATGAGAGGTATAAAGTTGACTTTTATGTTTAATGATGATGTGACCTTTACTTTTATGTATATTATAAATGTGATAATTAAAAAATGTATTAGAATATTTTAAGTAGGAGTAAAAATTTTAATTTTTAAATTTATATAAATTTTACAAAAATTATAAAAAAATTATATAAATTTTACAATTTTAAAATTAATATTATTTTTTAAAATTATAAATTTATAAATATATATAATATAATAAAATATAAATATATTTATAATTTTAATAAAATATAAATATATATAAATTTATAAAATATAAAAAATTAATTTTAAATAATTTATAAATGTATAATTTAAATATTTTTTAAAATTTAAATATTCTAATTAAAAAAATTAAGTAAAATTTAAATATTCTAATTAAAATTTAAATATTTTAAGTAGGAGTAAAAATTTTAATTTTTAAATTTATATAAATTTAAAAAAATTATAAAAATTTATATAAATTTTATAATTTTAAATTAATATTATTTTTTAAAATTATAAATTTATAAATATATATAATTTAATAAAATATAAATATATTTATAATTTTAATAAAATATAAATATATATAAATTTATAAAATATAAAAAATTAAAATTTATAAAATATAAAAAATTAAAATTTTAAAAAAAACCCTGAAGCATAAAAGAGAAAAAAAACGAAAAAAAAAACGAAAAAAAAAAGGAATATAAAAGAAAGGAAAAAAAAAATTTAAATTTAAATTTATAAAAAAAATTTTAAAAAATTAAATTTTATAAAATTATAAATTTATAATTTAAATATTTTTTAAAATTTAAAATTTAAAATTTAAAATTTAAAATATTTTAATTAAAATTTAAAATTTAAAATTTAAAATTTAAAATATAAATATTTAAAATTTAAAATTAAAATTTATAAAATTTAAAATTTAAAATATAAATATTTTTTAAAATTTAAAAATTTTAATTAAAAAAAAAACCCGCCCAAAGCTTAAAAAAAATAAATAAATAAATAAATAAATTTGAAATGTCCCTTCCCAAGGCACTGCTGCCTTGGGAAGGGACAGAGGATAAACCCGGCCGGTTTGGGAGAGGTGAGGATATCCCTCCCCCAAACCCGGGGATATCCCCGTTTGGGGGGATATCCCCAAACGGGGATATCCCAAATTTGTTTGGGGATAAAGGGGGGATATCCCCCTTTATCCCCAATCCAAACACAGCCTAAATGGTATAGATAATGTTTAATAATATCGATCATCGATTTAAAAGTTCTATTATTGATAATAAATTAATAGCAATAAAGTTTATTTGTTATAATATTTTTGCTCAACTCTCTCTCTCTCTCTCTCTCTCTTTCTCTCTCTGTATATATATATATATATATATATATATATAAATAAAGCAGAGTTTATATACTTTTAAAAGTAAAACTTTATTCATGTTCAAAAGTAAAAGTTTATTCATGTTTGTAAATTTTTTACCATAGGATTTGTATTATAATTCATATTATTATAAAGACATTTAAGAAGAGAGAAAGAAAATATAATTATATAAATTTCAATACAAATTTTATAGTACAAAATTTATAAGTATGGATGAGATTGTACTTTTGAAAGTATATAAGCTCTACTCTCTCTCTCTCTCTCTTTATATATATATATATATATATATATATATATATATATATATATATATATATATATATATATATATATATATATACAATATATTATTTGGCACTCCTTCTGGCCACGTGTTGCATTCTCTAAGCCTTTTCTTTCCCGTCCCCCCCCCCCCCCTCCTTCCCTCCCTTTCTCTCTTTTTCTCTCTCTGACTCCTACCCTTCCTCTCTGTCACCCCTACCTTGTCTCTAAGCCTCTTCTCTCTTTCCCTCTCTCTCTCTTTCTGACTCCTAGCCCTCATCTCCATCCTGACGAACTCTTCTATCTCTCTCTCTCTCTCTCTCTCTCTCTCTCTCTCTCCTCCAGTCGTCCCTACCACCGCCTTTATGCCCCACTCTCTACTCTCTCTCTCTCTCTCTCTCTCTCTCTCCCTTTCCCGTTTACGATGCCTACCTATTTCCCTCGCCTCCCACTTGCTCCCTCCTTTGGGATCATATTTGTTTCTCCTTCGTCCTTCGATTTCCTTGCCGATCAATCTGATGACTCAGATTGGGTTTGGCCTCGGGTTGGGTTTTGCCTCCTACTTACCCTGTCTCTACGAGTGAATCCTCTCAGATCGAGCTGTCGGGATCCTCTCTGTGCCTCCTTCGCCCTCCGATTGCCTTGCCGATCAATCCGACGGTTCTCTGTGCTTCTGATGTTTCTCATTATGTCTCCACGGAGGTAGCCTTTGCAAGGTGGGGTTGCTCTCTCTCTCTCTCTCTCTCTCTCTCTCTCTCTCTCTCTCTCTCTCTCTCTTTCTCGCGGTTCCTTTTTTTTTTTTTTTCCTCAGCCGCCTTGAGCTTAAGGTAGCGATGCGACGGCCATCCAATCTATAATATATGCTTTCATCTACAGATTAAACAACCATCCAATCTATGAGATATGCTCTCATTTACAGATTAATTACACTCAAATAGTTTTTACGCTCTTATATCTCTCAGATTCTTTACATGAGATTATTTATTTTACATATATTTGATATTTGATTTTAAAGATTTTTAACAGATTTGGTAAGATTACTATGTCAGATTTGTTATGATGGCTACTCTCTTTTGTCCTCCTAAGATTATTATAAATACTGATGCTGCCTTTAATGCAGTACACCATTGTACTGTTTGGAATTTGAATTAGAAAAGGTAATGCTCAATTCACTATTCCTGAAAGAAAACTAAATTTCTCTTATCTCTCATTCCATTAATTCACAGAATCAATTAGTGTGGGAGTGCCAAAGAATAGATATAGATAGATTTTCCTTATCCCTCATCCCATTAATTGCAAGAATTATGCTCAATTCAATATTCCTAAAAGAAAACTATATTTCTCTTATCCCTCATTCCATTAATTCATATAATTAATTAGTGTGGGAGTGCCAAAGAATAGATATAGATAGATTTCCCTTATCCCTCATTCCATTAATTGCAAGAATTATTGTAGGTACCTCCATCCATTAATGCAATCATATTACTATTTTTGCCAAAATCCAATCTCTGATTGTTGTACTATTTGTCTTGTACTGTTTCATAGGTGTATTGTTGCCTGCATTTCTATAAAACTCCGACGGTTTTTGACTACTTAGAAGGTATGATTCTTTTTGGATGTCTTCTTTATTTTATTGTTTTCCGCGCTCTCTCCCTTTTTTTTTCTACCTTTCTTTCGTTAACCTTTGATCAGTCTTATATTGCTTCCCCCTCTCCTTTTTAGCGCTTTTTACTTGGACTATTTTTCTTTCTCCACGAGTTTTGGGTTTAACTTTAATTTTTTAGAGTTGCAGTTTCTCCACGAGTTTTGGATTTTACTTTAATTTTTTTAGAGCTGCAGCAATAATGCTAAGCAGAATTGGTGGTGGTTTGGATGGCCCATTGACGGGCAACCACTCGCTCGCTGCAAGATTGGTGGTGGTTTGGATGGCCCGTTGACGGGCAACCACCCGCTACCGTTCGTTCCGTTGCCTTAACTTCTACTTGCTGCAGTTTGCTGTCAAACATGCTTCTGATTTTTTAGCGTTGTTGAGGCCTTTAATAGCACCTCTATTTTTTGCCTCGCTTTAAAATTGTTGTTAGTATTGTTTTAGACTATCCATGTGTCTTTGTTTAGGTTCTTCTTGCACATAGTGTTTTGAAAATTACATGTATACTGTGGACTTTTTTAATTCTGAAAATTATATGTATATTGTGGTCTTTTTTAATCATTCCTTTGATGTCTCTCCCTATCTCTTTCCCCAATTTTTTGTCCTACACTGCTGCACTTTCTTGCAGCTTCTGCTAAGACAGCCATAGAACTTTCCTTCGTTCGGTTGCTTCGCGAAGTGTGCGAGCAGGTGCACATGGATGTGCCGCACTGTGTTGTGTCACTTGACACAGAAGGAAAATTTCTTGCTTACATAGATGTTCATATTACGCAAAATTAATAAATAGTCGAACTTATTTGCTGTTGGAGTACTCCAACTTCCACGACTATTGCTGCTAAAGAAGAGGCCGCTCGCATTGTTGTTAAGAGGCTGGTTCAGGAATTGGACTTACATGTTAAAGATGTGAACTACGATGATAGCTTATTTTATAAGAACCTATATGACCATCTTACCACAAATTACGCAATCCTTTCGAGCCAGTATAATAAACTGGTGTGGAAATATAACTTTCTAAATGATTGTTATGTCTCGACCGCCGCCCAAAAAAATGAATTCGCTGCTGAACGCGTCAAGATACAGCATGCTATCGAAGAATGCAATGCAGTGATAAACCGTCTTTCCCCTATCGCCCCTGTTACGGGCACTGCACCGTCTGACGTTCTGTCTGCTCCCTTGGGATAGCTGCCTCGGTTCGCCAAGAAGTGATAGCTCACCTTCGTGCTGCTAATTTTGTTCTACTTTACCTGTGTGCCCTTTTCCTGCAGTGCATTTTGGTGTGTGTGTGATCTTCACTTGCTCTTACCTAAAGTGTTGAAAAGTTGAAGTGCATGCTGTAATAACTACGTACTCCTTTTCTTTCTACGGTACTTTCATATATTTGGAACAATATTATAGAAAGAAAACAGCAGGTAACTAACTCTTTTTTCTTTTTTTTCTCTGCATGATAGAGAAAGTTGTCATAGCATTGATCTCACTGTGTGGCTTTAGTAGTTTGGAAAGATGTTAGAGAAAAGGAAAATAATGCATGCAACTTACTCTTTTTTTTTACTACATGATAGAGAAAGTTGTATAGCATTGATCTCACTGTGTGGCTTTAGTAGTTGGAAAGAAATTAGAGAAAAGAAACATGATGCTAGGGACCTTACTCTATTATGGCAACATTGATCTTGTGGTATAATACAGCGTTGGTACATGTTTTGAGATGAAATGTGATGTAATTGTATATTTTTCCTTTACTTCGTATCATCTTACACAATTTATTACAGCATGCACTTCACCCTACGCCATCGCAGTCAAATCATTTCTTCTTACTACTATTTTTTTTTTTGTGTTTCCCAAGAAAAAAATTATTTCGCGTGATAATGCGGATATAATTTTTTTTTTAATAATCAATTTTAATTTATATTTTTTATATAATTTTATTTGTCTAATTATTAATCAAATAAAATTATATAAAATAATTTTATAATTAAATCTATTTAAATAAAAACAATTAAAATTGATGTAGGGGCAACATAAATTTATATAATAGCTTATTAGCAAATAATTACTTTATAAAGATTTATGTGAAAAAATTTGAAAGAAATTTACTAAAATAATTTAAATAAATTAATAAATAAAAAGAAATAAAATAGCAAGAAATTTTTTTTAACAAAATGATATATATATATATATATATATATATATATATATATATATATATATATATATATATATATATATATATATATATATATATATATATATTTCTAAATTGTATTACATGAATTTAAATTCTGTATTTTTTTATACATCGACATTTTATGTAATTTAGATCGCATCTATCAAATTAGATTTTATTATACAATTTATTAATAAAATTAATTTTATATATATATATATATATATATATATATATATATTTCTAAATTGTATTACATGAATTTAAATTCTGTATTTTTTTATACATCGACATTTTATGTAATTTAGATTGCATCTATCAAATTAGATTTTATTATACAATTTATTAATAAAATTATATATATATATATATATATAGGGAGAGAGAGAGAACGAGACTACTATACTATCAATAGTACCCAGCACTACTATACTATCAATAGTACCCAGCACTTAATACTATTGAGTTTTCGACCCTCGGGTGAAAGGATGTGTGGTTAGGATGATAGCGGTCCCATAAAGTTTAGTGGGTTGTTAGTGAAATAGTATAAATTCTAGGGGACCATTATAATCTTAACCGGTACATCTTTTCATCCAATGACCAAAAATTATATATAATATCAAATGCTTGATACTATTGATAACCGCGCATCCCATTCATCCAAGGGTCAAAAAATCTATAGTAGTAAGGTCCTAAAACTATCAATAGTATATGAGCATTACTATTGATAGTTTTAGGACCTTACTACTATAGATTTTTTGACCCTTGGATGAATGGGATGCGCGGTTAGGATTATAGTGGTCGTCTAAAATTTATACTATTTCACCAACAACCCACTAAATCATAGGGGACCACTATAATCCTAACCCTTAGGGAATCACTATAATTCTAACCGCATATCCTTTCATCCAAGAGTCAAAAAGTCTATAGTAGTAAGGCCCTAATACTATCAATAGTATAGTAGACTAATTTTTCTCTCTCTCTCTCTCTCTCTCTCTCTCTCTCTCTATATATATATATATATATATATATATATATATATATATATATATATATATATATATATATATACCGTAGGACTACTGTACTCTTATGAGTATAAATTTTTTTATACTCATAATTTTTTCGCCTTTGGATGAAGGGATATGCGGTTTGGATGATAGCGGTTCTCCTAGGATTTAGTAGGTTATTGGTGAAATAGTATAAATCTTAGGAACTACTATAATACTAACTGCACATTTTTTCATTTAAGAACAAAAGATTTATGAGTACGAAGGAATTTTACTTATAAGAATATAATAGTCAGACTATATATATAGAGATTTTATTTATAAAAATATAATAGTCAGGCTATATATATATATATATATATATATATATATATAATTAGGTTGGAATACTATCGATAGCACCAAGTCATTGGTGCTATCAAGTTTTTAGCCCTTGGATTAAGAAATGTGCGGTAAAGATGATAGTGGTCCCCTAGGGTTTAGTGGGTGGTTGGTTGAATAGTAAAAATCTTAGGAGACCACTATAATTCCAACCGCACATACTTTCATCCAAAAGCTAAAAACTTGATAGCACCAATTGCTTGGTGCTATTGATAGTATTCCAGCCGGACTCATATAGAATTAGGCTGGAATACTATCGATAGCACCAAGTCATTGGTGCTATCAAGTTTTTAGCCGTTGGATTAAGAAATGTGCGGTAAGGATGATAGTGGTCCCCTAGGCCCCGTTTGGCAACGGGGATAAGAGGGGGATAAGGGGGTTATCCCCCACCTTATCCCCAAACGAAAATTAATAGGGGTGAGAACAGCTGTTCCCACCCCTAACGCTAGGATAACCCGTTAGGGGTGGGAATAGCCTATTCCCATCCCCAGGTGGAACAACTCCTCAAAGAGGAGTTGTTCCGCCTGCCAGCTTCTTTTTTTTTTTTTTTTTTTTTTTTTTTTTTTTTTTTTTTTTTTTTTTTTGTAATGATAAGATGTTTAATAAATTTATAAAATTTAAAATTTATTTTTTATTTTATAAATTTTAAAATTTTTAACTTACTTTTTAATAAATCTAAAAATATAATTTTTTCTAAATTTTTTAAAAAATTTATTAATTTTAAAATTTTTAAATTTATGCAAATTTTTTAATAATTTTTTTAAAATTTATACTAATTTTAAAAATAAATTTTTTGCTTCTACTTTTGTAATTTCTTAAGACAATTAAAATTAAAATTTTTAGCATGTATAAATTTTTAATTTTAAATTTAAAATTTTATAGCTTTTAAAATTTTTAACTTTAATTTTTAATAAATTTATCATATAATTTTAATAAATTATACGATAAATTTTTTTTATAATTTTTTTTATATATAAGTAAAATATAAATTTTAATAATTTTTTTAATAAATATTTTAAATTAAATATTTAAAATTATTTCAGTAAAATTTTAATCATAAATTAAAATTTTAGTTCTCTTTATTATTCTTATTCCTCTTTAACTTACCAAACATAATTTTCTTTATACCCACCCAAACATATATAAATTAACATTAATTCCTGCGAATACCATAACTTATACCTATCCCCGGTATAACCAAATTTTTCTTATACCCGAACCAAACGCAGCCTAAGGATGGTTGGGCGATTTTCATATTGACATTTTTCTGTTTAACCTTATATATATATATATATATATATATATATATATATATATATATATATATATATATATATATATATATATATATATATATATATATATATAGAGTCCGGCTGGAATACTATCAATAGCACCAAGCAATTGGTGCTATCAAGTTTTTAGCCTTTGGATGAAAGTATGTGCGGTTGGGATTATAGTAGTCCCCTAAAATTTTTACTATTGGATATGTATTGGGATTTGTATTTTTTACTTTATCATTTTCTCTCTTTAGTTAACTTTACAAAAACACAAATTCCAATACAAATGTAATAGTAAAAAATTCATAAGTATGAATGTGCTTGTACTTTTAAAAACATATAAGCTCTACTATATATATATATATATATATATATATATATATATATATATATATTATACTAATCATTATACAAAATAATCAGTATCCTATTACATATGTATAAGAAGCCCTAATAAGTATATATAGAATTCTAATCTTCTTTTTGATTATAAAGTTGATACATACCTTAGGGTAAACAATCAAAGCTAATTACAGAGTAAGTAGCCCTAACACTATTTGTCTATCTGATTCTTTCAATACGATGTTTATCTATTTCTTTTAAGTATATTCATATTATTACTAAATAAGTCTTCATTTTCACTCTCTCTCTCCTGACTATTACGAATTGAGAAGCGAAGGAGTTGATGGCGCCATCATCAGCAGCAAAGTAGCCTTGTGGCAATAGTGAGGAGTTTTGGAATTTTGATTTGATTTGAAATTGTTTACTACGAATTGAGACTTTCTTAGTGTTCTTGAGAAAGAGAAGAACATGAGAATTAAGTTTTAATAGCTGTTTTGAGGTATGTAATGCTAAATTTTAGTTTTTTCGAACTGAATCGACGATGGATAGAATTTTTGCTTAATTTTTTATTCGGCTAAAGTTGACAAGAATTTCTTAATTTTTTTTTTGTATTTTTGGGTGGTTTGGACGGAAGGCACGTGCTTATTGAGTTTCACATCAATCCATTGTTGGATTAGCGCTCCAGATGGATTAGAGTTGATACATCCAAGGTTATAAACTGCTTTCTATGTCTCGTAAATTTATAATTATAACTTATTTAAAATCAAATGATTAAAAAAAAAAAGTGTAAATTTTGAATTGTGAATGCTGATGCAGTTTTGGAGTTAAGAATAATAGAAATATAAAATAAATTTCGTTGTCAATTTTTTTGAATTAATTATTTTATAACCGATTATATTTGTAAGAAAATTTTTATTTATCGCCCTTATCGCTTTTCACTGCTAATTTGGGGTGTACACCTAGCACTACTCTTAATTTAATATAAGTTAAGAATCGCACAGTTCCACACGTCGCTTCCTCATTCTCACAGCTTCTTCTCCTCAGAACTCAGAACTCTCCTCCTCCCAACTTCCCCTCCTCCATCGTCATAATCCTCCACAATGGTATCTCTCATCTCCCTCTCTTCTCCCCGTCTCTTCCTCACTCCTTCTCCTTCCTCATCCAAAGCCCTAAACCTTACCGTCCCCTCTCCTACCCTCTCCCTCCACCGCAGTCCCACACGAACCACCACTATCCTCCGCTCCCATGGCCTCTCCTCCGCCGCCCCCTCCCCCGCCCTCTCCGATGCCTCCGACCCCTTCGGCATCGGCAACGGCAATGATGCGAAGTTCGATTGGTACTCCCAATGGTACCCGTTGGCTCCCCTCTGCGACCTCGACAAGCGGGCGCCGCACGCGAAGACGGTGATGGGGCTCGACGTGGTGGTGTGGTGGGATCGGGCCGAGGGGCGGTGGCAGGTGTTCGACGACCGCTGCCCCCACCGCCTTGCCCCGCTCTCCGAGGGCCGCATCGACCCCCGCGGCCGCCTCCAGTGCGTCTACCACGGCTGGTGCTTCGACGGCAGCGGCAACTGCAAGTACATCCCCCAGGCGCCCTCTAGCGGCCCGCAGGTGAGCTCCATTTGGGTTTCTAAAACATGATTTTTTCAATCTTTGTGGTTTTCTTTTCTAAACTTTTGAATTAGTGTAGTTTTCTAAATGGTTCTTGTTATAGAATTGCATCATAATCGGGAGTTCAATTGTATGCAAATTGAGCACTAGTTGTGTGATTTGATGCCCCAATAATTCCACGTCCGATGGAAAATGAATTATGATTGAGGATATCAGAACCAGGGGCTCTAGCAATAGTAATTAGACTTAAGCTGGGCAGGTCTTTTGGGCCCAATGAGTTATTAGTGTTAGAAGTCGGATCGCTACATTTGGGGCCTGTTTGTTTCACCATAAATAGAATTTGAGTTGAAGTAGACTTTGAGTTGTTCACCCAATTTTGCTTTTTGTTTGGCAGTAAATGAATGACGCAAAAAATAAAGTTCCCCGCTTCTTGTGTTTGTTTCACCTAAAACCGTTGAATCTTTACACACCTGGTAAACTTACTTCTTATATGACATTGTTGCCTCTTATATAACTTAATACATAATAAATTTTAATATAATAAAAAAAATAATTGTATATCTATATAATTATAAAATGCCATTTAAAATTAGTAAATTAATTTTTTTGTACATAAATTATAATAATGCAACAATAAAATCCTAAAGTCAAAGAAATATTAACATTCAGCTCATCAATTTTCATCATATTTTTAATTTGCAAACTAAATAAAAGAGATATTAAAACTTAACTAATCAATCTCCGTCACATTTTAAACATGCAAACTAAATAAAAGAGTAATTAGTAGTTAGTATCACAATCAAATATATTTAGATGAAATATGACTAGTATTACCCAAAACATCACACCCAAAATAACAAAATGTATGATTACATTCATACCAATATCACACCCAAAATAACAAAATGTATGGTTACATCCATACCAAATAAAATAATAAATTGATGCCATAGTTGAAAGGTTAAATTAAAAACAAAATAGATATATGTTTAATACATAACCAAAATAATATGATAATGTAATTTAAGTTAATGATGGCATAGCATATCAAAGGAATCCCCCAAGATCACTAAAATTCGTAGCTAAAATTCCTTCATCTTGAACAAAACCTCCATCTATTTCATCCACTTTATCTTCCACCTCATTATCATTCTTCTAATGCCCAAGAGAAAAAACTTCATTATTATTTTCATTGAACTCATCAAATAGAGATGACTTAAAATAGCCAGTGGCTTGATCATCACTACATATGATCGTAAACTCTTCATAATGTTTAATGGGCCTATTTAAAATATCTGCAGCCTTTGGATGCGCCTGCATGATTAAACATAAACAATAATCATAAATAAAACAATTAGTCAACTTAATATAAGCTTGAGCAGTACATTAATGTCAAAGTAAAAGTTATTAATTACCTTGGTGTAATGTTATGTTTGGCCTTCAAGAATTATCATCTTTTGTTGTTCATCCTGACCCGCCCCACTAATATCTCGACATTTTTTAATTTCAATATACTTTGATCTTAGTGTTTTCCTGTGATTATCAGCGTTATTAGCTTTAAAATCAGTGCCAAAGCATAGCTGCTTCCACATAATCTGGCCTTTTAAATCCATTATCTACGTTATACCCCTCTTTTGCTTGCTCTACAAAGAAAGGGATAAGAAAGTCGTTGATAGCGGTATTCAATCGTCTTTGCAGTTTCCTTTTTGTTACTAGCTTCTCCTTTTTTCTTCAAACGTTCTTGAGTAATTGGGAGTTGAATCTCATATTTCGATTTAGAATTTGATTATTGTTGAGACAAATATATCGGATCCTTCCAACATCTGCACAATCACAAAATATAAATACTAACAAAACATAATCATAAGTTGAAACATCTACAAGGAGTCCAAATGGCACTTGGTTAACAAGAAAAAATATTATAGAAATATCAATTTACTTCCACTGGTTAATGAAGTACAAACAAAACACATCAAAGGTCGACAAAGTACACTAACAAAGTACAAAACACTGGTTATGCAATCCCTACATTAACAAAGTAAAGGATTTAAAAATACATCAATAAAGTAATTTAAAAAGCATCTCATAAGAAGCATAAGATTACGTCACATGATAATACAATTTCAATCCATTGAAGAATGTCTAATGTTCCTACGGAAATCTTCCCATATTTTTTGTGCAATATCATCCCTTAGCCCTGCCCATTGTCTAGTTTCCTCACGATATTCTCTCTGAATCTGATATTGAGAGTAGTAACTACTTTCTTCATCAATATGGACCACCTCTTCATTGAAAAATGGGTCATTTGGATCCACAGCTTGAATATAGTTATGCAAGACACAACAAGCCAATACTACAACAACTGGTGTACGAAAGGGATAGGGTTGCCAAGATTTCGAATCAATTCTTAAGTAATCAAAATGTCCTTTCAACCTTTGATCGTGATGATGCATGACGAAGATTGAAAAGTTCCTCTTTATTTTGTGGAGTATGCCCCTCAAGTTCATGTAGGTGATATCACATTGATTGATATGGAGAAATAAAACCATGCATTGTAGTATAGCCATCGTCAACCAAATAATATTTTCCTGCATTTGGGCAACTATATGCATAGTGACAATTATTTTATTTATAGAATTTGATACAATGGTTAATTATATATTACCTTTAATTACACGTAATTTTGATGGAGGAGATAAGGAAAGAGCATCTTTAAGTATTGTATAGTCATTTGCAGAGCCTTCCCATCCCACCAAAACATAGGTAAATCTATACAGTGGGGTGATTGCTGCTCTCACATTTTGTGTCAACCCTTTTCAACCGTGAAACTGAGTAGCTATGTTAGCTGAAACTTTAGTTTTGATATGGGTACCATCCAATAAACCGATACAATCCTTATATAGTATTGAAAGTCAATGCTAATTTTAGAATATAGTAATTTTCATTAGTATTTTTCTGTTTTACTCTATTTTTTTACCTTAAAATAAGAGAAATAATATGAATTTGTTGCAATTTCTGGATGAGTTGTAGGACCAGCCTGTTGAACAAATTGGTTCTTGATGCCACATACAGCTCAAAGTACTAAATCAGTTAATCTATTATAATAAGAATAACTTTTTAAGGGATTCCACGGAGAAATCAATACATTAATGAGAAAAAAAAAGAAAGACCACTATTCAAGCTGCAAAAAGAATATTGAAGCAAACGGCAACTAAAACATAAAGATCAAGGTGACAACTAAACCTACCTTACTATATATTCAAAGATATATAGTACGAAGATATATACAAACCTATCCAATTAAGTACTTATTAATAGGATTTCACCTACCTTACTATATATTCAAAGATGTATAGTAAGGTACCTCTCTTTAATTCTATATAAATGAATTGTATAGTTGAAAGATTTTAACAACTCTTTTCTTGTGATTTTTGTAAAATGTTTGTGTTTCATTTAATCCCTCTCTGTTTTATCTGTTTCCTTTGTTTCTCAATTCCTTTTCTTTTGTGTGTCTGCTTGTAGTTAAGAAATATTTTTTGGCTTTAATTTTAGCTGTATAAGTTTTAAAGGTATAGAACAATTATCACACTATATCTAACTTTAAACAAGTTAAGAACCCGTGCTTCGCAGCGGATATATACTATTAAGGTTAATTGTTGTAGTCACTATCTTATTATTAATACATCTCATCTTAATTAGTGTTTTGGAAATTATAACATGTAAAATGGTGGCATAACCAATACAAAGAATGGAAAATATAAGTAAACTATATCGTATAAAGCTTACACATTTGATTAAAAAGCCATACAATATATAAATAAATTATTGAAAGTTTCTTAAAAGCATTCTATTAAACAATAGCTTTAATTGTACGAAATACTTTAAGGCAAGGATTACAGCCCTAGTGCCGATGGCACAGTTCAAAATCTTTTTTACTTTAAATTACTAAGTGATTTTCTCAATAAAGTTCAAAATATTTGATAAAGATGCATAATAAGCAATTAGAAAATTTTGTCGCTAAAGAAAATAAATATTTCATGCTATTATGTGTCGGCACACATGTATTTTTTGTAACCGACACTCATTGGCACGGCTCGGCACGCACCGTGCCGTACCGTGCCGGCAAGTTCTCGGCACGACCCCGTGCCACGGCACTTAAATCCTTGCTATAAGGGGAGAAACAGCTATACATCCAAATCAAATTTAACAAATTAACAATTAAAAAATAAGGTAATAAGAATAAAAAAATAACCGAAATATTTTTTCATTCAAGTAATGAAACAACTTATCTAAAATAGATTTTATGGACTTCAAATTCACTATTAGATGGGCTTTTATCAGTTCTGTAACATGAATTAGAAAACAAAGGAGTCACTTTTTTTTTTAATTCAAGTAATGAAACAACTCATCTAAAATCAATTTTATAGGCTTTGGATTCACTTTTACATGGTCTTTCGTTAGTTCTCACTGCTTCTTAGTTCTAACTGAAAGCACTTTTTACCTTCCTTAATTCTAAGTAATAATCTTGATAAAAATTTAAATATCACTTCTGATTGTTTAGTCATGCTTCTATTTTAATTTTGGACAAATGATTGAATATTATTGCTACCTACTTACGGTAAACCTCAATTTATCTAAGATACAAAAAAATTTATTTGTAAACATTTATAAACCTGCCATTACAGGCCAACAACGCTGAATCGTTTTTCATTCAAGCAGTGAAACAACTTATCTAAAATAAAGTTTAGAGGCTTTGGATTCACTGCTAGAAGATCTTTTGCCAGTTCAGACTTCTTTTTACATACAAACTAAAACTTAAAATTAATAATTGAGAAATTATATAAGTTAGAGAAGCAAAAAAAAATTATACAGATTTTTTAGATTAGAGTCTAATTCAAAATATTGATTCGGACTTAAATCAACAATATTCAAAACATGTAAATCTAAATGCCAAACTGTGTCAATTAGACCATACTTTGACGACTCGTCAAAATTAAAGTTGAAAGCTGCTTCCCATTCCTTAAAAAAAATATGGTTCACCCACAAAATCGAGTGATATAATCCATATAATATGAAGCTCATTGTGACACCCCAATAGTCCCACATCGGATGGGAATGGAGTTGTGATTTGGTTTATAAGAGACTTGGACACTAGTAATAATAACTGGGCTTAAGCATTTTGAGCTGTGGTTTGGGCCCAATGAGTTATTATTGCTAGTGGGCCGGATCGTTACATTTGGTATCAGAGTCAATAACCAGCCGGAAGTGTGTGACAAGTCTCAGCTGAGTTTGTGTCTAAATGACGGGGCTAGTAAGACAAGTCTCACATCACCTGGTGATCTTGGATTGTGTGTGTGTTTGGGCTGACGAGGACGTCAGGCCTAAACGGGGGGAGTCTGTGACACCCCAATGGTGCCACATCGGATGGAAATGGAGTTGTGATTGGGTTTATAAGAGACATGTACACTAGTAATAATAATCGGGCTTAAGCATTTTGGGCCGTGGTTTGGGCCCAACTAGTTATTATTGTTAGTGGGTCGGGTTGTTACACTTACACATATGATTTAAAAAGTATGTAATATATTGATAAACTGCTTAATTAAACTTTGAGATATTATTAAAGAATGCCATGCGGCACCGACAAACCCACAAATTATATATTTTATAGATTTTACATTATTAAGGCCTTTCCCTTTTCATCCTCTTTCTTGGAGAACTTTAATTAGAACCACCAAAACAAAATCACTCAGGAATAGAGAATGATCTAATTAGATTAGTGATAAACTTGATAAGAGATGAATGAGAACTAAAAAATTTCAACAAATAAATACCATTAAAAATCTCACATGTTGAGGGAGAGGAGAGAGAGGGGCGCGAGTATAAGAGAATAAGAGAGAGTGGGCGGAACGGAAGAAAGTGGGGCAGTGTTGTATGGTGGGGGGAAAGAGAGAGTAATCCTAATAAGTTTCCTCCACTTCTCTTCATCGAAATTGATTTCAACCCTTTTTCGGGCCAAAGTCAATTCCGGTGTTTTGAGGGAATTTGAGTTTCGACTGTACTACTATTACGGTGAACTAAATAGCAGAAGGATCATTTTTGGTTGAACCACTTCCCCCTTCCCCACTTTTGCTGAAACAAACAAGCCTTTAGTATCAGAGCCGATTTGCCAGCTAAAAGTGTAAGGTGAGTATTACATCGGGTGATCTAGTGTTAGGGAATGACCAAAGAATTGAACCTAAAAAGGACGTCAGGATCTAAACGAGAGGAGCTTGTAATGCCCCAATAGTACCATGTTGGCTTAATAATTGGATTTAAGCATTTTGGGTCCAAAGGGATATTAGTGCTAGAGGCTGGGTTGTTACAAGTTGTGCTTCCATCATGTTGGAGGTGTTTGATGGAGGTGTATTTTTTTGTATTCTTTAGCATGTGGATTGTTCAAGATAATATATTTCTTTCTTGCTGGTAATATAGGTTAAGTAGTACACGGTAGAACTTTAGGTATCGTGTTATACAAACAAACAAACTATTTTAATTTGGATATGCTTGTTTTCTTGGAAGCAAAGATATTAGCCTGACTAATATGAGCGATAATGAACATAGCGAAGGTGTCTTGCCTGTACTAACTAGATTATCCACCCTAAATTTTTGCAATTTTAACTTTTGGATTATCCACCTTAATTTTTGCAATTTTAACTTCTGGATTATCCACCCTAATTTTTGCAATTCTAACTTTGTAAAGTAATTAAATTACCTTGTGCGAGTAAAATTCTTTGGGTTATAGTATCCCTGCAAATAAGTGCATGCGGCACCTCTCATTCTTGATATGCAGCCAATTTTTCGTAGGCAAACTGCAGAATTATTTAACATTCATAAAATGCTTGATTTTGTGCTAGTGCCTAGGATTGTTATTAATCTATGTATCATGGACACTTCTATAACCCTCGCGTGTCCGTGTCAAACACTCGCGTGTCCGTGTCGGACTTGTGTCCGATGTGGACACTTTTTGAACGCGCGTTCAATGCCGATCCATAACACATACAATTTAAAAAGTATATATATTTTTTTATTTTATTTTTTTATATATATATAATGTACGATAATAAATATTTTAGCTTTTTGATGAGTACATACAAATTTTTTTTGAACAATATAAATAAGTTATGTATGGTGGAGAATTTTTTTTAAAAAATATATGAACTATCAATTAAAAATTTTATTAACTTCCACTCATATGAGAAATATAACAATATTTTACAAAAATTTATATTTTATATATAATAAATATATATTATTATGTTAATAATATTATATTTTATTATATGTATTCATGCCGTCTCCGTGTCCTAATTTTTTAGAAGTTGCCGAGTCATCGTGTTCGAATCGTGTCGTGTCTCATGTCCCGTGTCAGTGTCCATGACGCTTAGTTATTAATAGATACTTGGTTACCATGTGTGATGAGCAAAATTTTGCTGCTTGGGCATTGCGATAGTTGCTTCATGAGCACATTGACATTATTATGTGTTTTTTTATCAATCTTTTCTTCTGGTGATTGCGGTGACACTGAATTGTTTGGTTTACCATGTATAATCTCAGGTCCATTTGAACAGTAAGGCTTGTGCTGCTGTTTATCCTAGTGTTGAACAAAATAAAGTTTTGTGGTTTTGGCCTAACACTGATCCTCAGTACAAGGATATCTTAGAGAAGAAACGGCCTCCATTCGTCGAAGAGTTGGATGACCCATCATACACCTGTTCGATGGGAATAAGGGAACTTCAATATGGGTATAATTCTATTCTCTGTTCTTGCTATATCACTCTTAGCCAGCATTGCTACACACTCATGTATGTATATATACATAAATCTTTATGTGCACATATTTTCTAGTTCTTAATGCAAATATTTTTTTTGGCTTGTTTTTTCTCACATCTTTCTTTGTTCACACTCTCATTCTTACACCTTTTTGTCTACTAGTCTTGTTCACAACTATCATTCCACTGAAACTATTAAGGATGGTTAATCTATTTTTGTCCAGCATAAGAAGGGTGCATATTTTCTAAACTTTGTGTATGTATATTGGTAGATCAACCGTTTCGCTCTGATTTCTGAACTTATCTCAACTGATGGCTCAAACTTCATCAAGTTATTCAATTGAATCCTATCAGTGGCTTATCCATGAGAGACGATGGACTGTTGTAGGTGGGTGGCAGCCGTAGGTTTGCATGTTGTTCCTCATAAACATTTAATCGAAAACGTCCATGCTCAAATGTTGGAAGCTACCTTAGGGCCAAATTTTGGTGACTAGGATGCAATATTAAGTGAATTTAAAATGATTTGTGATGACACATTGGGTTTCCATCAAGTTTCATGGATAGAAGTTGATGTTGGGACCTGATTGAATTGTTTTATATAGTTTGAGCCTTCAATTGAGATGAAGTAACAGTTAGCAACCAGGTTGATATCTGGTTGATTATTTATGGAGCTCCTGTTTAATTAAACCCATTTCTTATTATATTTGGCGGTATTAATTATCATTTTCATAGATTTTGCTACAGACATGAGTCTCATTGCTAACCATCTAGCTTTCATGCCTAACCTATCTGTATTTAAAATAGGCATTACTAAATTAACATTTCAGGTATGAAGTCCTTATAGAAAACCTGATGGATCCAGCTCATGTTCCTTATGCACATCGTGGACTAATGAGAACAAGGAGACGTGTGGAACCTGGCAGATAAGTTACTCTTTTAGACTTCTCTTTTTTAAGCTTGAACAAGTTTTTTTCAGTATTGGCTCATATGGTCTTGTAGTAAATCGAGTGCATGGTACCATGTTTATGTTAACTTAGTGAACTAAACCATGCTTTGCTGTGATTTCTTTGATTACAATATATATTCTAGGTTGATTTATTTGGAAAGATCTCTAATAGATAAACGTATTTCACTGCTGAAGCTGATCGAGAGGGAGGTGGACCTATAGATATAGCAATAACAGAATCAAGTAAAAGCGGTTTCCTTGCAAATCTGGAATTTGGCTATTTTAAATTTGCAGCTCCATGCCTCTTTTATGGTGCCGGAACTATTAGCCAATCTGCTTCATCTAGGAATGTCCAAGAGGTATTCATATACATATAACCTGTTCAAACAGTATAACAATGTAGAAATTTCTGCTCTCTTTTTTTTCATCTTGGCAAAAGTTGTGCTGATTCAGAATATTTTAGCTCAACCCCAGCAGAGGCTCAAGAGGTCTCTTCTCATATTCATGTGTATCCCAGTCAGTCCTGGAAGGAGCCGACTGATTTTTGCACTTCAAAGGAATTTCGCAGTTTGGATTGACCTATTTTTTCGGCGGTGGATGCGTCATGTGGGACAAAACCTTATTTTGGATTCCGACCTTTATCTTCTCCATGTAGAGGTGCTATCCATAACCCTTGTGTTTTATCTCTTTGCCATTTTACCGTTTAGCTTTTTAGCTAGGAAAATCTGAAGATGCCTATCCTATATTCCTTTTCTGTTAAGTGTGATATCTTATTAAGCATTTTGCAGTTTTCTTTACATGAGCACTGAAACGCTTGGTTCATGTGTATAAACATATAATGAGGTTTCCAGGAGTGGATTCACTTGGTTCTTTGGGGCTATTTTCTTGTTAGTTGATGACGCTTATTTCGTTCTCCATCTAATTGTGCTTTCTGGTCATAATCTATGTCTTTCTGAAGATACCATCATAAACTTATTTTAATGTTTTTTTTTTATTAATGCCAACTCTTTTTGGTCCATTAATAGACCTCCTTTCAGTTTTACTAAATAAACACTTCTCTTCAGGAGCGCAAGATACCTCTTTTCAGTTTTACTAAATAAGCACTTCTCTTCAGGAGCGCAAGATTGTGAAAGCTGGCTTTTCCAATTGGTTTAAAGCTTGTTACGTGCCAACAAAGTCAGATGCCATGGTTATAGCCTTCAGAAACTGGTTAAGAAAATATTCGAACAATCAGGTTGCCTGGGAGAACATGTCTAGTGAGCAGCTTCCACCAACTCCCCCGAGAGAGCAGTTGATGGACAGGTACAATAATATTTGAAGCGGATGCCTTCATTCTCCAGTTGTGATGAATCATGTATTATATACTCTTTATTTAATAGATTATTGGAGATTATATATATATATATATTTAATAGATTATTGGAGATTATATATATATATATATATATATATATATATATATATATATATATATATATATATATATATATAGTCCGGCTACTATGCTATCGATTGCACCAAGTACTTGATGCTACCAAGTTTTTCGCAGTTTAATCTGTCACGCCCCGAGTTCGAAAAACAGCGTCTAAATTTTTTATTTTTTTTTTTTAAATTAGAGTTTAAAACCAGCCAGAGCGCGACAGACCGCCACATATATAGAAAATTCCCAATTCTCTTTGGAATTGAGCTTTTTCTATATATGCACGGCTAAGCCTTTACAGCAATACCAGAGTAGTCTAACTACGTACAACTAAACAATTAAAATATTACAACAACTTATTACAAATTGAATTACAAATTTAATAAACTGATAAACATGATAAACGGCTGTCCAGGGTCAAATCTATCGCGGCATCGCACCAACACGTCCCGACATCCCAACACCCGATCGACCTGAAAAATGGTCACCCAGGGGGTGTGAGATACATCGACAGTGTATCCCAGTGGGCACGACGAGCCGAGAAATAGCAAATCGTACCTACTGGCATACAATAACTAGCGGATAGTAAAAATCATTAGGCAAGGCAGTTATATATCATGGTGCTATAATAAAATCATAAATATAGTGCTGAGAACAACAGAGCACTGAACTATTATAATAAGAGCATGCTGATATATGTACCGAACAAGAACTGAGCAATCATTAGAGGATAATGATAAACAGGCAAACAATGCATCAATGTAGGATAACAAAATACCCAATCAAAGCCACCATATTGGTCTACAAGACCTCAGGGAAACTGCCCAACCTGGCACTAACCTGGCTGACATACCCCGGCTGGGGGTCACGGGTCTTTCAACGAACCACTTTACCGGTAAAGAACATACCCACGGGGAGCGACCCCGGCAATGTTCGTGAAGTACAGCGGTGCGGGCGATCATAATGCAAATGCTCAAGCTCACGGTCTAATGATCGGCAACAAGCCGGGAAAATCCCAACAGGGATGCAACAACAGAATGCCAACTGAATCTCATCATATGCAGAATATAATCAACAACTACTATGACAATGGATCAGGATATACTGCTAATCAATAAGGTATGCAAACTAGCTAATGACCAAACAGGCATGGCAAATGTCCAGGAATAAAATCATAATATCTGGAAGCAAGCTAAGGATCAATCGAGTATGGCAACATATAGGCTGATAACTGATAATGATCAATGAATCAAGCAGATATAGTAATATAAAAGTGATGCTGATAAATAAAAAGAGCAGGCTCAACAAGGAAATCTAGGCTATCACAAGAACAGGGGTCCGACCAATTACGATACCCCAGAGGGCCGAGATGATAAAGCCCGGACCGAAGATAAACCACCTGTCTGCAGGCGATCTGACAACTCCAACGGAATGCTCGAAGGCTAGAGCCAAACCGTGCCAACCTGAATCATAAACATTGCTAAACTCAACCTTTTATTCAAGTGTTGGTATAATTACCAAAATGCCCCTCCCGAAAATTCCATTTGAATTTCTGGGAGATACGGGCTTTGACCCTTTGCCGCTGGCTCAACCAGATTCTACTGGGACTCAACAGACGGCTAGGCGGAACCGCCGCAATTTCCCGAATTGCGCGATTGCCACCGGGGCATCGTTAAACCGACGATTTTTGCCGATTTACGGACCGATTACCAATTTCCGCTCAACGAGAGCCAACAGATCACTAGCAAAAAAGCTTAGAGATTATATACACACTGCCCGAGACAGTACATGAGGCTACAATTGCGTTTAGACCCCTAGGGTTTCCAGAAATCGCACTTTTATAGCAATTTGAGAGCCGTTTTCGCTCGTTCTCTTAATCGGGACATTATTTTTTTTTACGAACCGTCACCCCCAGTAGGTGACCCTCGACTCGCTGAACACCGTGCTCACCAATTTGTAGCAGCACGGAACCCGAGAAAAACTTCGGGCCATGACTTACTATACTAACATAGGCCTTAATGCATTTTTAATTTTTCTATGCGACCAAATCCATTTTAAAGGTGAGCATCAAGCTCAGGACATCACAGAGGCTCAAGAGCTTGCCTTGGTGCAGCCCAGTTGCTGTTGGATCCACAGATCCAAGTCCCCAAGCTCTTAATGGCTATGGCATGCTCCACACAAGAATCCACTCAACCAAATTTGGATCTGAAGTGAGTATCAGGGGATTGTGTGGAAACTTCATATTTTCTGGATGCCAAAATTTTGAGCTTAAGATCTTTGAGGCATTTCATCAAACACTTGGTGGGCACACTACCATAATATGCAATCCCAAGCTATAACTCTGCAACAAGGGAACCTGGGAGCTTCTTTCATGAAGGGAACTTTGCCTCAAGGTTGTAGAAACTTATTTATCAAGTTTGAGCCATCTTTGCACACGGGTTGACCACGGGCATGAGGAAGGAGATGAAGAAGATGAAGCTTAAGCTTCGAAAATGGTGATCCTTCTTCTATTCGTTCTGGGCCTCAACCACTTGCACCACAAGGTGCCTCACAACCCCACGAACGCACCCGAACCCATGCCCGGCGATAAGGACACGGCGGCGACGGCGGCGGCAAAGCTCGGTTTCGAGCTTTCCACCAAAAATGGTGGATTTCTGTCCTGACAGCATGGAGCCCATGCAAGGGCATGGCTAAGTTTCTCTCGATCCCAGAAAGCTTCCCGACCTTAACTTACGTGTCGGCGACGGCCGGAAAGGCGGCCACCGCGGTTTGAACCCATTCTCGGGTCATCCATGGCACCCCCGTATTTGGGCTGCATCGATGCCATGCAAAGGCATGGATGCGTTCAACTCACTCCCAGGAAGCTTCCCGGCCATGTTCCCGGCGGCAAGGAGCCTCGCCGGCGCCGGAGCAAAAAGCTCGGCCATGTGTAAAAAAATCCGAAAATTAGGGTTTGGGATTGCGGTGCGGTTTCTTGATCAAACTCCACCAAATTTGGTGGAGATGATCCTCCACTCCTACAGTTTCTTTCCATCATTTTACTTTTCAATTTGGTCGAGTGGTTGTGTCACTAGGCCGAGGCGGAGCAAAGATAGGTTTCCGGCGAGAATCTTCTCCCGCCGGCAACCGGGACCACCACAAGGGCTAGTACTCGACAGGGATCATCCTTACAACCTATAGAGGCTACTTCCTAAGGTATTGGGGCCTAAAAACCAAAGGTGGAAGAAACTCACCTTTGCCGGAGTTGGAGAAGAAAGGTAACGGCCGATTCTCCTCCCCCGCGTCGCGCAGCCACCCAGCAAGCTCGGGCTCGATCTCAGGACACAGGATAACACTCCAGAAGTCACTAGGAGCAAGTTGGAGCAACTTGAGTGCAACCTTTCTCTTCCTCTCTCACTCTCGGATTCTCTCGGTTTGGGATCAATGGAGATGGCTTCTTTGGCCTCCCCAGCACCCAGAGTTATTAGGTATAACTCCTGGGAGTTAGGAATATCAAGCAACCCGAAGTTGGCCCCTCGTGTAACCCCCCCCACGAAGCCGAGGAGTCACATGCATGAATGCATGAGGAATCTTACAAAATTTTCAATTTGGTCCCTCTATAGTCCACCACAGGCTCATAGGTCCCTACTGTAGCTTCATTGTGCTACAAAAATCCTATACAATAAGTCCTAAAACATTTAGTCCATAAAACATTTAAGTTTTTGCAAAAATACTTAGTTTTTCGACGCTTTTCACGTATTTCGAGACAAACGGGTCGTCAAATTGAAAATCGGACTTCGCCACGATGTCCGGCTCGTCGAGACCTATCAAATAGTGCCCTTGCTTGTTTGATTTGGTGCTCGAATAAAATCTTGGGCCATAATAAACAGTGCAGTTGATTGTACTGCACGCACTTCGATGCACCCGGGTCGCCAAACGCGAAATCCGTCAGTGCCATTGCGCTCAGAATGTCGAAAATAGCTAAAATTTACTACTCATGCCCCTATGCCTAGGTCATAGACAGCGAATTGGTCTTCGGCCGATCAAGAGGGGACCGAAATTCAGGTTACTATTCATTTTACTAATCCACTTAAGTTGTGGGGCCCAATTCTTCGTCGCTGATTTGCAGAAGATCCGACCGTCGGATCGAAAACATATGAATATCAATCTTTCATGTTTCGACGAGACGGTCGAAATGGTGATCTCAGATTTTCGAGATCAGGCTCCGATCAAAAGTCGGTATTTTCAGGTCACAATTGCACTACTAATTACCTATTTTTGCCAATTAAATATTTTCACATATTATCTAAAGTAAATATTAGGCTATTAAATTCAAGTTATTACATCACCCACAACTTCTAAGAAGTTTCGTCCCCGAAACTTAACAAAACACTACTTAAAAGTTCTTTGATATAACCCCAAAACATAGATTACCACAACTTTTTAATTGCCAATAACTTAGACACCAGACGGGCCTCCCGCCGACGCATCCTCCTATTGGGTCAAGGCAAAGACCTGACCATCTGAGACTTGGCGCGACCTCTCAGGTTGACTAGGAGGTGGGGGGCGACCAGATGCAGCCACACTCTGAGTAGAAGCAGATGGCCTGGCAGCAATGGCCGGTACAGATAACACTGATGGTACCGGGGCAGATCTCTGTGGGCAGTTGGAAGAGACATGCCCAACCTGGCCACACTGGTAGCATCTTCCATGGCGTAGATCGCAGACATAGGGTCGATGATCAGCCCCACAGAAGATACAATGGCTCATCCTTTGCTGCTGATTGCTTCCTCGAGAACTCGCCGCCTGGCTTTGGCCTCTCGGATGCCTAGGAGGTTTCCAGTTAGACCCAGACGATCCCTCCCCATTTCCTGGGAAAGATCGCTTCTTTCCTTTCCCCTTATCCATAGCTGCCCGTTCCGCACGGGAGATCACCACGTCTGCCTCAATTGAGAGGCAACGCTCAATGCAGTCGTCATAGTCGACAATTCGGTGAGAGGACAGCTGTCGACGAATCTCGGGCCGCAATCCTTGGGAGAACAGCCTAACTTTACGCCGCTCATCTTGCACTGCTCGAGGCACCAGATCGGCGATTTTAGAGAATTCCTCTTCATACTCTCGCAGTGTGCGGTCTCCCTGGCGGATAGTCTCCAGATCACGCTCTAGTGCTTCCCTCGTTGTTTCTTTAAGGTAGCGATGGTACAACGCCGCCTTAAACTGGCTCCAAGTGGGTTTGGGCATACCCTCAGTAAAATGATCATGTTGGTAGTGGATACACCGCATACTTGCACTTATACCGAGACAATGCACCCCCAAGGTAACTTTGTCTTGCTCTTCCGTATCTAGGTCTCGGAATAGTTTCTCCATGTGATTTAACCATTGTTCGACCGCCCAATGGTCTGTCTCCCGTCCAGTGAACGCCTGGGGCTTGAACTTATTGAATTCCAACAGCACCCCCTTAATTCTCATTCTTTCTGCCTTGTACGCCGCCCTGGGAAAAATATGTATTAAGATCATAATCAGAAATAGACATATCTTCTAAGCATTAAAATCCAAATGTCATAAGTTTGTTAGTAATCAAACAACTTGTTAGTAATAATACATGCCCAAATAGTTAGTCGAATAGTTAGTCGAGGCATGCATTCAAAACACAATACAGAACCAAAAGTTGTTTTTGATACTTACCTTCAAAGTTTCAAAGTTCAAAGTTACCTTCAAAGTTCTCACACCATTGTAACCATTGTTCAAATTGTTCTTATATCTCTCCCCCTTTTTGTCACTAAAGTAGCCAAAATTACAAAAATTAAAGGGAGTGTTAAAAGTTCAAAGAACAAAGGTAAGAACTAAAACTTAAAACCTGCAAAAGAAAAATGATTAGAAGGATAAAGATTACTCAGATTCATCCGAACTAATGCATCCGAGTTTTTGGAAAATTTTCTTTATTCGCTTGTTCATGGACGACTGCTTCTTTTTGACTTCTTTTATTTCTTCCTTCATTTCAATAAATTCAGTTGACATTCGTTCCTGTTCAGAGGAAAGTCGTTGTTGCTCTTTATAAATAGAGGTAACTGAAGCATCATCCTCTGAAGTTGAAGCTGCTGGAGGCGGAGCTGAAGCTGTTGCTTGTGGTGCTGAAGCTGTGGCTGCTGGTTGTGCTCTTCGTCGGCGAGGAGGTGATGGAGGCTCATCTTGTTTAGTGGAGAGAGACTTCACAATAGTCGTGTCATTGATCGTTCCTAAACTGTGCATGTAGGAGCTCGCACTTGTGTCGACCTTAAATTTGCGAAGGATACGCATAATGATCATAGGATAGGGAAGTCTCTCTGTAGGGTGAGCATGTTCCACATACCGTGCCATTCTCGACCAGATGAGATAAGGAATGTTTAAATTCGATCCCATAGCCGCTGTGGGGTTTCCAAGAAGATAAAGAAATAACATCCTATCCCATCGAAGAACTTTTGTTTGCATGTTAGGAAGAATATTGTAGCAAACAATAAAGTTCAAGTAGCGATACTCCGGTCGAAGTTCTTTAGAAAAGACTGAATTTCCCGTTGACTAGTATCGGGAAGACAAATTCCATCCACGACCACTCTCCAGGAGGTGGTGGAGAAGATTTGACTTTTTAGGTAATGTCTTCCTTCAACGCTGGCCTTCATCCCTAACACCTCTCCAATCAGTTGAGGTGTGACTTTAATCTTAATATTTCTAACCATTGTTAGAAATTCTCGATGTCCATCCTCCTGATCAAGTAAGCTTGAAGCATTCTGATAAAACATTCTCGACGAATGGAGACAATACCCAGTGGACTCAGGGAAATGGCAAATGGGGGCAAGACCCGCATGGTCAAACAGAGTCCCAAAGAGTGCAGACCGCTCCTTCAGAGCCTTGACATTTACATGTCTTTCGCCAATGCACTCTCTATTCTCAAAGTCTTTGATTCTCGCAGAACTGATAAAGTCTTGTGGAGGAGGCTGGCTAGCTAGTGGCTCCTCAATTGATATACCTCGAGCACTCCCTCTCTTTCTGGCAACACTTTTCCTTTTTGTCTTAATCGGGCTTGTTTCCATAGGGGCTTTCCCTTTTTCAGCGGCGGTAGGCGGAGTCTTCGCCTTTGAAGTTTCTGCAGGGGCTTTCCCCTTCGAAGCAGTGGGAGCAGTTGCTTCAACCAGAAGCTCATCCCAGTCTATAGATTCAATTTCCGATTCTGTCTCGGAATCATCTCTAGTTTTCTTGCTTTTCCTAGCTCTCTTAGGCTTGTCAGCTGAGTTTGCATAGACCATAGCAACCAACAGAACTATTATCAGTGAGAACACCATTGTCGCTATTCAACTTTAAGAACCTGCGAGCAAGACTCACGAACACGAGAAAAATTGTTTATTTTCAAAAATTGGAAAAATTGTACCCAAGCAATCATTATCATGTAGAGAGACTAGGAATCAAATTAGTTTTGCAAAAAGAATTTTAAAAATAGATCAATCACATGATTTTCAAAAATTCCTATTATATGCCCTAAAACCGAATTTTCAGAAATCGAAGCCTAAAAATCCGTTAATCAAGAGAATACCTAGCATATAATCAAAACTAATCTACCCAGAGTTCTTATTTCAAAAGAAATTTGACCAAAAACCAATCTCAAACGAAAAAGTTACAAGATTTCCATCACGTTTTGAGCAAAATAGTGAAAAACTGTGAAAAACCGAGTTTTTGATCAAGAAAACTCACTTGGAATCGAAGAACCTTAGTTGAAAAGGCTCCAAATCTGTTGATTTCTAGAGAGAGAAGCTCTGGAGACTTAAGAACAAAAGATTGTAGTAAAAAGAAATCAAAACCCTTTTGTTCTATATAAAACCCTAGCCGCGGTCCGGATCGGATCGTGAATCCAGTCCGGATCGGCTACCTGCAGGAAATTCCTGCGTTCGGGATCCGGAACGGATGATCCGGTCCGGATCGGCTCCAAACTTTTTCTTCAGAAAAATTCAGAAAAATTCCAGAAAATTCAGAAAAAGATTGTAAGCACTTTTGCATGTCAACTTTAAATGAAAATCATCATTTCATAATAAAAGAAATAGATTATGCAAAATCTATCAATAATATCCAACTAATGAAACGAAAATTTATAACAATTAAATCCCTTAAAGTTGAACAAGTTCAATTACATCTATCATGATCTTATGAGTAATGGCTTTATCAAATCATCAATTTGGTAAAGAAAATGAAATACCAAGATCAATAGATGTTTGAAATCCCAGATAAATTAGATAATATATCTAGTCAAATTATTGTAAGGAGTGGCTCTTTGAGCATCTTTTAATAAAATCCCCACCTTATACCAACCTTGGAATTCGACAGAGTCAAGTATTCCAAAAAAATATTTTATCTAATCAACTTGAAAAACCATGCTTGGTATACATGTGGTAGCTGCACACAGTACTCGGACGACCGAGGTGGTAGCTCTTTTCTCCATGTGGTGGTAGTTTTCACACTCCTCATTGGGATGTAACTCTTTCCACATCTTTTGAGCATAATAATTTGCATTAACTCCCCCTCAATTGGCTATCAATTATTTAATATATAAGGTATTCAACCCAAAAATTGATCTCGATTTCATACTCGGCTCAATTGTCAAATAAGATAAAAACTATACCAAGATATCATTTGAGAGAGAAATTGACTTTGATCAAAACAAAGATGACTTAATTGACATAAATGATCATAGCATCAAATGAATTATTATGATATCCAAAGCATAATAAATTTCAAGCTATATAAAAGGATGCAATTAAAGTCAATAGTACTAATGCTCAATTAATGTTCTATGTACAAACATAGATAATGAACAAAAACACAAAACAAAACCTAACCTAAGCAATGATTTCAAAAAGGAATTATTTCAAGGAAGGCATTCCAATTGCCTTACGCAAATGAATAAAACGTTTTTGATCCAAAGGTTTTGTTAAGATGTCAGCTAATTGATCTTCAGTTGAAATGTAAGAAATTTGAAGAATATTCGATTCAACTAGCTCTCTTAGAAAATGATATCTAAGTTCAATGTGTTTTGTTCTTGAGTGCAACACAGGATTTTTGAAAATATTTATAGCACTTGTGTTGTCACAAAGAATTGTTACCGAAGTTGCTGAAATCCGGAAGTCGCTCAACACACTTTTCATCCAAATGAGTTGGGTTGAACAACTACCTGCTGAAATATATTCTGCTTCGGCAGTTGAGAGTGCTATGCAGTTTTGCTTTTTACTATGCCATGCAACAAGGCAATGGCCAAGATAAAAACATGCACCACTCGTACTCTTCCGATCATCCACTGATCCTGCCCAATCGGCATCTGAATATCCTATAATGTCAAGCGTTGTTCCCATAGGATACCAAATTCCGAAATTCAGTGTTCCTTTGACGTACCGGATGATCCTTTTCACCGCTTTCAGGTGAACCTCCTTTGGTGCTGACTGATATCTCGCGCAAATCCCAACACTAAAGGATATATCCGGGCGACTAGCCGTGAGATAGAGTAGACTTCCAATCATGCTGCGATAAAGCTTCTCGTCTACACTTTCACTAAGAGATTCACTTCCTAATCCCTTATTGCTAGTTCCCATAGGAGTCGGAAAATCTTTAGAGTTTTCTAAATCGAATTTCTTCACCAACTCCCTTGCATACTTGGATTGACACAAATGGATGCCTTCATCATTTTGTTTCACTTGCAATCCAAGAAAGTATGTCAGTTCGCCCATCATAGACATCTCAAATTCGCTTTCTATGGTTTTCGCGAATTTAGAAGCATCATTGTCTCTTGTTGCCCCAAATACAATGTCATCGACATAGATTTGTGCCACAATGAAGTTATCCTGATAATGCTTCACAAAGAGAGTCCGGTCTGCTCCCCCTCGAGTGTAGCCCTTTTCCAATAGGTGCTTTGTTAGCCTTTCGTACCATGCTCGCGGTGCTTATTTTAAACCGTAAAGAGCCTTTTTCAAACGAAAAACATGGTTAGGTTGTTTATAGTCTACAAAACCTTTCGGTTGAGCCACATAAACTTTCTCGTTTAAAAACCCATTTAAAAACGTGCTCTTAACGTCCATTTGAAAGAGTTTGATTTTAAAATGACAAGCAATTGCGAACAAAATTCTAATCGACTCGAGTCGAGCTACCGGGGCGAATGTCTCATCAAAGTCTATACCTTCAATTTGTGAGTAGCCCTGAGCAACTAGGCGTGCTTTATTCCTGATGATGGTACCATCCTCGTTTTTCTTGTTCTTGAAAATCTATTTAGTACCAATCACGTTGTGTTGCTTCGGTGGCTTCGTTAATTCCCAGACTTTGTTTCGTTCGAACTGATGGAGCTCTTCCTGCATTGCTTCAATCCAGTAGTCATCCTGAAGAGCTTCATCGACGTTCTTTGGTTCTACCATGGAGACGTAACATGCGACTCCACAAACCAACTGTCTCCGAGTCCTGACTCCTTCTAGTGGGTCTCCAATGATGTTTGATTCCGGATGATCTTTGGAGATGCGTAGCGTTTGAGGTAACGGAGTACTCGGAGGTACATGTGATGATTCCTGCATTTCAGATAAACTAGAAGAACCATTAGATGCATCAACTTTATCGAAAGAGTTATTACGAGAAGATGCATTTACAGGAGTATCATCATCTAGAGACATATCAGGGGTAGATTTATCAGATGCAAAATGGAAAGCTTCATCTACTTTAACATTAATAGATTCTACCATCGTTTTAGATTCCAAGTTAAATACCCGATATGCTCTACTGTTTGTAGAATAACCCATGAAAATCCCTTCGTCACTTCGAGAGTCGAATTTACCAAGATTTTCGCGATCACGCAAAATAAAACAATGACTCCCAAAGATACGAAAATATTTGATATTTTGTTTTCTACAAAACCACAGCTCATATGGTGTATTTAAAGTTCCCGGGCGCAAATACACTAGATTAATTACATAGACAGCGGTGTTCACGGCTTCCGCCCAAAAATATAACGGGAGATTCCGGCTATGAAGCATCACACGCGCCATCTCTTGAACAACCCTGTTTTTGCGCTCAACAACACCATTCTGCTGAGGTGTATAGGGTGCTGAGAATTCATGTTTTATGCCATTAGAAGTGCAAAAATCTATGAATTTAGAATTAATGAATTCTCCACCTCTATCACTTCGAACACGAACGATCTTTTCATTTCTTTTAATCATAATACGATGACAAACCTCATGAAAAGAATCGAAAGTATCCGCTTTCTCTTTTAAAAATGTTACCCATGAATATCTAGAGAAATCATCAACCAAGAGAAAAATATACCATTTGCCTCCCAAAGATGGTTGACGAATTGGCCCCATTAAGTCCATGTGCAGTAATTCTAAGGGCCGGTTGGTACCAACGTGGTTCAAGTTCTTGTGTGCAGCCCTTGATTGCTTTCCCTTTTGACAACCTCCACACACAATGTTATCTTTAAATGAAAGTTTAGGTACCCCCTTAACCACGTCTTTATTAGAAATCCTTGCTAGTTCTTTAAAATTTATATGACCTAGTCTTTCATGCCAAAGAGTTTCATTATCTAAAGAAACTAGGTTACATTTTTCAGAAATTTTGTTTGAAACAACATAGCAATTATTTTCTGATCTAACCCCTTTCAAAAAGAATACATGGTCCTTATCAGTTACAATACATTCCACAGAAGAAAAATTAACTGAGAAACCATTGTCACAAAGTTGACTTATACTAATGAGGTTAGTCTTAAGGCCTTCAACAAATAAGACATTGTTCAAAACTGGGCCTTCTGGAATAGCGATTGTTCTTTTTCCAACAATTTTAGAAGAACGACCGTCTCCGAAAACAACATGTCCTCCGGAGATTTTCTCTAAAGTTTGAAAACAGTTTTTGTCACCGGTCATGTGACGGGAACATCCACTATCCAGATACCAAGACGAGTTGTCATAAGCATGCAAAGAAGTATGAACAACAAGACAAGGGAAGATTTCACCTTTGCGCACCCAAACCTTTTTGGACTGCGTCGGCAATGTTCTTGAAGTTATTCTCCTTGGTGAAAGCGTCTTGTTTGATTCATTGCTTGACATCGTCTTGTGAGGTGAACTACCAAGGCTCTTTTCCTTTGAAAAATTTTCTTTTGATTTCCGGGGAATCACCTTTTTGGTAGTTATTGCAAGAGGTGCTTGATTTGATCGTTTTGGTCCCATCTTGCAATTTCTTCGAATGTGCCCTGCAAAACCACAACGAAAACATACCTTTGAACTTGACGATCCCGAAGAGGGTGAAGTAAGGTGGTTGTCGTTGTATACAGTGATTTCCGTCGTCGGAGGAGGAGTTACCGACTGGGGCACAAAAACTGTCCCAACCGAACTAGAATTGTCTTCAGTTCGATTGTATCCGAGGCCGAATCGGTTTGTTTGACCAAGACCAAGCATCTTATCCAACTTACTCCTTCCAGAAGAAAATTGCTTTAAATCATCCTTGAGTTGGAAAATGGTCTTCGTCATTTCCATTTTTTCCTGTCGAGCCTCGGAGTAGAGCTTCAAGAAGTAATTTGCTTTATCAACCATTTTTACATGTTCCTTCTCGAAATGCTCATTTTTCTCTTGAAGTGAAGCATTTGCTTTGATCAGGTTATCCCTTTCCACTTCAAGACCGGTTGCGAGAGAAGTTGCCCTTTTAACTTCTTCTTCGAGATCCTGCAATCTCCCTCTCAACCCCCCTCTCAACCCCCCTCTCAACCCCTTGTTTTGCTTAGCCAGTTTCTTTGAATCCCTCAAAAGTTTATGGTAGGCTAAAACAAAATCTTCACCTTCGGAATTATCCGATTCATCGTCCGTTGCAGTTTTTTCAACTTGGGAGGAGTTGGATAATGACTCAGATGTGCTTGCCATAAAGCATATGAACGGTGAAGATGTGGACGCGTGGAATGCCGTTGCGTTGTTTTCTTCATCACTTGAAGATGACTCATTTGACGTTGAGGTGTCATCCCAAGTGACGGCTTGCATCGCTTTCTTCTTTGCCGGATTCTTATTGGGACACTCCGTTGAAATATGGCCGTATCCTCGGCACTTGAAGCATTGGACTTGTCCCTCCGAACTTTTCTTATCCTTTGAAAAACTCTCTTGCTTTCTTGACTTGTGGCTTGAAAAACCTTTGCCTTTCTTTAACTTTACGAAGGATGAAGTTTTGCTTGAATTACCCCTTCGAAAGTTTCGGCGAAATTTTCTGGTCAAGAGAGCAAGCTGCTTCTCGAAATCCTCCATTGATAGGTTCTCGTCATCGTCTGAGGAGGATGAATCCGCGTCTTCTTCTTTTGTTGTTTTCAACGCAAAACCTGAAGACTTAGAAGAGGATGCCTTTCCCGAAGAATAGTTAGTAGGAAATGTCATTTCATAAGTTTGTAATGAACCAACTAATTCTTCTACACGGATTTCGCCCGGGTGTTTAATTGTTTCAATGGCCGTAACCTTGGAACGAAATCTTTCAGGAAGAGTTCTTAAAATCTTTCTTACAATTTTAAATTCTGGAATTCTCTCCCAAGTTAGCACATGAATTCACGATGTCTTGCAATCGTGTATAATAATCTGTGAACAATTCATTTTCTGCCATGAAAATGGAGTCAAACTTGCTCGTAAGCATTTGCAGTTTTTGAATCTTCACAAGGTTAGTTCCCTCATGTGTAACTTGAAGAACATCCCAGATTTCTTTCGCAGTCTCACATGCCGAGACGCGAGAGAACTCAGTTTGTGACAAGGCATTAAATAAAGCGTTAATTCCTTTGCCATTGTAAGAAGATGAATCAATCTCTTCCTTGGTCCATTTCGACCTAGGCTTGATGGTGCGAACATCAGCAATAATTTCAGTTGGATTTGACCATCCTAACTCGATAGATTGCCACACCCGTTCGTCAATGGAAATTAAAAAGGCTTTCATCCGTACTTTCCAGTAGGTATAATTTGTTCCATCGAAGAACGGGGGTCTGTTGATGTTTCCACCTTCAACCATTGTTTACAACCCTATTCCCGCTCTGATACCAATTGTTGGGTTATGTTAAAATATGGATCTAAATAGGGGAAAAACCACCTAGAGGGGGGGGTGAATAGGTGTAAACAATAAACACTCAAAAATCGTTGCGCAATAAAACCCAATGCGGAAATGAAAATATAACACGCAAGATTTTTACGTGGAAAACTCCAAAACCGGAGTAAAAATCACAGGACCGATAACACGGCGAAATCCACTAGAATTAACACACGTACAAAGGTGATATACCGTACTCACAGACGACTCGACCTTTTTCCATACGCTCCTAGTAGATCTTCTCCGCTCGCTCCGCAACGCTCCTCGAATCCACGATTAGCATCCAACGCCGAATCCACGGCGTCCAACGTCGAATCCACGACGTCCAACCGAATCCACGGTCTTCACCCAGTAGCACGTCTCGAATCCACGAACGTATCTCGCTCCGAATCCACGAGAGCGGTAGCACCTTGAATCCACAAGGCCACGCGAGTCCACGCGCCGATTTTGGGAAAATCGTTGTTTTTGGGTGGTGATGATCCGCCGAATACTTAGATCAAAGATAGATCGGAAATACCATCTAAGTATTCATTAATTTGATTCTACTCAAAATCTGAGTATGAAAACCTAGAATCAAATTAATCAATATAGATGAAGAAACATAGAATTAAATTTAGTTATTTCCTTTCTTCTCTATATGTGGATTTCTCCTTTTGACCGTATTTTTGGATTGCCCTAAAAAATGAATCGTAGGGTTTATTTATAGGTTAGAAACCGTTGGAAGAGGATAAGAATAAAAAACTGACCTAATCTGGAATTTTTCAGGACGACGGTCCGGACTGTAAAATCGGCGGTCCGGACTTTCGTGGCTAAACAGACAATTTCCAGAAAAACATACGTTCGGGGTCCGGACTGAAGTACCCGGTCCGGACTGTTCATACATTTCAGCAAAACCCATGTTCGGGGTCCGGATCAGAATTGGCTTTGTTCCGGACTGGATTTGCGCATGAACAAACAACGTTCGGGGTCCGGACTGTGGTCACTGATCCGGATCCTGAATATGTCCCATGTCCAGTTTTTGATTTTTATGCAATTAAAAATCCATCCAAGTGTTTCTACACTATAAGAAGTATTCGGATCATCAAAATTAATTAGTTAAACGTACCTGATCCTTTTGAATTCTTCTTTCTTGAGATTGAGGTATATGATCCAAACTTCTTTATCTTCAATCTTCAAGACTTAACACTTTCACGAAATACGCCAAAACAAATTCCTTAACATTAACATGTGTTCAAGGTGACTTAGACACACTTTGCTAATTTAGCGAAAGTCGGTGCACCACACTTTTAAAAGCACCAAGCACTTGGTGCTTGTAAGTTTTTCACCGTTAAATCTATCCCTTTAATCAATTCCACCCATTAGATCATACTATCCCATCGAACACCCACTAAACTTTAGGGGACCACTATCATCCTAACCGCACATCCCTTCATCCAAAGGCCGAAAGCTCACAAGCACCAATGACTTGGTGCTTGTAAAAGCATAGGAGCTTAATTATATATATATCTATAGAGTCCGGCTACTATGCTATCGATAGCACCAAGTACTTGGTGCTACCAAGTTTTCCGCCTTTAGATCTATCCCTTTGATCATTTCCACCCCTTAGATCATGCTATTTTCCTAATCACCCACTAAACCCTATGGGGCCACTATCATCCTAACCGCACATCCCTTCATCCAAGGGCCAAAAATTTAATAGCACCAATGAGTTGGTGCTATTAATAGTATAGTAGCCAAGTTCTATATATATATATATATATAGAGTCCGGCTACTATACTTGTACAAGCACCAAGCAATTGGTGCTTGTAAGTTTTCTACCGTTAGATCTACCTCTTTGATTAATTTCATCCCTTAGATTATTCTATTCCGCCAACCACTCACTTAACCCAAGGGGCTCACTATTATCCTGACCACACATCTTTTCATCCAAGGGCTAAAAACTTATAAGCACCAATGACTTCGTACTTTTAAAAGCATAGGAGCTCAATTCTCTCTCTCTCTATATATTTGAATTAGACTATAATACTATCAATTGTACCAAGCATTTTGTGCTGCTCTTGGATAAAGGGATGTGCAGTTAGGATGATAGTGGTCCTTTAGGGTTTAGTGGGTGGTTGGTAGAATAATATGATCTAAAGGGTGAAAATGATCAAAGGGATAGATGTAACGGCAGAAAACTTGATAGTATCATGTGCTTTGTTGATAGTATAGTAGCCGAACTATATATATATATATATATATATATATATATATATATATATATATATATATATATATATATATATAATCTGGCTACTATACAATCGGTAGCACGGAGGCCTCCGTGCTACCAAGTTGTTTTCAATGATGTGGCTTTCGAATTGATGATCGGTTTCGTTAGACTTGATCTACACTATTGAAAATATCTACAAACCAAATTTCATATTTTTTTTGATATCATTTACCAAGTAATCAAAGGGTTTTAAAAATTACAGTTTTGATGGCCGATGTGGTATGTTTGTAAGTTCAACGGTGTAGAATAATCCAAATAACGTGAAACCAAGGTTCGAAGTGCCGTGGCACGGGGGCGTGCCGCTCGCCGCCTGGCACGGTACGGTACCGGCACACTTGCGTGCCGACACGTGGGACGCTTGCGTGCCGATGGATACGCATGACCTCCCAGTGGCACGCTCTGACACGTTTTTTTTTTAATTTTTTTTGTTCCCAATAAGCTTTTATAATATTGTTTTGAAATGTTTAGTCAAAAAATTATGAATATTGGCTATATATAGCTTACTATACTCACCAATTAACATATTGATATTTTTTTTAAAATATAAAGTACAATGGAGTTATTTTTCAAAATAACCTTCTAAAATTTTATAATTTGCGAAATAATCTTATCAAAATTTTATTTGTAAAACTAACCCTATTTTTGCTATATCAGCTTGCCATATCAGCGCCACATACAGAAGGCTCACCGCCTTCTAAAGACGGTGGACCGGCTTTAGCTATAATTTTCATGATTAAGATAATTTCAAACAAAATTATAGAGAGATACGTAAATAAAATGGGAATGTGGGTACGAGTCAGATTTTTAAGAGATTTAGGTTGTTATTGTAGAAAGATAAGATAAAATGAGAATGTGGGTACCGATTAAATTTTTAAAATATTTAGATTGTTATTATTTATTAACTAATATAAGAAGGAAAAGAAATAAAAAATATTTTTAATCATAAAATCTAAATCTTTAAAAGATTTAGATTGCTATTAGTTAGTAAATAATAACAACTTAAATTTTTTAAAAATCTGATTTATAACCAGATTCTCATTTTATCTTTATCTCTTTACTTTTTTATATTAGTTAGTAAATAATAACAACTTAAATCTTTTAAAAATCTGATTTATAACCACATTCTCATTTTATCTTTATCTCTTTATTTTTTATATTAGTTAGTAAATAATAATAATCTAAATCTCTTAAAGATACTCACATTTATTAACAACCTAAATTAGTTAGTGAACAAAATAACCTAAATCTCTTAAAGATTAAAACAAAAAATATGTATCGTACAATATGTGATTTTTTTTAAAAATTAATAATAAAAAATACTCTACGCATGTGATTAAAAAAAAAAGAAAAAAAAGAAAAAAAAAAGAAAAAAAAAGGGTATCGCCATGTCTCGAGCGATACCCAAGGGTATCGCTCGAGACGGAGGGGGGTGCGATACCCCCCCTGTACCGTGCCCCCATTTGAGGGGCACGGTACGTGCCGCCCGTGCCGCAGCGGCACGGGCGGCACTTTAAACCTTGCGTGAAACATTAATAGAAAGTTCTACTTAACATAAAGAGAAAGATCAAAACTTTCGATTTAAAATTTAAGTATTTTATTACTATTATATTTTTATTTTCAGCCGTTCATTTTTAGACTACTCATTTGATATGTAAATGATGTCGAAAAATAATGAAATTTGGTTTCTAGATATTTCCAATAGTATAGATAAAAGTCTAACGGAATCGATCGTCGATTCGAAAGACGCATCACTGAAAACAACTTGGTAGCACAGAGGTCTCCGTGCTACCGATAGTATAGTAGCCTAGCTCTCTCTCTCTCTCTCTCTCTCTCTCTATATATATATATATATATATATATATATATATATATATATATATATATAGTGCAGCTGATATGCTTTTATCAGTACGAAACCCTTTATGCTTATACCTCAATGATTATAAGTCATTTTTTATGTTAGGATTTCCGAATCGACGATCTGCTCTGTTAGACTTGATTTAGAGTATTTGAAGTACCTAGAAAATAAATTTTACGATTTTTCGATATCATTTGCTTAGTGATCGAAAGAGTTCAAAATCAACGGCTGAAAATAAAAATGTCACAAAATGTGATGATATGATACTAAAATTTTAGATCAAAGATTTTGATCTTGTTTTATATAGTATGAAGAATTTGCTATAAAAAATTCACGTGATTTGAATATTTTTACATCGTTAAACTTGCAAATCAGGGCTTAAACGGGGGAGAAATGTAACACCCCCAGGCTATGTGAGACTCGTCTCGCTAGCTCTCTCTCTCTCTCTCTCTCTCTCTCTCTCTCTCTCTCTCTCTATATATATATATATATATATATATATATATATATATATATATATATATATATATATATATATATATATATATATATAACTAGGCTCCTATATTGTCTATAGTATCGGAGCTTCGGTACTATGGTCTCTGTGGACTTTTTTTCATTTGAACCCTTTAAAACTTTATAATTAGCCAAATAACCTTATAAAAAATTTATTTGACAAAATAATCCTATTTTGTCCAACTCATTAAAAGACGGTCAATCATTTACCCTTTTTAATAAAATTGAGAAGACGGTGAATGATTCACTATCTTTTCTTATATATTAAAGACGGTAAATGATTCATTGTCTCTCTCTTAAAGAGAAATACAATGAATGATTTACCGCTTCTTTCTATTTCTCATATATAATTTTAACAATCATGTACAAATTTTAACAAATCACATATTACCCTAACGATCTAAATATCTTAACAACCTATCTATATCATTTTAACCATCAAATAAAATTTTTAATAATTTCCATACAATCTTAACAATCTCACAAAAATCTTTAGTACTTGTAAAAAAACGATAACAATGTGAAACCGCGTTTCTAGAGTTAGGTGGCCAAATAAAATTTTAAAAGGGTTATTTGACAAATTATAAATTTTTATAATGTCACTGTGAAAAAATGTCCGTCTTATTTTTGATCTTAGGGTGTTCAAATCAATGGTCCACACCGTTAAATATGATTTAGGGTATATAAAGTTGTTAGGAGTAAAATTTTAATTTTTTTCGACATCGTTTACTTAGTAAGTAAATTATATCAAAATGAACGGTAGAAATTGAACAATCTTTAAAATTTGAGGATAAGACTTTTGAATTCAAGATCAAGAATACTGACCTTGATCTAGATAGTTTAAAATATTTTCTATCAAAATTTGAATAAATTTAGATTCTTTTACGCTATTAAACTACAAACTTGCCATAGTAGCCATTGAAAATTAACAATTTTGAAATAATTTGATCATAAAATAAATTATGTCAAAAAAATATGAAATTTTATTTCTAAAAAATTCAAATACCTTAGATCAGTTTTAACGGCATGGATCGTTAAATTTAAATACCAATATTGAGAACGAGACAATAGTATCGGAGCTCCGGTACTATAGATAGTATAGTAGTCTCGTTCTATATATATATATATATATATACATGGAGTTTGGCTACTATACTATCGGTAGTACGGAGGCTTCCATGCTACCAAGTTAATTTCAATGATGCGGTTTCCAAATCAACAATCGGTTCCATTAGACTTGATCTACACTATTGAAAATATTTGCAAACCAAACTTAATATTTTTTCGACATTATTTGTCTAGTGATCAAAAGATATAAAAATTAATTATTGTAATGGCCGATGAGATGTGTCTGTGAGTTTAACCGTGTAGAATAATTCAAATTTGATGAAATTTTGATACAATTTTCTTTACTATTTAGAGCAAGATCAGTACCTCTGGTATGAAATTGAAATTTTATATCATTATTTTTTATGAGATTGTTTTTTTCAGTCGTTCATTTTTAGACTACTCATATGATATATAAATGATGTCGAAAAATTATAAAAGTTGCCTTCTAGATATTTTCTATAGCATAGATCAAGTCTAACGGTACTAATCGTTGATTCGGAAGCCACATCATTGAAAACAACTTGGTAGCATGGAGGCTTCCGTACTACCGATACCATAGTAGCTGGACTCTATAGAACTAGGCTACTATATATATATATATATATATATATATATATATATATATATATATATATATATATATAGCTAGGCTCCTATACTATCTATAGTACCAGAGCTCTGGTACTATAGTCTCGTTTTCGATTTTAGGGTGTTCAAATCAATGATCCACACCCCTAAATATGATTTAGGGTTTACAAAGTTCTTAGGAATGCACTCCTATACTATCTATAGTACCGGAGTTCCGATACTGCAGTCTCGTTTTCGATCTTAGGATGTTCAAATTAATGATCCACACTGTCAAAACTGATCTAAGGTATTTAAAGTTTTTAGAACTTTTTTTTTATATTTTTTCGGCATAGTTTACTTTATGATCAAACCATTTCAAAATTGTTAATTTTCAATGACTACTATGGCGAGTTTGTAATTTAACGATGTAGAAGAATCTAAATTTATTCAAATTTTGATAGAAAATACTTTAAACTATTTAAATCAAGATTAGTATCCTTGATCTTGAATTCAAAAGTTCTATAATTAAATTTTAAAGATTGTTCAATTGTCACCACTCCTATAGCTCCTATACTATAGTACCGGAGCTTCTATACTATAATCCCGTTTTCGATCTTAGGGTGTTCAAATCAATGATCCACACCGTTAAAACTGATCTAAGGTATTTAAAGTTTTTAGAATTATTTTTTATATATTTTTTCACCATAGTTTACTTTATGATCAAACCATTTCAAAATTGTTAATTTTCAATAGCTAATATGGTGAGTTTGTAGTTTAACGGTGTAGAAGAATCTAAATTTATTCAAATTTGATAGAAAATATTTTAAACTATTTAAATCAAGATCGACATTCTTGATCTTGAATTCAAAAGTTCTATCATCAAAATTTAAAGATTGTTCAATTTTCATCGTTTATTTTGACATGATTTACTTACTAAGTAAACGTTGTAGAAAAAAATTAAAATTTTATTTCTAAGAACTTTTTTCCTAAGAACTCTAGATCATATTTAACGGTGTGAATCGTTGATTTGAACACCCTAAGATTGAAAACGAGATATAGTACCGAGCTAAGGTACTATAGATTGTATAGGAGCCTAACTCTCTCTCTCTCTCTCTCTTTCTCTCTCTCTCTCTCTCTCTCTATATATATATATATATATATATATATATATATATATATATATATATATATATATATAACTAGGCTACTGTACTATTAAAAACACTAAGTCATTGGTGCTTTTAAGTTTTCGGCCTTGGATGAAGGAATATGCGGTTGGAATGATAGTGGGCCCTTATGGTTTAGTAGGTGGTTGGTGGAATAGTATGATCAAAGAGGTGGAAATGGTTGAAGGGGTAAATCTAACGGCGGAAACTTGGTAGCACAAAATGCTTGGTGCTATTAATAGCGTAGTAACCAAATTATATATATATATAGAGAGAGAGAGAGAGTAGAGCTTATATACTTTCAAAAGTATAAGTTCATCTATGCTTGTGAATTTTTTACCATAGAATTTGTATTGAGATTTGTGCAATTGTACTTTCTCTCTCTCTCTCCTTAATTGTCTTTATAATAATACAAATTTCAATACAAATCTTATGGTAAAAAATTTACAAGCATGAATGAGTTTGTATTTTTGAAAGTATATAAGCTCTACTCTCTCTCTCTATATATACACACACACATACACACACACACACCCTTGAAGCTGTGTTTTCTTTTGATGGGATTCTTCACTTTTTATATACCAAGATTTGTTTGAAAATAATTTTTCACTTCTTTGTCCTTTCTCAAAAGAATGAGCTTGCAAGCTGACTAACTATAACACCTGGCTCACTCCACAGCATAGATTTTTATTCTTTTAAAAGTGGATAAACAATAGTGCAACCAAGCGAGGCCTAAATTTTCAAAGGTGGTTTGTGAAATTCAGAATACATGTAAATAGATAATTTTGCATTGGGAATAATGTTATTGTTTCCTAATTATTAAACTAGCATGAAGTGAGTTAAACCTATCCTGTTCTAATAATATTCCTTTCAGATACTGGTCGCATGTTGTGCAATGCAGTAGCTGTCGTGGGGCATTGAAGGTTCTAAAGACCCTCGAGTTTTCTCTTCAAGTTCTCTCGTTAGCCCTAATCGGGATTGTTGCAGTGGCCAGACGTAGTTTAACTTCAACCACCGCAAGGAATTCTGCTGTCTCTGCGGCAGTACTGTGTTTCGTGGCTTCGCGATGGCTCTCTCATTTCATCTACAAGACCTTTTATTTCCATGATTACAACCATGCTTTCAAATGATCACGTTCCTTTTGCGATACTCCTGCTTCAAAACTACAATCCTGCTTCACAACTGCAATATTGGTGTAAATAACTGAACAAACATATATATATTCTCTGTCACAAAATTGTATTATAATAGGGTTATGATGCACAGCTGTTGAAATTCTGCAACGAGTTTATTTCAATTTTACATCCCTGTGCGCAGCGATTGGAAATTGCAGCTTTTCTTATGTTCGTTTATCTTTTTATTCTCCTAGTTATAAAAATTCCAATTAAGTTGCTATCTCCAGAGTTCTTCGCAAAACCGTGGCGGGTCTCGTAGATATGCATTGATGCTACTATCACCTTGAAAATACTTATTATTGAGTTCTTCAATAATTGAACTAAGTTAACATTTCGCACTTGCATTGTTGCTTATTGCCTTATTTCGAAATGTACTGATTTGTGCTAGGAAGATGATCGTTTTTCTATTATTCTATTATGTTACAATTATATCATTATTCATCAAATGATAGTCTTTTACTTTGTGTAGGGTAAATTGAGAAGTGTATCCATTTCTGACAAAATGGGTGTTGCCATTATCCCCTTTGTGCAATAATTTTATTTGTGGCCATGTTCTTTTCTGTTTTGAAAGTATGGTTTGGTGTCATTTAATTGACTTTTTTTTCTTTTCTATGTTTCTGTCAGATGTTCATATCTCCCAGTCCCACGGTCGCCTGGACTTCGCTATAAGGTAGTACACCTAACTTCAGAATTCAATTATCAAAAGTAGTACCCGGCCAAATCAAGTTTAGTAAGATTACTTTAGTTTAAAGTTAAAAAAGCTATTTTTGTTTGTGTACTTTTCTAGTAGATGACAATAGCTTGTTGGAGGTATTAGCTAAAAGCTAAAGTGCTTTGGATCCCTCGCAATGGTTTCCTATGTATTTATTTGAACCGCCAATTGCAGTAGTACATTTTTGAAATTTAGTAATGTTATTAGTACATTTCAAAAGTACCTGCAAATCTTACATTGTTTTTATTTAAGGACGACTATAAGTTGGTTCTTGTTTGGTCAATTTTTATTATTATTATTTTTTTAAAAATACTAAATGTTAATTTTTTTTTTTTATAAATTCTTGGGTATACATCAAATGGGCTAAATTTAAATTTTTGTATAATATTTCAATCACATAAAAAATATTTTATACTGAATAAATTATTATTGAATATTTGACTCTAACATTCAACATGGCCCTAACATCACACTTCCTATATCATCCATCTATAATAATTACATAGAGAAATTTGTGCTTTGGAATTTTTTTTACTATTAATGATATTGTGAGTGCGAATTAACTTCTATGTACATAGTAGATGATTCAAGTTCAAACAATTCAACAAATTACACTACCAGCAAAAACCAATAATGGATTCACATAATAAATAAACCAACAATGCTATGATGGGATGATACATTTTTGGTAGAATTGTATTGAGACACCCTCAACTATAGGCCCGTTTGGAAAGACGCTCCTAAGCTTAACTTTTCTTTATTGATCCTGGACTTCTTAATTTTAATTTTTTTTAATTAAATTATTTTAGTCAGTTAAATGAAAATTTTTATTAATACAATAGTTATATACATCTGTTACAAAGTTTCCAAAGTCATCAAATTTAATAGAATTATTAATGAATTTGATGAATACTCCAAACTTACAAAGCTATACAATCGCTCAACTCTAAAAAATAAAAGCTAACAAAAAAAATAAAAAAAATAAAGCTGAGGAGATCATTTAAAAATATTTCATAGTCTAGGGTTCTCCATATATTTTGACCATAAATTATTCTTTGAACAATGCTACCACCATACACTCCATATATTTTGGTAAAAATATGTGAAGACCCCTTGTAGGTTATTTTGGAGTAGCTCCCCAATTTTTTTTTTTTTTTTTTTTTTTTTTTTTTTTTTTGGATTGAAATCCTCTTAATTTTTTGTTTTTTATTTGAATTCTTATACATAATTAGTTTAGAGATTTTATCAAATTTAATAACTTTTATTCACTAAAAAATAATTAAACTCATTAAATTTTTGAAAAAATTATCAATAAATTTTTTAAAATTTTTTAAACTACAATTATTCAATTCTAAATTATTAGATGTTGAATGGATCTCAATTTAAAAAAAAAACGGACAAACAAATTCAGCGGCGACTTCAGAATGACCGGCATGAGAAGTCTCAGTAAATTTGACTTTGACAAATTTTTTTTTGTTAATTATTATTTCTCATCCATAGTCCAACTACTCTTCTCCTTGGGTCCAGTCGGCCCTTCCTCGCCGAGCACTTCCGCCGGCAGCTCCGCCACCAGCTTCTCGAGCGCCCTCCGCAGCCTCTTCGGAAGCAGCTTCTCAACGTCCTTCAGCTCCTTCGCGATGTCATAGCTTATCTTCGGCCCCCACTCCCTCATGTACTCCAACCACGCCGGCTCCGCCACCGCCTCCCCTACGTCGTACTCCGCTGCCACCAACTCCCACCTCCCTGCTGTATCCATCTTCTTCCCCTTGGCCGTATCGTTCCTTATACCTGTCGAATGAATATATAAATATTATAACACGCTTTTCTCGTATTATACAGTTGTTTCATATTATTTAACAGTATACCTATACCCAGCTTCTTATTGCCCTGGAGCACCAACCCGGCCTTGGCGTAAGCCGCGTGGCCATGCAGCGACGCGTAGACCGCAGGCTTATTCCCGCCGGACGGATCGTACTCCACCTGCGACGCGTCGATCCACTGGCCGGAGCTGTGCTCGGCGAAGTACACCGTCCGCAGCTCTCCGCCGAAATTGCTCACCCTCAGCGTTACGTGCTCCCAGTCCCCCACATGCTCCCCTATCCTCCCTAGTGAAATGTTCAGAAATTCCACTTTTGCCTTAGCGTTGCCGTTGAAGGGGTAGAATACCCACAGGGCTAAATCGGTAAATGTGCCCCCGAGCATGGGCTTGACGTGGAGGTACACTTTTGCGCTGTCTAGATCGCCTGCTTTTACTTTGGCTTTCAGTCTGCCGTCTCCTGGGAGGTCTATCCAGTATTCCCCGTCGTCCGACCCTCCCTGGGGGAGGTTCGAGCCATCGGGAGTGATCACGGTCGGATTTGAATTTGAATTTGAATTTTCTTTTTGGTACAGCAACGCTCCGTTGCTGAAAAACCAAGTTACCGAAGAAGGAAAAAATTGCTCATCAGGGTGAAAATATATCGCAGGAGAGTACACTTGCATTAAAGCTTCTATTTGTGCTAAACTCGGCATTGCGGAGGTGAACTCGGCGCTGAGATTCTTCAAACAAGCTATAGTCGCCGACGATGGAGAGCCGTTGGATTGGGCCGCCGCGAACATGCCCGCGCACACGCCGCGCGCCTGGACGCCCCGATCGGACGGTCGCAGTGAGCTCACGCTGAAGCTTCCGTCGTCGGTGGACCAGAGCGATGTGTCGGGCTCCGATGGACCGGTGAAGTCGGCGCGGACGCAGCGGACTCCGTCGAGCGGGGGCTTCTGGGCGGAGTCGGTGACGAGCAGTCCAACGGCTTTGTAGCCGTTGGGAGGAGTCGGCAACCAGAAGAAGCCGTCGCCGACTCTTTTGACGGAGGTGGATTCGGCGCTCCACACGAGGGTGTAGTCGAGGGGATTCGCGAGGATGCCGAGTTCTTGTGTGTCGCGCGCGACGAGGACCCAACCGTTGAGGGGGCCGTTGTTGGACTGGGCGTAGGACCCTAGTGAATAGAAGTCGGCGGGGATTTGCGTGGGATTGAAGAATCCGGCGCCGGCATCGCCTGGGCCGCCGTCTAATGTGGCCCATACCTTGGTGAATGTGGTCACTTGGCGCACTTCTAGGCCCCCTAGATCTATGCTCCCCGTAGCAAATCCCCCACCTAATAATAATAATAATAATAATAATAATAATAATAATTAAAATGGATAATTAATAAACTAATCATTTTTATTTTCCAAAATTATAATAATTATATAGAAATAGAAAAATAAATTAACTATTTGTAAATTAAAAAAAAATACTTTTTATATATTTCAAATAAAAATATATCTTACACCTACTTATTCTTAGAGTGAATTTTACTAATCACATCGCAATAACTAGTGAATAAATTTTTATTCTGAAATGAGTAGAATGCAAATTATATAATCAATTTTGGATATACGAATAATATTGCTAAAAAATTAATAATAAAAAATATATGAAGACCCCTCAACTATCAGCTAACATTTTAAAAATTCGTGTTGATTCAAAAATATTATTGGATAAAACGTCAAGGTTTTAACAAGTGGGTCATCCACATGTTGAAATAGTAATGTTAGAATAGTGTCATAAATATTTAATTATTATTTTAAATTTTATTATATATATATATATATATATATATATATATATATATATATATATATATATATATATATATATATATATATATATATATAGAGGGTCCGGCTACTACACTCTTATGAGTAAAATTTCTTTTGTATTCATAAGTTTTCATCTCTTGGATGAAGGAATGTGCGGTTAGGATTATAGTAGTCCCTAAAATTTATACTATTTTTCCAACAACCTAGTAAATTCTAGGGGGACCACTATCATTCTAACCGCACATTTTTTCATCCAAGGATAAAAAAGTTATGAATATAAAAAAGTTTATACTCATAAGAGTATAGTAACCCTACGCTATATATATATATATATATATATATATATATATATATATATATATATATATATATAATTGTAATATTAAGGCTAAGTTAAGTAGACGTAAGTTTTCAAATTTATTTTTTATAAAATTAATCTGTATTAATAAAAAATAAAATTAATTAAGTAAATTTTAAGTCGGTAGATTTTACTATGACTTGATCAAAAAAAATTTCGGCCGAATTGATTTAAACCGGCCGGTTCACCAATTCAACAGTTAAACCACCAATTGGAACAGTTCAAAATAATAGTTTAATTTATTCTATTCAAAATATTAATCCAAATTGCTTTATATACTAGGTCATGGATAGATTGGCGAACTGCCCATTCAATTCAATTTTTAAATCAAAACAAGCGCCCTAAGCACATTTTAAAATGCTAAGCCTACAATTAAAAGGCTTAATTTACAACACCTTATCCAATGGCCTCTAGAATTTACATAACTTTTTTAACTTTTAATAAAAAATGATAAAACTTATATAGGAGAAAGATGACTTTTGGATTACTAGAGTTAAAAGGAGTACAATCCAAAGTAAGTTTCTTTTTTAAATATCTATGCCCCTCAGCTTCTAATTTTTAAAAATTAGATAATTTTAAACAAAAAAATTAAAAATTTTATAAAATTTATTTTTAATTTTATCAAATTCAATTAATTTAATAATTTTTAGTAAATAAAGTTAGATTAATTAATAGTTAATAACTAATAGAGTCATTAAAATTGATAGTTTTTTTACCAAGTGTAAAAACTCAAATAAAAAAATTGGAACCCAAGTAAAGGATAAAAATAATAATTTTCTTAATAAACTTAAAAGAAAAGTTGAGGGGGAAATTTTAGAACGACCTCTAGTTGAGGGGATCTATACATTTTTTATCTTTTTAAAATACATAATAAATTTCTTATAGTTTTTTAAAAAATAAAAATTTAGTTATTTTGTAATTTTTTTTAAAAAAACTGAGTTTATATATATGAACTTTAAGAATATATAAAATTTACATTGTATAGATTTTTCATTTCTAAAAAATAGTAATAATATCAATTGTTATTATAGATAGATGCCCAAAATTATATTTTTTTTTAGAAAAAAAGCAAATGTATGAACATCATACGCAATTATTATCGCATGTTTTTGTGTGAGAACTATATGATACATGTATAAAACTAATTTTTGCAGGAAAAAAAAAACTTATTTCTAATGAGATTTGAAAATTTTCATAAATGACAAAATAATATTATTAAAATCATAATTCACAAAAAAAAAAAAATGTAGAGTGAATCAAAATTTGTGATTGTACCTACCTGAGGGCCATGTTGGTAGAGGGGAAGGGAAATTGAAGGGCGTGTCGATAGGAAGCGATTTTTGTGAACTAGTACTGTTTAAGCAATTTCCCATGGTTGAGGAAGAAGCTGCAGCTTCTGAAGTGCTTTTGGGAGTAGAGGTTGAGGATAGAGATAGGGTAGGAGACATATTATTATTGGTATTTAATTATAAGCAGTGGGGTTTTGATGAAGCAATGGATCTCTCTCTCTCTCTCTCTCTCTCTCTCTCTCTCTCTCTCTCTCGGGCATATATTTATGTTGTCCTTTTGTGGTCCAAATTTATAAGGCTTGTTCCAATGGAAATCACAAAGCTAATTAATTAAGCTTTGTCAATTACATTGGTTCCTTCTCTCTCTCTCTCTCTCTATATATATATATTTTTGTTTATATAGAATAAATGATAAAGGAAAAGAATTGTTGAAGTTGAAGCGTGCAAGGAAGACTCCATTCTAGGTGTTTGTGGGTTTTCTTTCTGTAGTTGCTCTTCCATCATAGCAAGATAAAGGCCCTCTCTACATTTACCATCTTAGGTGTTTGTGCGTTTCTTATGGTTCGCTACAATAAATAAGAACTGTTTATTCTCATTCGTAATATAGGTATAATTTTTAAAATAAGCAAAAATAAAATTAATTTTAGATAAAAATTAAATTGTTTTTAAAAATAAAAAAATAGTATTAATAGTTATATTGAAATAATAAAAATAAGAAATAATTATAAATTTAAAATAATAATATTTAATTAATTAATATAAAAATATTGATTAAATAATAATTTAATTTATTTAATTGACTACTGCTAGATAATTCTAAATATTAATTAATAAAATAATTAACAATAAGTATTTATTGATTAATAATTTAATTAATCCCAAATAATTTAATAAATTAATAATTCAATTAGTTAATTATTTAATAGTTAGATAATTAGTTAATAAAATAATTAGATTAGTCAAAATATTAGATTAATTAAAAAGTTAATACAATACTTAAAATTATATTTATTTTAATTAAATTTATTCTCAAGTGAAAATAAATTTATTCTAAAAAAGGGTGGAACAATAGTTTCAAACCTATACTTGCTTGTTCCATCAAAAGAAGAACATTTGTTCCTACCTCTTTATTTTTTTGTTTGAAGAACAAAGGTGGGATAACCCCATACTTGTTCCTTAAGGCTGCGTTTCGTTCAGGTATAAGTTTAAACTGCTTATTCCAGAAATAGCTATAAGTTTCGAAACAAGTAGATATAAAATCAATTTTACGTTTGGATGAAAATTGAGTTGTTTCTAGGAATAAGAAAAATAGCGTTTGGATATTTAGATTAGAATAGTGAGAATAAGAGTAATTATAATTTTTAAATAATAATATTTTATCTAAATAATTAATATAAAATATTAATTAAATAATAATTTAATTTATTTAATTAACCATTACTAGATAACCCTGAATATTAATTGATAAAATAATTAATAATAATGAGTATTACTAATAAATAATTTAATTAATTAATTACAAATAATTTAATAAATTAATTAGTTAATTATCTAATAGTTAGATAATTAGTTAATAAAATAATTAGATTAGTAAAAATATTAGATTAATTAAAGAGTTAATACAATAATTAAAATTATATTTACTTTAATTAAGCGTATTCACAATTAATTGATAAAATAATTAACAATAATGAGTAATATTAATAATTAATAATTTAATTAACTACAAATAATTTAATAATTAAATAATTTAATTAGTTAATTATCTAAATACTTAAATAATTAGTTAATAAAATAATTAGATTAGTTAAAATATTAGATTAATTAAAGAGTTAATATAATAATTAAAATTATATTTATTTTAATTAAACTTATTTTTAATTAATTGATAAAATATTAACAAGAATGAGTATTATTAATAATAAATAATTTAATTAACTACAAATAATTTAATAATTTAATAATTTAATAATTTAATTAGTTAATTATCTAATTACTTAAATAATTAGTTAATAAAATAATTAAATTAATTAAAATATTAGATTAATTAAAGAGTTGATACAATAATTAAAATTATATTTAATTTAATTAAGCTTATTCTCAAATAGAAACAAGTTTTGTTCCAGAAAAAGACTGGAACAGTAGTTCCAGTCTTATACCAGCTTATTCCAGAAAGACAAGAACTGCTATTTTCATCTATAACCAAATACGTTTGGGTACAAACTGAGGGATAACCCTCTTATCCCTGTCTTTTACCGGTTGTCAAACGCAACCTAACGAAGCACTAACTTAATTGGTCCATCGTAAAAGGTATTGGGAAGTTAGAAAACATAAAAGCCTCTATACATTTATCATTGTCTATAGCAAAATGTTTGATGATCGGTAACTACGTGTTGAGGCCAAAATTTTCTGCCACGAGAGGAAGTGACACGTGGCACCAACTGTCGGTTGAAAGACATCAGCCGGCAGGAGTTTTGAGTCAATAAGGGAGGACTTGCATCTCGATTGAGACCAGCTGTCACACCCCGGGGTCGAAACTGCGATCCGGGCCCGCCAACAGATCCGCCGCCCATACGGAAAACCCCCGTATGGACGAAGCGTCTAACCTGAAAAAAGAAGGATATTATAGCTATACAGATATCAGAGCTGAAAAGTAAACTACTGAATAAATATATACAACTCCTCAAATAGTACATGGCAGGTCCTCACAAATACATAAGTCACTCCAAAACTAAAACTCTCAAAAGTAAAAAGTACATGATACATCCTAAAATCACTGACAGTACTAGTACATCACCAAAAGGGTACAACTACTCTCACTGGAAGAAGACTGGTAGGGATCTAGCTCGCGACTCCCTTACCTCGATCAGCAGGATCAGCAACTGGAGCAGCAGGGACTGGAGTAGAGTTCCAAGGGGAAAGGTCACCACGGCGGGTGTGAGAACTACATCCCACAGTAGTTCTCAGTGGGTACCGCCAACAAGCCCGACGGTCTGCCCACTAAGTCTACTAGAGACATAAAGTAACAAATGCAATATTGAAAGGAAAAGAGTTGGAAAATAACTCTACAGCTACTATGCCTCTATCTAAATGCTCAAGAAGTGATACAGATGGAAACATGATGCATCTACTATCTCTCAAATACAATCACCCAATCTACACTGACTGCCACATAGGGTCCAGTCAAACCTGCGCCCACCTACGACCGTTACATCCAAGAAGGGCCGGACTTACGTAGGGCGTTCGTGACTGCCAAAACTGGCCCAGCCAGAGGGACTGCGTCGACAAGTCGCGATAACAAAGTAACAGGCCCAACTCCGGAGTGGCACTCGAGGGGCGCGACCCCACCGAGGAAAGTATATGCGCATCTCTGTCGACCTCAATGCGGCTCATGCAGGCTATAGTCCAATCCACGATCAACAAGATCGACAGTACCCAAATCACCTCTCTAACTCACTAACAGGAACCACTCTAACAGTCGGGACCGCTGTCAACCCAACGGCTCCCCAAATAGGAACATCAACTCAACAAGCAAACTCACTAGCTGAGTATACTCCACAGCCGACAACAATGAAAGGTCCGGGAACCCCGAAAGACTAGAACCTACAACCCAAATCAAACAAGAATAGGCTCTAGGCATAGCCTCTCGTTGTTCTCGACCCAAAGAAAAAGGCAGCCCTTAGAACCCAGACCACTCGAATCCTCTCGAGTGGGGAAGTTTATAGGAAAAAATGTGACATTTATTACTGAAAACCATTTTTCACTCAACCCACGCGGGGTGAGGACTAAACGTAGTTCCTTTTTGAAAAACCATCTTGATTTGAGGAAAACCCATTTTAAATAATTTTTAGTTCTTTTAGGAAAAACAGTTGGAAAACAAGTTTTTATACCCAAACCCCGAAGGGCTAATGCCTTTGTCCAATCAGACAAGAACAGACTCCGGCGATCCTTCGATATTTGGAAGAAAACATTGGTTGACTAAAATCATGCGTGTGTCCAAAAGGTTTTAGGTTCAAGGTCCTGCTATCACTGGTATACTACTGCCACTAACACAGTGGCGACACATAAAACAGAGAAACAAGACATTCCGGGACCACCGTTCACCCAAACGGCTCCCGCCACAGATAAAAAACCAGCTACATCTACCAGACTCCACTCTGCTCGCAATCACGAGAGTAACATGCATCCCACACTAAGAGAAATCCCGGCCACTCAGCCCACTACCCGGGCGAGGAAAATACTATGTCCAGGGATAGAATGTAAAGTGTGGATGTCTAAAGTATAAATAAACCTAGCCAAAGTGAGAGTTTTCTACTAGTCTAGTTGAACATACATCATATGACAGGGTGCTAGGTCAAGTTTCAATAATAACAATAATTTAACATATTTAGGGAGCAATAAATCAATACTGATCAACATAGCAACACAAGGAGTATCAATTTTCTCTTTCTAGCATGCTTCCTAATACATCTCAAAATCATACATGTTCCCTACTCAATAGAGTTAACGAACTGTCCATCGGTTTTGAAGACGAAGAAACCCACCTGAGCGCATGTCAATCCAAGATCCAAAAATGCTGAAACTAAACGGGGACAAATCCTCGGATTCCCACGATTCCAACGGGTCCAAAATCACCCAAAAACACCTCCTTGGTACAAAGGTATGGTCCAAACATTGCAATCAACACAAAATTTCCAAGTTTACAAACTGCTGAAAAATCAGTCCTGAAGATGCGCAAATACCACCTGTGAGATAAACTCCAAAAATTCTAATAAAAATACGACGGCGATCCTCGCGAAGCGTAGATGTCAATCGAGTCCTCACACGTCAAAATCCGATATCGAGTGCAGAGATAAAAATCCAATACTGTGCTGCTGTGCAGGAAAACTACCAGCAAAATAGGGGCTTAAAGATGTACAAGAAATCCCAATAAAAACCCAAAACTGATAGGAGCGGAAACACGAAAAACGAAGATCTACCTCTCGTGGAACCGACGGCGCAAAAATCGTCCAAAAGTTCCTTCCGAGTAGCTCTGTGGATCTCGTGGACCGAAACAAGACGGAAATGGGCCACCAAAGAAGAAACGTCGCACTGCGCCGAATCACCGAAGCCGTCGATGCCGCGCCCTCCAAAAATTCCAAAATTCCCTTGAGAGATGCAGCACAAGATGATCAACAAGGTTGCTTGAGGGCTCTGTCGCAGTTGGGCTCGGGAAAAGGGTCCAAAGGCTCAAGAAAGGGGGCTATTTATAGCCCAAGCCCACCAAAGGGAGGCCTCGGATTCGGGTGCAAGAATCGGGCGCCCGAATCTGACCCGACCCAACACTGTGGGCGCCCGAAACGCCCACAGTGCGCCACGTGGCCCGCTCTCCGCCCCGCGCGCCCGGCGCACGCGCGCCGGCCAATCGCGGCACACCGCGTGGCAGCGCGGTCCACGGCGGGAACCGTGGTCCGCGGTTCACAGCGGGGCAGCCGGGTCGCTGCACCCGTCAATGGGCGGGCGACACGTGGCCTGGCGGGGTCCACGGTGCGCCGCGCCCGGCGTGCCGCGCGTGCGTTGACCGCCCAATCAGCACGCAACACGTGGCATGCCCTTCGTTGGCTGGTCCCGGTGCACGCCAAAACCTGTGGACCGGCCTGCCCGTCGCCGCGCACGCGCCTGCCCGTCGCCGCGCACGCGCCTTGTTGGGTTATATGAATAATAGGATCTAAATAGGGGAAAAAACACCTAGAGGGGGGTGAATAGGTGTAAACCATAAACACTCAAAAATCTTTGCGATATAAAAACCCAATGCGGAAAAATAAATAACACGCAGAGATTTTTACGTGGAAAACTCCAAACCGGAGTAAAAAACCACGGGACCGATAACACGGTGAAATCCACTAGAATTAAACACGTACAAGGTGATATACCGTACTCACAGACGACTCAACCTTTTCCATACGCTCCTAGTTGATCTTCTCCGCTCGCTCCACGACGCTTCTCGAATCCACGATGTGCGTCCAACGCCGAATCCACGGCGTCCAACGTCGAGTCAACGACGTCCGACCGAATCCACGGTCTTCACCCAGTAGCACGCTTCGAATCCACGAACATATCTCGCTCCGAATCCACGAGAGCGGTTGCACCTTGAATCCACAAGGCCACGCGAGTCCACGCGCCGATTTTGGGGTAAATCGTTGTTTTTGGGGTGGTGATGATCCGCCGAATACTTAGATCAAAGATAGATAGGAAATACCATCTAAGTATTCATTGATTTGATTCAACTCAAAATGTGAGTGTGAAAACCTAGAATCAAATCAATCAATATAGATGAAGAAACATAAGATAGAATCTATGATTTCCTTTCTTCTCTATATGTGGATCTTAGGCCGTATAAGATGATATTTGATTATGACGGCTATTTGGATTTACGGCCTCTTTTTGGACTAACCCTAGAAAGAGAATCATAGGGTCTATTTATAGGTTAGAAACCCTTGGAAGAAGATAAGGATCAAAAACTAACCTTTTCTGGAGTTTTTACATGACGACGATCCGGATCGGAGATCGGCGATCCGGATTGCAGTAGCGAGAAAAACAGATTCCAGAAAAGCGAAGGTTCGGGATCCGGATCGAAGTGCTTGATCCGGATCGTTCATACAGTTCACCAAACATCAACGTTCGGGATCCGGATTGCAGTAGCCTGATCCGGATCGTTCAAATAAAATGGTAAACTCAGTGTTCGGGATCCGGATCAAGGGAAGCTACGATCCAGATTGAGCTGGTGTATGAACGAACCACATTCGAGATCCGGATTGAACAATCTGATCCGGATCCTGAACATGTCCCATGTCCAGTTTTTGATATTTATGCAATAACAAATCCATCCAAGTGTTTCTACGCTATAAGAAGTATTCGGATCACCAAAGATATTAAGTTAAACATACCTGATCCTTTTGAATTCTTCTTTCTTGAGATTGAGTTATATGATCCAACTTCCTTTACCTTCAATCTTCAAGACTTAACCGAACTCACGAAATACGCCAACTCAAATTCCGTAACAATCTCCCCCTTTGGCGGTTTCGTGACAAAACAAAGATCCACTCAAGAAAATTCAAAAAGATATTTTTGTTGCTATCACCATACAACAAAAATTTATAATGGAGATCCAAAATAAAATACATGAGTTAAACTCCTAAAACAGACTCTAGACTTAGACATCTGTACTCTCTGCAAAAGAAATCATTCTTGACAAAAGAAATCGTTAGATACCTCAAGAATTTTATATCATTCAAAAACCACATACAGAGATGAAGTTTATACTCATTTATACTTACCATGACATTTATACATTCAGATATGTAAACTGATCATAGTTAAAACACCAACATATCTTCTATGCAATCAAAAACCCAAATGTCATGTTAGTGAACATCAACTTGTTAGTTATATTAAATGCCCAAATAGTTAGTCGAATAGTTAGTCGAGGCATGCATTCAAACCCAAATGAAAACCGAAAGTTGAAGTTCTACTTACCTTTCAAGTTGAGGTTATACTTACCTCTATAGTTTCAAGTTTTCTCAATAACCATTGTATCATTGTTTATACTTCTCTCTCCCCCTTTTTGTCACAGAAGTTAGCCAAAAAATTCCCAAAATGGAGAGAATAGTTAACAGTTCAAGTACCAAAAGTTTGAGAGCAAAAACTTAAAACTAAAACTTAAAAACCTGCACAAAAAAAGTTAAAAAAAATGAAGTTCCTGCACAAGAGAAGGATTAGACAAATGCATAATAAACAGAAATTGGAAGGATACGAATTATTTAGACTCATCTGAACTGATACAGCCGAGAATTTGGAAGATTTTCTTTAATCTCTTGTTCATTGATGACTGATTCTTATTTACCTTCTTTATTTCTTCCTTTACCTCAATGAGTTCATTTGATATACGTTCTTGCTCGTTGGAGAGCCTTTGTTATTCTTTATAGATTGAGGTAACTGATGCATCATCATCAGAAGTCGATGGAGGTGCTTGTTGTGCTGTCGGTGCTGGTTGGACTGGAGGGGTTGCTGCCGGTGCAGAGGTTGTCGCTTGTTGTTGTTGTGCTCGTTGTCGGTGAGGAGGTAATATGGGCTCGTCTGGCTTTGTCGAGAGAGACTTTACAATTGTTGTTTCATTGATCGTTCCCAGACTGTGCATATAGGAACTCGCATTCGTGTCAGCTTTAAATTTTCGAAGAATGCGCATGATGATCATTGGATAAGGTAGTCTCTCTGAAGGGTGAGCATGTTCCACATAGCGAGCCATCCTCGCCCAGATGATGTAAGGAATGTTTAAGTTTGCTCCTATTGCCGCTGTGGGGTTTCCAAGAAGATAAAGGAATAACATCCTATCCCACCGAAGAACCTTTGTGTTCATATTTGGAAGGACGTTATAACAAACAATGAAGTTTAAGAAGCGATACTCTGGTCGTAGTTCTTTTGAAAAGACGGAGTTTCCTGCAGACAGAGTATCGGGCAGACAGATGCCATCAACAACCACTCTCCAGGAGTTGGTGTTGAAAACTTGATTCTTCTGGTAATGAGCGCCATCGGCTCGGGCCGTCATCCCTAATACCTCTCCAATCAGTTGCGGCGTTACTTTAATCTTAACATTCTTGACCAATGTTTGAAAGTCTCGACGTCCGCTCTCTTGATCAACTAGATAGCAAGCATTCTGATAAAACATCCTCACTGAGTGAAGACAATACCCAGTGGTCTCCGGGAAGTCGCAAATGGGAGCAAGACCTATCTGGTCCAACAAAGTCCCAAATGGCCGAGAACGCTCCTTCAAGGCTTTGACATCAACATGCCTTTCGCCAATGCATTCCCTGTTTTCAAAATCCTTTATCCTAGCCAAGCTGATAAAGTCTTGTGGAGGTGCTTGGCTATCAACTGGTTGCTCAATGGAGATTCCTCGAGCACTCCCTCTTTTGCGAGCAACGCTTTTTCTTCTTGTTTTTCCAGAAGTTTCTTTCATTGGAGCTTTCCCCTTTTCAGCAGCAGTAGGCGGAGCCTTTGATGTCTCCGCAGTCGCTTTTCCCTTCGAAGCAGTGGGAACTGTTGCTTCAACTTGAAGCTCATCCCAATCGATCGATTCCGTTTCAGATTCTGTATCGGAATCATCTTTAGCTTTCTTCGCTTTCTTAGCCCTCTTGGGCTTGACAGTGTCTCTCGTATGTACCATAGCAGCCAGAAGAAAAATGATCCAGGTGATCACCATTGCTATTGGTTTCTTGTGAAAAGAAATCCTGTGAGCAACACCTCAAGAACACAAAAAAAAAAAAAAAAATGTTAATTTTCAAAAATTAGAAAAATTGTACCCAAACAATCATTATCGTGTAGAGAGACTAGGAATCAAATTAGTTTTGCAAAAGGAAATTTAAAAATAGATCAATTGCATGATTTTGGAAAATTCCCATTATATGCCCTAAAACCGAAATTTTTGAAATCGAAGACCAAAAATCCGTTTATCTTGAGAATACCTAGCATATAATCAAAACTAATCTACCCAGAGTTCTTATTTCAAAAGAAATTTGATCAAAAACCATCCACAAATGAAATTGATCTTATTTCATCACGTTTTGAGGAGGAATAAGAGAAACTGTGAAAAACCGAGATTTTGATCAATAAAACTTACTTGGAATTGAAGAACTTGAGTTTGAAAGCTTCCAAGATGGATGAAATCTAGAGAGAGAAGCTCTGGAAACTTTGGAACAAAAGATTGGAGTAAAAGAAATCAAAACCTTTTTGTTCTATATAAAACCCTAGCCGCGATCCGGATCAGTTCGTGATTACGATCCGGATCGGCTACCCGCAGTGAAAAACTGCGTTCGGGATCCGGATCGGCAGGTCCAATCCGGATCGGCTGCCCGTAGAAGAATATCTGCGTTCGGGATTCGGATCGGCAGGTCCAATCCGGATCGGCTCCAACTTTTTTTTTAGAAAATTTCAGAGAAATTCTAGAAAAACCAGAAAAAGATTGTAAGCACTTTTGTGTATCAACTTTAAACGAAAATCATCGTTTCATACAACAAGAAATAGATTATACCAAATCTATCAATAACATCCAACAAATGAAACGAAAATTTATAAAAATTAAATCTCTTAAAGTTGAACAACTTCAATTACAACTAACTTGATCTTATGAGTAATGCCTTTATCAAATCATCAATTCGGTAAAGAAAATGAAATATAAAGATCAATAGATGTCTAACATCCCAGATAAATTAGATAATATATCTAGTCAATTTATTGAAGAGAGTGGCTCTTTGAGCATCTTTCTTTAAAAATCCCACCTTATACCAACCTTGAAATTTTGACAGAGTCAAGTATTTCAACATGCATTTTAATTAATCAAACTTGAAAACCCTTGCTTGGTATACATGTGGTAGCTGCACACAGTACTCGGACGACCGAGGTGGTAGCTCTTTCCTCCATGTGGTGGTAGTTTTCACACTCCTCATTGGGATGTAACTCTTTCCACATCTTTTGAGCATAATACTTTTTCTTTGACTCCCCCTCAATTGGCTATCAATTATCTAAGATATAAAGTATTTAGCCAAATATTGATCTCGATTTCATACTCGACTAAACAGTCAAATAAGATAAAAACTATACCAAGAGATCATCGAGAGAGAAATTGACTTTGATCAAAACAAAGATGAGTTAATTGACATAAATGATCATTGCATCAAATGAAATATTATGATATCTAAGGCATAATAGATTTCTAAATATATAAAAGGATGCAGTTAAAGTCAATCAAAACTAATGATCAATTAATATTCTATGTCTAAGCATAGATAATGAACAAAAACACAAAAATAAAACCTAACCTAAAACAAGAGTTTCAAAAAGGGTTTATTTCAAGGAAAGTATTCCAATTGCTTTACGCAAATGAATAAAACGTTTTTGATCCAAAGGTTTTGGTAAAATGTCAGCTAATTGATCCTCAGTTGAAATGTAGGAAATTTGAAGAATATTTGATTCAACTAGCTCTCTAAGAAAATGATATCTAAGTTTAATGTTTTTTGTTCTAGAGTGCAACACAGGGTTTTTTGAAATGTTTATAGCACTTGTGTTGTCACATAAAACAGTTACCGAAGTTGCTGAAGTCCGGAAGTCGCTCAACACGCTTTTCATCCAAATAAGTTGAGTTGAACAACTACCCGCTGAGATGTATTCCGTTTCGGCAGTCGAGAGTGCAATGCAGTTTTGCTTTTTACTATGCCATGCAACAAGACAGTGGCCAAGATAAAAACATGCACCACTCGTACTTTTCCGATCATCCACAGATCCTGCCCAATCGGCATCTAGTATCCAATAATATCTAAACTTGTTCCCATAGGATACCAAATTCCGAAGTTTACAGTTCCTTTGACGTACCGGATGATCCGTTTCACCGCTTTCAGGTGAACCTCCTTTGGTGCTGATTGATATCTCGCGCAAATCCCAACACTAAAGGATATATCCGGGCGACTAGCTGTGAGGTAAAGTAGACTTCCAATCATGCTGCGATAGAGTTTCTCGTCTACATTATCACTAAGAGATTCACTTCCTAATCCCTTATTGCTAGTTCCCATAGGAGTAGGAAAATCTTTAGAATCTTCTAATCCGAATTTCTTTACCAACTCCTTTGCATACTTGGATTGACACAGATGGATGCCTTCACCATTTTGTTTCACTTGCAATCCAAGAAAGTATGTCAGTTCGCCCATCATAGACATCTCAAATTCGCTTTCCATGGTTTCTGCGAATTTAGAAGCATCATTATCCTTTGTTGCTCCAAACACAATGTCATCGACATAGATTTGTGCAACAATGAAGTTATTTTGATAATGCTTCACAAAGAGAGTCCGATCTGCTCCCCCTCGAGTATAGCCCTTCTCCAAAAGGTGCTTTGTCAACCTTTCGTACCAAGCTCGCGGTGCTTGTTTTAAACCGTAAAGAGCCTTTTTCAAACGAAAAACATGGTTAGGTAGTTTACAGTCTACAAAACCTTTCGGTTGAGCAACATAAACTTCCTCATTTAAAAACCCATTTAAAAATGCGCTCTTAACGTCCATTTGAAAGAGTTTTATTTTAAAGTGACAAGCAATAGCGAATAAGATATGAATGGACTCGAGTCTAGCTACAGGGGCGAACGTTTCATCAAAGTCTATACCTTCTATTTGAGAGTAGCCTTGAGCAACTAAACGTGCTTTGTTCCTGATGATGGTACCATCCTCATTTTTCTTGTTCTTGAAAATCCATTTAGTACCAATCACATTGTGTTGCTTCGGAGGCGTCGTTAATTCCCAGACTTTGTTGCGTTCAAACTGATGGAGCTCTTCCTGCATTGCTTCAATCCAGTAGTCATCCTGAAGAGCTTCATCGACGTTCTTTGGTTTGATCGCGGAAACATAACAGGCGAATCCACAAACCAACTCTCTCCGAGTTTTGACTCCTTCTTGTGGGTCTCCAATGATGTTTGATTCAGGATGATCCTTGGAGATGCATAACGTTTGTTGTAATGGAGTACTCGGAGGTACATGAGATGATTCATGCACATCAGATAAGCTTGAAGAACCATTAGATGCATCATTAATATTGGAAGTATTATCATGAGAAGATGCATTTACAGGAGTATCATCATCAAGAGAGATATCAGGGGTAGATTTATCAGATGCAAAGTGGAAAGCTTCATCTACTTTAACATTTATAGATTCTACGATCGTGTTAGATTCCAAGTTAAATACCCGATATGCTCTACTATTCGTAGAATACCCCAAGAAAATCCCTTCGTCACTTCGAGAGTCAAACTTTCTAAGATTTTCACGGTCACGTAAAATGTAACACCGACTCTCGAAGATGCGAAAATATTTGATGTTGGGTTTTCTACCACACCATAGTTCATATGGTGTATTTAACGTTCCCGGGCGCAAATAAACTCGATTAATAACATAGATTGCAGTGTTCACGGCTTCAGCCAAAAAATGTAGCGGTAAATTCCGGCTGTGAAGTATAACACGTGCCATCTCTTGAACAACCCTGTTTTTGCGCTCGACAACACCATTCTGTTGAGGTGTATAGGGTGCTGAGAATTCATGCTTAATGCCGTTGGAAGTGCAAAAGTCAATGAATTTAGAATTTATGAATTCTCCACCTCTATCACTTCTAACACGAATGATCTTTTCATTCTTTTCAATTATAATACGAAGGCAAATCTCGTAAAAAGAATCAAAAGTATCAGCTTTCTCTTTTAAAAATGCTACCCATGAATACCGAGAGAAATCATCAACCAATAAGAAAATATACCATTTACCTCCCAAAGATGGTTGACGGGTCGGCCCAAAAAAAAGAAAAATAGTCTACATAAACTACACAACATTTAATCGTAGAAAGATTAAAGACAAGGAAAGATTTCACCTTTGCATACCCAAACCTTTTGAGTTTTAGAGTATGTTGGCAATGGTTGAGAAATTTTCCTTGATGAAGACGTCTTGTATGATTGATCTTTTTCTTTTGTCATCGTCTTGTTTGAAGTACTACCAATGTTCTTTTCTTTTGAAAAGTTCTTCTTTGATTTCTGGGGAGTGAACTCATTGGTAGCAGTTGCAAGATGTGATTGATTTGATCTTTGAGCTCCAATCTTGCAATTTCTTTCAATGTGCCCTGTAAAATTACAACGAAAACATACCTTAGTGCTTGACGATCCCGAGGAGGGTGAAGTAGGCTTGTTGTCGTTGCTTGTCGTGAATTCCGGTGTCGGAGGAGGAGATACCGACTGAGGCACGAAAACTGTCCCAATCGAACTAAAATCGTCTTTAGTTCGATTGTATCCGAGGCCGAACTTGTTTGATTGACCAAGACCAAGAAGCTTATCCAACTTACTCCTTCCTGATGAAAATCGCTGTAAGTCATCCTTGAGTTGGAGAATGGTCTCTGTCATTTCCAATTTTTCCTGTCGAGCCTCGCCGTTGAGCTTCAAGAAGTAATTCGCTTTGTTAACCATATCTATATAATTCTTCTCGAATTGCTCATTGGACTCTTGAAGGGAAACATTTGCTTTTATCAGATTATCCCTTTCCATTTCAAGATCGGTCGAGAGAGAAGTTACCCTTTTTACTTCTTCTTCGAGATCCTGCAATCTCCCTCTCAACCCCTTGTTTTGCTTAGCCAGTTTCTTTGAATCCCTCAAAAGTCTATGGTAGGCTAGAGCAAAATCTTCACCTTCCGAATCATCCGATTCATTGTCCGTTGCATTCTTTTCAACAGTGGAGTTGGACAATGACTCGGACGTACTTGCCATTAAGCACATGAAGGGTGAAGATGTGGACGCGTGGAACGCAGTTGCGTTGTCTTCTTCATCACTTGACGATGACTCATTTGACGATGAGGTGTCATCCCAAGTGACGGCTTGCATCGCCTTCTTCTTAGACGGATTCTTAGTTGGACATTCCGTTGAGATATGGCCGTACCCTCGGCACTTGAAGCATTGGACTTGTCCTTCTGTGCTTTTCTTATCCTTAGAGAAGCCTTCTTGCTTTCTTGACTTGTAACTTGAAGAACCCTTGCCTTTCTTCCGCTTTCCGAAGGATGGAGTTTTGCTTGAATTATCCCTTCGAAAATTTCGGCGAAACTTCCTTGTCAAGAGAGCGAGCTGCTTCTCAAAGTCCTCCATAGATAGGTTCTCGTCATCGCCTGAGGAGGATGAATCCGCGTCTTCTTCTTTTGTTGTTTTCAAAGCATAACCTGAAGACTTAGAAGAGGATGCCTTTCCCGAAGAATAGTTAGTAGGAAATGTCATTTCATAAGTTTGTAAAGAACCAACTAATTCTTCTACACGGATTTCGTCCGGGTGTTTAATAGTTTCAATGGCTGTGACCTTGGAACGAAATCTTTCAGGAAGAGTTCTTAAGATCTTTCTTACAATTTTAAATTCTGGAATCTTCTCTCCCAAGTTAGCACATGAGTTTACGATGTCTTGCAATCGTGTGTAATAGTCTGTGAACGATTCATTTTCTGCCATGAAAATAGAGTCAAACTTGCTCGTAAGCATTTGCAGTTTCTGAATCTTCACAAGGTTAGTTCCCTCATGCGTAACTTGAAGAACATCCCAGATTTCTTTCGCAGTCTCACATGCCGAGACGCGAGAGAACTCTGTTTGTGATAAGGCATTAAATAAAGCATTTATTCCCTTGCCATTGTAAGAAGATATATCAATCTCTTCCTTGGTCCATTTCGACCTAGGTTTGATGGTGCGAACATCACCAATAAATTCAGTTGGATTAGACCATCCTAATTCAATTGATTGCCACACCCGTTCGTCGATGGAAATTAAAAAGGCTTTCATCCGTACTTTCCAGTACGCATAATTTGTTCAAGAACGGGGGTCTGTTGATGTTTCCACCTTCAACCATTGTTTACAACCCTATTCCCGCTCTGATACCACTTGTTGGGTTATATGAATAATAGGATCTAAATAGGGGAAAAAACACCTAGAGGGGGGTGAATAGGTGTAAACCATAAACACTCAAAAATCTTTGCGATATAAAAACCCAATGCGGAAAAATAAATAACACGCAGAGATTTTTACGTGGAAAACTCCAAACCGGAGTAAAAAACCACGGGACCGATAACACGGTGAAATCCACTAGAATTAAACACGTACAAGGTGATATACCGTACTCACAGACGACTCAACCTTTTCCATACGCTCCTAGTTGATCTTCTCCGCTCGCTCCACGACGCTTCTCGAATCCACGATGTGCGTCCAACGCCAAATCCACGGCGTCCAACGTCGAGTCCACGACGTCCGACCGAATCCACGGTCTTCACCCAGTAGCACGCTTCGAATCCACGAACGTACCTCGCTCCGAATCCACGAGTGCGGTTGCACCATGAATCCACAAGGCCACGCGAGTCCACGCGCCGATTTTGGGGTAAATCGTTGTTTTTTGGGTGGTGATGATCCGCCGAATACTTAGATCAAAGATAGATAGGAAATACCATCTAAGTATTCATTGATTTGATTCAACTCAAAATGTGAGTGTGAAAACCTAGAATCAAATCAATCAATATAGATGAAGAAACATAAGATAGAATCTATGATTTCATTTCTTCTCTATATGTAGATCTTAGGCCGTATAAGATGATATTTGATTATGACGGCTATCTGGATTTACGGCCTCTTTTTGGACTAACCCTAGAAAGAGAATCATAGGGTCTATTTATAGGTTAGAAACCCTCGGAAGAAGATAAGGATCAAAAACTAACCTTTTATGGAGTTTTTACATGACGACGATCCGGATCGGAGATCGACGATCCGGATTGCAGTAGCGAGAAAAACAGATTCCAGAAAAGCGAAGGTTCGGGATCCGGATCGAAGTGCTTGATCCAGATCGTTCATACAGTTCACCAAACATCAACGTTCGGGATCCGGATTGCAGTAGCCTGATCCGGATCGTTCAAAAAAAATGGTAAACTCAGTGTTCGGGATCCGGATCAAGGGAAGCTACGATCCGGATTGAACTGGTGTATGAACGAACCACCTTCGGGATCCGGATTGAACAATCTGATCCGGATCCTGAACATGTCCCATGTCCAGTTTTTGATATTTATGCAATAACAAATCCATCCAAGTGTTTCTACGCTATAAGAAGTATTCGGATCACCAAAGATATTAAGTTAAACATACCTGATCCTTTTGAATTCTTCTTTCTTGAGATTGAGTTATATGATCCAACTTCCTTTACCTTCAATCTTCAAGACTTAACCGAATTCACGAAATACGCCAACTCAAATTCCGTAACACGCCTGCCGGTGCCCGCGCCGCCACGCTCCACCCTTGCCCGTCGCCGCCGGCGCTGCCCTAGGCTGCCAGAACAGTAACAAATGCCTCGAAATCCATATTTTGGCATCCGGGTTCCGAAAAATACATGTAAATAGTCAATTTTCATCGTTTTCGCGCGCTGAATCCAAATCCGATGTCCGATTTGCCAAATTCCTCTTCTAAAATTTGTCGAAGGCATCCGGACAGGTATTCTTAATCGAAATTTTATGTTCGGTCCAATTCTGAGGTCCGATTTGCACGCAACCATCTCCAACACACATCATAGGCCTCCAGAAGCCACAATTAACTCCGTAAGACCTTCGCAGAAATCCGGGTCATCACACCAGCCTCGAATACGGGGGCATACCGCATGCGGTACTCTATCGGTTGAAGGTATCAGTCGATAGGAAAAGCAAAGAGTGTGATGATCCGGACTTTTGTAGAAGCCTTTACAGCTTTAATAGTGATTACAGGAAGCTTACACAATGTATCGGAGCTCGTAGTGTCGAAAACGGATTTTTAAAATGGATCCGGCATGAAAAACGGAGCAAATTGGCTTTTCCGGGGGCTTTCGGCAAAATTTCGGATGAGAATTTGGTGAAATGGACGACGGATTTGGACTCAGCGCGCGAAAACGATCAAAATGGTATATTCACTTAATTTTCGGCACAAATTACTGTTCACGCCGGAACAGTAATTCCGGCTGCCGGAAACACTGTTCCGGCGACCGGCGGCAGGCGGCACACGGCGGCGCACGGCGGAGCAAGGCGGCGCAGGGGCGGAGCAGGGCCGCGGGCAGCGCGGGCAGGCGCGGGCAGCGCGCAGGCACGGGGTCCACAGAATAGGCGTGCACCGGGTGCACCGAAGACTCAGAAGGCCACGTGGCAGTCTCTGATTGGTCCGGCGGTGTCAAGGGTGGCGGCTTGCCCCTGACACGTGGCGCGCTGTGATTGGCCGACACGATCCGGAAGACCCGGCGCGTGGACCGGGCTCGTGCGCCCCGTGGACCACGTGGGACACGTGGCGGCTGTTCATTGGCGGGCGCACGGCCGCCCACGTGTGCCGGGCGCGTGAGAAACGTGGGCGGCGGGGGACACGTGGCGCGTTTTCATTGGCTTGTACGGCTGTTTCGTGTTCTGTGAGGCGTGGCGCAATCTGATTGGCCGGATTTGGTGTTTCCTGTTCGGCCTGGGATCTGGTGTGGAGCCCGAATAGGATTTTGGCCCATTATCAATACCCTTCTCTCTCTCTCTGCCATTTCCGAGTTTTAGAGAGAGAAAATGAGAGTGAGCCCTTAATGAAAGTTTTTACTTTCTCTGTCCTCTATCTACCCTAGCAATTTCAGAATTTTTGGAGTTGCCGACAGCGAGTTATCTGCGACGCGGTGTACTGCGACGATTTTCAGTTTCGGCCCATTTTCTGTCGCAGTTCAGTCGGAAATTCCCTGTGAGCAAACCAGGAGGAATTTTTGGATGATTTCTGCGACAGCATGTTCCTAAGAGGTAAGGCTTCATTTTCCGTGTTGATCGCTTCACCTCGTTTCGCACTTTTGGCACGGTTTACGAGGCATCTCTAAGCCCCTGTTTTGGTGGTAGTTTTTCTGGACTGCAGAGCCTTCTCGGATTTTTATCTCTGCACTTGGGTATCGGAATTCAACGTTTGAGGACTCGATTGACATCTACGCTTCGCGAGGATCGCCGTCGTATTTTTATTGGAATTTTTGGAATTTACCTCAAAGGTGATAATAATGCTTCTTTTGGACAGAAATTTCAGCAAAACTGTACACATGGAATTTTGTATTGTTTGTGATGTTTGGGCTATATCTTTGTATCCAGGAGGAGTTTTTGGGTGTTTTTAGGCCCGTTGGAATTGTGGGAATCTGAGGATTTATCCCCGTGCAGTTTCAGCTTATTTGGATCTTGGTTTAACGCGCGCTACAGGTGGGTGACCTTGTCTTCAAGATTGATGGACTGGACATTAATTCTATTATAGTAGGATTATGCATGATTGTGAGTTTAATTGGATAGCATGCTAGAATGTGAGTATAGATATTCCTGGACATAGTGTTATACTCGCCCGGGTAGTGGGCCGAGTGGTCGGAATTCTTTTTAGTGTGGGATTCATGTTACACTCGTGCCTGAGAGCAGAGTGGACTCTGGTAGTTGTACTTGGACGTTTATCTGTGGTGGGAGCCGTTTGGGTAAACGGCCGTCCCGAGATGTCTTGTTTCCTTGTTTTACTTGTCGCCACTGTGTTAGTGGCAGTTGCATATCGGTGTTAGTAGGACCTAGGACCCAGACAGATTTTAGACACACATGATTTCTATAAACTAATGTTTTCTTCCAAATTTCGAGGGGTCGCCGGAGCCTGTTCTTGTTTGATTTGGGTGAAGGTAATAGCCCTTCGGAGTTTGGAAAATAAGACTTATTTAAACAGATTTTCTTGAAAGAACTAAAATATATTAATTTGGGTTTCTCAGATTAAAATAGTTTTCAGTAACAACTGTCATCTTTTTATTACAACTTCCTCACCCGAGAGAGTTTGGGTGATCTGGGTTCTAGGGGCCGTTCCTCTTCGGGACGAAAGCTACGGGGGCTGTGCCTGGAACCTGTTCTTGTTTGATAGGGTTGTAGGTGTTGGTCTCCCGAAACTTTCGGACCCTGGTTGGTGTCTTCCGCATGTTGTACCAAGGTTGTCGCGCTCCCGAACTGTAAGGGGGTCGGGAACCTTGATGGGCGGAGCCTGGAGTCTGTTCTTGTTTGATTGGGGCTCTAGGCGCCGACTTATCGGGGTTTTCGAACCCTTATGGTGTCGGTCCTTTCTGTGTTATCTATGAGTTTGGGTTCTATGTGGGAGCCGTTGGGTTGACGGTGGTCCCGACTGTGAGTATTTCCAGTCAGTGAGTTAGAGATGAGATGTCAGTTACTGTCGTTCTTGTTGATCATGGATTTGGACTATAGCCTGCATGAGCCATTTGAGCTCGACAGAGATGCGCGGATACTTTCCTCGGTGGGGTCGCGCCTGTGGTGACCCAGATCTCTGCAGGGCTTCTACAGTGCGATTAGCAGCTTCTGGAGGCCTTTGTGGCATGTCGGCGGTGTTTCTGCACCAATTTGGACTCAAGTGATGGACTTCGGGTGTATAATAGATCACGTGAGTGATCGGAGTACCCCGTCGGATATTTAGAAGTGGTTTCGCGCGAAATGGTTATTAAAATTGGACTCAGCGCGAAATTTGAGTAAAGAACACTTCTCCGGGAATTTTCGGCAAATTTTAGAAGTGGAATTGGGCCGAACGGACTTCGGATTTGGATTCAGCGCGCGAAAACGGTCAAGATGGACTATTTACTTGTATTTTTCGGAACCCGGATGACCCGGCACTTTTTTCGAGGCAGTGGGTTACTGTTCCGGCCGGCCGGGCATCGCCGGCGGCGGCGGGCAGCGGCGGAGCGCGGCGGCGCGAGCTCGGGCAGGCGGCGTGTGGTGTTCTGGTTTTCCCCATGCAGCTTTTCCGTTGAATCCATTGTGTAGAACACCTAGTGATGGTGTGTTTGGCCCACGGTGCATCAAAAGGGTGCCACCGATGGACCCTGTGTGACATTTTTTAGCCGAGTTGGCCTTCGGCTGTATTTGCCGAATTTTAGAAAAGGAATTGGGCCAAACAGAGTTCGGATTTGAATTCAGCGCGGAAAAACGCTTGAAAACGACTATTTATTTGTCGAATTTGGAGTCCGGATGACCAAAAACGGGCTTCCGGAGGTTTCGGGGGGATTCGGGTGCATGGGGGTACCCCGTGGACCGGCCGGAGCCACGTGGCGGCCCATTATTGGCCGGCTCACGTCGCTCGGTCCACGGGGAGGCGCGGCCGGTGCATGGGCCGCGCGGCGGGCCACGTGGCATGCGCGGAGTGGCGGGCTCACGCAGCGCGGCTCAGCGGATGCGCGCGGTTCTGGTGGACCGGGAGTAGCACACATGTCGCCCGGGGATTGGTGGGCTCAGCTGGGCGCGGTCCACGGGCGCGTGGGGCAGCGCCTCGGGGCGCGTGCCGGTGCAGGGCGCCAGTGCGGCTGGTCGGCCGCACATGGCCCGCACTCGAGTGCGGGCCACGTGTCGGCCGGCCAGGGGGCGGGTGCATGCACCGCCCCCAGCTGGCCCCTGCCACGCGGCGGCCACCCAGTCGCCCCGCACAGCTGTTTGCTGTGCGGGGGACACGTGGCCGCTCCAGGGGATTTCGGGCGGTCGGACGGGGGCCGTCCGACCTGCTTAGCGGATTCGGGCGCCCGAAAGTGGCGCCCGAATCCACTAATTTTGGGGGGGGGGTGTTGGTAGCCTATAAATAGGGCCTTTTGGGCCCCTTTTGCTCTCTTTCTGAGCAGATTTTCACAGGGCACCCTTAAGGAAAAACCTTCCTCCACCTGAAACCTTTCTTGCTGATCATTCCTGGGGATTTTAGGAGTGCGTTTTTCGAGGTTGGCCATTTTCCGGCGCGGCGCGACGCTCGTTCTTCGACGACCCGTTTCGTCCCTTCACAGTGTTTAGGCTCCCCCGGCTCACCCCGACCTCCGATTCGGGTGATTCTTGCGCCATTGGACTATTGACAGGTAGGGCTTCATTTTTGATGTTTTGAGTTTCCCCTGGTTTTCATGTGGATTTTGAGTTTCCCGAGCTTCTTTGTGACCCATTTTTCCTCGCGGAGTTTTGGACAGCACCTGATTGATTTGGCCATAACTTCGCGCTCAGGCGACGGATCGAGGCGATTCAAAAGGCGTTTTTCATCTACATCTCGCAAGGAATCTCCTGGAATTTTCTCAGATTTTCCTGAACATTTTCAGAAGGTGGAAACCTCCTTTCTCTGTAGTCTTTTGGTACAGAATTTCTGCACAGTTTTGTTTGGGGTGCCTCCCTTGCCGAATTTGTATCTCAGCGAAGGAAGCTCGGTTTTGAACGTGCAGGTACTCGTTTCGACGGGTTCGTCGCAAGGAACGCAACGGTAATTTTCTGGGAATATTCTGAGCACCCTTCGCAGGTGAAAATCTGAGAACTTTAGACCGATTAATTTGGGACAGATTTTGTGATGTTTGAAGGACTAAAGTTATGTATGTTCTTCTTGGAGATTTGGTACAGTGTTGCGGTGAGCTTTTGGTGCGAGCGCGTGTTTTCGCATTTGGGACAAGGATTTTAGCGCTCGAGGTGGGTACCGTTGTTAACCTCTTATTTTGGACAACCCACTAGGCATATTGGAGCTTGTATTTTGTAATATGGCCAACATACTAGTAAAAATGAACAGAGCATGCTTAATGAAAAGAAAAGGGCTCACGATTGATACTTGTATCTTTAGAGGACTAGACACTAATAAATGGTAATAACCGGCTAAATCTGTTTCATACTTAATGTTTATTGAAGGACTTAGGCATGTGTCTAAATCAGCTTATGGCAGGTTAATATTTTGGATATTTTTACCCAAGGCATAATGTAAGAATTGGAATATTAAAATTATCTTGCTTAGTAAAGGACTTTTGCATGCTTGAATGGTCACCTAGTTAGGCCACCTTCTTCTGCTGCACTATTATGCTGGAATTGACTTAGGAGAAACCATGATTTTATTTTCTCCAGTTACCTAGTCATAGAGGATATTATGCTCAGGTAGAGCAGGGGCTGGGATAGTGTAGTCAGTCGTTGGGATTTTGGGGCAGGCAGGTTGAGGGCAGGGTAATTGCGGCAACCGCGGATTTTGGGCGGTTGACCGGACAGTTGTTATTGCATCAGATCGGGGAGAGGATTTGGGCTTCTTTTAGGGGATGATTTCCCACTCAGATCAGTGTCATGATCCAGTCCTGCTGACTTATTCTACTATGATACTTGTTACTACGACCTTGAGTCCTTGAGACTCCTATCCCCTATCGGTGCTATGCATTGGCCGGCATACCCGATTTGGCAAGTATAGTGTGCACGTTATACAGATCTTGAGTCCTTGAGACTCCTATCCCCTATCGGTGTTATGCGTAGGCTGGCATACCCGATTTGGCAGGCATAGCAGGCAGTACCGGTGTTTGCTAGTGTACAGATTGGGTTAGTCAGGCAGGCATTTATATTCTGATGCATATATTTAGCTATCTTTTTAGCTGGGCATGTAGAGGCATATTAGTGGTAGCTTTTATCTATAGCCATACTTATAGTTTACCACATTTATTCTTTTCGCCTCGGGTAGTCCTAGTGGGCATGTTCGAGTTGAGGTTTACCCACTAGGGGAGGCTACTGTTTTTATAGTAGTTCTCACCCCCACTGTTTTTCCCTCTCCTTTTCCCCTTTGTTTTGCAGAGTCTTCTGTGGGAGTTGCGGGACCCTCTTCTCAGGACCGAGGTAAGAGGATCGTCGATTAGCTAGCTGCTTCCCTGACCCAGAGTTCTGTAGATTTTGATGTATTCCCAGTACACTCAGACGGTTGTATTTTCCTTTTTTTTTGGGTCTGGCTTCGGCCAACTGGATGTATTTTATTTTGTGAGCTGGGAGAGACACTTGTATATTTTGAGAGCTATGTTGTACTTTCCTTTACAGTATTTGTCTGAGATGTACTAATTTTAGTTTAGCTCTGGTTTATGCTCCTTTATTATATCTGTCTATCTGAGCAGGTTACCAGCGCTTCGTGTACACGGGAAATTCCGTGTGCACGGCGGATCTGTAGACGAGCCCGGGTTCTGGTTTACTCCCGGGGCGTGACAGATTAAGATGGTATCAGAGCTTAGGGATAGGTCAGTTGGGACTTAGGAAACCCTAGGCTTTTGGCGGACCCTAGGACGGCAGGGCGTGAGTGGCGTGATATTTTGCGAAAGTCGGTGATTTTAGTCATTTGACTCTTCCAGTGAGTGAAGAGGGATCGACATATCCTATTCCTGTTGAACAATTATGTTGGCTGCAGACAACATAAAGTTACAGAAATAGGGGGATGTCTTTGACTTTCGCTAGATTGGGTCGTGTGGGGTTTTGTGGCTGATTTCTGGTTTCCTGTGGCAGGATGTCGCCCCGTCGTCGTTCTCCCACCCGGGGTACTCCCACACCTTCCGAGGAGTCGGAGCGGGTGGTATCCGCCGAGTTGGGAGAACTGCGGGCCTTGGTGACCCAGTTAGTGGCGAGGAGCTTTCGTCAGGACCAGCGCCTGGAGCAGTTGCTGGCGCAGCAGGGTGACTTAGCGGTTGGCGGGGGGGCCGGGGTTGCAGAGCAACGTCCAGACAGAAAACGCCCAGCCCCAGATGATGATGGACAGGCCAGTTCTAGGAGACCACCATGACCCCCGCGGCCCCAGTCTTGTGGCCGTGGGCGTCTTGATCGACGAGGACTTGGTAGATCTCAGAGACCACCGCAGCAGCAGTCTCGACAGTCTCGGGCGTCGGTCCAGTGCTTTTTCTGTAGAGGGCAACATCCATCTGATACCTGTGGCTTGAGGGGGGGTCGATGCTTCCGATGTGGACAGCCAGGCCACATCCGACCTACGTGCCCCTTTCGGACCTTAGTAGCACCTCCTTCAGCATTGGCCCCTACCGCATCCCAGCAGAGTTCGCGATCACGACTACAGATACGGCAGCAGCAGGCGAGGCAGCCCCGGTCTACAGATGGGTGTGTTTTCTGTAGGGGTCAGCACCCCTCTGATACTTGTGATTTGAGGCATGGTCGTTGTTTTCGATGTGGGCAGTCTGGCCACATCCGAGCTACTTGCCCTTATGCGTCATCGACGGCTCCTTCCTCGGCACCTGTTCCTTCTGCGCCCCAGCAGCGGCCCCATGCTCCAGCAAACGGGGCTCCTTCCTCCCCACCTACAGACTACAGACCCCCGGCACAGAGTGGGCAAGGCTACGCCGCCCAGGTAGAGGACTCCGCAGCAGCCAACCACGTGGTGGCAGGTATCACTTTACTTTTTGGTACTAGAGCTCGCACTTTATTTGATACCTGTGCATCACATTCTTTTATCAGTAGATCATTTGCATCATCCCATGGACTAGAGTTAGGTCGGTTGCCACATGCATTAGTGGTACAGATCCCCGAGCATACTTTGCATGTAGAGGAGTGTTGTTGGTCTTGCCCGGTACAGGTTGAGTCTTGGATTTTGCCAGCGGACCTGATGGTCCTTAATCAGCTGCGAGATTTCGACATAGTGCTTTGGATGGATTGGCTGGCTCGCTATTTCGCGACGATTGATTGCGCCGCGAGGACTGTGACTTTTAGCGAGCCAGGCCAGGAGGTGTTTATTTTTAGGGGGTGTCGGAGTGCTTCTTTGCCTCAGTAGCTTCGACTTCTCGGGCGAGGCAGATGTTGCGCAGTGGATGCGTGGCCATTTTGGCTCGTGTGGTTAAGGAGCCTATGGCGGCACCGGGACTCGCGGATATCCCTATTGTCCACGAGTTCCCGGATGTGTTTCCACCGGAGTTGACTTGTATGCCGCCGGATAGGGAGATCGAGTTTTGATTGACGTAGTCCCAGGAACTGCGCCAATCTCTTAGGCTCCTTATCGTATGGCACCGGCTGAACTGCGAGGGTTAAAGGTGCAACTTCAGGATTTGATGGATAAAGGTTTTGTGAGACCAATTGTATCGCCTTGGGGAGCGCCAGTGCTATTTGTGAAGAAGAAGGACGGGTCACTCCGACTGTGTGTTGATTATCGAGAGCTGAAAAAGTGACCATTGAGAACAAGCACCCTTTTGCCGCGCATTGATGACCCATTTGATCAGCTGCAAGGGTCTTGTGTCTTCTCCCAGATTGACTTACAGTCTGGTTACCACCAATTGAAAGTGAAGGCTGAGGACATTCCGAAGACAGCATTCAGGACGCGGTATGGGCATTATGAGTTTACCGTCATGCCTCTTGGATTGACAAATGCCCCTGCTGTTTTTATGGATTTAATGAACAAGATCTTTCGACCATACCTGGATCGGTTCGCCGTGGTATTTATTGATGATATCCTGATCTATTCCCGGAGTGATGTGGAGCACGAGGAGCACCTGAGGATTGTGCTGCAACTTCTCAGAGAGAGGAAGTTGTATGCCAAACTATTTAAGTTCGAATTTTGGCTTAGAGAGGTTACCTTTTTGGGACATATGATCTCCGCCGCAGGAGTGGCTGTGGACCCGGCGAAGCCTGAGGCAGTCCGGGATTGGCCCCGACCAACGACGGTATCAGAGGTTCGCAGTTTTATGGGCCTAGCCGGATACTACCGTCGGTTTGTGGAAGGTTTTGCGAAACTTTCCACACCCCTCACTCGCCTGACTCGTAAAGGGATTAAGTTTATTTGGAGTGAGGATTGCCAGAGGACCTTTGAGGAATTAAAGAATAGATTGATGACGGCTTCTATCCTTTCCCTCCCTGTTATGGGGAAAAGGATATGTGATTTACAGTGATGCATCGCACAGTGGGCTTGGTGGCGTGCTGATGCAGGAGGGTAGGGTGATCGCTTATGCCTCGCGGCAACTGAAGGATTACCCTACCCACGATTTAGAGCTAACTGCAGTGATTTTTGCACTGAAGTTGTGGCGCCATTATCTGTATGGGGAGCACGGCGAGATTTTTACAGACCACAAGAGCTTGAAATACTTGTTCAAGCAGAAGGAGCTCAACATGAGGCAACGTAGATGGTTAGAATTGTTGAAAGACTATGATGTGGATATACTCTACCATCCTGGCAAGGCCAATGTGGTCGTTGATGCCCTGAGCAGGAGAGCAGTACAGAGCCTATCCTTGATGATCACCGATCAGGCGCCATTACTTGAGCAGAGGAGGCGGTTAGAGCTCGAGGTTGTGTCCCCTGGGGTCTTGGCTAGACTTATGTTTCTAGTCGTGCAGCCCACTCTGTTGGACAGGATTCAAGAGAAACAGAGTGAGGACCCCCACTTGATGAGGATTCGAGAGCAGATTTTGGGGGAGGCCCACTATACACCTTATACCATCCATCCTGGAGGGACTAAGATGTATAGGGACCTCAAGGCACAGTTCTGGTGAAGCGGGATGAAAAGAGACATTGGGAGATTTGTGGCACATTGCTTAACTTGTCAGCAAGTAAAGGCTGAGCATCGTGTACCTGCTGGCAAGTTGCAGAGCCTCCCAATCCCTGAATGGAAATGGGAACATGTTACCATGGATTTTGTCACCGGGTTGCCGAGGGCACAGTCTGGAGCAGACGCGATCTGGGTAGTCGTGGACAGACTCACCAAATCCGCTCACTTTTTACCGGTACAGGTGACTTGGCCACTCGAGCGACTGGCACAGCTGTATTTGGATGAGGTGGTGAGATTACATGGCGTGCCTGCCTCCATTGTATCTGATCGAGATTCGAGGTTTGTTTCGCGCTTTTGGAGAAGTCTACAGGCCACTTTGGGGACGCAGCTCAGTTTCAGCACGGCATTTCACCCACAGACAGACGGACAGTCAGAGCGGACTATACAGATTCTCGAGGACATGCTCCGGGCTTGCACACTAGACTTTGGAGGAGGTTGGGTGCGACACTTATCACTGGCAGAGTTTGCGTACAACAATAGCTTTCAAGCGAGCATCCAGATAGCTCCGTTTGAAGCATTGTATGGACGCAAGTGTCGCTCTCCACTTTATTGGAGCGATGTGGGTGAAAGACGAACTTTGGGGCCAGAGTTGCTGCGAGAGGCAGAGGATAAAGTCAGAATAATCAGGCATCATCTCCAGACAGCTCAGAGCAGACAGAGGAGCTACGTAGATGTGCGGAGGCCAGACCTTGAGTTTATGGTTGGAGATTATGTCTTTTTGAAAGTCTCGCCTTCAAAGGGAATCCGGAGATTTGAGATTCGTGGGAAACTGAGCCCTCGTTATATTGGACCTTTTGAGATATTGGAGCGCATAGTGCCAGTTGCCTACAGGCTTGCACTTCCTCCCAGGCTTGCCGGTGTTCACGATGTATTTCATGTATCGACTTTGAGGAGGTATGTTTATGACCCGTCACATATCATCGATGTCACCCCACTGGAGATTGCCGAGGACCTGAGCTTTGTTGAGCGGCCACTGAGGATCTTGGACCGCGAGGTTAGAGAGTAGCGCAGTCGGGCCATCCCTTATGTGAAGATCCTCTGGAGCAGTCATGATGAGCGCGAGGCTACCTGGGAGCTAGAGTCAGCGATGATGGATGCTTCCCCCCATTTGTTCGAGGCCCCGGCTTGAGGTATGGCTTCTGTTTCGAGGACGAAACCTTTTTAGTGGGGGAGGATGTGGTGTTCTGGTTTTCCCCATGCAGCTTTTCCGTTGAATCCATTGTGTAGAACACCTAGTGATGGTGTGTTTGGCCCACGGTGCATCAAAAGGGTGCCACCGATGGACCCTGTGTGACATTTTTTAGCCGAGTTGGCCTTCGGCTGTATTTGCCGAATTTTAGAAAAGGAATTGGGCCAAACAGAGTTCGGATTTGAATTCAGCGCGGAAAAACGCTTGAAAACGACTATTTATTTGTCGAATTTGGAGTCCGGATGACCAAAAACGGGCTTCTGGAGGTTTCGGGGGGATTCGGGTGCATGGGGGTACCCCGTGGACCGGCCGGAGCCACGTGGCGGCCCATTATTGGCTGGCTCACGTCGCTCGGTCCACGGGGAGGCGCGGCCGGTGCATGGGCCGCGCGGCGGGCCACGTGGCATGCGCGGAGTGGCGGGCTCACGCGCGCGGCTCAGCGGATGCGCGCGGTTCTGGTGGACCGGGCGTAGCACACGTGTCGCCCGGGGATTGGTGGGCTCAGCTGGGCGCGGTCCACGGGCGCGTGGGGCAGCGCCTCGGGGCGCGTGCCGGTGCAGGGCGCCAGTGCGGCTGGTCGGCCGCACATGGCCCGCACTCGAGTGCGGGCCACGTGTCGGCCGGCCAGGGGGCGGGTGCATGCACCGCCCCCAGCTGCCCCTGCCACGCGGCGGCCACCCAGTCGCCCCGCACAGTTGTTTGCTGTGCGGGGGACACGTGGCCGCTCCAGGGGATTTCGGGCGGTCGGACGGGGGCCGTCCGACCTGCTTAGCGGATTCGGGCGCCCGAAAGTGGCGCCCGAATCCACTAATTTTGGGGGGGGTGTTGGTAGCCTATAAATAGGGCCTTTTGGGCCCCTTTTGCTCTCTTTCTGAGCAGATTTTCACAGGGCACCCTTAAGGAAAAACCTTCCTCCACCTGAAACCTTTCTTGCTGATCATTCCTGGGGATTTTAGGAGTGCGTTTTTCAAGGTTGGCCATTTTCCGGCGCGGCGCGACGCTCGTTCTTCGACGACCCGTTTCGTCCCTTCACAGTGTTTAGGCTCCCCCGGCTCACCCCGACCTCCGATTCGGGTGATTCTTGCGCCATTGGACTCTTGACAGGTAGGGCTTCATTTTTGATGTTTTGAGTTTCCCCTGGTTTTCATGTGGATTTTGAGTTTCCCGAGCTTCTTTGTGACCCATTTTTCCTCGCGGAGTTTTGGACAGCACCTGATTGATTTGGCCATAACTTCGCGCTCAGGCGACGGATCGAGGCGATTCAAAAGGCGTTTTTCATCTACATCTCGCAAGGAATCTCCTGGAATTTTCTCAGATTTTTCTGAACATTTTTAGAAGGTGGAAACCTCCTTTCTCTGTAGTCTTTTGGTACAGAATTTCTTCACAGTTTTGTTTGGGGTGCCTCCCTTGCCGAATTTGTATCTCAGCGAAGGAAGCTCGGTTTTGAACGTGCAGGTACTCGTTTCGACGGGTTCGTGGCAAGGAACGCGACGGTAATTTTCTGGGAATTTTCTGAGCTACCTTCGCAGGTGAAAATCTGAGAACTTTAGACCGATTAATTTGGGACAGATTTTGTGATGTTTGAAGGACTAAAGTTATGTATGTTCTTCTTGGAGATTTGGTACAGTGTTGCGGTGAGCTTTTGGTGCGAGTGCGGGTTTTCGCATTTGGGACAAGGATTTTAGCGCTCGAGGTGGGTACCGTTGTTAACCTCTTATTTTGGACAACCCACTAGGCATATTGGAGCTTGTATTTTGTAATATGGCCAACATACTAGTAAAAATGAACAGAGCATGCTTAATGAAAAGAAAAGGGCTCACGATTGATACTTGTATCTTTAGAGGACTAGACACTAATAAATGGTAATAACCGGCTAAATCTGTTTCATACTTAATGTTTATTGAAGGACTTAGGCATGTGTCTAAATCAGCTTATGGCAGGTTAATATTTTGGATATTTTTACCCAAGGCATAATGTAAGAATTGGAATATTAAAATTATCTTGCTTAGTAAAGGACTTTTGCATGCTTGAATGGTCACCTAGTTAGGCCACCTTTTTCTGCTGCACTATTATGCTGGAATTGACTTAGGAGAAACCATGATTTTATTTTCTCCAGTTACCTAGTCATAGAGGATATTATGCTCAGGTAGAGCAGGGGCTGGGATAGTGTAGTCAGTCGTTGGGATTTTGGGGCAGGCAGGTTGAGGGCAGGGTAATTGCGGCAACCGCGGATTTTGGGCGGTTGACCGGACAGTTGTTATTGCATCAGATCAGGGAGAGGATTTGGGCTTCTTTTAGGGGATGATTTCCCACTCAGATCAGTGTCATGATCCAGTCCTGCTGACTTATTCTACTATGATACTTGTTACTACGACCTTGAGTCCTTGAGACTCCTATCCCCTATCGGTGCTATGCATTGGCCGGCATACCCGATTTGGCAAGTATAGTGTGCACGTTATACAGATCTTGAGTCCTTGAGACTCCTATCCCCTATCGGTGTTATGCGTAGGCTGGCATACCCGATTTGGCAGGCATAGCAGGCAGTACCGGTGTTTGCTAGTGTACAGATTGGGTTAGTCAGGCAGGCATTTATATTCTGATGCATATATTTAGCTATCTTTTTAGCTGGGCATGTAGAGGCATATTAGTGGTAGCTTTTATCTATAGCCATACTTATAGTTTACCACATTTATTCTTTTCGCCTCGGGTAGTCCTAGTGGGCATGTTCGAGTTGAGGTTTACCCACTAGGGGAGGCTACTGTTTTTATAGTAGTTCTCACCCCCACTGTTTTTCCCTCTCCTTTTCCCCTTTGTTTTGCAGAGTCTTCTGTGGGAGTTGCGGGACCCTCTTCTCAGGACCGAGGTAAGAGGATCGTCGATTAGCTAGCTGCTTCCCTGACCCAGAGTTCTGTAGATTTTGATGTATTCCCAGTACACTCAGACGGTTGTATTTTCCTTTTTTTTTGGGTCTGGCTTCGGCCAACTGGATGTATTTTATTTTGTGAGCTGGGAGAGACACTTGTATATTTTGAGAGCTATGTTGTACTTTCCTTTACAGTATTTGTCTGAGATGTACTAATTTTAGTTTAGCTCTGGTTTATGCTCCTTTATTATATCTGTCTATCTGAGCAGGTTACCAGCGCTTCGTGTACACGGGAAATTCCGTGTGCACGGCGGATCTGTAGACGAGCCCGGGTTCTGGTTTACTCCGGGGGCGTGACAGATTAAAATGTGACACCCCCGGAATTTGGATTAGTCCTCTATATAAATGATATAATAGGACTAAATCTCTAACCCGGCTATAGCATTTTGGATGGTAGCAAGATCCAAGAGGAACATGAGAGTTAAGCGTGCTAGAGCTAGAGTAGTTCTAGGATGGGTGACCTCCTGGGAAGTGGGACGTTACAGTTGGTATCAGAGCCATTCACCAGCCGGAAATGTGAGATGAGTCTCGGCTGAGCCAGGGTTATATAGCGGGTAGAGCGAGGCTCCCCGGCTAAGCGGGTAGAGCGAGGCTCCCCGGCTAATGACTGTTGTGAGTGGAGTGCAGCTCCTCACAAGGTCGGCTAAGGCTAGCGAGACAAGTCTCACATCGCCTGGTGCTTGTGAGTGTGCTTGAGCCTGACGTGGACGTCAGGGCTTAAAGGGGGGAAGAATGTGACACCCCCGGAATTTGGATTAGTTCTCTATATAAATGATATAACAGGACTAAATCTCTAACCCGGCTATAGCATTTTGGATGGTAGCAAGGGCTTAAAGGGGGGAAGAATGTGACACCCCCGGAATTTGGATTAGTTCTCTATATAAATGATATAACAGGACTAAATCTCTAACCCGGCTATAGCATTTTGGATGGTAGCAAGATCCAAGAGGAACATGAGAGTTAAGCGTGCTAGAGCTAGAGTAGTTCTAGGATGGGTGACCCCCTGGGAAGTGGGGCGTCACACGGCGGGCGGGCGCGGGCAGGCACGCGGTCCACCGCGGAGGCGTGCACCGTGGGGAGGGGCACGTGGCACCTCGTGAGTGGCGGGCGCAGCAGGCGCGGTCCACGGGATCGTCGCGGGTGCACGGTGGACCAGGGGACGACACGTGGCGGCTTGTGGTTGGCGGGTCCTGGTGCGCGCGGTCCACGCGACGGCGGCGGCTGCCTCGGGATGCGTGCCCGGCACGGGGCCGCGGGCGGCGCGGCCGCGCACGTGGGCGCACGTGGGCGCGGCGTGGGCGTGGGCGCGGTCGGGGGGCGACGTGGGGGCGCCATGTGGCGCCCCGCGGTTGGTCTGGTGCAGCTGCGCACGCCCGCGTGTCGGGACACGTGGCGCTGCGCAGTTGGCGGGCGCGCGTGCGCCGGGCGCGGGTGGCGTCGGCGGGACGCGTGGCGGGCCCTCGGGCTTTCTGGCGCGCACAGTGTTGGGCCGGGCCCAACACTGTAGCGGCCCGAATGTTCCGGGCGCCCGGAACTTTGGCCAAAAAGTCCAAAGTCGGATTTTTTGGGCTGGGCCTATAAATAGGCGGTTGGCTGGAGCTTTTTGCCCCCTTTCCCGAGCTCCCTTCCCCTCGCACCCTTAAGCAAAGATGGAGATCTTTGTGCTGCGCATCATCTGGCGTAGGCCCGGATTTTTTGGAAGCCGCGGCATCGACGACTTCGGCATCGGAGCGCAGTGTGGCGATCTTTCATCGGAGGCCCGTTATCGTCGCAGTTCTATCTGAGATGTCCACAGAGCTACTCCGTCAGTATTTTTGGACGATTTTTGCGGCGTTGGAATCACGAGAGGTACGTCTTCGACTTTCGTGTTGATCATCTTGCTGGGTTCAGAGTTTATGACATGGTTTTCGAGGCATTTCTAAGCTACTGTTTTCTGGTGGAGTTTTTGGACAGCGGCCCCTTGCCAGAATTTTATCTTCGCAACCGAGTGTCGGATCGAGATGAGCCTAACACTTTTTGGATCTACTCGTCACAAGGATTATCATCGTATTTTTCCGGGATTTTTCTGAGGCTTGCCCGAAGGTATACTATTCCCCTTTTATCTGTGTTTGAGTTTACAATTGTGTGGTTGTGAGTGTTTGCGCACCTGTACTGTGGAATTTGTAACTTGGCCTACGAGGCTCCGAATTGGGCGTGCAGGTACCCGTTTCGAAGGTATCGACGCGAGGATCGCAGAAGTATTTTTATTGGAATTTTTGGAGTTCATTTTACAGGTGAAAATTTCGCATTAAGGGGACTGTTCCCAGGAGATTGGTGATGCTTGGATTTTATGGAATTAAGTGTAACTTTGGGTTGTGTTTTTGTACCCAGGAGGTATTGATCACTGTTCCTGTATTGTTGGATTGGTGGGTGTGTAGAGATATCTGTTTCTGGACTTTCTCAGCTGTGTGACTCCGGACAGTTAGCATTTTCAGGTGGGTGGCCTTGTCTCCAAGATTGATGGACTGTGCTTTAAATCTGCTATAGTAGGACTATGCATGATAGTGAAATGCTTGTGCAGCATGTTAGAATGTAGGAATTGCTATTCCTCGTATTATCTGATGGTATTGTCATCTCCTTGCTTTCTACCATCTGTAAATTATAGTTATTGGAACTTGACCTAGCACCCCGTCATATGTTGCATGTGTAACCAGACTAGTAGAAAACCCTCACTTGGGCTAGGGTTATTTCTGCTTTAGACATCCACACTTCTACTATCCTGGACATAGTGTCCTTCCTCGCCCGGGTAGTGGGCCGAGTGGTCAGGTGTTATCTTTTAGTGTGGGATGCATGTTACACTCGTGCTTGGGAGCAGAGTGGCGTCTGGTAGATGTAGTTGGTTGTTCATCTGTAGCGGGAGCCGTTTGGGTAGACGGCGGTCCCGAGATGTTTTTCTTGTTTTATCTGTCGCCGCTGTGCTAGTGGCAGCGGTAGATCAGTGTTAGCAGGACCTTAAACCCAGAACCTTTTTGGACACACATATAATTTTTGTCAACCAAATATTTTCTTCCAAGCATCGTAGGGTCGCCTGAGTCTGTTCCTGTTTGATTGGACGAAGGCATTAGCCCTTCGAGGCTTAGATATAAAATTTGGTTTCAACTGTTTTCCTAAGCAGAACTAAAAATCATTAAATATGGATTTCTTACAGATCAGATGGCTTCAGTAAGAAATGTCACAGTTTTTCCTATAAATTAACCACCAAGATGATTCGAGTGGTCTGGGTTCTAAGGTCTGCCTTCTTCTTGGGACAAGAACAACGAAAGGCTATGCCTAGAGCCTGTTCTTGTTTGATTTGGGTTGTAGGTTCTAGTATTTCGGGGTTCCCGGACCCTTTCTTGTGTCAGAGGATGCGATGTTGGCCTGTTGAGGCAGTTGTTCGCAGTGGATGCGACTTTGTGCTATGAGTTGGTAGAGTGTGATCTAGAGGTTGTTTTTCCTGATTTAGTGGTGGAGGTGGTTCTCCCACTTAGCTTTGAGGATCTTGGGGTCTGGCAGATCGAGTCGTGGAGGTTTCCCGACTCAGCCATGGTCGTGCATTATCAGATTGAGTCATTGAGGGTTCTCTGACATAGCTGTGAGAGTGTTTTGGGCTATTCCTGTTTGAGTCGAGGTTCTTTTTCCGACTGAGTTGTGCTTTGAGCTTGGAGTTACCGATCTGTTTGATCGTGGATCATAGCCTGCATGAGCCATATTTGAGCTTGACAGAGATACTTTACAGAGATACTTGATATGGGTTACTTATTGACTCGAGCGGGTCGCTCCCCTCGAGTGCCACTCCGGAGTAGGCGAGACCGGGTTGTTTTACCGGCGTGAGTTTGAGCTTTTCTATCGTGACTTGTCGTTGCATTTGTCCCTCTGGCTGTGTTGGTGTTGGCAGTCATGGACGTCCTACATAAGTCCGCTCCTACGGGACGTAACGGCAGTAGGTTGGCGCAGGCTTGACTGGACCTGATGAGGCAGTCAGTTCAGATTGGGTGATCAGAGATGAGAGTTAGTTGTGGCATCATGTTCTTTCTGTTCCACTCTTTGAGCATCTAGGTAGAGGCATAGTAGCTGTAGAGTTTACTTTTCTCAGCTTTCCTTACAGCACTGCTTTTGTTACTTTATGCCTCTAGTGGACTTAGTGGGCAGACCGTCAGGCTTGTTGGCGGCACCCACTGAGAACTACTTGGGACGTAGTTCTCACACCCGTCGTGGTGTCTTTTCCCACAGGAACTTCTACTCTGGTTCCTGTTGTTCCTGTTGCTGATCCTTCTGACCGAGGCGAGGGAGTCGCGAGCTAGTTCCCTACCCGTCGTTGGAGTGTAGCGGTACCCCTTCAGAGGAGAGCTTCAGTAGATTAGTTATTTCTTTTTCTTCATTTGAGAGACTATTGTAGTGAGGATTGTTATGTTTTGAGAGCCTGTACACTGTTGTATTTATTGGAGATACCTCCCTGTTGAGTTCTGATTCTTGTATTTGAGGATGTTGCCTGATTATCATTTTTGGGAGGCGGACATTTTATTTTATTTCCAGTTGTACAGTGATCGATTTTGTTATACAGCAGATTTTTTATTTATAGCTCTGATATCTGTTTAGCTATAGCACTTTTCTTGCAGGTAGGACGCTTCGCCTATGCGGGTTTGGCATAGGTGGCGGATCTGTTGGCGAGCCCGGGTCGCAGTTTCGACCCCGGGGCGTGACAGATTAGAGTGGTATCAGAGCCTAGGTTGTAGGTCATCGAGGACTTAGAAACCCTAGGCTTGCGGTTGGACATTAGGATGACTACGTGAGAGTCGCGACTTTTAGCGAGAGTCCTGATCGAGTTTTGTACCTCTCCCAAGAGACGGGATGAGTGATTGGCATGTTTATGCTCCTAAGCGATTATGTTGGCTGCAGACAACATAATGTTGTGGAATTGGTAACATGCCTTCGACTTTCGCTGGATTGGGTCGTATGGTTGTTGTGTCCTGATGTTTGTTATTGTGCAGTGGACCTACGATGCTTATGAGACGTCGTGCAGTGAGGAATGCGCATTCCGCATCTGATGAGTAACCCGAGCAGCGGGAGGCAGAGCTATCAGAGCAGAGCGAGACCCAGGAGTTATGGATCCAGATGGCACAGATGTCGGAGGCTGTCCGATGCCAGGAGGAGGCCATGGAACGTTTGATGCGCTTGTTGGAGCAAAGAGCACAGCTAGTTGCAGTACCGCTTGAGTGTCCTCCAGTACTTTCTTCCTATGCAGTGGTATCCTCAGTTGTACCAGTGGCGCCGATGGAGCGAGCAGCCCCCTCCGTGCCGACGAGCAGTGCCGAGGCACCGAGGCAGGGTGGATAGTGGATAGTAGCTGAGCTTCGGGACGTCATTGATCGATGGAGCCAGTCCCGGCAGTCTGAACCATCCCGATTCATAGGTTTGAGTTGGAGCCTTTGTAGGCAGAATTGGGGTTGGTGGTGATGGAGAGACTATCTGAGAGCCTTCATGTGCTAGGGAGTTTATGCAGTTGTTGAACTGCACGCTCCAGGTTTCGAGGGATGAGGCGCATAGGATATGTTTAACGGGGAATGGTTTGCGCCAGGATACCTTTCAGTGTAGTTGGTCCCTCCGTTTTAGATTATTGACGCTTCGATGGGTAGGCATTGTGTATGGAGCGTGGCGCTGCAGTTCCTTGGGATAGGGATCTGCCGCCAGAGGCGAGTACTGGATATCGGCGCTTGGCGTCGGGTGATGGAGGACAGACCGACTGGTAGCGGCATTTCTGATCTCTTTACCTGGATAGCGAATTTTCGAGATGCCAGAGATCGGGTGGACCCCGACGGCAGCATCAGCATCTATATCAGAGTAGCGCAGCGGTAGCGTGGATTTGTTATCTGCGGAGGACTTTATTCGTCGCCTTAATGTGAGCAGAGACAGAGGTTGTGCTCCCTTGTGGATAGTCCTGATTTTCAGGCAGATTGGGCGACAACCACTTACTTTGAGCGGATGAATCTGTGCCGCCCGGTTGGAGGGCGCCACGGTAGTGGATCGAGTTGTCGCAGGTGTGATTTCATCACAGCAGTCGGAGTAGGAGCATGTTGTATTCCTGCATGGACTAGAGGCAGATTTGTTACCACATGCACTTGAGGTACAGGTTCCTGTTAGTGTTGTGTATGTGGGGGAGGCTTGTGGATTATGTCCTATGCAGTTGAGGCCGCGAGTTATACGGGTAGACTTATTGGTAATTATGGCAGTTCGGCGTTTCGACCTAGTGCTTGGGTTTTGGTTGGCATAGTGCCACAGGATGTTAGACTGCGGAAGGAGAGGATTTTGACCTTCTGCGAGGCAGACGAGAGGAGATTTGGTTGTTGAGGTCGTTAGAGCACACTGGTTATAGCGACAGTGTGAGAGGTGCTTACGGCGGCACCGGGACCCAAAGATATCTCTGTTGCCACGAGATTCCGGGTGTGATTTCACCTGAGCTGTTGATAATGCCGCCGGTTAGGGAGATAGAGATTGAGTTTGGCGTGGTTCGGGGAACCGCGCCACCCTCAACAGCACCTCATTGGATTTTGCCAGTAGAGCTGTGAGAGCTGATGGCGCAGTTGCAGGATCTGATGGATCGAGGGGTCTGTTTGACCTAGTGCCACGCCGTTGATATACGGTGGTGATGCCACATCGTTGATACACGACTGTGAGGGCCCTTTTATGGTTCGAGTGTAGGCAGGTCCGGGTGGTATCTAGGACCTTTTGATGGAGTCATACTCCGGCAGTTATTGTTTGGTGCGGGTACCTACTTGGAATCTGACAGCCGAGGACGTCCTTGCCTTGATGGCGTTCAGGACACGGTAGGGCATCTTGAGCTCTTAGTGAGGATAATTGGATTGATTAATGCCCTGCCACAATTTTTTTTTATATGAGGAATTGTATGACCTTGTTGTGCTGGGACGGACTGGGAGTAGTGTTTCCTGAGGATATTATCGTTTACTCCCTGAGTGACCAGAAATACGAGGAGCACTTATGGATGTGCTATAATGCTTGGGTGGAAGAAGCTGTATGCCGTGTTATTGAGATACAAGTTTTAGCTTTAGAAGCTTACCTTCTTGGGTCACATTGTATTAGCCGTAGGGGCGGCGGTGGAATTCCGGCCAATGTGGATGCTGTTTGAGATTGGCTGAGATCAACAATTATTGTTGAGGTGAGGAGCTTCTTGGATTTGGCAGTGCCAGGAGAGCATGGCGAATGGATGATGAGACTGATACTAGCGCCGATTGTAGCTTTGCCAGAGAGGGGGGAATGGATCTTTGAGTTATAGTGATGCCTCCCATGGTGGCTGTGGAGTTACCTTTGGGTTATGCTTGAGCATTTTGTATCACCCTGACAGGGCCACTGTGGTGGCGGATACCTGGAGCCGGAGAGCTATTGGGGTTGAGTTTGATGATTCCGTTGCTGGCACTTGGGAGCGGTTTTGGTGCGTGCTACATTGGTTGTTCTCTCTTTTCCCCCAGCCTTTTCTTCCACGTCTCAGCTCGGGAGTGTCAGGCTTGTGGATTCCTCGCCCGTGATGGACTCGTTTCCTTTGAGATATGCGAGTACTTGTGGTACGAGGGACGCCCGTTGCGAATTCTGGCTCGTGAGATGAGAGAATTACGCAATTTGGGCCATGCCGTACCGGTTGTTGTTGTTGTTGTGGAGTAATCACGGGGAGTGACAGGTGACTTGAGAGCTGGAGACGGCAGTGTTATGTACCTACCCTTGTTTTTGTGGCACCTTTTGGGTTGAGCTAGTTTCGAGGACGAAACTTTCTTTTAGTGGGGGAGGATGTGGTGACCCAGATCTCTGCAGGGCTTCTACAGTGCGATTAGCAGCTTCTGGAGGCCTTTGTGGCATGTCGGCGGTGTTTCTGCACCAATTTGGACTCAAGTGATGGACTTCGGGTGTATAATGGATCACGTGAGTGATCGGAGGACCCCGTCGGATATTTAGAAGTGGTTTCGCGCGAAATGGTTATTAAAATTGGACTCAGCGCGAAATTTGAGTAAACAACACTTCTCCGGGAATTTTCGGCAAATTTTAGAAGTGGAATTGGGCCGAACGGACTTCGGATTTGGATTCAGCGCGCGAAAACGGTCAAGATGGACTATTTACTTGTATTTTTCAGAACCCGGATGACCCGGCACTTTTTTCGAGGCAGTGGGTTACTGTTCCGGCCGGCCGGGCATCGCCGGCGGCGGCGGGCAGCGGCGGAGCGCGGCGGCGCGAGCTCGGGCAGGCGGCGGGCGGCCGCGGGCAGGCGCGCGGTCCACCGCGGAGGCGTGCACCGTGGGGAGGGGCACGTGGCACCTCGTGAGTGGCGGGCGCAGCAGGCGCGGTCCACGGGATCGTCGCGGGTGCACGGTGGACTAGGGGACGACACGTGGCGGCTTGTGGTTGGCGGGTCCTGGTGCGCGCGGTCCACGCGACGGCGGCGGCTGCCTCGGGATGCGTGCCCGGCACGGGGCCGCGGGCGGCGCGGCCGCGCACGTGGGCGCGGCGTGGGCGCGGTCGGGGGGCGACGTGGGGGCGCCACGTGGCGCCCCGCGGTTGGTCGGGTGCAGCTGCGCACGCCCGCGTGTCGGGACACGTGGCGCTGCGCAGTTGGCGGGCGCGCGTGCGCCGGGCGCGGGCGGCGTCGGCGGGACGCGTAGCGGGCCCTCGGGCTTTCGGGCGCGCACAGTGTTGGGCCGAGCCCAACACTGTAGCGGCCCGAATGTTCCGGGCGCCCGGAACTTTGGCCCAAAAGTCCAAAGTCGGATTTTTTGGGCTGGGCCTATAAATAGGCGGTTGGCTGGGGCTTTTTGCCCCCTTTCCCGAGCTCCCTTCCCCTCGCACCCTTAAGCAAAGATGGAGATCTTTGTGCTGCGCATCATCTGGCGGAGGCCCGGATTTTTTGGAAGCCGCGGCATCGACGACTTCGGCATCGGAGCGCAGTGTGGCGATCTTTCATCGGAGGCCCGTTATCGTCGCAGTTCTATCTGAGATGTCCACAGAGCTACTCCGTCAGTATTTTTGGACGATTTTTGCGACGTTGGAATCACGAGAGGTACTTCTTCGACTTTCGTGTTGATCATCTTGCTGGGTTCAGAGTTTATGACATGGTTTTCGAGGCATTTCTAAGCCGCCGTTTTCTGGTGGAGTTTTTGGACAGCGGCCCCTTGCCGGAATTTTATCTCCGCAACCGAGTATCGGATCGAGATGAGCCTATACACTTTTTGGATCTACTTGTCACAAGGATTATCATCGTATTTTTCTGGGATTTTTCTGAGACTTTCCCGAAGGTATACTATTCCCCTTTTATCTGTGTTTGAGTTTACAATTGTGTGGTTGTGAGTGTTTGCACACCTGTACTGTGGAATTTGTAACTTGGCCTACGGGGCTCCGAATTGGGCGTGCAGGTACCCATTTCGAAGGTATCGACGCGAGGATCGCAGCAGTATTTTTATTGGAATTTTTGGAGTTCGTTTTACAGGTGAAAATTTCGCATTAAGGGGACTGTTCCCAGGAGATTGGTGATGCTTGGATTTTATGGAATTAAGTGTAACTTTGGGTTGTGTTTTTGTACCCAGGAGGTATTGATCACTGTTCCTGTATTGTTGGATTGGTGGGTGTGTAGAGATATCTGTTTCTGGACTTTCTCAGCTGTGCGACTCCGGACAGTTAGCATTTTCAGGTGGGTGGCCTTGTCTCCAAGATTGATGGACTGTGCTTTAAATCTGCTATAGTAGGACTATGCATGATAGTGAAATGCTTGTGCAGCATGTTAGAATGTAGGAATTGCTATTCCTCGTATTATCTGATGGTATTGTCATCTCCTTGCTTTCTACCATCTGTAAATTATAGTTATTGGAACTTGACCTAGCACCCCGTCATATGTTGCATGTGTAACCAGACTAGTAGAAAACCCTCACTTGGGCTAGGGTTATTTCTGCTTTAGACATCCACACTTCTACTATCCTGGACATAGTGTCCTTCCTCGCCCGGGTAGTGGGCCGAGTGGTCAGGTGTTATCTTTTAGTGTGGGATGCATGTTACACTCGTGCTTGGGAGCAGAGTGGCGTCTGGTAGATGTAGTTGGTTGTTCATCTGTAGCGGGAGCCGTTTGGGTAGACGGCGGTCCCGAGATGTTTTTCTTGTTTTATCTGTCGCCGCTGTGCTAGTGGCAGCGGTAGATCAGTGTTAGCAGGACCTTAAACCCAGAACCTTTTTGGACACACATATGATTTTTGTCAACCAAATATTTTCTTCCAAGCATCGTAGGGTCGCCTGAGTCTGTTCCTGTTTGATTGGACGAAGGCATTAGCCCTTCGAGGCTTAGATATAAAACTTGGTTTCAACTGTTTTCCTAAGCAGAACTAAAAATCATTAAATATGGATTTCTTACAGATCAGATGGCTTCAGTAAGAAATGTCACAGTTTTTCCTATAAATTAACCACCGAGATGATTCGAGTGGTCTGGGTTCTAAGGTCTGCCTTCTTCTTGGGACAAGAACAATGAAAGGCTATGCCTAGAGCCTGTTCTTGTTTGATTTGGGTTGTAGGTTCTAGTCTTTCGGGGTTCCCGGACCCTTTCTTGTGTCAGAGGATGCGATGTTGGCCTGTTGAGGCAGTTGTTCGCAGTGGATGCGACTTTGTGCTATGAGTTGGTAGAGTGTGATCTAGAGGTTGTTTTTCCTGATTTAGTGGTGGAGGTGGTTCTCCCACTTAGCTTTGAGGATCTTGGGGTCTGGCAGATCGAGTCGTGGAGGTTTCCCGACTCAGCCATGGTCGTGCATTATCAGATTGAGTCGTTGAGGGTTCTCCGACATAGCTGTGAGAGTGTTTTGGGCTATTCCTGTTTGAGTCGAGGTTCTTTTTCCGACTGAGTTGTGCTTTGAGCTTGGAGTTACCGATCTGTTTGATCGTGGATCATAGCCTGCATGAGCCATATTTGAGCTTGATAGAGATACTTTACAGAGATACTTGATATGGGTTACTTATTGACTCGAGCGGGTCGCTCCCCTCGAGTGCCACTCCGGAGTAGGCGAGACCGGGTTGTTTTACCGGCGTGAGTTTGAGCTTTTCTATCGCGACTTGTCGTTGCATTTGTCCCTCTGGCTGTGCTGGTGTTGGCAGTCATGGACGTCCTACATAAGTCCGCTCCTACGGGACGCAACGGCAGTAGGTTGGCGCAGGCTTGACTGGACCTGATGAGGCAGTCAGTTCATATTGGGTGATCAGAGATGAGAGTTAGTTGTGGCATCATGTTCTTTCTGTTCCACTCTTTGAGCATCTAGGTAGAGGCATAGTAGCTGTAGAGTTTACTTTTCTCAGCTTTCCTTACAGCACTGCTTTTGTTACTTTATGCCTCTAGTGGACTTAGTGGGCAGACCGTCAGGCTTGTTGGCGGCACCCACTGAGAACTACTTGGGACGTAGTTCTCACACCCGTCGTGGTGTCTTTTCCCACAGGAACTTCTACTCTGGTTCCTGTTGTTCCTGTTGCTGATCCTTCTGACCGAGGCGAGGGAGTCGCGAGCTAGTTCCCTACCCGTCGTTGGAGTGTAGCGGTACCCCTTCAGAGGAGAGCTTCAGTAGATTAGTTATTTCTTTTTCTTCATTTGAGAGACTATTGTAGTGAGGATTGTTATGTTTTGAGAGCCTGTACACTGTTGTATTTATTGGAGATACCTCCCTGTTGAGTTCTGATTCTTGTATTTGAGGATGTTGCCTGATTATTATTTTTGGGAGGCGGACATTTTGTTTTATTTCCAGTTGTACAGTGATCGATTTTGTTATACAGCAGATTTTTTATTTATAGCTCTGATATCTGTTTAGCTGTAGCACTTTTCTTACAGGTAGGACACTTCGCCTATGCGGGTTTGGCATAGGTGGCGGATCTGTTGGCGAGCCCGGGTCGCAGTTTCGACCCCGGGGCGTGACAGCGCCCCTCGAGTGCCACTCCGGAGTTGGGTCTGTTACTTGTTATCGCGACTTGTCGACGCAGTCCCTCTGACTAGGCCAGCTTTGGCAGTCACGGACACCCTACGGTAGGCCCGTCCTTTTGTGGATGTGCGGCGGTAGGTGGGCGCAGGTTTGACTGGACCCTTTGTGGCAGTCAGTGTAGATTGGGCGACTATACTTCAGTGTTAGTAGATGCATCATGTTTCCATCTGTTCCACTTTTTGAGCATTTAGATAGAGGCATAGTAGCTGTAGAGTTTATTTTTCCAGCTCTTTCCTTCCAGTACTGCATTTGTTAGTTTATGCCTCTAGTAGACTTAGTGGGCAGACCGTCGGGCTTGTTGGCGGCACCCACTGAGAACTACTGTGGGATGTAGTTCTCACACCCGTCGCGGTGTATTTTTCCCCAGGGCCTTCTACTCTTGTTCCTGTTACTCCTGTTGCTGATCCGGCTGATCGAGGTAAGGGAGTCGCGAGATAGATCCCTACCAGTTGTCGTCCAGAGAGTAGATGTACCCCCTTACTATTTTGAGAGTTACATTTTGAGAGACCTTTGTAGTGAGGTTCACTTGTACGTTTTCTTTTATAGTCGAGAGACTTTGTACGTTTGTGAGGACTTGGGTTGTATTATTTTTTATTTCAGTAGTGTACTTTTCAGCTCTGATATCAGTATAGCTATAGTATCATTCTTTTTGCAGGTTAGACGCTTCGTCTATACGGGGTTTTCCGTATGGGCGGCGGATCTGTTGGCGGGCCCGGGTCGCAGATTCGACCCCGGGGCGTGACAGATTAGAGTACCAATGCCTCGGCCAGGACCAGCTTCGACGGCCATGAGGCATTCGATCGCCCCGAACAGCCGACGACGCAGATAGAGTCGAAATCAACCTTCGATCGATCAAACCGAAGAAGAAGAGAACCGTACTTTGTTTCAGGCTGGTCTTAGATGTGTAGCGATATAGTACAAGGCGCACGTCTCAACCGAATAAGGGCCCGCATCCCGGTCCGGATCGATTTCGGCCACAAAAGGGCACAAGGCATGACAAAGGCTTTAAGGCAACAACCGATAAGGGAATCAGCCGATAAGAGAAGCAGCTGACAGGAGAGGCGGTCACCCGAGCAATTGCCGTCGCTCATATGAAGACAGATACCAGATCGCCTCAATCAAGCGACGGAAGAGGTGAAATCAAGGTTAATCCTCGGTTGCCCGAGGCTCCCCGAAGGAAAGAGTTTGAAAAGAATGAAGGCGAGATTTAGGCGCGAATCTCGTAACAGACCCCGAAGCGGCATGTGGCATCCAGTAAAGGGAAGCGTCAAAGATCACGCTTCAGCATGACGATTAAGGGGCAGACTCAGAATGGCAAGCAACGCCCAGCGACGGAAAGCGCCGGAAAATATGCTCTGGCGCAACCATCAGGGGTGAACCTGGATGGGAAGATGCGACCATCCCAGTGAGGCTAATCGACTCAAAAGAAAATGGTTGAGGATTTTCCGATAACCTCCCTCAGATTACGCCGAATATTCGAAATTCGAAATCGACACCCAATAACCATAGTTCGGGATATGTATATGTATAAATACCTGAACCATAAAAAAGATCGAGATCCGACAACCTCGTAAGTCTGGTACCACCCCAGCTCTTCATTTATCTAGGAGTAGGAATAACTTAACTTTTTTTCTTTTTTTTTTACTGCTTTCCTAGGAGTAGGCTTAATTAATTCTTTTATCCATTTTTTTTTCACTTGTATCACCTTCTTCTTTATCAATATAAAGTGTAAACCGGCCATTCGATCGTGTTATTTTATAATTTTGTATTTATAGTGTAAACCGGCTTAACCATGTCTTTATTTACTTATTTGCATTTAGAGTGTACCCCTGGGTTGTGTCTTTATTTACCATTGTGTGTGCTTTAAAGCTATAATCAACTCATCAGTCGTACATTTATCCACGAACGGTTCGACTCATCTAAGTCGAAACCAGCGATCCCTCTCTAGCTCCGCGAACCCGCTTCAGCAGTCACCGGTCGTTGCGGTTGCAGGGAGTTTTCAGAGGAGAACCCGGCCGAGCGGATTCCTTTTCGGCCCGATTGCTTGATTGTTGGCACGCGGCGCACTTCGACATATTCTGGAGGGCCACCCAGCAGGGGTCGTTCGCGCGCAAGCCACATTTTGACCCAAACACTACGATTCTAAAATTGAATCATAACTGAGTATATTTTTTTTAAAAAAAATGAATGTAGTAACAACAGGTTATCTTTCTCTCAAAAATAAAAAAAATATATTTTTTAAATTTTATAAAATAATTCAATAGGTCTCTCTATTCAAGTGATTACTAATTATATTATTATTTTGATCAGATGTCATTCATTTAATTCCATAAGACTTAAAAATATTAAAAAAAATATATTTTTTGCCTTCCAGTTTTGATAGTTAGGTTTGACGATCAAAGAAGAAATGATTGAACCAAACTTTAATTTTTATTATTTTTTTATATGTTAAAATATAAAAAGTAAATTTTGTTGTGTTTCCCAGCTTTATAAAACTATTTGCACTACATACAAAAAAAACCGTCATCATATAATCAACCATTTCAATTGAAAAGTTTTAAAGTTGAACTATTTGATGAAGTTTGAGGGTCTAATCGTGGAAGTTGTAAGTCTGGTCGTGGGCTAAAGTTTAGAAAAATTTTATACATTTCGTCCTAATAATATTTATCAGTGCCAACTATATACCTAGCACAATTACTTAAGATTTTAATAATTGGTATTCGAGATTTTAAGTTTGATGTCTAGTTACTTTATATTTCTAACTGTATTTATTTATAAATAAAAATAAATAAAACGGACAGCTTATTATCTTTCTTTTAAAGAAAAAAAAAATATGTATCACTACTGACCATACCTAAAGTAGTTGGTTAATGACTTGATTGTTGGTGTCCGAAATTCTAGATTTGTAGTCTACAGGTAGGCTGCTATTCCAAAATAATAATAATAATAACCATCACCAACAACAAAAGCGGCGTAAACCAATCCTCTTACACCTACGTAGAGGATGTCAATCTTATTGTTGGAAGTGTGAAAATTTATTATATTAATTGTTGGAATCGCTATTCACGTTGATAACGCTGATACCGATTATATATCTCAGAATTTAAAATTCTAGAATATAATAATATGAAGAAGAGATATTGGAGAAGAACTAATCCTTTATCAACCAGAAATATTTAATTACACAATCTTATGTGGTCATGTCTACTGTGGTCCCATTCATCTAATTACCACGCCTAAATATATATAGCTATCAAATCATAATAGATGATAAATCTAATTTTTACTTTAGATAATTACAAATAAACTTTTAAATAGAATTTGGATAAGTACTCTATCTCTAACTAAATTTTGGAATAAGTTTGGATTCTTATTTCCAACATCCTCCCTTAATCCAAATTTTATTTTCAAGCTCCAACTTCGGTGAAATGCGCATTTTGATTTTGTAACCTCTGTCGCTGTCATTATTGTCGTGTTCGAGTTGTGCAACATAATACATGTCTAATAATGCCGTCATACGCGAAATCTTTGCCACATGTAATTTTGATTATTCACAGCATCCTTATAGTCCCGATCATCAATATCATATTAAAGATCTGCAGGTTTATCAAAAAATTTGGATTTGATATTTTGAATTTATCGATTTCAATGTGTGCGCTTTGCACCATACTAAAACTCCTTATTTTTAATTCTATATTTTTGTCTATCTCATTCTTTTCTTCTTCTACATTATGATATATGAAAATTTCTTTAATAACATTAGAAAAAGAGTCAACTAAAAATTTTTTTTACTTATATCATTATTATAAATTTTCTCGTCGGTCTAGATCTCCTGTGCATTCTTAATTAGGGTTTCCTTCGCAAATTTCATTATAGACTGGAGTTTTTATGTTCTCATTATAGGATTTATATTTTAAAAAATTGCACACCCATCACAAATTTTGATTCACTTGTCCGCAATTATTAGATTATAAAATTATTAAATCCGATGATGAAGACATAAAAACCCCAGTAATGTACATAGTGATATATATACTTTTCCGCAATCTTGTTGAAAATTATTAGATTATAAAGTTATTGTATTTAATTTAACAATAAAACTCCAGTAGTAATGTATATAGTGATATTTATACTTTTCCGCAATTGCTTCTATACTTAAATTTTTTATTTATTTACATATTTATCATTTAAATTTAAAAATTAAATTCAAAATTTAAATATAAATTTCAAATTTAAAATTAAATTAGAATTTAAAATTTGGATGTAAATTTAAAATTTGAATTCAAATTTTTAATTTAGATTTGAAATTAAATTCACAATATGAATTTAAAATTTAAATTTAAATTTAAATTTCAAAATTAATATTATTTAGATTTGAATCAAATTCATAATCTAAATTTCAATTTAAAATTTGATTTCAAATTTTAAATTGAATTTAAAATTTGAATTCAAATTCATATTTTAAAATTAAAATTTAAAATCAAAATATAAAACTGAATTTGATATCAAATTCAAAATTTGAATTTGAAATTGAATTCAAAATATAAATCTGAATTCAGAATTGAATTCAAATTTTGATTTTGAATTTGAAATTCAAATAACGAAACCTGAATTTGAATTTAAAATTATAATCTAAAATTAAAAATAGAAAAATGAATTTTAAACTCAAAATATAAGTTTTAATTTAAATTCAAAATGCATGTTTAAATTTGAAACTTAAATTTAGCAATTAAATTTAAATCTAAATTTGTGATTCAAATTAAACCGATGGTAATTTTAAAATTTTGAAATTATTTTCAGATTTCCCTCCTTCGAGAATTGAATATACCTGTTCTATCCACATTATTAGGTTTTTTTTTTTAGAAAAAAAAATGATTCCTTTCGAAATAAAAGTTACTGGTCAGATTAGTAAGTAATATTATTCAAATACACTAATCTACAATAAATTCTCAATAATTTATTAGTGATAGCGTAAACCAAACACTCCTTGTAGAGATTTAAGTTTATGCCCAGAAGGATGGTGACCCAATGTGTGGACCATAAGATGTATATGTCAATAGCATAATCCTAGGGAATATCTTTTATGAAAATAGTTAAATATTAAGTAATTGGTTTCTGACTCAAAAATGTATAATACAGCTAGAGGAATTAATTAAACAGTGAGTTAGTGTGAAGCATTTGTCCTCACTAGATGCTGGAAAAGGTCCCCAAGTTTAGGTTTCCTTTAGTGTCATTAAGAGCTTGAAAAAGAGCTAAATTAAGACAATGTTAAAGTTTATACAGAAACTTAACTAATACACTTTATTTGTGCATATTTGTTATTTGGATATGTTATGTACAGAAGTGATAGGTGGAAAAAATTCATCACACCAAAATTCTAATTTATATTTAATATGAAGCTAATGTTTTTTTTTTTTTTTTTTTTTTTTTTTTTTTTTTTTTTTTTTTTTTTTTTTTTTTTTCAAGTATATTCTCTAGGCACGAATTTATTACTTATTGTGACAGAAAATTGAATAACACCATTTCATGGTCTAGATGAAAAATTAAAATAAACTTTCTAGAAAGCATTGGTACATAACTGCTGATAATTTTAAATTTGCTATCTGTCACTCCTCATGTTTTAGTAAGGTTTTTTGTTTTTTTTGGGAGGGGGATCAAAACCTAAACTTAGAAGGATCATAACTAGCTAATGGATATGGAGTATTACAAGGTGATGTTCAATTTAATTCCGGAGCCTTTAAGGTTCAGAAGCCTTGTATTTTAATCGATATCTCACTAGTAGGCTTAGATTTGAATCTCACTCAAACCACATATACTAAATCTCGACATAAATTAACGTGGTTATATATATATATATATATATATATATATATATATATATATATATATATATATATATATATATCAACGAAAAAAAAAAAAATCCTGTAACAAAAATAAGAGCCACCAATGTTACAGATGCAAAAAAAAAAAAAGAAAAAAAAAAAAAGAAAAAAAAAAAGAAAAAAGAGTTCAAACCGTCAGAAAAAATTGTAACTATATAAATGTGATGATATAATTGTTAGCATAAAAAAAAATAGCACAAAGTGATAGACTATTTGAACATGCGTCTCGTCTACATGGGTGAAGGAGATAACACTACAATAAAATTTGATTAAAAAAATATATTTTTATGATATTTTTGTATAAATATGCTATCTATATTCTATCTATATCCAAAATTAAATTATAGTGACATATTTTTGGAACGCATTATAATAATGTGTCGCTATACATCCTAAAGACTGCACATATAGCGACATTAATAATAAGTGTCGATATTTTTATTAGCGGTATTTTTTTAAAATTTTATAAATACTTAAAAATATCGCTATAACATAATTTTGTTGTAGTATAATGATACATAGTGCACTAAGAGAAAAAAAATCCATAAAAATGAGAAAACTTTAGGGGGGAATAATTAGAAACATAAGGTGTAATTTTTGTAGCACTCTCCCACTGCACAAGCCGATGGGTAATCTAGCTGACATGAATACTATAAATAATATTTTTGGAAGCCTATAATAAAGGTTTTACATACATTGAAAAGAAAATAATATTTTTTGAAGCCTATTATAAAGGTTTTACATACATTGAAAAAATCATTTTCTGTCACTTATAAATTTTTTCTAGAAATGGTTTAATTTGTAATTTTTTTATTTTTTTTCACTAGCAATAATAATTCATTGGGTTGTGTTTTGGGCCCAAAATACTAAGTCCAATTATTATTACTAGCGTCCATATCTCTTATATAGTCTTAATCTTAATTTGATTTATTTTTGTTTAATATAATTATAACGATCCGGCCCACTAGCAATAATAATTCGTTGGATCCAAACCATAGCCCAAAATGTTTAAGTCCAGTTATTATTACCAGTATCCATATCTTTTATAAATCCAATCACAATTCCATCCACATCCAATGTGGGATTATTGGGAGCGTCACAGACTCCTCCCATTTAGGTCTGGCGTTCTCGTCAGTCCAAACATACGCACAACCCCCCGTTTAGGCCTGATGTTCTTGTCAGCCCCCCCCTCCCCATTTAGGCATACGCACAACCCCCCGTTTAGGTCTGATGTTCTTGTCAGCCCACCCCCCCTCCCCATTTAGGCCTGACGTCCTCGTCAGTCCAAACACACGCACAACCCCCCGTTTAGGCCTGACGTTCTTGTCAGCTCAAACACACGCACAACCCAAGATCACCAGGCGATATAAGACTTGTCTCGCTAGCCCTGTCATCCAGACCCAAGCTCAGCCGAGACTTATCACACACTTTCGGCTGGTTATTGGCTCCAATACCAAATATAACGACCCGGCCCACTAGCAATAATAACTCGTTGGGTCTAACCCATAATCCAAAATGTTTAAGTCGAATTATTATTAGTAGTGTCTATATCTTTTGTAAACCTAATTACAATTCCATCCACATCCGATGTGGAACGGTTGGGGACGTCACAATAATTGATTTAGCTCATTCCGTCAAATCTTCGATTAGCCGAGCCTTTTCTTTCTAAATTTTCGATATTTATTTGTAAGTTGAGATAGAATTCGATTGAGCTGATTTTTTCTCAACCGAATCGCTGGTGTATTCAAGAATTAATTCAGAAATTGATTCATATCCAAAAAATATATTTGACTTGATCGACAACTTGATCAGATTAATATCACTGCAAGTTCGGATCACAATCCCATAATAACAATATAATGATTGTAATATATATCCGTGGATATTTCTACCGTTTATAGAAATATAGCAATGATTTTTTGATAAAATGACAGTGGATTCAACCACTGTTATAAACCTATATTTCTGCAGTGAAATAATGGGTTTGCATTAAGTAAATATGCTATATCCGTTGGATCCCAAATTGTGGATTTCCCTAATTTTAAATAAACTAATAGAATTCGTACCAATAATTTGGGTCATATTAGTATGGGATTAGGACTTCATTAATATATCCTTAAGCAAAGCAAAATATATAGAACTTCTCCTGCAAGTTCTTTTCGGCCTATTTAGTTTTGAAAAATGCTATTTATATATTCTAACGAGAGTGTACAACATCATATATACATTCCAATCATTTAAGAATAGAGTGTTTTTTAAGAGTCACTTTGCAAATTGTAAATGATCCCTCACCACATCTCGTTCATTGGATAGGTAGAGTGTATGATGTATACTGGAGTGTACAAGTAGCATTGTTCTTTAATTTTACATATATTGAGCGCGAGGTAGGCTAGAATATTTTTATATGCATAGAGCATTCCGTGTTAGAAAAATAATCGCACTAAATCTGTTTGTGATTAAATTATCTAACTATTTTTATTATTAAATTTGAATAACAGAACTTACCTTTAATCGCTATGAAAATTTTAGAAATTGTAGTAGAAAAAAGTCGAAATAAATTAATCCGGAAGCGTGCGAGACACTGCCCTAAGGCGTATTTCCGTCCTTCATGCGGATTAATCGGAGATACCACCCCAAGATACGACCGGAACTCCCCTTCCTACGAACACGACCGCGGAAGAGGTTGACGAAGTTTCTTTCAACACCCGATAGTAAAACAATATAAGAAAATAAAATCGAAATAAGAATCAATTGCTTGTGTATGAGTGTGTGTATATTAGCATATACACAATAGTACTTATAGGTGTAAGGTGTAGGTGAAAGTTAGAATTCTCAACATTCACATCACCCATAAAGAATAGTTAAGAGTCCATGAATGCAAAAAAACGTTTAAAACTTAATTAAGAATTTAATAATAATTAAATGATAATAAATGAGAATCAATAAAATTAAAATTAACAATAAAATAATAAAAGTGATTATTGAGGATTTTAGAAATTTTGAATATTATTCTAACAATCCCCCACAAAATTCAAAATTTCGAAATAAGAATTAAACTCAATAATTAAAATAAAATAAAATAAGATTATCGGGTGTTTATACTATATAATAGGTAAGGTGTCTTTAAGAGACTTAACCTCACTTAGTGTAAGCAATTTTCATCAGAAGGAATTTGAGTGAACCAGGTCTTGAACTATGTTTCTTTGACCCTGACTTCAACTACCACACACACAGTACAGAATTCTTCGTCGCGAGTCTGTCCATTAAAGGCCATGCACAATACCTTGATTTTTCATAAGAATTTCTATGAACAGCCCACATCTCATAGTTGCGACCTTATACGAATATTCTTATATAGGTGGTCTCATCCAAGAATGTGTGTAGTCTCACATCTCGTGAAAATTATCGCCTCAGATTCCATTAAGAACTGTAAGCTCAACCTCAACCACTACACAGAGCACTACTCATCATAGGGATGGAATTGGAACTAAAGTTTTCCTAAATAAACTGTAGAAAGTGCACTTTGGCCAACCTGACAGTTTGTTTTTACCACATTGAACCTTCTTCAAGGGATCTCCTATCACAAAGGTTGGGTTCCCACTGCAGGAAGGCCCTTTATGGGCAAAGTCCCATCCCCCTCGATGACTCTAGGATCTTAGTTCTATTCAGGTCTTTCGTCAAGCAATCTGCAAGATTCTGTTCAGATCTGATAAAACTCAAAGAAACAATATCATAAGCAGTTAGCCATCTACCAGATTTTTGTTTCAATTTAATATGTCAACTAGTCTTTGAATTTATTAATTTCTTTTTATAAAAATTAATTGCAGTTCGAAAATAGCACCGAATAGATATAAAATAAAACTAAATTAAATATATGAAAGTATGCTTTGTGCTGACTGGTTAAAATTTCTTTTATGTACAAACTTTGACTGCGGATTCAAATTCAGCTGCAAATAAATTCTATTATATATATATATATATATATATATATATATATATATATATATATATATATATATATATATATATATATATATATATATATATATATATATATATATATATAAATTTACTATTGGATAATAATAATTAAAACAGTATTTTTTTTACTGTAGATAAATAATTAAAACAGTAATTTTATTTATTTATTTGTTTATTTATAATTTTTTTTTTATTACGGTTGCAATTATATTAATTAAAACAGTAAATTATTTTTTTTAAAAAATAAGATTACAGTAGCAAAATAAATATACTGTAACAATAAAAAAAACAGTATTTATTTATTTTATAAAATTTTCTTTTATTTTACTGTAGCAAAACAGTATATATATATATATATATATATATATATATATATATATGTATATATATATATATATATATATATATATATATATATATATATATATATATATATATATATATATATATATAATTTTTTTTTTCTCTATATATTTTTACTGTAGCAAAAAACAGTAAATAATATATATATATATATATATATATATATATATATATATATATATATATATATATATATATATATATATATATATATTATTATTTTTTTCTCTATATATTTTTACTGTAGCAAAAAACAGTAAATAAAATTTATTTTTTATATATTTTTACTGTAGCTAAAAACAATAAATAAAATTTTTTTTCTATATATATATTTTTTTAAAGTCAAGAAAAGAGAGCAAATAAATTACAATAACCTATATGCAATTAAAATTTTAAAATGCTAATTCCAATACGTTTAAATTTGAATGTTAAATATACTAATAAGTTGACAACAAAATTATATGTAATATGTAATATTTTTTCGGATTAGCACTCGTTAGATTTAATTAGAAACAAATCGGATTTACGTCTTAGAATGTTAGAAAAATAATCGCACTAAATCTGTTTGTGATTAAATTATCTAACTATTTTTATGATTAAATTTGAATAACAGAACTTACCTTTAATCACTATGAAAATTCCAGAAATTGTAGTAGAAAAAAGTCGAAATAAATTAATCCGGAAGCGTGCGAGGCACTGCCCTAAGGCGTATTTCCGTCATTCGTGCGGATTAATCGGAGATACCACCCCAAGGTACGACCGCAACTCCCCTTCCTACGAGCACGACCGCGGAAGAGGTTGACGAAGTTTCTTTCAACACCCGATAGTAAAACAATATAAGAAAATAAAATCGAAATAAGAATCAATTGCTTGTGTATGTATATGCGTGTGTATATTAGCATATACACAATAGTACTTATAGGTGTAAGGTGTAGGTGAAAGTTAGAATTCCCAACATTCACATCACCCATAAAGAATAGTTAAGAGTACATTCACATCACCCATAAAGAATAGTTAAGAGTCCATGAATGCGAAAAAACATTTAAAACTTAATTAAAAAAATTAATAATAATTAAATGATAATAAATGAGAATCAATAAAATTAAAATTAATAATAAAATAATAAAAGTGATTATCGAGGGTTTTAGAAATTTTGGATATTATTCTAACATTCCGTACTTATAAATTACTTTCAATATTGAATTTTCAAATCGACGATCGATTTTGTTAAATTTGATCTAGAATATTTGAAATAACTAAAAAATATATTTCATAATTTTTTGATATCTTAGTAATCGAAGGAACTTAAAATCAATAATTTTAAAAATCGTAGTATTTGTAGAAATATTCAAATCATATGAAATATTAATAAATTTTTTTTTATATTATATAAAATAAGATTAATATTTTTAATCTAAAATTTTAATGTCATACCATCATATTTTGTAAAATTTTATTTTTAACTGTTTATTTTAAATTATTTGAACAAATAATATAAAAAATTATAAAATTTATTTTTTTTATATTTTAAATATTTTTAATATCAAATATGACTTGTAAACATGAAAACTGCTTGTTTATAAAGACGTACGTACCAGCCGTACTCTGTTGAGTATAAGAAATACGAGCAACGCTACATGTACACCCCCAAAGGGGTGTACATCTTACACCCACCCATCTAAGGTTGGGAGGGTCACTTCACAAATTATGAAGTGATCCCTCACCACACCCCACCCATTGGATGGATAGGGTGTGCGATGTACACCCCCAAATGGGGTGTACAAGTAGCATTTTCCAAGAAATACCACCATCGAGCCCGGCCATATATATTTTTCTCACATGTAGAAAACACATTTATTTAATGATTGTACCTTAAAGTCAATTTGTACCTTATACCTTACTTCTCTATGTATCAAAACTGAGAGTTTCATCAGCATATTCGACTCAAAAAAAAAAAAAAAAAAAAAAAAAAAAAAAATGAAGAACAAAAGACACCAAGATAAGTATATATGTGACGCTATCGTTTGTCTTTTAGTTAAAAATAAGCTTATTATCCAAAATATTTATTTCATAAAAAATATTTTAAAAATCTTATTAATGTACGTGGTAGTGAACCATGCTACGTATGTGCATTAACTTGTAGGAATGTACGTGGCAGTGAACCATGCTACGTGCATTAACTTGTAGGAGGCATCAGGTAGAAATTGGAGGCAATCTATTTATTCCAATCTGATCAAATCTAGCAAAGCTACGACCTCATAGATTCTCCATATCGAGTTCCCAATCCGTTCACAAAGTCGAAACAGTTTTCTTCTGGATCGTACATGAGTTTCACATCGAATCTGCAACTTTCATATTATAAATTATGCATTCAATGCATGTAAAAATATTGAACATCAACTACATCAGCTAGTAAAATAGAGTTTTGCTTGTTAACTATTTTTAAAATTGAAATAGGCCAGGCCCCCACTAGTTAGGAGTTTTCCTAACACCTACCTTACAATCTTTTATAAAATTAAGGTATGATATATGTTAGAGTTTTATTTGATTTTAAATTTAATTTTGACTTATGGGCTTTCTGAGTGGCCCAATAGCAATGGACTTTGTTTGAGAGCCCAAAGTCTTAGCCAACTACATGTAATGTTTAGTTCCACATCGGGAACTCATACATGTAGTAGTTATTTATATACTCCTTCATTCTTACTTATATTGGTTACAAGAAAGTGAAAGTAGAGAATTCTTCTAAACACACACTCGCGCGCTTGGCACGAGCTGAGTTGAGTCGGGCGGGCGATGCGCGCGATCTTGACCCCGGTTCTCTTCTATTTGCTCTTTTCTTTCTGCTTGACTTAATCTATCCTGGGAAGGGCCTTCTCGGACTTCCCAAGAGCCTTATCTTGGAAAGTGTTTTTGCTTGACTTAACCTATCTTGGGAAGGGCCTTCTCGGACTTCCCAAGAGTCTTATCTTGGAAAGTGCCTGGTGGGCTGCCCAAGAAACTATCCGTTAGACTCTGTGTCACGCCCCGGGTGTAAACCAGAATCCGAGTTCGACAACAGATCCGCCGTATATGTGGTATTTTCTACATATACGAAGCGATACGATAACTCAAGCAACGAGGTGCTGTGCACAAGAGTAAGTATAGCCACAAAAAATGATACAGATATAGAAACACAAACTAGCTAACTGTATATAAGAAAAACCATTCCCAAGTAAAACCACCTCAACAATAACTCTAACAACATAACAAAGTATAAAGATATAAACAAGATCCCAACAAAGTGCTACCAAACCAACTCCACAAAAAGACAAATACAACTCCACTGAAAAAACACTCTAAATACAAACGGCTACACAAATCCAACATAGCTCTCTAAAATAAATAATACAACTCCATCTCAACCACTCCACATAATGCAACTCCCAAAATACAACTCTAATAAACAAAATACAAAACTGCTAAACAACTCCAAAATATATAACTCCCAAAATAAATACATAAAGTTGGCTCCAGCCAGACCCAATATATACAGTAGTATGAAAACTATAAAAACTGAAAATCAAGGAAAATAGTGGATCCATCTCTAGCAATCACCAAGGTCAGGCTCTAGCTAGTGCACGACCCTCTTGCCGCGATCTACCTGCGTTGCCGCCGCCGCGGAAGTCTCTGGGAGCATCAACGGGTGTGAGAACTATTAAACAAGTAGTCCTCAGCGGGTACATCATCGAACTTCCGACCTACCCACCAAGTCTACCAAAAAGGCAAAGTAGGAGATGCTGATAGTAGTAATATGAAAGTAGAAGTTGGAATGAAATCTACACTACTATGCCAAATGCTCTTTGAATGATATCAAGTAAGTGTATGTATGCATCACTGAAAGAAAAACTACCGAGATAAATGTTACGCAATTTGAGTTGGCGTAGTTTCGTGAAAGGTTCAAGTCTTGAAGATTGAGGGTGAAGAAAGTTGGATCATTTAACTCAATCTCAAGAAAGAAGAATTCAAAAGGATCAGGTATGTTTAACTAAAGATTATTGGTGATCCGAATACTTCTTGTAGTGTAGAAACACCTGGAAGAATATTTAACTGCATAAAAATCAAAAACTGGTGTTCGGACATGTTCAGGATCCGGATCAGAGCCAGCAATCCGGATCCCGAAGGTTGTTGTTTCATACATTACTTCAATCCGGATCGCAGCATCTCACGATCCGGATCCCGAACGTTGAGTTTTCTGAATTGTATGAACGATCCGGATCAGGCATTCCGATCCGGATCCCGAACGTTTGTTTTTCTGGAAACCGTCTTTCTTGCTACTGCAATCCGGATCGCCCAAATCCGATCCGGATCGCCGTCCGTAAAAAATTTCAGAAATGTTAGGTTTTTGATTCTTATCTCCTTCCAAATGTTTCTAACCTATAAATAGACCCTATGACTCTTCTTCTAGGGTAATCCAAAATAATCACATAGAGCCGTCATATTCATATATCATTTCATACGGCCTAAGATCCACATATAGAGAAGAAAGGAAATCATTAGAGAATACTCTATGTTTCTTCATCTATATTGATTAGTTTGATTCTAGGTTTTCATACTCACATCTTGAGTTGAATCAAACTAATGAATACTTAGATGGTATTTCCGATCTATCTTTGATCTAAGTATTCGGCGGATCATCACCACCCAAAAACAACGATTTCCCCAAAATCGGCGCGTGGATTCGCGTGTCCTTGTGGATTCAAGGTTCAACCGCTCTCGTGGATTCGGAGCGAGGCACGTTCGTGGATTCGAAGGGTGCTACTGGGTGAAGACCGTGGATTCGGTCAGACGTCGTGGATTCGACGTTGGACGCCGTGGATTCGGCGTTAGGTATAGACCGTGGATTCGGTCGGACGTCGTGGATTCGACGTTGGACGCCGTGGATTCGGCGTTGGGCGCAGATCGTGGATTCGAGAAGCGTCGTGGAGCGAGCGAAGAAGATACTCTAGGAGCGTATGGAAAAGGTTGAGTCGTAAGTGTGTACGGTAAATCACCTTGTACGTGTTTTAATTCTAGTGGATTTCTGTCGTGTTATCGGCCCCGTGGTTTTTTACTCCGGTTTGGAGTTTTTCCACGTAAAAATCTTGCGTGTGATTTTTATTTCCGCATTGGATTTTTATCGCAACAATTTTTGAGTGTTTATACGTTTACACCTATTCACCCCCCTCTAGGTATTTTTTCCTCTATTTAGATCTACATTACATATAACCCAACAAGTGGTATCAGAGCGGGAATAGGGTTGTAAACAATGGTTGAAGGTGGAAACATCAATCGACCCCTTTTCTTTGATGGAACAAATTATGCGTACTGGAAAGTACGGATGAAAGCCTTTTTAATTTCCATCGACGAAAGGGTGTGGCAATCAATTGAATTAGGATAGTCTAATCCAACTGAAATTATCTCTGATGTTCGCACCTTAAAACCTAGGTCGAAATGGACCAAGGAAGAGTTAGATTCATCTTCTTACAATGGCAAGGGAATTAATGCTATTTTTAATGCCTTATCTCAAACTGAATTCTCTCGCGTCTCGGCATGTGAGACTGCGAAAGAAATCTGGGATGTTCTTCAGGTTACACATGAGGGAACTAACCTCGTGAAGATTCAGAAACTGCAAATGCTTACGAGCAAGTTTGACTCTATCTTGATGGCAGAAAATGAATCTTTCACGGACTACTATACACGATTGAAAGACATCGCAAACTCATGTGCTAACCTGGGAGAGAAGATTCCAGAATTTAAGGTTGTAAGAAAGATCTTAAGAACTCTTCCTGAACGATTTCGCCCAAAGGTTACAGCCATTGAAACTATTAAACACCCGGACGAAATGCGTGTAGAAGAATTAGTTGGTTCATTACAAACATATGAAATGACATTTACTACTAACAATTCTTCTGGAAAAGCATCATCTTCTAAGTCTTCAGGTTATGCGTTGAAAACAACTAAGGAAGAAGACGCGGATACATCCTCCTCAGACGATGACGAGAACCTTTCTATGGAGGAATTTGAGAAGCAGCTCGCTCTCTTGACAAGGAAGTTTCGCCGCAACTTTCGAAGGGGTAATTCAAGTAAATCTCCATCCTTCGGAAAGTCGAACAAAGGCAAGGGTACTTCAAGTTACAAGTCAAGAAAGCAAGAGAACTTCTCAAAGGATAAGAAAAGTTCAGAGGGACAACTACAATGCTTCAAATGTCGAGGCTACGACCACATTGCAACGGAGTGTCCCAACAAGTATCCGGCAAAGAAGAAGGCGATGCAAGTCGTCACTTGGGATGACAACTCAATGTCAAATGAGTCGTCTTCAAGTGATGAAGAAAAGAGCTCCACGGCATTCCACGCGTCCATATCTTCACCCTTCATGTGCTTTATGGCAAGTACATCCGAGTCATTGTCCAACTCCACTGTTGAAAAGAATGCAACGGACAACGAATCGGATGATTCGGAAGGTGAAGATTTTGCTTTAGCCTACCACAGACCTTTACGGGATTCAAAGAAACCGGCTAAGCAAAACAAGGGGTTGAGAGGGAGATTGCAGGATCTCGAAGAAGAAGTAAAAAGGGTAACTTCTCTCTCGACCGATCTTGAAGTGGAAAGGGATAATCTGATAAAAGCAAATGTTTCCCTTCAAGAGTCCAATGAGCAACTCGAGAAGAATTATATAGATATGGTGAACAAAGCGAATTACTTCTTGAAGCTCTACGGCAAGGCCCGACGGGAAAAATTGGAAATGACAGAGACCATTTTCCAACTCAAGGATGACTTACAGCAATTTTCTTCTGGAAGGAGTAAGTTGGATAAACTTCTTGGTCTTGGTCAAACAAACAAGTTCGGCCTCGGATACAATCGAACTGAAGACAATTTTAGTTCGGTTGGGACAGTCTTTGTGCCTCAGTCGGTATCTCCTCCTCCGACACCGGAATTCACGACAACCAACGACAACAAGCCTACTTCATCCTCTTCGGAATCGTCAAGCACAAAGGTATGTTTTCATTGTAATTTTGCAGGGCACATTGAAAGAAATTGCAAGATTGGAGCTCAAAGATCAAATCAACCACATCTTGCAACTGCTACCAATAAGTTCACTCCCCGGAATTCAAAGAAGGATTTTTCAAAAGAAAAGAACGTTGGTAGTACTCCAAACAAGACGATGACAAAAGAAAAAGATCAATCATACAAAACGTCTTCATCAAGGAAAATTTCTCAACCATTGCCAACATACTCCAAAACTCAAAAGGTTTGGGTATGCAAAGGTGAAATCCTTCCTTGTCTTTAATTGTTCTACGATTAAATGTTGTGTAGTTTATGTAGACTATTTTTCTTTCTTTTGGCCAACTCGTCAACCATCTTTGGGAGGTAAATGGTATATTTTCTTGATGATTGATGATTTCTCTCGATATTCTTGGGTAGCATTTTTAAAAGAGAAAGCTGATACTTTTGATTCTTTTCACGAGATTTGCCTTCGTATTATGATTGAAAAGAATGAAAAGATCATTCGTGTTAGAAGTGATAGAGGTGGAGAATTCGTTAACTCTAAATTCATTGACTTTTGCACTTCAAACGGTATTAAGCATGAATTCTCTGCACCCTATACACCTCAACAGAATGGTGTTGTCGAGCGCAAAAATAGGGTTGTTCAAGAGATGGCACGTGTTATGCTTCACAGCCGGAATTTACCGCTACATTTTTGGGCTGAAGTTGTGAACACTGCAATCTATGTAATTAATCGAGTTTATTTGCGCCCGGGAACGTTAAATACACCATATGAACTATGGTGTGGTAGAAAACCCAACATCAAATATTTTCGCATCTTCGGGAGTCAGTGTTACATTTTACGTGACCGTGAAAATCTTGGAAAGTTTGACTCTCGAAGTGACGAAGGGATATTCTTGGGGTATTCTACAAACAGTAGAGCATATCGAGTATTTAACTTGGAATCTAAGACGATCGTAGAATCTATAAATGTTAAAGTAGATGAAACTTTTCACTTTGGATCTGGAAAATCTACCCTCGATATCTCTCTAGATGATGATTCACCTGCCATTGCATCTTCTCATAATAATACTTCCAATATTAATGATGCATCTAATGGTTCTTCAAGTTTATCTGATGTGCAGGAATCATCTCATATACCTCCGAGTACTCCGTTTCAACAAACGCTACGAATCTCCAAGGATCATCCGGAATCGAATATTATTGGAGATCCACAAGAAGGAGTTAGAACTCGGAGGCAGTTGGTTTGTGGATTCGCTTGCTACGTATCTTTAATCGAACCAAAGAACATAGATGAAGCTCTTCAGGATGACTACTGGATTAAAGCAATGCAGGAAGAGCTCCATCAATTTGAGCGAAACAAAGTCTGGGAATTAACGAAGCCTCCAAAGCAACATAATGTGATAGGTACCAAATGGATTTTCAAGAACAAGAAAAATGAGGATGGTACTATCATCAGGAACAAGGCACGATTAGTTGCTCAAGGCTACTCTCAAGTAGAAGGTATAGACTTTGATGAAATATTCGCCCCTGTAGCTAGACTCGAGTCCATTCGTATACTATTTGCTATTGCTTGTCATTTTAAAATCAAATTATTTCAAATGGACGTTAAGAGCGCGTTTCTAAATGGGTTTTTAAATGAGGAAGTTTATGTGGCTCAACCGAAAGGTTTTGTAGACCATAAACAACCTAACCATGTTTTTCGTTTGAAAAAGGCTCTTTACGGTCTGAAACAAGCACCGCGAGCATGGAACGAAAGGCTGACAAAGCACCTTTTGGAGAAGGGCTATACTCGAGGGGGAGCTGACAGGACTCTCTTTGTGAAGCATTATCAAAGCAATTTCATTGTAGCACAAATCTATGTCGATGACATTGTATTTGGCGCAACAAGAGATAATGATGCTTCTAAATTCGCGGAGACCATGGAAAGCGAATTTGAGATGTCCATGATGGGCGAATTGACTTACTTCCTTGGATTGCAAATTAAACAAATGATGAAGGTATTCACTTGAGTCAATCCAAGTATGCAATGGAGTTGGTTAAAAAGTATGACTTAGAAAATTCGAAGGATTTTCCGACTCCAATGGGAACTAGCCACAAGGGACTTGGAAGTGATTCACAAAGTGAGAATGTAGACGAGAAACTGTATCGAAGTATGATTGGAAGTCTACTTTACCTCACGGCTAGTCGCCCGGATATATCCTTTAGTGTTGGGATTTGCGCGAGATATCAATCAGCACCAAAGGAGGTTCACCTGAAAGCGGTGAAAAGGATCATCCGGTACATCAAAGGATCAATTAATTTCGGAATTTGGTATCCTATGGGAACTAGTTTGGATATTGTTGGGTACTCATGTCACGCCCCGGGTGTAAACCAGAACCCGGGCCCGTCCACAGATCCGCCGTGCGTACGAAATTTTCCGTGTACACGAAGCGCTGGTAACCTGCTCAGATATAAAATATAATAAAGGAGCATAAAACAGAGCTAAACTAAAACTAATACATCTCAGACAAATGCAGGAAATAAAAGTATAATAAGCTCTCATAAATATACAAATGTCTCTCCCAGCTCACGAAATAAAATACAACCAGCTGGCCGCAGCCAGACCCAAAATAAAAGGAAATACAACCGTCTGAGTGTACTGGGGATACATCAAAACTACAAACTCGAACTCGGGGCAGTGGCTATCTAATCCGCGATCCTCTTACCTCGATCCAGGGAAGAGGGTCCCGCAGCTCCCGCAGAGGACTCTGCAAAACAAAGGGGAAAAAGAAACGAGAAAGCAGTGGGGGGTGAGAACTACTATAAAAACAGTAGCCTCCCCTAGTGGGTACACCTCAAACTCAGACATGCCCACTAGGACTAACAGAGGCGAAAAATGAAGACAGAGGTGGTAAGCTACAAGTACACTACTGATGAAGGGCTACCACTAACATGCCTCTACGATGCCTAACTAAAGAATGCTGAAAGCATGCACCAGAACGTCAAAGACTGACAGACCAACCCAATCGAAACACCAGAAAACACTGGTACTGCCTGCTCTGCTGTCAACCTCACAACTCAGTATCTCCCCTGTCCAAATGACCGGAACCCAACACGGTCTGACCGGCACCCAACACGGTCTGAAACCTACTCCGGAGTGGCACTCGAGGGGAGCGACCCCACACGAGCATAGTATCACTGTCACTAGTATCATCAGTATCATAAAATAGCAGGACGGGGTCACGACTCTGATCAAGTGGAAAAACCCATCCACTAAAGGGAAACTCGATCCCCTACCTCCAATCTGATGCATAAGTAATAATAATAATAATAATCCGGTCAACCGCCCACAGTCCGCGGTCGCCGCAACACCCAAACATCGATCCCCGACTGTCCCAACTCTGAACATCTGACTACACAATCCCCTAAGACTAGACGACAGGAGAACGAATAAAAGCATGGTTTCTCCTAAGTCAATTCCAATATGTTTGTGTAGCAGAAAAAGGTGGCCTAGCTAGATGACCATTCAAGCATGCAAAGTCCTTTGTTTGATAAAATCATTTTAGTTATTCTAACATATGCAACATTAAATGTTTGGAACTCCCGATGTACATGTGGCAGGACATATGATACATGATACAATTTGGATGCACAATCTACTAGCAAGTACCCCTTTTACAACATGCATTCTAACCACATGCTCAAACCTTCCCTTAACATATAACATGATATGGCTTTAATATTCTTTCCAACTAATTAAATTGCATATCTAAACATGGAAACTCCACTTACTAACTTGTAGCCTGCTAACATTGCAAGTATAACAAGGGAACCTTAATCTCATACACGCATGCTAGATACATTCACAATTAATAGCACATGATCAAGGCATTCTAATAGGCCTAGTGACATTCACATGTAGGAGGTTCACAACATCACCCACCTCGAGCGCTAAACCAAGTTCCCCAAAAGCGAAGTCCAAGATCAGTCCAACTCTCACCTCCAATCTGTACAAAATACCCCAAAGGAAAATACATAAGCTATGTAGAGTACCGGTTTTTTGGGTTGAGCTTTCTGACTCCACCGGCGAGCCTTTTGACTGGAAAAAGGCGTGAGCGCGTGTATTTTTGATTTACAGCGGGGTTCGGGTGGTTCCGAACGGCGGCGGAGGTGCCGGGGTCGAAAAGTGAGTTGCTGTGACCACTTTGGCCTTATTTTATTATTATTTTTTTTATTGCTTTAAAAGGCTAACTTTGTTATGTTTTTTTTTTTTATGCTGTTGGTAGAGGTGGGCAGCAGGGAGTTGTGCCTTTTAATTAAGTAGGTGAGTGGGTGAGCTTTTAATTGAGAGTGGTTGAATTAATTAATGGTTGAGGCTTAATTAATTCCTTTCCTCTTTATTTAAGCACTCACCCTCTCTCTCTCTCTCTCTCTCGTTGCTTTACCACTTTTCCTCTTAAGGGCTTTGGGTTTGCTCTGAAGCTGAGAAGGAGAAGGAGAAGAAGAAGAGGGAGTTGGAGAAGGATTTTTTCTCTTCGGTCCTTTCCTTGCTGCGACTGGTGGAGCCGAACGATTCGTGTGAGACGACTCTAACAAGGTTGGTAAAATTTTGTTAAGGTTGAAATTGGGTTTTTGGCTCCTCCCCTCTTCTCTTTTTCCTTTTCTTTTTCTTTTCTTGCTGTCTGGGGCGCGTCGGCCTTGCCGGCGGTTTTGTTGCCGTTGTCGCCGCTGCGCGGTGCGCGCATGAGCGCCGCGCGCAGCGTGCTGCGCGGCCTGCTTGGTTAAGCGGCAGCGCGCCAGGCGGCTTGTGCGTGCGGCAGAGAGGAGGCCGCGCGGCTCCTGCAGGACCGCGCGCTGGGCGCGCGGAACTGCAGGGATGCCGCGCGGGCGGCCCCGTGCCGCGCGGCACTGCAGGCTGCGCGCTAGGCGCGCGGCACTGCTGGAGTGCCGCGCGGGCTGGCCTGGGGCTCCCGCGGCCCTGCCGATCGCGCGCCAGGCGCGCGGCACTGCAGGGTACCGCGCGGGCTGGCCTGGGCCCCGCGGCCCTGCAGACCGCGCGCCAGGCGCGCTGCACTGCAGGGCACCGCGCGGGTGCCCCCTTGGGCCCCGCGGCCCTGCAGACCGCGCGCCAGGCGCGCGGCACTGCAGGGCCACCGCGCGGGTGCCCTCTTGGGCCGCGGCCCTGCAGGCGCGCGCCAGGCGCGCGGCACTGCAGAGGGCCGCGCGGCGGCCCTCTTGGGCCCCGCGGCCCTGCAGAAGCGCGACAGGCGCGCGGCAGTGCAGGGGCCGCGCGGGTGCCCCCTTGGGCCCCGCGGCCCTGCAGGCGCGCGCTAGGCGCGCGGGCGCTGCAGAGGGCCGCGCGCGGCCCTCTTGGGCCCCGCGCCCTGCAGAACCGCGCGCCAGGCGCGCGGCACTGCAGGGCACCGCGCGGAGTGCACTCATCTGGGCACCGCGGCCCTGCAGGCCGCGCGCCAGGCGCGCGGCACTGCAGAGGGCCGCGCGGCGGCCCTCTTGGGCCCCGCGGCCCTGCAGACCGCGCGCCAGGCGCGCGGCACTGCAGGGCGCCGCGCGGGTGCCCCCTTGGGCCCCGCGGCCCTGCAGGCCGCGCGCTAGGCGCGCGGCGCTGCAGAGGGCCGCGCGGCGGCCTCTTGGGCCCCGCGGCCCTGCAGACCGCGCGCCAGGCGGCGCGGCACTGCAGGGCACCGCGCGGGTGCCCTCTTGGGCCCCGCGGCCCTGCAGGCGCGCGCCCAGGCGCGCGGGCACTACAGAGGGCCGCGCGGGCGGCCCTCTTGGGCCCAGCGGCCCTGCAGACCGCGCGCCAGGCGCGCGGCACTGCAGGGCGCCGCGCGGGTGCCCCCTTGGGCCCCCGCGGCACTGCAGGCCGCGCGCTAGGCGCGCGGCGCTGCAGAGTGCCGCGCGGCGGCCCTCTTGGGCCCCGCGGCCCTGCAGACCGCGCGCCAGGCGCGCGGCACTGCAGGGCACCGCGCGGGTGCCCCTTGGGCCCGCGGCCCTGCAGGCCGCGCGCTAGGCGCGCGGCGCTGTAGAGGGCCGCGCGGCGGCCCTCTTGGGCCCCGCGGCCTGCAGACCGCGCGCCAGGCGCGCGGCACTGCAGGCACCGCGCGGGTGCCCCCTTGGGCCCCGCGGCCCTGCAGGCCGCGCGCCAGGCGCGCGGCGCTGCAGGGCCTTGCGCGGGTAGTTTTGGGGCCGCGCGGCGCTACCGGCCGCGCATATGGCCGTCTCCACGCAGTGTGTGCGTTGGACTGCGCAGCCGTGGGCTGCTCTGGGCCGCGGGGTTGCGGCCCGGCGACGCGACGTGGCGGTTGTGCGCGGGGCATTCCGCGCAACACCCGACGTTCGTCGTCGCCGGTTGGGTTTTCGCCGCTTGTGGGCGGGTCGTTATTGGGTTTTCCTTCTGACCCCGGTTTTCTCCGATTTTTACAGTGTGACTTAGTGTTGGCCTGATAGCGTGGTCGGCGGTGCACGTTGTACTACTTCGAGCTGTAGGATCGCACCGGGACTTCTATTTGGCGCACGTTTTTGCGACCTCTTCGCAGGTGGGTTGGTTTCTCCGAGAGTGCTACGGAATGTCCATTTGACTTGCAAATGCAAGGGTGATGTGTCCTGGGAATGTCAGGTAAGTGCGCAGCAGCCGTGTGAGTCGATGGACATGGTTCCGACCAAGACACGAGTGTGCTCTTAGGAATTCGTTCTCGGATACACAGTGGTATTCGACGCCCCTGGCTGAGTTACCAGGAGGGTGTTTCTCCGGCCGAGTTACGGGAATCTTTGTTCCCTGGCTGAGTTACCAGGAGGTAGTTTGCCCTGGCCGAGTTACCAGGTGGGTTTTCCTGGCCGAGATACCAGATGTGAGTTCGCCCTGGCCGAGTTACCAGGTGGCTGCGGGGGAAATGGCATGAGCGGGTGGTCATCGGATGATTTTTAGATGTCATTTCATATTGCATTGCATTACCGCATATAGTGATAGATTTATTACAGCTTTCCTTTCTGTATCTACCTATCTATCTATCTATCTATCTATCTATCTATCTGTTTGACTTCCAGGGGACTTGGTGGGCTACCGAGGATTGGATACCGGTACCCACTGAGATCTGACTTTTCAGTTGATCTCACACCGCTGTGTGTGGCAGGTGCTTCCGAGGTGGCCGCTCCTGGGTCGGTACGTGCGGAGTCTTCCGACCGCGGCAAGGGCTTAGCTGATTAGTACCCTCTCGGCTGTTGAGTCCGTGGTAGAGTTTCCCCGGGTATTTTTATTTCCACTTTTGTATTAGTTGTGATGTTGTACCCGGTTGTGAGAGGTTGTGGATATTGTACCTTTCCTTTTACTTAGTGACTCCTATTTGCAGCTTACTCTTTCGGCTTAGCTTCTCTCTTGCTCTGATACTTGTGTAGCTAGACCTCTTCTGCAGGTTGGACGCTTCGTCTGTGCGGCAGTTTCCGCACAGACGGCGGGTCTGTTGGCGAGCCCGGGTCGCAGTCCGACCCCGGGCGTGACAGATTTAGGTGGGTATCGGAGCCTAGGTGTTTAGGTCTTTGGGGGACTTAGGGACCCTAGGCTGTTTGGGCAGTTGTGTGACTGCCGTGTGAGTTGGGCGGTAGCGAGAGTTTTGGTTGTGTTGTGACTTCCCGGGGTTTTCGGGCGAGTGACTTTACATGTTAGCTCTCTAAAGTAGTTTTGTTGGCTGCAGACAAACAACAACACTTTAGAGCTGGAAACATGTCTTAGACTCTCGCTTGGCCTTGGGTTGTGAGGTTTGGTTCTTTGACACCCTGTTTTTCCTGTTGCAGTTGCCTGACATGCCTTCTAGACGTCGTGCAGCGACGAGGGCGCACTCCGCGTCGGAGGACAGGCCCGAGCGGGAGGAGGCTGCGCAGGGCGAGAGGTTCTTGAGCTGCGGCCAAGTGGCCCAGTTGTCTGAGGCGTTGCGGCGCAGGAGGAGGCTGCCAAACGCCATGAGGAAACTTGGAGCGGATGATGAGGTTATTTGAGCGAGGACATCGGCGGCACCACCAGCTGCGACTTCGTCGACCTCGTCACAGATTGTTCCACTGACGGAGGCAGAGCAGAGGGAGCTCACAGACCGACTAGCTTATGTCAGCCAGTTCCGTCCTCCCGTTTTGCCGGGCAGAGTACTGAGCCACGGGAAGTAGAAAACTGGATTTCTGCGATTGAAAAAGTTATTCGAGAACCTGTTTGTTAAGGAGCAGCATCAGGTGTTCATAGCCACTCACTTTCTAGAGGGAGACGCCGAGACCTGGTGGCGTCGGGTTCGACGGTTGGACCGCGGGATCTCAGTTGATGTCTTGGCAGGATTTTCGTGCTTTGCTACTCGGGGCTTACTTTCCGATAGCGCAAAGCACAAGTTAGAGGGGATCTTCGCCGCCGCAGCAGGGGTAGTCGGCCTCTTCCTGACTATATTCGAGAGTTCCAGAGACTTTTGAGCAGTGTGCCGCATATTGCCCCTGACGAGGCTCAGCGCGTGGATTATTTGAGAGGGGGGCTTCACCTGATATCTATCACCTTGTTCATGCACACGATCTCCGACACTTGACGCAGCCATGGAGCATGCACGGTGGTCTCTCGGGGGAGGGTGATCATGGCGGAGAGGGGTGGAGCGCCTGGGAGTAGTTCCGGAGAGAAGCGCCCCGCACCGCAGGACCTTGGGGCAGACTAGCAGGCCGAGGCCCCCGAGACCGCCGGGAGACACCGTCTCGGGGCCCGCGGGACTCAGAGGAGGCAGAGATCGGGGGGCTCCCGATCTTCTAGGCGGCAGCAGCGGCAGCTGGTTCGCACGGATAGTGTGTGATTTGTGGCGGACCCCACGCCCCTCAGCAGTGTGATCAGCGACAGGGCCGGTGTTACGGTGTGGCCAGGCAGGGCACAGATCGTGGTCTTGTCCTTCAGCTGGTGCATCAGCAGCTTCGGCAGTTGGCGGCGCTTCCTCCAAGCCCTATCAGACGGACGGGTCTTCGGTAGGTGCTGGCCAGTGGGGCAGGGCCTCTTCGTCGCGGCAGTCTGACAGGCGACCACCCCCGAGCGGCAGGGTGTACACCGCCCAGGTCGATGATGTGGAGCGCAGCGGGCCACGTGGTGGCAGGTATTATTATTTCTCTACTCGCACTAGAGCTTATTTCTACTGGAGGATCTCATCATTCATCAGTAGGACATTTGCATTCATGCATGGGCTAGAGATAGGACTGTTGCCTTGTGCTCTTGAGGTCAGGTACCCGATCTGTTCTTAATTCACGTTGATGAGTGCTTGTTGGTCCTGCCCTGTGCAATTAGGGCCTTGGATTTTACCTGTAGATCTTTTAGCCCTTCGCCAGCTTCAGGATTTCGACGTAGTTTTGGGGATGGATGGTTGACTCGGTATTACGCTGCTATCGATGGCGGGCGAGGACTGTGACCCTCAGGGAGCCGGATCAGGAGGGTATGTGTTAGAGGTTGTCAGAGTACGTGTTTGCGGCGACGATCTCTTCTGTAGAGCCCGACAGCTGATGAGTCATGGTTGTGTTGCCTTCTTGGGCCACTGTTGTTGAGGCGCCTTCGGCGATGCCTGGACTCGAGGACATTCCTATCGTCCCGAGCGTATCCAGATGTGTTTCCTCCCGAGCTATCGACTATGACCGCCGGATCGAGAGATTGAGTCGTGATTGATGTGGTCCCTGGAACCACGCCAATCTCTAAGGCACCCTACAGAATGGCACCAGCAGATTTGAGGAGTAAGGCTCAGCTTCAGGATCTCTTGGAAGCGGGTTTGTGCGTCCTAGTGTTTTCTTGGGGAGCCCCGATTCTTTTGTGAAGAAAAAGGACGGGTCATTAGGCTTTGTGTGGACTACAGGGAATTGAATAAAGTGACCGTCAAGAACAAGTATCCACTTCCTCGGATTGATGAGTTATTTGATCAGCTTCAGGGGAGCCACGGTTTTTCTCGAAGATAGATCTGCAGTCCGGTTACACAGCGAGGGGTGAGGGCCGAGGATGTGTCCAAGACGGCGTTCAGGTCTCGGTATGGGCATTACGAGTTTACAGTGCTACATTTTGGTTTGACGAATGCCCCGGCGGCGTTCATGGATTTGATGAACCGAGTCTTCCAGCCGTACTTGGACCGTTTTGTGGTAGTTTTCATTGATGACATCTGATTTACTCCCGTAGCGACCTTGAGCACGAGGAGCACTTGAGATAGTGCTGCAGCTTCTGAGGAGAAAGGAAAAAGCTGTATGCGCGTGAAGAAGTGAAGAAGTGCGCCTTTTGGCTCGGGAGGTTTCTTTCTTGGCCATATTGTTTCAGCCGCAGGAGTGGCGGTGGACCCGGCAAAGATAGCTTCGGTTCGGGATGGGCCTAGACCTACGACGGTGACGGAGATTCGGAGCTTCGTGGCCTTGCGGGCTAATCCGTCGTTTGTTGAGAGCTTTGCGAAGCTCTTTCTCCCCTCACCAAGTTGACCAAGAAAGGGGTTGTTTAACATTGTTTTTGGACAGAGCAGTGCAGCAAAGCTTGCGAGGGATTTGAAGCAGAGGTTGATTTCAGCTCCAGTTCTTGAACTACGGGTTATGGAGAGGGGTATGTGGTTTACAGTGATGCCTCCCACAAGCGCCTTGGTTGCGTGTTGATGCAACATGGGAGGGTGTAGTTTGGCTATGTTCTCGCCAGTTAACGGACTATGGAGAAATTACCCTACCCAGACCTTGAGCTCTGTGATGGTTTTTGCCTGACGCTCTGGGCGGCACTATGTTATGGCGAGCGCTGTGTGTGAGATTTTTACGATCATCAGCGTTTGAAGTACCTGTTCACCCAGAAAGGAACTCAACTGAGGCAGCGCCGGTGGCTTTGAGTATTGAGGACTTTGAACTTGAGCATTCTTATCATCCCGGCAAGGCTAACGTGGCGCGGATGCTTTGAGCAGGCGAGGAGGGCAGCAGACCTTGGTATGCTTATACCCAGCAGAGACCACTGAGAGAGAAGCTGAAGGAGTTTGGATTAGAGGTTGTGTCCGGGGGTTGCGGCAAGAATTCTGTCTTATGGGCTTGCAGCAATCTACTGGACAGGAGTAGAGAGAAGCAGACGTGGTGGGGACCCTATCTTCTCAGGCTTCGAGACCAGATCAGCTTGGGCGAGCCCGGGGACTTTTCTTGTGGGAGGGCGCGGGAGTACCCGGTCCAGGGACCGCGTTTGTGTACCGGCGG
>CM055065.1:7918339-7971600 GCA_029204045.2 Tillandsia leiboldiana
GAAACATCACTCACTCCCCGGGATGCTCCCCAACAACAACAACAACAAGTAACGGCATGGCACGATATGCATTTCTCATCTCTCGAGCCAGGAAATCGCCCAACGGGGCTTCCCTCGCATTCCAACAATCAAGATCTCGAAGGGGCAAGTCAATCACGAGCGGGGACCCAAAACAACACATCAATCTGAGCGGAGACGTGAAAACCATAGGGGCTTCCACCAAATACAGGGGAAAGAAAAAAAAACAACTAGTGCTACTTGCACCAACACCTCACCCTGGTGCCAATCTCACAAGGCGACCCGAGTATACCCACGCATTCATCAAATGAGGAAAAAAATCCATAAGCTGCGGTCTTCACAGGTTACTTCCCGATCCAAAACCACCCGAGTGGACTATTCAACCGCAGGCTACCCTCAAAGGAATCTTAAGAGACACATCTCATGCCATAGTGGTCAATCAACTGCCAACCTAACCCCAAAGGACCCAAGGGTCGAAGTCGATCTCTCAACTAATAAAGGACACCCTGACGGGGACCAAACCGTCGATGAACGGGAGTGAAAATTGGCTCGAAAGGCGATCATAATGCGGATGGCCAAACTCGTGGTCAAAATCCGAACCAACAACGACAATCCGCAAAAATCCCACTCAAGATGCTGAGTAATTGAACTGATATGCCAAGCAGGCATGGCCTACGCTCAAGTACATCAATCAAAGCTGGAAATAAAAGGCGTACTGAAAGGCTCAACTGTGGAATCCAAGCTGCCTGCAAAACAGCGGACATCCTGCCACAATACTCATAGGGTTGGACTAATGAAGTGTGGACCGAAGATCAACCCACGGTAACTCTACCGCCACAATGGAGGTATCCCTAAAACCACCAATCCATATCCCAACACTGGAAACACAGCATTGGCGCTGGTATCAGTCATTATCTATTGGCCATACTCTCCCGGCACTGCCATGTTTAAGAAGCTCCTCACCTCAAGAATAAATGTTGGTCTCAGCAAAACTTGAATAACATCCATTTGGTCGGGTTCCACCGCCGCCCTTACGGCTCGAACAAAGTGACCCAAGAAGGTATGCTTCTGAAGCTACAACTTGTACCTCAATAACTTGGCATACCGCTCATCTACAACGGGCATGGTAGCACATCCACAAAGTGCTCCTCGTGCTCCAAGTCGCTCTGGGAGTAAAGCAAAATACCTCGGGAAACACCACCCCAGTCCGTCCAAGTACAACTGGGACATACGATTCCTCAGATCTTGAAGTCATAGGGCATTAGGCATTCCATTTGGCCTCGCTATGCCCTCATAATGCCCTTACCGTGTCCTGAACGCCATCTAGGCGAAGTCCTCGGCTGTCTGATTCCGAGTAGGTCTCGCATCATACACTAACTGCCGGAGTATAACTCCATCAAAAGGTCCTAGATACCATCCGGACTTGTCTACACTCGAACCATAAAAGGACCCTCACAGTCGTGTATCAACGACGTGGCATCACCACCGTATACCAACGGCGTGGCATCACCGCGTATACCCAACGGCGTGGCATCACCGGTATACCAACGGCGTGGCATCAGGTCAACAGAACCCCTCGATCCATCAGATCCTGTAACTGCGCCATCAGCTCTCTCAGCTCTACAGGCGATATCCAATGAGGTGCCGTCGAGGGTGGCGCGTTTCCCCGAACCACGTCAAACTCAATCTCTATCTCCCTAACCGGCGGCATCACAAAAGCTCAGGTGAAATCACACCCGGGATCTCGTGGCAATAGAGATATCCTTGGGTCCCCGGTGCCGCCGTAAGCACCTCTCACATTGTCGCTATAACCTGCGTGCTCTAACTATCCCAACCATCAAGCCTCCTCTCGTCTGCCTCCCAGAAGGTCAAAGTCCTCTCTTTCTGCAGTCTAACATCCTGTGGCATTGTGCCAATCAATCTCAAGCACAGGGTCGAAACACCGAACCGCCACAATTACCAATAAGCCTGCCGGTACAACTCGCGGCCTCAACTGCATTGGACATGATCCACAAGCCTCCTCCACGTGCACAGCACTAACAGGAACCTGTACCTCGAGTGCACGTGGTAACAAATCTGCCTCTAGTCCAAGCAGGAATGCAACATGCTCTAACTCCGACTGCGGTGATGAAATCACACCTGCGACAACTCGATCCACTACCGTGGCGCCCTCGCAATCGGGCGGCACAGATTCATCCACTCGATGCAAGTGGTTGTCCGCTCAATCTGCAAGGAAAAATCTAGACCAAACACAAAGGGAGCACGACCTCTGTCTCTGCTCACACTGAGGCGACGAATAAGGTCCTCCGCAGATAGCAAATCCCACGCTACCCGCTGCGCCACTCTGATATAGATGCTGATGCTGCCATCAGGGTCCACCTGCTCTCTGGCATCTCAGGAACCCGTCATCCTGGAAAGGAATCAGAAAGTGCCTCTGCCGGCCGATTTGTCCTCCATCACCCGGCACTAAGCGCCAAAATCCAGAACTCGCCTCTGGCGCAGATCCCTATCCAAAGGAACTGCAGCGCCATGCTCCATATACAATGCCTACTCCATCGAGGCGTCCAGATCCAAAATCTGTACATGAGGGACCAAATAAACTGAAAGGTATTCTGGCGCAATCCACTCCAAGCCACATATCCCATGCCCTCGTCCCTCGAACCTGGAGCGCGCAGTTCAACAACTGCCAAAAACTCTCTAGCACAGGGAGGCTCTCAATTGATCACTCCATCACCACCAACCACGACTCTGCCTCCAAAGGCTCCAAACTCAATCTTACGAGTCGGGGTGTTCATTCTGGCCAAATCTGGCTCAATAGATCGATCGCGTCCCCTCACTCACCAGCTGTCAACTATCCACCTTGCCTCGGTGCCTCGGCACTAGACATTGGCACAGAGGGGGCTGCTCACATCCATCGGTGCCACAGCAATCCCCGCCCCTGAGGATACTGCAACCGGGTGGTTTCAAAAGGAAGCACTGTCAGCTGCCCGTTGCCTCCGACACTGTGTCACTAAACCAGCTGCTCGCTCACTCTGCCGCTGATAAGCCTCTGACAATCCTGTCATCTGGGTCCGGAGTTCTCTGACCTCAATCCTGGTGTCCGGCCCAAAACCAACCACTCAAGCTCAACCACTATGACAGGATACACACGGGTCAAAAACCCAGCTGTCGGGGAGACACAGCTCGCCACGACGAAACCGCAAAACAGCACACAACAACGCTCGACCCAATCCAGCGAAAGTCTAAAGCATGTCACCCGTTCCACAGCATTATGTTGTCTGCAGCCAACATAATCACTTAGGAGAATAAACATGCCAATCACATCCTCCCGTCCCTGGGAGGGGTATAAAACTCAATCAGGACTCTTGCTATAAATCACGACTCTCACGAAGTCAACCAAGGGTCAAACCATAAGCCTAGGGTTTCTAAGTCCACCATGACCTACAACCTAGGCTCTGATACCACTCTAATCTGTCAACGCCCCGGGGTCGAAACTGCGACCCGGGCTCGCCAACAGATCCGTCCCTATGCCAACCTGCATAGGCGAAGCGTCCTACCTGCAAGAAAAGTACTACAGCTAAACAGATATCAGAGCTATAAATAAAACCTGCTGTATAACTAAAATCAATCACTGTACAACTGGAAATAATACAACAAGATCCGCCTCCGAAAAATAATAATAATAATACAATGTCCTCAAATACAAGCTCTGAACCCAACCGGGAGGTATCTCCAATAAATACAACATGTACAGTCTCTCATACGTAATATCCTCACTACAACAGTCTCTCAAAAGAGGAAAAAGAACAACTAATCTACTGATGATCTCCTCTGAAGGGGTACCGCTACTCTCCAACGACGGGTAGGGATCTAGCTCGCGACTTCCCTCGCCTCGATCAACAACCGCAGAAGTCAGCAACACCCGCTAAGACTGTGCAAAACAAGGAGAGGAAGAAAAAGGGGGGGGGGGGGGTTGGTGTGGTTGGGGTGGGTGGTGGGGGGGGGTGGGGGGTGGGTGGGTGGGTGGGATGGTGGGGTGACCCCCAATGGGTGTGAGAACTACACCAAAAAGGGAGGTTCTCAGTGGGTACCACCGCCAGACCCGACGGTCTGCCCACCAAGTCCTCAAGAGGCAAAAACTAACCAAAGCCGTGAGAATGAAATAAGAATGCTGATGACGCTCAACAGCTACTATGCCTCCCTCTAAAAGCTCAAGAGGGGAGAAACAAAGAATGGTATGCAACCACTAGCACATGAAGTGCACAATCGACCCATTCGAGCTGACTTGCCACATCTGGTCCAGTCAACCTGCGCCCCACCTACGACCACCTCCCACTGACGGGCAGGAATTACATAGGGCGTCCAAACGGACTAACTCGCTATCGAGTAGTGGCTCATGCAGGCTATAGTCAAAATCCACGCTCTCTCTCAGAACGGAATGGTCAACAACTCAAGATCACCAAGCCTCTCGCACAATGGTCAACAACTCACCAACTCTGTCATCACTCACAACTCACCAACTCTGTCATCACTCACAACTCACCACTGACCGGCCAATCACGGTCTGACCGGAACCCAACACGGTCTAAAGCCTACTCCGGAGCGGCGCTCGAGGGGAGCGACCCACACGAGCAAAGTATCTCAGTAACAAGTAACACAAGTATCTCTAGATAGCAGGACTAGATCATGACTATGATCAAAGTGGGAAAGCCCAACCACTAAAGAAGACCCCGGTCCTCAATCAGATGCAAAAGTACTCAAATAGTGGGAAACTCCGTCCACTAGAGAACTCTGATACCCAATCTGATGCATAAATAAATATCCGATCAACCGCCCAATATCCGCGGTTGCCGCAAAGCCCCACAACTAATCCAACCTGTCCCAGACAAGTCCCGACTACACTACCCAGACCACTGCTCGAACCCGAGCAACACTGACCACTTGACTAGCAAAGGCGGAGAAAGGAAAAGCATGGTTTCTCCTAAGTCAAGTTCCCATAAGTAGTGCAGCAGTAAAAGATGGCCTAACTACATGACCATACAAGCATGCAAATGTCCTCAAGGAAATAAAAGGGGGTAAAGCATAATAATAGATCCTTTAGGAATAAACAACATGCCGGAATCCCTAAAGAAATAAACCTGTCCACAATCCAGGGTCCATCAACAGAATGATCATAATAACTCCTCAGAGTACAAATCCGCACATAGCTACGAAATCATGTCCCAAAGCATAAACCAACCACATGAAAGGCTATGTGCTAACATGGCATGTTACATAATCTCATAGGGTAACATTATCCTAGGTAAGCTTACACTAATCATCACATAGATGTCCAAGTCATGCAAGTCCTCAGTATACCTCATAAATACTATTCTTGCAATCATTTATACAAATATCATTATCAAGCTTACCTACCTACCAACATAAACCATGTACCCTAAACATGCATGCATCAGTCATAGAGGGGTGACATCCCCACAAGTGCACTTATATTCGCCATAACATACTCATTGCCTTATACAGTTACTGATATTAAGCTTACCCACCCGAAGCGCTTAAACCAAGGCAAACCTGAAGTCGGTGAAGTGTGCAGACGCTCACAGTCCAAATTCTGCCGAAACTGCATCCTCGGTGCACGTCGCGAAAGCCTCGACTCCAAACAGCTGAAAGTACCCCGAAATCAAAGTCTGCAGATCCAACGGGTCCAGCAACACTTGCAAACACCCCTGGGTACAACAGTATGTTGGGTTATATGTAATAATGGATCTAAATAGGGGAAAAAACACCTGGAGGGGGGTGAATAGGTGTAAACAATAAACACTAAAAAAATCATTGCGCAATAAAAACCCAATGCGGAAATATAAATGAACACGCAAGATTTTTATGTGGAAAACTCCAAACCGGAGTAAAAAACCACGGGACCGATAACACGGTGATATCCACTAGAATTAAACACGTACAAGGTGATATACCGTACTCACAGACGACTCAACCTTTTCCATACGCTCCTAGTTGATCTTCTCCGCTCGCTCCGCAACGCGTCTCGAATCCACGATCTGCGTCCAACGCCGAATCCACGGCGTCCAACATCGAGTCCACGACGTCTGACCGAATCCACGGCCTTCACCCAGTAGCACGCTTCGAATCCACGAACGTACCTCGCTCCGAATCCACGAGAGCGGTTGCACCTTGAATCCACAAGGCCACGCGAGTCCACGCGCCGATTTTGGGGTAAATCGTTGTTTTTGGGTGGTGATGATCCGCCGAATACTTAGATCAAAGATAGATAGGAGAAATACCATCTAAGTATTCATTAGTTTGATTCAACTCAAGATGTGAGTATGAAAACCTAGAATCAAACTAATCAATATAGATGAAGAAACATAGAGTAATATCTAATGATTTCCTTTCTTCTCTATATGTGGATCTTAGGGCCGTATAAAAGATGACGGCTACTTTTTCTATTCTGTGGATTTTTTGGATTCACTGGATTAACTGGATTAACCCTAGAAAAAAAAAAAATCATAGGGTCTATTTATAGGTTAGAAACCCTAGGAAGAAGATAAGGATCAAAAACTGTCCGTTTCTGGAAATTTTCACGACGGCGATCCGGATCGGATTAGCTGTGATCCGGATCGTCGTAACGAGTCAGGCAATTCCAGAGAAACAGGGTTCGGGATCCGGATTGTAATCCACGATCCGGATCGTTCATGAATTTCAGCAAATTCCCATGTTCGGGATCCGGATCGAAATGGCTCTGATCCGGATCGGATTTGCCAATGAACAAACACCCTTCGGGATCCGGATCGGACTGTCTGATCCGGATCCTGAACATGTCCCATGTCCAGTTCTTGATTTTTATGCGATAAAACATTCTTCAAAGTGTTTCTACACTACAAGAAGTATTCGGATCACCAAAAATATTTAGTTAAACTTACCTGATCCTTTTGAATTCTTCTTTTTTGAGATTGAGGTATATGATCCAAACTTCATTCATCTTCAATCTTCAAGACTTAATACTTTCACGAAATGCGCCAAAACAAAATCCGTAACAATCTCCCCCTTTGGCGGTGTAGTGGCCCTGATTCCCATGCAACGTTCTTCCGATGAATCCATTGTTGGAGCACCTAGTGTTGGTGTATCTGGCCCATGGTGCATCAATGGGATGCCACAGATGGACCCTTTGAGATATTTTAGCTGTTTTGGCCTTCGGCTGGGTTTGCCGAAATTTCTGTAAGGATTTAGGCCAAACAGAGGTCGTGGATGGATTCAGCACGGAAAAACGCTTGAAAACGACTATTTATTTGCTTAATTTGGAGTCTGGATGCCCAAAAACGGACACCCGGAAGTTTTTAGTGGAAAATGGTGCATGGGAGGGGCCGTAGACCGCCGGGATGCCACGTGGCGGCCTGTCATTGGCCGGTTCAGGATGCGCGGTCCACAGAGCTGCGCGGCGGGGTGCACAGACCCGGCGCATGGACACGTGGCACCGCCTGATTGGCGGGCGCAAGGCGCGCGGTCTACCGGGTGAGCGCGGTGGTGCATGGACCAAGGCGGGGGCACGTGGCAGCCTCCGGTTGGTCGGTGCACGCGGCGCGGTCCACGGAATTCCGAAGTGGAATGCGTGGACCGGGTGTAGGGGACACGTGTCGCTTTCTGATTCGCGGGCGCACCGTGCGCGGTGCACGGGGCCTGGGCTGGCGCCTCGGGGCGCGTGCGCACGTCGGGCCATGCCGCGCGCCCGGCGGGGCCGCCGACCGGCTGGCGGGTCAACCGGGTGGCCACGTGTCACCGCCTGATTGGCGGGCGCCAACCGCCTTCCTGTGCGGGGGCGGGCCACGTGGCAGCCTGGGAGTGGCCCGAACAGCTGTTTGCTGTTCGGCGGGCCACGTGGCGGCACCAGGAGGATTCGGGCGTGAACAGTGTTGGGCCAGCCCAACACTGTAGCCGCCCGAATGTTCCGGGGGCCCGAAAGTTGGGCCCAAAAGCCCAATGACTTATTTTTTTGGCTTTTTCCGGGGGAGGCCTATAAATAGGCCTCTTGGGCCTCGCCTTGGAGCCTTTTCCCGAGGGTTTCTCCACTTGTGTTCTTCACCAAAGTTGTTTCTCTCCCTCTTGTGCATCTTTTGGCGGAAGATCAGGATTTTTGGAGGCCGCGACGACGGCGACTTCTGCATCGGGGTGCGGAGCGACGATTTACTGTTGGAGTCCCTTTTCCGTCGCAGTTTAGTCTGGGAGGTCTACCGGGCTACCCCGATGTTATTTTTGGACGATTTCTGCGGTGACGGTTTCGTAAGAGGTAAATATACAACTTCCGTGTTGGACACTTTTTCTGGAACTGAGCTTTTCTTGGGGTTCTGGGTACATTTTTAACCCCCTTTGCGACTGTTGGTTGATTTGGACAGCACCTGCTTGTCGGATTTTTATCTCCTCATCCGGACATCGGAATTCGACGTTTCAGGACTCTGTCGACATGTACTCTTCGCGAGGATCGCCGTCATATTTTTATTGGAATTTTTGGAGGAGGTTTTTCAGGTGAAAATTTCGTGTTAATGGGACTGTTCACCACAGATTTTGGGAATGTGGAATTTTTGTGGATTAAAGTGTAATTTTGGTGTATGTTTGTACCCAGGAGGTTGTGAGCACTTCTACCGTGTTGTTGGCTTGGTGGGATTTGTGATTTGACTGTTTTGGGCTTTCTCAGCTGTACGATTCCGGGCAGTTAGCACTTTCAGGTGGGTGACCTTGCTTCCAAGAACCCTGGACTGTGTACTAATTCTATGTGTGTAGGATCATGCATGTTAGAAATTGGAGTATTAGCATGTGTAAAACTGTATGTTGTATCTTGTATATCAGTTGATGAATCTTTTGATTCCTACTTTATGTTAAGTAGTGAAATCTTGGAACTTGACCTAGCACCCCTGTCATATGTATCATGTTCAGCCAGTCTGTAGAAAACTCCAACTTGGGCTAGGTTTTTATTGCTCTAGACATTCCACATCACGATACTTCATTTCACTATGGACTTAGCTTTTCCTCGCCCGAGTTGTGGGCCGAGAGGTCGGGTGGTGGTGGGATGCATTTGCACTCGTGTCTGGGGACCAAGTGGAGTTGATAGCAATCTGTAGATTTGATTTCTTTGGGAGAGTGATAGTGATGGTAGATCTGGGTTCTTGGAAACTGTCAGAGTGACAGTGAGTCTCAGCTGTGTAGATTCCAGCCAGTGAGTGAGTCAGTGATTTGTTTGTTAGCCGATCTTGTTGATCGAGGATTTGGATCATAGCCTGCATGAGCCACATTTGAGCTTTACAGAGATACTTTACAGAGATACTTGTTATGGGTTACTTTGACTCGAGCGGGTCGCTCCCCTCGAGTTCCACTCCAGAGTAGGCGAGACCGGGTTGTTGTACCGGCGAGTTTGAGCTTTTCTACCGCGACTTGTTGTTGCATTTGTCCCTCTGGCTGTGCTTGTGTTGGCAGTCATGGACGCCCTACGTAAGTCCGCTCCTCCGGGACGTAACGGCAGTAGGTTGGCGCAGATTTGACTGGACCCGATGAGGCAGTCAGTTTAGATTGGGTGATCAGGGAGGAGAGTTAGTTGTGGCATCATGTCTTTCTGTTCCACTTTTGAGCATCTAGTTAGAGGCATAGTAGCTGTAGAGTTACTTTTCCCAGCTTTCCATACAGCACTGCATATGTTACTTTTTGCCTCTGGTAGACTTAGTGGGCAGACCGTCGGGCTTGTTGGCGGCACCCACTGAGAACTACTGTGGGATGTAGTTCTCACACCCGTCGTGGTGTCTTCTCCCCAGGGACTTCTGCTCCGGTTCCTGCAGCTCCTGTTGCTGATCCAGCTCCTTCTGACCGAGGTAAGGGAGTCGCGAGATAGTTCCCTTCCTGTCATCTTCAGTGTGTGAGTAGATGTACCCCTGTACTATTTTGGTGTGTGCTATGTCGAGTGACTTTGTAGTGAGGTTTTGAGTTGTACCTTTCTTTCCTGCTTTTCTGAGAGACTCTTGTGTTCTGGTGAGGTTGGTCTGTATATTTGTGAGTTGTAGTTCTATTTTATGTATTTTATTCCAGCTTTTTCTCTTTCAGCTCTGATATCTGCTAGTGTAGATGTTTCTTTGCAGGTTAGTCGCTACGCCTATACGGGGCTTCCCATATGGGCGGCGGATCTGTTGACGAGACCGGGGCGCAGTATCGACCCCGGGGCGTGACAGGCGGTTTCGTGACAAAACACAGATCCACTAAAAAAAATTCAAAAAAGATATTTTTGTTGCTATCACCATACAACAAAAATTTACAATGGAGATCCAATACAAGAGATAAACTCCTAAAACAGACTCTAGACTTAGACATCTGTACTCTCTGCAAAAAGAAATCATTCTTGACAAAAAGAGATCGTTAGATACCTCAAGAATATTTAGCATTCCAAAACCTAACAGAGATAGAGTTTATGCTCACCATGACATTGAGTAATTCAGATATGTAATAAGATCACAATCAAACATTGACATATCTTCTAAGCAATAAGATTCCAAATGTCATAACTTTGCTTTGTTAGTAATCAAACAACTCGTTAGTTATAATACATGTCCAAATAGTTAGTCGAATAGTTAGTAGGGACATGCAACAAATCACAAGATAAAACCAGAAGTTGTGATACTTACCTTTCACCAAAGTCAAAGTTTGTTCTAAGTTCTCACCAAAAGTTCAAAGTTCTCACAGAGTTCACACAGAGTTCACTCTAAACTCTCTCCCCCTTTTTGTCACAAACTAAGCCAAAAATTCAAAATTTAAGGAGAGTTAAAAAGTTCAAAATCAAGAAAAACCTGAGAACTAAAACTAAAAAAAACTTAAAAAGGGAACATTAAAACCTAAAAACTGAACCTGCACAAAGAAAGAGGTTAAAGAACCTAAAGTTCCTGCACAAGAAGATAAGAAAGAAAGTCAAGTCAGTCTGAAACAGAACTAGTGGGATTGGTACAATCCAACTTCTTCAAAATTGCTTGAACCATTTTTGACATTGTGGAGCACTTTCTTTTCATCTTATGTTGCTCAGAGATAATCTGTTGGAGATTTGTAGACACACTGTCTAGTTCAGCAGACAATCTCCGCTGTTCTTGTCGAATTGAGGACCATACATTCGCTTTTGCCGTGTGTCTCCAGGATGTTGAAGGATGTAGTATAGATCCAGACGGTGCATCTTGACCTTCAGTCCATGGAGATTCTCTAGGGAGAGAGCGAGCTCTAGCGAGGGGTCTATCAATCTGAATTTCAGTTCCCCTCGAATTCTTTCGCCTAGTGTACTGCTTGGTTGTTGAGGAAGATTTCATCAGCTTCTTGTTCTTCAAATACAACTTATCTTCTTTGTCAACAGCTTGTTGTGCTTGTTTACAAATCTCTTCCCAGTCTTCTTCATCTGATTCTGAATCATTTTGACAAACTTTCCTTGTCTCTCCTTGATATGGGTCATCTTGTTCTCTTTTTATAGAATACGCACTAGGTCCTACCATTGCTACCAAAAGGAAGATTATCCAGGCGAACGCCATTGGTGCAAGTACTTAATAGATTTAAAGTCCTGTGAACAACAACTCAAGAACACGAAAAAATTATTAATTTTCAAAGATTAGAAAAATTGTACCCAAACAATCATTATCGTGTAGAGAGACTAGGAATCAAAATAGTTTTGCAAAAGGAAATTTAAAAATAGATCAATTGCGTGATTTTGGAAAATTCCCATTATATGCCCTAAAACCGAATTTTCAGAAATCGAAGCCCAAAAATTCGTTAATCAGGAGAATACCTAGCATATAATCAAAGCTAATCTACCCAGAGTTCTTATTTCAAAAGAAATTTGACCAAAAACCATTCACAAATGAAAAAGTTCCATGATTTCCACTCACGTTTTGAGTAAACAAGGAAAAACAGTGAAAAACCGAGATTTTGATCAATAAAACTTACTTGGAATCAAAGAACTCGAGTTTGAAAGGCTCCAAGAAGGATGAAATTTAGAGAGAGAAACTCTGGAGTCTTAAGAACAAAAGATTGGAATAAAAGAAATCAAAATCCCTCTTGTTCTAATAAAACCCTAGCCGTGATCCGGATCGGATCGAGATTTCGATCCGGATCGGCTACCAGCAGGAAACACCTACGTTCGGGATCCGGATCATTCATGTCCGATCCGGATCGGCTCCAACTTTTTCTTCAGAATAATTTAGAAAAATTCAATAAAATCCGGAAAAAGTATGTAAGCATTTTAGCTGTAGTAGCCGCTGGTTTAAAATGTTCTTGGGTCTACTTTTGGTTTCGTTTATTTCGCAATTCGTTTCGGGGGGCTGGAGGGTGATCGAATAATTCCTTGTTTCCGGACAGACCGTCGGGGCTCGCGGGTATTTTTAGTTAATAGAGCTCGCGAAACGGAGAACGGCAGCGAAATCGGTTTTGAATTCCGACGCCGGAATCTCCCAGAATAAATTCCGGAAGGTAGCTAACGGTTCAGGTGGTCACGCGGTTTTTCAGGCAGACCGGACCCTGGTTCGCACCCGACTTGTTACCCGCTTTTGACTTGAATTGGGTTCATTCCCGTTCCCCAACTTAACCGCTCCCGCCTTTTTCCGGCCGTACAACTTCCCACAACCCCACAACTCCCCACGAACTGCCCCAACTTCCCACCATTCCCCCCCCCCCCCCCCCCCCCCCAACTTCCCACAACCCCACAGCTCCCCACGAACCGCCCCAACTTCCCACCACTCCCCCCAACTTCCCGCCACTCCCCACAACTCCCCTTAACTCCCCTGCGTACGAAACCCCAAAGGGGAACGAGAACCCACTTCCCCAACCTTTCAGTTTCCCAACCGAACCTTACTATTTCCCCAACCGATCGAGTGGAGAAGCAAGGCGGAGCGGGTGAGGAGAGGGAAGATCGCCGGCGTACCCTTCGTCACCGGGCACGCAAGAACAGGACGATCATCCCCTAGATCAACCCTAGCCGACGAAACCAAGGTAAGCATGGCTTAGGGTTCTTGATTTGGGCTTTCTTGGTTCTCTTAGGTAAAAGGGAGGAGCGGGGTCGGCACCGTCACCAGAGCCGGCACGCTCGGAGCACCGCATGCGGGCGGCGCCGCATGAGGGCGGCGCCGCGTGCATCCACATGCGGGCGGCGCCGCATGCGGGCGGCACCGCATGCGGGTGCGGGCGGCGCCGCATGCGGGCGGCACCGCATGCGGGTGCGGGCGACACCGCATGCGGGCGGCACCGCATGCGGGCGGCACCGCATGCGGGTGCGGGCGGCACCGCATGCGGGCGGCACCGCATGCGGGCGGCGCCGCATGCCCCCGCATGCGGACAGTGCCGCATGCGGGCGGCGCCGCGCACGGGCGGCACTGCATGCAGCGCCGCATGCGGGCGGCGCTACACGCCCCCGCATGCGGGTAACACCGCATGCGGGCAGCGCCGCGCGCACCCACATGTGGGCAGCGCCGCATGCGGGTGACGCCGCATGCGGACGGTGCCGCACGCAGGTAGTACGCCGCCCAGCCGCGCGGGGCCGGGCGCGTACGTGTACGAATTGTGCGCAAGGTGGGGTGGGGCACGCCGGGTGTTCTAGTCTTTGATCTTGCGGAGTCTTGAATTTCTGACTCCTGTATGACAGGTTCTTGTAGGTCCGGGCGGGCACCCGAGACGCGGGAGAACCTAGCATCGGTCAGGAGCACGATAACGAAAAGGTGGGTTTACGGTCGAGGCTGAGTATTGTGTTAGTATTCCGAAAGGGATTTTTTTATTGTTAATCGGTACTAACACTGACGGTTTCTATGATGTACTATATTACCCCGTGTCTTGGTTACTTATGCTCGAGTTGCGACACGCGCACCCGCGGTCTGGCCGCCGCAAAGGGTGCTCTTTTCCGGAAAGGCGGTCTTCGACCCGTGTTACCCACGAGGGGATGTAGTGGGGCCCCCGTAGGTGTGGGGTTTGAGGCATCAAGGTGTGAGCGGTGCGACCTGTCGGGATTGGTGCCCGACGAGGTCAGGTGTGCGACCCGCCGGGATTGGTGCCCGATGAGGTCAGGTGTGCGACCCGCCGGGATTGGTGCCCGACGCGGTCAGGTGTTACAGGTGTTACCGGGGTTACAGGTGTTACAGGTGGTACAGGTGGTTGCGAGTTACCGTTACGAGTAGAGTGGTTGCTCCGGCTAGTCTTACTTTTGTGGCTTGGTATTACTTTACTGCTTTAGTATTGTTATTATGATAGTGTCGCTGACTACCCACTCTGTGACAGGTACCTCCAGGGGGTAGAGGTAGGCGACGGTGAGGCCGAGGTGGCAGCAGTCGGGCTGTGGGAGCCCTAGTATGCTGTTTTCTTTACTTTCTCTGCATTTCATTTGGTATTGTAGGTTACTGTGTGGTTCTCGATACCCTTGTGGGGTCGTGTGGATGTTGATTACTTTCGTTTTGGTTATGCACTACTGTTTCCCTTATTGTTCCCGTTTGGTCGTTTTCTAAACAAACCAACTAGAAAACAAAAGAAAAAGGACTTCGAAAACTATTTTCAAAAGTCTAGGGTCGGGTGGGCCCGTTTTCTAAACCTTGTGGATTTATGTCGTTTTCCAATCGGTTTTCAAAACCTAAGGCCGTGTGGGCCTGTTTTCAAAACGGTGAGTTTATACGTTCAACTTGACTGGCCACGGGTATTGTTTCGTCTTCATGCACCGTACTACTTCGAACTGTTGTGATTAAATGGAAAATGATTGCTTGTGTTCGACTATTGTAACAGCCGCGACGCCGTGCATATACAGAGGAGACTCTGCCCGATTTTCGAGTAAATCTGTATATGTGGCGGGTCTGGGCACGCGCCGGGGAAGGAGGTTTTTTTAAACAAAAAAAAAAGTATACGCAAATTCAAACCATTTTCAGTGGTCGTCTTCCGCTTAATGAAACCCCCGGGGCGTGACATTAGCACATCAACTTTAAACAAGAATCATCGTTTCATGTCAAGAGAAATAAATTATGTTAAATCTATCAATAACATTCAAATAATGACATGAAAATTTACAGAAATTAAAACCTTTAAAGTTGATCAAGATCAAACACATCCATCATGATCTTATGAGTACGGCGTTTATCAAATCATTAAAATGATAAAGAAAATGAATTACCAAGATCAATAGATGTTTGAAATCCCAAATAAATTATATAATGTATCTAGTCAATCTGTTGAAGAGAGTGGCTCTTTGAGCATCTTTCATTTAAAAATCCCACCTTATACCAACCTTGAAATTTGACGGGGTCAAGAATTTCAATCATGCATTTTATTTAATCAAACATTACAAACCCATGCTTGGTATACATGTGGTAGCTGCACACAGTACTCGGACGACCGAGGTGGTAGCTCTTTCCTCCATGTGGTGGTAGTTTTCACACTCCTCATTGGGATGTAACTCTTTCCACATCTTTTGAGCATTTTACATTTCTTTGACTCCCCCTCAATTGGCTATCAATTAATTTAAGATATAAAGTATTCAACCAAGGATTGATCTCGAATTCATACTCAACCAAATAGTCAAATAAGATAAAAACAATACCAAGAGATCATTGAGAGAGAAATTGACTTTGATCAATTAAAAAATGTTTTAATTTAAATAAATGATCAATGCATCAACTGAATTATTATGATATCCAAAGCATAATAGATTTCTAATTATATGAAAGGATGCAAGTAAAGTCAATAATACACATGCTCAATTAATGTACTATGTATAAACATAGATAAAGAACAAAAACACAAAAATAAAACCTAACCTAAGCAACAGTTTCAAAAAGAAGTTTATTTCAAGGAAAGCATTCCAATTGCTTTACGCAAATGAATAAAACGTTTTTGATCCAAAGGTTTTGTTAAAATGTCAGCTAATTGATCTTCAGTTGAAATATATGACAGTTGAAGAGTATTTGATTCAACTAGCTCTCTAAGAAAATGATATCTAAGTTCAATGTGTTTTGTTCTAGAGTGCAACACAGGGTTTTTGGAAATGTTTATAGCACTAGTGTTGTCACAAAGAATTGTTACCGAAGTTGCTGAAATTCGGAAGTCGCTCAACACACTTTTCATCCAAATGAGTTGGGTTGAACAACTACCCGTTGAGATATATTCCGCTTCGGCAGTCGAGAGTGCAATGCAGTTTTGCTTCTTACTGTGCCATGCAACAAGGCAGTGGCCTAAATAAAAACATGCACCACTCGTACTTTTCCGATCATCCACAGATCCTGCCCAATCGGCATCTGAGTATCCAATAATATCTAGACTTGTTCCCATAGGATACCAAATTCTGAAATTTATGGTTCCTTTAATGTATCGGATGATCCGTTTCACCGCTTTCAGGTGAACCTCCTTTGGTGCAGATTGATATCTCGCGCAGATCCCAACACCAAAAGATATATCCGGGCGACTAGCCGTGAGGTAAAGTAGACTTCCAATCATACTCCGATAAAGTTTCTCGTCTACATTCTCACTAAAAGATTCACTTTCTAGTCCTTTATTGCTAGTTCCCATTGGAGTTGGAAAATCTTTACAATTTTCTAGATCAAATTTTTTGACCAACTCCAAAGCATACTTGGATTGACACAAATGGATGCCTTCGTCACACTGTTTCACTTGCAATCCAAGGAAATAAGTCAATTCGCCCATCATTGACATCTCAAATTTGCTTTCCATGGTTTCAGCGAATTTAGAAGCATCATTATCTCTTGTCGCACCAAATACAATGTCATCGACATAGATTTGTGCTACAATGAAGTTATTTTGATAGTGCTTCACAAAGAGAGTTCTGTCAGCTCCCCCTCGAGTATAGCCCTTATCCAATAGGTGCTTTGTCAACCTTTCGTACCATGCTCGCGGTGCTTGTTTTAAACCGTAAAGAGCCTTTTTCAAACGAAAAACATGATTAGGTAGTTTACAGTCTACAAAACCTTTCGGTTGAGCCACATAAACTTCCTCATTTAAAAACCCATTTAAAAACGCGCTCTTAACGTCCATTTGAAACAATTTTATTTTAAAATGACAAGCTATCGCGAATAATATACGAATGGACTCGAGTCTAGCTACAGGGGCGAAAGTTTCGTCAAAGTCTATACCTTCTACTTGAGAGTAGCCTTGAGCAACTAAACGTGCTTTGTTCCTGATGATGGTACCATCTTCATTTTTCTTATTCTTGAAAATCCATTTGGTCCTATCACATTGTGTTGCTTTGGAGGCTTCGTTAATTCCCAGACTTTGTTTCGCTCAAACTGATGGAGCTCTTCCTGCATTGCTTTAATCCAGTAGTCATCCTGAAGAGCTTCATCGATGTTCTTTGGTTCGATCAAGGAAACGTAGCAAGCGAATCCACAAACCAACTGTCTCCGAGTTTTGACTCCTTCTTGTGGGTCTCCAATGATATTTGATTCAGGATGATCCTTGGAGATGCCTAACGTTTGTTGTAACGGAGTACTCGGAGGTACATAAGATGATTCCTGCACATTAGATAAACTTGAAGAACCATTAGATGCATCATTAATATTGGAAGTATTATCATGAGAAGATGCACTTACAGGAGTATCATCATCAAGAGAGATATCGAGGGTAGATTTTTCAGATGCAAAGTGAAAAGCTTCATCTACTTTAACATTTATAGATTCTACAATCGTTTTAGATTCCATGTTAAATACCCGATATGCTCTGCTATTTGTAGAATAACCCAAAAAGATCCCTTCGTCACTTCGAGAATCGAACTTACCAAGATTTTCGCGATCACGCAAAATAAAACATCGACTCCCAAAGATACGAAAGTATTTGATATCCGGTTTTCTACTAAACCACAGCTCATATGGTGTATTTAAAGTTCCTGGGCGCAAATACACTCGATTAATGACATAGACAGCGGTGTTCACAGCCTCAGCCCAAAAATATAGCGGTAAATTCCGGCTATGAAGCATCACACGCGCCATCTCTTGAACAACCCTGTTTTTGCGCTCAACAACACCATTCTGCTGAGGTGTATAGGGTGCCGAGAATTCATGTTTTATGCCGTTGGAAGTGCAAAAATCAATGAATTTGGAATTAATGAATTCTCCACCTCTATCACTTCTAACACGAATGATCTTTTCATTCTTTTCAATCATAATACGATGGCAAATCTCATGAAAAGAATCAAACGTATCAGCTTTCTCTTTTAAAAATGCTACCCATGAAAACCTAGAGAAATCATCAACCAATAAGAAAATATACCATTTACCTCCCAAAGATGGTTGACGGGTCGGCCCCATTAAATCCATGTGCAGTAATTCCAAGGGCCGTTTGGTACCAACGTGGTTCAGGTTCTTGTGTGCAGCCCTTGATTGTTTTCCCTTAAGACAACCTCCGCACACAATGTTGTTTTTAAATAGAAGTTTAGGAACCCCCTTAACCACGTCTTTATTTGAAATCTTTGCTAGTTCTTTAAAATTTAAGTGACCTAGTCTTTCATGCCAAAGTGTTTCATTATCCAAAGAAACTAGGTTACATTTTTCTGAAATTTTATTAGGAACAACATAGCAATTGTTTTCAGATCTAACCTCTTTTAAAAAGAAGACATGATCCTTATCAGTTACAACACATTCAACAGATGAAAAGTTAACTGAAAAACCATTATCACAAAGTTGACTTATGCTAATGAGGTTAGTCTTAAGGCCATCAACAAATAACACGTTTTTCAAAATCGGGCCATCTAGAATAGCTACTGTTCCTTTTCCAACAATTTTGGAAGATCGACCGTCTACGAAAACAACGAGTCCTCCGGAGATTTTCTCGAAGTTTTGAAAACTATTTTTGTCACCGGTCATGTGACGGGAACAACCGCTATCCAGATACCAAGACGAATTATCATAAGCATGCAAGGAAACATTAGTAACAAGACAAGGGAAGATTTCACCTTTGCGCACCCAAAACCTTTTGGAATGCGTCGGTAATGGTCGTGAGGTTATTCTCCTAGGTGAAGGCGTCTTGTTAGATCGATTGCTTCTCCTTGATGATGTCGTCTTGTGCGGTGAACTACCAAGTCTCCTTTCCTTTGTATGATTTGCATTTGATTTCTGAGGAATCACCTTTTTGGTAGTCGTTGCAAGAAATGTCTGAGTTGAGCGTTTGGCTCCTGTCTTGCAATATCTCCTTATGTGCCCTGAAATACCACAACGAAAACATACCTTTGCGCTTGACGATCCCGAAGAGAAAGAACTAGGCTTGTTGTCGTTGTTTGTCATGAATTTCGGTGTCGGAGGAGGAGATACCGACTGAGGCACAAAAACTGTCCCACTCGAACTTGGACTGTTTCCAGTTTGAGTGTACCCGAGGCCGAACCGATTTGTTTGACCAAGACCAAGAAGCTTATCCAACTTACTCCTTCCAGAAGAAAATTTCTTTAAGTCATCCTTTAGTTGGAGAATGGTCTTCGTCATTTCCAATTTATCTTGTTGGGCCTCGATGTAGAGCTTTGAGAAGTGATCCGCTTTATCCACCAGTTTTGTATGTTCCTTCTCGAGTTGCTCATTGGACTCTTGAAGGGAAACATTTGCTTTTAACAGATTATCCCTTTCCACTTCAAGATCGGTCGAGAGAGAAGTTACCCTTTTTACTTCTTCTTCGAGATCCTGTAATCTCCCTCTCAACCCCTTGTTTTGTTTAGCCAGTTTTTTTGAATCCCGTAAAAGTCTGTGGTAGGCTAAAACAAAATCTTCACCTTCAGAGTTACTTGATTCATCATCCGTTGCAGTTTTTTCAACCCGGGAGGAGTTGGACAATGAATTTGAAGTACTTGCCATTAAGCACATGAAGGGTGAAGATGTGGACGCGTGGAATGCCGTTGCGCTTTCTTCTTCATCACTTGAGGATGACTCATTTGACGTTGAGTTGTCATCCCAGGTGACGACTTGCATCGCTTTCTTCTTCGACGGATTCTTAGTTGGACATTCCGTTGAGATATGGCCGTATCCTCGGCACTTGAAGCATTGGACTTGTCCTTCTGTGCTTTTCTTATCCTTAGAAAAGTTCTCTTGCTTTCTTGACTTGTAACTTGAAATACCCTTGCCTTTCTTCGACTTTCCGAAGGATGGAGTTTTACTTGAATTACCCCTTCGAAAGTTGCGGCGAAACTTCCTTGTCAAGAGAGCGAGCTGCTTCTCAAATTCCTCCATAGATAGGTTCTCGTCATCGTCTGAGGAGGATGAATCCGTGCCTTCTTCCTTTGTTGTTTTCAAAGCATAACCTGAAGACTTAGAAGAGGATGCCTTTCCCGAAGAATAGTTAGTAGTAAATGTCATTTCATAAGTTTGTAATGAACCAACTAGTTCTTCTACACGTATTTCGTCCGGGTGTTTAATAGTTTCAATGGCTGTAACCTTTGGGCGAAATCGTTCAGGAAGAGTTCTTAAGATCTTTCTTACAACCTTAAATTCTGGAATCTTCTCTCCCAGGTTAGCACATGTGTTTACGATATCTTACAATCGTGTATAGTAGTCCGTGAAAGATTCATTTTCTGCCATGAAAATAGAGTCAAATCTGCTCGTAAGCATTTGCAGCTTTTGAATCTTCACGAGGTTAGTTCCCTCATGTGTAACCTGAAGAACATCCCAGATTTCTTTCGCAGTCTCACATGTCGAGACACGAGAGAATTCAGTTTGAGATAAGGCATTAAAAATAGCATTAATTCCCTTGCCATTGTAAGAAGATGAATCTAACTCTTCCTTGGTCCACTTCGACCTAGGTTTGATGGTGCGAACATCACCAATAATTTCAGTTGGATTAGACCATCCTAATTCAATTGATTGCCACACCCGTTCGTCGATGGAAATTAAAAAGGCTTTCATCCGTACTCTCCAGTACGCATAATTTGTTCAATCAAAGAATGGGGGTCTGTTGATGTTTCCACCTTCAACCATTGTTTACAACCCTATTCCCGCTCTGATACCACTTGTTGGGTTATATGTAATAATGGATCTAAATAGGGGAAAAAACACCTAGAGGGGGGTGAATAGGTGTAAACAATAAACACTCAAAAAATCATTGCGCAATAAAAACCCAATGCGGAAATATAAATGAACACGCAAGATTTTTACGTGGAAAACTCCAAACCGGAGTAAAAAACCACGGGACCGATAACACGGTGAAATCCACTAGAATTAAACACGTACAAGGTGATATACCGTACTCACAGACGACTCAACCTTTTCCATACGCTCCTAGTTGATCTTCTCCGCTCGCTCCGCAACGCGTCTCGAATCCACGATCTGCGTCCAACGTCGAGTCCACGACGTCTGACCGAATCCACGGTCTTCACCCAGTAGCACGCTTCGAATCCACGAACGTACCTCGCTCCGAATCCACGAGAGCGGTTGCACCTTGAATCCACAAGGCCACGCGAGTCCACGCGCCGATTTTGGGGTAAATCGTTGTTTTTGGGTGGTGATGATCCGCCGAATACTTAGATCAAAGATAGATAGGAAATACCATCTAAGTATTCATTAGTTTGATTCAACTCAAGATGTGAGTATGAAAATCTAGAATCAAACTAATCAATATAGATGAAGAAACATAGAGTAATATCTAATGATTTCGTTTCTTCTCTATATGTGGATCTTAGGGTCGTATAAAAGATGACGGCTCCTTTTTCTATTCTGTGGATTTTTTGGATTCACTGGATTAACTGGATTAACCCTAGAAAAAAAAATCATAGGGTCTATTTATAGGTTAGAAACCCTAGGAAGAAGATAAGGATCAAAAACTGTCCGTTTCTGGAAATTTTCACGACGGCGATCCGGATCGGATTAGCTGTGATCCGGATCGTCGTAACGAGTCAGGCAATTCCAGAGAAACAGGGTTCGGGATCCGGATTGTAATCCACGATCCGGATCGTTCATGAATTTCAGCAAATTCCTATGTTCGGGATCCGGATCGAAATGGCTATGATCCGGATCGGATTTGCCAATGAACAAACACCCTTCGGGATCCGGATCGGACTGTCTGATCCGGATCCTGAACATGTCCCATGTCCAGTTCTTGATTTTTATGCGATAAAACATTCTTCCAAGTGTTTCTACACTACAAGAAGTATTTGGATCACCAAAAATATTTAGTTAAACTTACCTGATCCTTTTGAATTCTTCTTTCTTGAGATTGAGGTATATGATCCAAACTTCATTCATCTTCAATCTTCAAGACTTAACACTTTCACGAAATGCGCCAAAACAAAATCCGTAACACAGTAAGGCCCAACATTACACTTTTATTCCAAAATTTAACTAAGTACACACAGTCTAAAAATCAGTCCCGAAGATGTAATTATTTCACCTACAGCGAGAACTCAGAAAATTCCAAAATAAATACTGTCGCGATCATCACGTCGATACCTTCGAAACGAGTACCTGCACGTCAAATTCTGAGGCCCGTAGGCCGAGTTACAAATTCCACAATACAGGGCGGTCACAAACACACAACCACACATCTGTAAACTCTTGTACAGATAAAGGGAGAAAAGTATACCTCCGGGAAAGCCTCAGAAAAATCCAAGAAAAATACTGTGGCAATCCTCGCGTCGAGTAGATGAAAAATATCCAGAGGCTCGTCTCCATCCGATGCCCGGTTGCGGAGATAAAAATCCGGGAAGATGGTGCCGTCCAGAATTTCCATCAGCGGTAAGGAGGGTTAAAAACGTACCCGGAACCCCAAACAGAGCTCAAATATGAGAAAAGTGGACAATACAAGAATTGTATATCTACCTCTCATGAATCCGACGCCATGAAAATCATCCGAAAATATTATCGGGGTGGCTCTGTGGACCTCTCATACCAAACTGCGACGATAACGGGCCTGCGATGAAAATATGTCGCTCTGTGCCACGATGCCGAAGTCGTCGACGCCGCGCCTTCCAAAAATTCCGAGCTTCCTCCACAAGATGCGCGACAAGGTGAGCAACAAATTTGGTGAAGGGCCCTCAGGCCGGAGAGCTCGGGAAAAGCCCGAAAAAGGTAGTGCAAAGGGCCTATTTATAGGCCCATCCGAAAAATCCCGAAAATGGGCTTTGGGCCGAAATTTCCGGGCGCAAGGAGAATCGGGCGTGAACAGTGTTGGGCCTGGCCCAACACTGTAGCCGCCCGAAACACCCACGGCCTGCCACGTCGCACCCGAACAGCGGACAGCCACACCGGCCATCCGCTGCTCGACACGTGGCGCGCGGAGATGCCGACGCGTGGACCGCACCTAGCCCCCGACCGCGCCCACGTGCGCGCCTGCGCCGCCACCTGCCACCCTGCACGCACGCGCTCCGAGGCGGCCTGCACCCGTTCCGTGGACCGCATGCATGTTGACCGGCCAATCAGTGTGCGCCATGTGTCCCCCAACCGGTCCACCGTACACCCGCCTTTCCCGTGGACCGCGCCCGCTGCGCCGGCCCAACAGGGAGCCGCCACGTGGCCCGTGACCGGTGCACGCCTCCGCGGTGGACCGCGCACCTGCCCGAGCCTGCTCCGCTGCGCTCCGCCGCCGCACGCCACCGCCACCGGTGCCGGAACAGTACCCTAGCCTCGAAAGACGTGCCGAATCATCCGGACTCCAAAAAATGCAAGTGAATAGTCCATTTTCATCGTTTTCGCGCGCTGAATCCAAATCCGAAGTCCATTTTGCCAAATTCCAACTCTAAAAATTGCTGAAGGCATCCGGGAAGATGTTCCTTGATCCAAACTTTGCGCTGAGTCCAATTTTAATATCCATAGCGCGCGAAACCACTTCTAAGCATCCGACGGGGTCATCAGACTACTCTCGTGATCCACTACACACACCGAGTCCATCATTAGTGTCCAATAGGTGCACAAATACCACCGACACGCCACATAGGCCACCAGGAGCTGCTGGTCAACCAGTAATCTCGTCGTGGGGATCCAGGTCCTCACAAACGAACTCAACCAACTTGTGGCACAAAACACACTGGCTGGAGGTACTCCACAGCCGGGACCACCGTCGATGTAGTATCATGACTTTTCCTGTCCTCTTTCTATTTCCTTTTTAATAAATTAGTTTATTAGGAGAAATAAATTATCAAGTTTTCCAGAGTAGACCGTGGTGGTTTGCGGATACTTTTTCCCATGATAGAGCCCGAGAAATGGTGAACGGCGGAGCGATCGGATCTGAAATCCGACTTACGGATCTCCCGGATTGTGTCTTTTGTAGTAACGAGTACGATGGGATAAGTCGAACCCATTAAGGCTTTGGTGCATCAAAATCCGCACCGACTTGTGTAGAACTTGGCTTAGGTGGCACTCTTATCTAGAAGTTAGTTAGAAAATCCCGTTTATCGCTTTTAGAGATTTATTGTACGTATGAGAAAAAGGAAACCCTAATCGGAGAGAAAAGAGAGAAAAAGGAAAGCGGAACCCGAATCTTCTTCGATCAACATGTCGGAAGCCGGGAATGAGATGTTACCGTCGGCGGGAAGCGGGTTCGGATCCTCACCACCGCGAGGAACGGGAACGGATCATCTTCTCCAATAGATCAAGGTAAGTGGTGCTAGTTATTGTGTTTTCGTCGTTCTTAGTTGGGTTTTCTTGGGCCTTCAGGGTTTCGCCGTTCGTCGTGTCGTCGCCGCCGCCGCACCTCTTGCCGCGCGGGGCCGCACCACCTACGGTGCGGCGCGCCGCGCACGGGCCGCCGCCGCGCGGGGCCGCACCACATACGGTGCGGCACAACGCGCGGGGCGCGCCGCGCCGGCTGGTGCCGCGCGGGGCGCTGCCCGCAGGCAGCGCGTGCCCGCGCGGACTGGTGCCGCGAGGGGCGCTGCCCGAAGGCAGCGCGCGGGCTAGTGCCGCGTGCGCAATGCCTGTTGGCAGCGCCCGCACTGCGTGGGCTGGTGCCGCGTGGGGCGCTGCTCGCAGGCAGCGCGCGTCCGCGCGGGGCTGCTCCGCAGCGGACGCCGCACGGGGATCTTGCCGCGCGGGGCTGGTGCCCGCGCGGGGTCGCTCTGCAACGTGCACCACGCGGGGAAATCACCCGCGCAGGGTTGTCAAGCTCCGCCGCCTGGTCTCTGTGTCCACCCGTGCGTCTCTTAGTTCGTTTCTCTACTCGGGTGGTCTGGGTTTTTAAGTTAGGTGTTACTGATGTTTTTGTTGGGGACTTTTAGGAGTCCGGGAGTCGTGCAAGGGCGCAGGACGATTTCAGGTGTTCTGTTCAACGCGACTCAAGGTGGGTACCCCTTTCGTGCGTCCTTTTTAAAGTGAGGTCTCATCATGTTCTATGTAAAAGTAAAGTAGATGTCCTGATGGTTTTCAACTAACCCCTTTTCGTATGAGTATCCCTTTATTACTATCTGTTGCGACTGGTGTCGCGGTGCTCTATATCACACACCGACTTCGGTCCTTATGCTCATGGCTGCTTACGCGCACACCAGCGGTTTGGCCACCGCCTCGGTGTACTTTTCTGGAGAGGTGGTACGTTGACCCGTGTACCCCACAAGGTGACGTGGTGGGGACCCCTTACGGTTACTTAAGGTGCCGCACAAGTACCGTAGAGGGGTTAAAAGCACCAAGGTGAGAGCAAGGTGTTTCGTTTCGCTGGGGGGTCCTTAGACCTTTTGGCAGGTGTTCCGTTCTGACTTACAGGGGTATTATGGATTCATGAGGGAGAGTTTTGGATGCTCTGGTTTATCGGTTTGCTTTCCTTTTAGTACTTATAGCATCTTATATGTCTTACATCTACCTCTTACTCTTTGGTCACTGACTTCCCACACTGTGACAGGTTCGGTCAGGGGTGGGATCCGGGACGATAGTGAGGCCGCGACTCGAGGATTTTAGCCCAATTAGGGGTTGGTGACCTTTCTTTTACTTACGTTTTGATTATTTCGGTTAGTTAGCTTATGTGCGTGTGATACATTATTGTGGATGTTGGGTTTGAACTGTGTTTTATCGTGGATGAACGTTTTCCCTTACTAGTTGTTGTTTCGGCCACTCTTTTCAAATCAAGTAAAAAGATTGCGAAAATGTTTAATAAAATTTAGGTGTCGTATGGGCACTGTTTTACAACCCGTGGATTTATCCTTTCAAAATGTAGGTGGCCGGCTTGGTTATTGTGCATGATGATATTTTTCCCTCAACTTAACTTCTTGGCTAGTGTGGTTAAAGTACGATTTATGCTTGCGACGCCGTGCATATACAAAGGAGACTCCATCCATTTGCGAGGTGAATTTGTATATGTGGCGGATCTGCGCACCTTCAAATAATAATAATATAAGCCCTCGATCGAGTCACTGGGGAGCGGGGGAAGGCCTTCATGAAGGTTATCAGAGGAGTTGTTAGAGGGGTCGACATTCGAATGAAAGTAGGGGCTGGGCTGTCAGGTAATGGAGTGGAGCGGTCGATCAAGAAGGAAGCTATAATGAGTGGGAGATTGATTCGGAGGATAGAGAATTTAGTTGGAAGGCTGTTTAGTCTTTACCCTCACTGATTGACTCCTCAGGGAAATGTCGGCGGGTGTACTTATATATATAAAAAAAATGTACACGTTTTCTGCTTATTTTAAACCCCCGAGGCGTGACAGTCGACCTACACGGCTCCCAAAACGAAATACCCAACTCGCCACGCCAAACACATAGGCTGGAGATACTCCACAGCCGGGATCGACCCACAACTCAGGGCTAACAAAACTGGTCGGACGACACTCAACGATCCGGGACCACCGTCAACCCAAACGGTTCCCAACGACACTGACCGAAAGATACTCGACGGCCCGGGACCACCTCTACCCAAATAGCTCCCAACAACACTAGCACAGGTCTAATCTCATCTACCAGACTTCACTCAGCCCCCAGGCACGAGTGCAACAATATCCCACAACAACCTGACTACTCGGCCCACTACCCGGGCGAGGATAAACTAAGTCCAGGAAATATGCAAGGTGTGGAATGTCTAAAGCATAAAAGAACCTAGCCCAAGTGAAAGTTCTCTACCAGTCTGGTTAAACATGCATCATATGACGGGGTGTTAGGTCAAGTTCCAACAATGGCATATAATTTAACAAAGCATAAATAGAAAATCTCATCTCTCATAAGCATGCTTTCTATCTCCTCTAGCATAAAATAAACATATCCATTTAACATCATGCGAGGTATCAAATCTACCAAAACATGTACGATAAAGTCGAGTAAGCATCAATCCATATGATCTAGGCCATTCCTCATGCTTACATCTCAATACTAGAGATTGTACATTTAATCATGCATGCTATCAATCACAGTGGGTAACACTTCCTTAGGTAAGCTTTCATTGGTCATAATCATGGATATTTAAACTTGCAAGTTTTCATTAGGCATAACATGAATATCGTATCTTGCAATTTCTCAACAATTACCACTTACCAAGCTTACAACTCAACCATATGTTGGTACACTAACATGCATGCCTTCTATCAGGTAGAATTAGAAAACCGTCCACCGGTTCTAGAGACGAAGCAACCCACCTGAATCGCTTTTCCCAGGCAAAGTCGAAATCGGTGAAGTGCGCAGCTACACGCTATCAAAATCCGCCGAAACCGCATCCTCGGTACTCGGTCGCACAAGCCTCTGCTCAAACCAACATCCCAGCCAACAACATAATCAATACCCCAAACAGCACATGCTGTTTTGCAAACCAGCACAGAAAAGGGGGTTTTCATCTGCGTGCAATCCTCCGAAAAATCTAGAAAAATCACGGTTGCAATCCTCGCGACGAGTAGATGCAAATTGAGTATTTATACTCCTCATTCCGACACCTGTAGGCCAAGATACACCCAAGACATCACGGTAAGCCAAATTCCCTCGCAAACACAAGTCTGCGGAAATTAGTCCCAAAGAAGCTTAAACATCACCTTCGAAATGACATCCAAAAATTCCGATAAAAATGCAGTTGCATTCCTCTCGAAGCGTAGATGTCGATCGAGTCCTCACAGGCTGAAATCCGACAATCGGGCACCAAGATAAAAATCCAACAAGCTCCGCTGTCCAAAACATTGTCGTAGAAAAAGGGGGTCAAACGATGCCTCAAAAACCCCACCAAAAACTCGAAACGAAGCAAAGTAATCAACATAGAAATCGAAGGCGTACCTCTCATGAATGCTTTGCCACAAAAACGGCTCAAAACTCCATCGGGGTAGTCCAGAGGACCTCGTGGACTGAAATGCGACGATAGAAGCCAAAATTGAAAGAGCGTCGAAGTGCGCCGCGTCGGAGAAAATGCCGATGCCACGGCCTCCAAAAATACCCAAGATCCATCGGAGAGTAGAGGACACAGTGGTGAAGTGCTCTGCTAAAAAGGGAGGCTCCAGAAATCCAAAAATCCCACACAAAAGGCATCCACTGCTTATTTATAGGCTGAAATCCAAGAGGAAAAACATGGTTTGGGGTACACTTTTCGGGCGCCCGGAACTTCCGGGCGCAAACAGTACCCCAAAAAACCCCCCAAACAGCCAACGCCCGGATCCACCCCGTTGCGCCACGTGGCCCCGCACAACAAATAGAGAAAACAGCGAACCACGTCACGCCGCATGGCCAGCACCCACCGCGCGGGTGGTTGGCGCAGCCAACCCCGCGCCAACACGTGGCCGCACCTGCCTGCCCGCGCGGTACGGTCACCTGCCCCCGCCATGCCGCGCATGACCCGCACAGTGGCCACCCAATCCGCAGCCGCCACGCGTCCCAGGCCGTCGCTCGCTGCTCCCAGCGCACGCGCCTGCCATGGACCGCGCCATCCTGCAGCGCTGCGTGGACCACGCCGCGTGAGCCGTCCACTCCCGTGCCGCCATGCGTCCCCGCACCTGTCTATGCACCAGGCTGCGTGACTCCGTGGACCGCGCACGCTGCGCCGGCCAATCCATCTCCGCCATGTGGCACCCCGGCGGTCCACGGCTCCTCCCGTGCACCCGAAAACACAGAAAACTTCCGGGTGTCCGTTCTCGAGCGTCCGGACTCAGAAAAATACATCCAAATAGTCGATTTTCATCGTTTTTTCGCACTGAATCCAAAAACGGGCTCCATTTTATCCGAAACTCATTCCAATTTTTGGCGGAGGCATCCGAAGGCAACCTTGATCTATTTTCGCGCGGAGTCCTTTTCTTGAGTCCACTTCGCGCACAAACACTTCCAACACACAGCCTAGGCCTCCAGAAGCCGCTAGTCCAACAGTAATCCTCTTGTAGGGATTCGGGTCCTCACACAACATCCGAAGGCAACCTTGATCCATTTTCGCGCGGAGTCCTTTTCTTGAGTCCGCTTCGTGCACAAACACCTTCAACACACAGCCTAGGCCTCCAGAAGCCGCCAGTCCAACAGTAATCCTCTTGCGGGGATTCGGGTCCTCACACAACATATCCTCAAGTGTCTGAATGGTGCGCTCTGACTGTCCATCGATTTGTGGGTGAAAGGTTGTACTGAAGTGAAGCTGAGTACCGAAGGCAGTCTGAAGACTCCTCAAAAAATGTGATGTAAACCTCATATCTCTATCAGATATGATCGAAGCTGGTACATCGTGTAGTCTCACGATCTCATCCATGTACAGCTGCGCTAACTGCTCCAAGGACCAACTCATCTGAATAGGGAGAAAGTGGGTTGATTTAGTCAGTCTATCAACAATATCCTACATAGCATCAGCTCCATTCCGCGACCTCGGTAATCCAGTAAAAAAATCCATGGTTACATGATCCCAGTTTCATTCAGGTATTGGAAGGCTACATAATTTGCCAGCTGGAACCTGATGTTCAGCCTTAACTTGCTGACAAGTTAAACAATGAGAAATGAACCTTCCAATGTCTCTCTTCATCCCAGTCCACCAGAACTGTGCCCGGAGGTCTCTATACATCTTAGTACCACCTAAGTGAATGGTATGAGGTGTATAGTGAGCCTCCCTCATTATCTGCTCTCTAATCCCTGAATCCATCGGCAAACAAATGCGGTCCCTGTACCTAAGTACACCCGTCGTATTAGTAACAAAATCCCTAATCTGACCCTGCTGAATCTGATCTCGAATCCTCTCTAGATAGGCGTCCACACTCTATTTTTCTCTGATCCTGTCCAACAGAGTGGGCTGCAAAACCAGAGACATAAGTCTTGCAGAAGCCCCAGGGAAGACAACTCGATATCCAAACGCCTCAACTGCTCTAATAGTGGCCTCTGCTGTCACGCCCCGGCGTTGAAACTGCGACCAGGGCTCGCCTACAGATCCGCCACCTATACAGAAAACCCCGTATAGGTGAAGCGTCCAACCTGAAATAGAACAACTACAACCAACTATATAGATATCAGAGCTCAAAAATACTGTCAGCAATAAAATCTGAAATCCACTATACAACTAAAATAAAGGTACAAGTAAAAATCTCCTATACAACATTTATGAGTCCAAAAAGGGAGGTAAACTAAAAACATAATACATCAGTGTACAGTAATACCCATAATCTGGGTTGGTACATCTATCTCACCAATAAGACAACTCTGGTAGGGATCTATCACGCGACTCCCTCACCAAGATTCGTCGAGCCAACCGAAGCAGGGATAGAAAAGAAGGCTCCGCAAAACTGTCACCAACAGAGGGTGTGAGAACTACACCGTCACGTAGTTCTCAGTAGGTACCGTCTCCAACTCTACGGTCTGCCCACTAAGTCTACCAGAGGCAATAAAATTGGTAATATGAAATAATAACAGCTAAAATGAAAGCTACAGCTACTATGCCTCAAGTATCATGCTCAAAGGAAAAATACTCAGCTATGAACATGCTATCCATCCACTCGCTCACGAGGTGCTCACATCAACCCAATCTGTATCAACCCAATCTCTCTGACTGCCAAATCTGGTCCAGTCAAGCCTGCGCCCTCTAGTGTATCAACATAGGGTGTCCAATCGGACTATCACAATATCACACAAAGCAGCCTCATCAGGCGCATCATCATCATCGCATCCGGAGCGGCACACGAGGGGAGCGACCCCACCGAGGAACAAGCATGTCACATCTGGCTCAAAAAGTGGCATCTGCAGGCTATAATCCAAATCCACGATCAAGCGGATCGACAATGTCAAACTCACAACACTAACCCACTGGCTGGAGGTACTCCATAGCCGGGATCACCGTCAATCCAAACGGCTCCCAAAACAAGAATCCAACTCAACCCACAAACACTCACAGGTTGGAGATACTCCACAGCTGCAACAACGAAAGGTCCGAAAATCCCGGAAGACTAATACCTTACAACCCCAATCAAACAAGAACAGGCTATAGGCGTAGCCTTCCGTTGTTCTCGACCCGAGGAGGAAGACAGCCCTTAGAACCGAAATCACTCATCCTCACAGGTGAGGTAATTTGTAAGAAAAGATGATCTTTATTGCTGAAACCATTTCCACTGAAACCCCCTCGGAGTGAGGATAAAATAGCTCACTTTTTAGAAACCTTCTTGATTTGAGAAAACCACTTTTACAGATTTTATTTCTTGCGAAAATCAGTTGAAACAGGTTTAATTTTCGAACCCCGAAGGGCTAGTGCCTTCGCCCTATCAAACAAGAACAGGCTTCGACGACCCACCGAAATTCGGAAGGAAAACACTTGTTACTAAAATTATGAGTGTCCAAAAATATTCTGTGTTCAAGGTCCTGATATCACATGCACACCATGGCCACGACCTAGGTGGCGGCAACAAATCAAAGAATATCCGACAACACGGGACCCCGTTTACCAAAAAGGGTTCCCAACACTGGCACAATACAAGCCACAACTACCAGACTCCACTCGGCCCTTGGGCACGAGTGTAACATGCATCTCAAACTATCCTGACTACTCGGCCCACTACCCGGGCGAGGAAAAGCTCTATGTCCAGGAAAAAGAAATGCAAGGGGTGGGAACTAGAACATACAAGAACCTTGCCCATGTGAAGATATTCAAACAGTCTGGTTAAATACATGCAATTATATGTCGGGGTGCTAGTCAAATCTCATAACTCTATCACAATACATAAGTAATAACATCCATCATAGTATGCTAAAAGCTACACCACTAGAATTAGGAGGAAGGCCGCAGACTTGGAGGAAAATCCAACCCACCTGGATGCGCATGTCGGTCCAGAGTCCAAAAGTGCTGAAATTTACTGTGCATTATCCTCAGGTTCCCGTGATTGCAACGCACCAAAAATTATCAGAAAACTCCTCCCGGTCGCTGAGATATAAGCCGAACATCGCAGTGAGGTCAAATCACTCAAAACAGTAATCATATTGCACATCTGTCCACAAAACAGGAAATTACCTTGTGCGAGATGCCCTCCAAAAATTTCAAAAAAAATAAGGTTGCGATTCTCACGAAGTGTAGATAGAAATAGAGTCCTTAAACTCCCAGTTCCGACAACCATAGCCCGAGAAAATGCAAGATTACTTCTCAGCTATCCAGAAAAGTGTAGCAGAAATATACTGCAAGAACTCCCATAAAAACTCGAAATAGAGAAGAGTGATGTTTACCAAAATCGAAGGCCTACCTGTCGTGAAAACGCTGCCACAAAAATCGGTGAAAAACTCCAAAAGATCAGCTCACGGGAGCAAACAGACGACGAGCCGACGGAAAAGACCGGTGTCGAAGAAACGTCACAACTCTTGAGATCTAATTGGGAAAAATATCAAACGATCTCCAAAATTTCTTCAAAACCCCAAAATGTGTAGAAGACTCGAAGAAAAATTCATTGTCGAAAACGGCTCCCAAATCAGATCTCTAGAAGGCCCTCAAAATGCATCCACAAGGTAATATTTATAGGCTGAAACCCATGAAGACTTGGATTTCGGGTCAAGGGGGTAGATTCGCGCGCCCGGTTGCTACTGTACCGCGCCCGAATCCACGTGTCGCCGATCCAGCCGTCCACGTAGAGCGCTCGAATCCATGGGATTGCGCCACGTGTCCCTGCTCCTGCTGCTTCGTGCACCCAGTGCACGCCTGGCGGCTGCGCCTGCCAATGAATGCACGGCATGTGTCCCACGTGGTCCACGTGCGGTCCACGCCCCGGGTTTACGCGCCGGGTCTTTCGGATCCTGTCGACCAATCAGAAGGTGACACGTGGTGCCGCCTCGCCGCCGCATTTGACACCGCCCAGCCAATCACGTGCTGCCACGTCTCCTAGCATACTTTCCCTGGTCCCGGTGCACGCTCCTGGCCGTGGACCAGCCTGCCCGCGCGCCGCGCCTGCCTGTGGACGCACCCGCGCCTGCCCGCTCCCCCGCCGCCGTGCTCCGCCGCCTGCCTGTCGCCGCCGACGCTGCCCGCCGGCTGGAACAGTAACCTTATGCCTCAAAATTCATTTTCGGGGGTCCGGGCTCCGAAAAATACAAGTAAATAGTCGATTTTCATCGTTTTTACGCGCTGAGTCCAAATTCGATGTCCGTTTTGCCAAATTCCACTTCTAAAATTTCTCAAAGGCATCCGGACAGGTAATCTTAATCCAAATTTAGTTCTGGGTCCATTCCTGAGGTCCGATTTGCACACAACCAACTCTACACACAACATAGGCCTCCAGAAGCCACTGAATATGCTGTAAAAGCTTTGTGAAGATCTGGATCATCACATCCTCCCCCACTAAAAGAAAGTTTCGTCCTCGAAACTAACAACCCTCAAAGGGAGTCTCAAACTGGAGGGTGGCATCCATCACCACCGTCGCCAGTTCTCAAATCGCCACTCGCTCCCTGTGTTTACTCCTCAACAACAACAAGTACGGCATGACTCGGTTGCGCAATCCTCTCATCTCACGAGCCAGAATTCGCAACGGGCGTCCCTCGTACAGCAAACACTCATAGATCTCAAATGGAGCGAGTCAATCACGGGCGAGGGATCCAAAACATAACCCCACTGAGCTAGGATGTGAAAACAATGAGGACTCCAACAACACACGGGGGAAGAACAACTAGTGCAACACGCACAACTACCACACCCTAGTGCTAACTCAACTAGGGCAACCCGAAATACACCCACACGATCAACCAAGAAGGGAAGGAGCCCAACATCAGGAACGTATCAACCCCAACTCTCTATTTAGAAAGCAGCCGAAGATAGCGAAAAGTTCAAAAATTTCGAAAGGCCAGTGCCTTCGCTCGAATCAAATAAGAATAGGTTCCGGCACTGTCTCCATTTCTGGAGTAGCTTTTCAAAGTTTTCGTCCTATTTGCGAGCTTTGACGTAAAGGTGAGAAAAAGGAGAGAAGTGTTGAAACTGTTCCTGCTGTGGCTACAAAAATGAAGGCTACGATCTAACCGTGGCCTCCTAGGGACACTACCTCTAGTCCTACTCGCCATAACTGCTCTAGAAGTGGCATCTGTCGTGCGATCACCAGGCTCCAGCCCTGCACGCGCACCTGCCCAAAACATCCGCACACCTCAAAATTCGCTAGGGTGCCACTGCCAGTCAACCTCTGCTGGCAGACCAAGCGATCTACTAACTCTGTCTCTAAAAAGAAGGTGCTTTCCAAAGGGGAACACTGGGTCTAATAACCCTTAACCCATTAGTTCCATCAATGACGCCAACAATTCTCTCAGCTTTACTGGTACCATCCAATAAGGTACCTTCAAAATTGGCGTGGTTCCTAGAACCACGTCAATCCACAACTCAATCCTCCTATCCGGTGACAGCATAATCAACTCAGGTGAAACCATATCCGGAAACCTGTGGACAATAGGGGTATCCTGGGTTTCCGGTGTCGCCATAGGTGCCTTTAGCACAATCACGCAGAAACAAAGACACAAACTTGGCTATTCCTCTACATGATCCTTGCCGATGAAATCACTGCTGAACATTGCATACTTTGACAGTCTCTGTAGACAACTTCCCTTGTCTTGCTCGCAGAAGGTTACAGTCCTTCTTTCTCAGTCCATCATCGTGCACTACTGTGCCAACTAATCCAACGCACCGTGTTCTCGTCCTGGTGCTGCTATAAAGCTTGTTAGTCCGTCGATGTAGTCCACAGTCTCAACTGCATAGGACACGCTCCACGATCTCCCCCACATGCACAACCTACCACGGACCTGCACCTCTAGTGCAAGTGGTAACAACCCTATCTCTAGGTTATGCAGGGATGCAATATGCTCTACCAGTACATGCATGAGAGGCATCAGTAACAAACATGCTCTAGCTTAGACGTCTATAAAGAAAATCATACCTGGTACGACTCGGTCCATTATCTTGGCGCCCTCCAACAGATCTGCACCAACTCATCCGCTCGGTGCTGGTGGTCGTCGCTCTGTATGCCTCGACGTCGTGGCACTATCTGCCCATCGATAAACCGAAGGAGCTCCCGCCTCCTGAATAGGTAAAGGTGGTGCCGTCGCCAACGGTAATACTGTGAGCACTACACGGGGGCACACTGCTTGAAAATGTCTTGACTACCCACAAGAAAAACACCGCCCCTGTCTGTGGTCACACTGCGATGGTGAGTGGGGCCTACCGCAGATGACACGCCGGCCCTGGTGCTTGTGATACCCCTGGAATGTGTATTAGTCCTATATATAAATAATATAATAGGACCAAATCTCTTAACCCGGCTATAGCATTTTAGGAGGTAGCAAGACTCAAGAGGTTAAGAGAGTTAAGCGTGCCAGAGCTAGAGTAGTTCTAGGATGGGTGACCCCATGGGAAGTGGGGCGCCACAGATGGTATCAGAGCCATTCACCAGCCGGAAATGTGAGATGAGTATCGGCTGAGCCGGGATTATATAGCGGGTAGAGCGAGGCTTCCCGGCTAATGACCGTTGTGGGTGGAGTGTAGCTCCCCACAAGGTCGGCTAAGGCTAGCGAGATGAGTCTCACATCGCCTGGTGCTTGTGAGTGTCATTGAGCCTGACGAGGACATCAGGGCTTAAAGGGGGGAAGAATGTGACACCTTTGGAATGTGTATTAGTCATATATATAAATAATATAATAGAACCAAATTTCTTAACCTGGCTATAGCATTTTGGGTGGTAGCAAGACCCAAGAGGTTAAAGAGAGTTAAGCGTGCTAGAGCTAGAGTAGTTATAGGATGGGTGACCCCCTAGGAAGTGGGGCGTCACAGTGCTCCTGCTGCCTCGGCGGTCGAAAACCTCTTGATCTCTGTCTCTTTTGAGACCCACGACCTTGAGACGAAAATCGTGGTGGTCTCGGCAGTCTCGATCGACCGAACTATCCCAAATCAGGCGGAGCTGGACGCTTCTCTCCGGAGCTGGTCCCTGACGCTCCATCCTTCTCACTCATAGCTACCAATCCTCGCTTAACCCACCGAGCATGCTCAATTGCTGCATCCAGAGTTGGCGGTCGCCGGGAATGAACAAACTGATAAATATCCTGATGCAATCCTCTCTCAAAGAGATCAATTCGCTGGGCCTTATCCCGTGCAACATAGGGTATACTGTTCAGCAATCGCGTAAAATTGCGAACATACTCTTGAAGTGGCTGATTCCCTTGTTGTAGGCATCTCAACTCTCCTTCCAGTTTCTGCTTCGCACTGTCGGGAAAGAAGGTCTCGAGTAGCAAAGCACGAAACTCACTCCAGGTCATCAACTGAACTCCAGGTGGTCCAACAGGATGAACTCGACGCCACCAAGTCTCGGCGTCCTTCTCCAGAAAGTGCATAGTCAAATGCACTTGGTATTTCTCCTGGATGAACAAGTTTTCAAACAATTTTTCCATCACCGCGATCCAGTTCTCTGTCTCCCAGGGCTCCAAGCTCTACCATGAAAACTGCGGGGGATGAAACTGACCGAAGTAAGTCAAACGATCAGTAAGCTCTCGCTGCTCCTGCACTGTCAATGGTGCAATCAGGGTCGAAGTTGACGATGTCGCGGCAGGATGTACAACTGGCGGTGCTGCAGGGGATGCTCTCTGCTCAAACATGCGCATCATACGCTCCATATTCTCCTCCTGACGTCGCATCGCCACTGACATCTGTACTAACTGGGCCCATAACTCCCGGACCTCACTCTGCTCTGTCTGCTTGGCTTCCCGCTGCTCGGGTTCCTTATCTAATGCAGGATGTGCCCTCGTCGCTGCACGACGTCTCGTAGACATCGTGGTCCACTGCACAAAACAAACGTCAGGACACCAAAAACCTCTCAACCCGATCAAGCGAAAGTCTAAAACATGTTACCCATTCTAAGGCATTATGTTGTCTGCAGACAACATAACCACTTTAGAGATATAACATGTAAAATCTCTTACCCCAATCCTCTGGGGGAGTCACGACTCAATCAGGACTCTCGCTAAAGTCACGTCACTCACGACAGTCATCCTACTGTCCAACCACAAGCCTAGGGTTTCTAAGTCCTCAATGACCTACAACCTAGGCTCTAATACCACTCTAATCTGTAACGCTCCGGCGTCGAAACTGCGACCCGGGCTCGCCAACAAATCCGCCACCTATACAGAAAACCCCGTATAGGCGAAGCGTCCAACCTGAAATAGAACAACTACTACCAACTATATAGGTATCAGAGCTCAAAAATACTGTCAGTAATAAAATCTGAAATCTACTGTACAACTGAAATAAAGGTACAAGTAAAAACCTCCTATATAACATCTATGAGTCCAAAAAGGGAGGTAAACTAAAAACATAATACATCAGTGTACAGTAATACCCGTAGTCCGGGTTGGTACATCTATCTCACCAATAAGACAACTCTGGTAGGGATCTATCACGCGACTCCCTTACCAAGATCCGTCGAGCCAACCGAAGCAATGATAGAAAAGAAGACTCTGCAAAACTGTCACCAAAAGAGGGTGTGAGAACTACACCGTCACATAGTTCTCAGTAGGTACCGTCTCCAACTCTACGGTCTGCCCACTAAGTCTACTAGAGTCAATAAAATAGGTAATCTGAAATAATAACAGCTGAAATAAAAGCTACAGCTACTATGCCTCAAGTATCATACTCAAAGGAAAAACACTCAACTATGAATATGCTATGGATCCACTCGCCCACGAGGTGCTAACATCAACCCAATCTGTATCAACCCAATCTCTATGACTGCCAAATCTGGTCCAGTCGAGCCTGCGCCTCCTAGTGTATCAACATAGGGTGTCCAATCGGACTATCACAATATCACGCAAAGCAGCCTCATCAGGTGCATCATTATCATCGCATCCGGAGCGGTACTCGAGGGGAGCCACCCCACCGAGGAACAAGCGTGTCTCATCTGGTTCAAAAAGCGGCATCTGCAGGCTATAATCCAAATCCACTATCAAGCGATTCGATAATGTCCAACTCACAACACTAACCCACTGGCTGGAGGTACTCCACAGCCGAGATTACCGTCAATCCAAACGGCTCCCAAAACAAGAATCCAACTCAACCCACAACCACTCACAGGCTGGAGATACTCTACAGCCGCAACAACGAAAGGTCCAAAAATCCCGGAAGACTAATACCTTACAACCCCAATCAAACAAGAACAGGCTATATGCGTAGCCTTCCGTTGTTCTCGACCCGAGGAGGAAGACAACCCTTAGAACCGAAATACTCACCCTCATAGGTGAGGTAATTTGTAAGAAAAGATGATCTTTATTGCTGAAACCATTTCCACTGAAACCCCCTCGGAGTGAGGATAAAATAGCTCACTTTTTAGAAACCATCTTGATTTGAGAAAACCACTTTTACAGATTTTAGTTCTTGCGAAAATCAGTTGAAACAGGTTTAATTTTCGAACCCCGAAGGGCTAGTGCCTTCGTCCTATCAAACAAGAACAGGCTTCGACGACCCATCGAAATTCGGAAGGAAAACACTTGTTACTAAAATTATGAGTGTCCAAAAATATTCTGGGTTCAAGGTCTTGATATCACATGCACACCATGGCCACGACCTAGGTGGCGGAAACAAATCAAAGAATATCCGACAACACGGGTGTGAGGACCTGGATCCCCACGTCGAGATTACTGGATCATCTACAGCTCCCGGAGGCCTAGGTGGCGTGTTGGTGGGATTTGTGCCCCAATTGGGCATTAGTGTTGGGCTCAGTGTGTTTAATGGATCACGTGGGTGATCATTGGACTCCGTCGGATCGTTAGAAGTGGTTTCGCGCGAAGTGGATATTAAATTTGGACTCAGCGCGAAGTTTGGACCAAGGATTACCTTTCCGGATGCCTTCGGCAAATTTTGGAGTTGGAATTTGGCGAAATGGACATCAAATTCGGATTCAGCGCGCGAAAACGGTTAAAACGGACTACCCACTTGTCATTTTTGAGCACCGGACACTGTTCACGCCGGAACAGTGTTTCCGGCGGCGGCGGCAGCGGCGGAGCGGCCGCCGGCAGCGCGGCGGACGGAGGCGCGGGCCGCCCGGTCCACGCGGCAGGCGTGCACCGGGGGCTGGACGCGTGGCGGCTCAGGAGTGGGCCGGTCCGCGGGGCGCGGTCTACGGGGGAGTGCGGGGCGCACGGTGGACCGGGGGTGACACGTGGCATCATCCTAGAGGTGGGTTCACGGCGGTTGGTCTACGCAGTTTCGGGATGGCTCAGGGTTTACGGTGCACCGGGCTTGGACACGTGGCAGGTTTGCATTGGTTCGGTCCACATGATTTCGTGCACCGGGTTCACTAGGAAGTGGCATGACACGTGGCGTTCTCCTATTGGTGGGTCTACTGTGCGCGGCAGGGTGGCAGGCGGCGGCGTCAGGCGGGCACGTGGGCGCGGCAGGCGGGCGTTGACCGGGGAGCGTGCCACGTGTCGTCGTCCGCGGGTGGCCACGTGGCGCGACGCGTGCGGCGGGTGCGGCTGTCGCCTGTTTGGCGGGCGACGTGGAGGCCCAGGGGACTTCCGGGCTGCTACAGTGCGCGCCTTTGGGATTTTCGGGCTGCTACAGTACGCGCCCGAAAGTGGCATGCGCCCGGAAATTGGGACATAACCGGTATTTTCCCATTTGTTTCTGCAGCCTATAAAAGGCGATCCGAGCTCTCTTCTTCTCCCTTTTTCCGCCATTTCCGAGCCTCTTCTCGCCGGGGTGCCTTCAGCAAAGTTGATCCCCTAGTTTGGCTGCATCTTCCTGCAAAGTTTTGGGATTTTTGGTGGCACGCTTATCGAGGTTTCTATTTTTACGGCGCGGCACGACGCTCGTTAGTTTGTGGTCTTCTTCGTCGCGTTTTGGTGCGAGGACTCCCCCGGCTTACCCTGAGCACCTTTTTCAGTGATTCTTGCGCCGTTGGCTTCACGACAGGTAGGGCTATGTTTCCCATGTTTACTGGTCTTTCCCATTCCGAGTTTTTCATGGGTCTTTCGGATCATCTTGTAACCCCTTTTTCTGGGCGGAGTTCTGGGACAGCGGCGCGGTGTTTTGGTGATATCTTCGCGCACAGGCATCGGATTGGGGCGATTCAAGAGGCGATTTGCATCTACACTTCACGAGGAATATGCCCAAATTTTCTTGGAATTTTCTGAATATTTCTCGAAGGTGAAGATTATCTGTGAACAGTAATTGTTGCTACAGTTTTTGAGTGTAGTTTGATTCGGGGTGGTTCCCTTGTCGGAATTGTTTCTCAGTGTAGGAAGCTCGGAATTGGACGTGCAGGTACTCGTTTCGAAGGTATCGACGCGAGGATTACTGTGGTATTTTTATTGGATTTTTCTGGGCACTTGTAGCAGGTGAAATATGCGTGGCTTTGGGACTGGTTTTCAGATGGTGTATGTTTGGTTAATTTTGGAATAAAAGTGTAATGTTAAGCCTTATTGTTGTACTCAGGGGTGTTTTCAGCTGTTTGGAGCCAAGGCTTGCGCGACTTGTACCGAGGGTGTTTTGTTGGCAGATTTTGGACCGCGGGCGTCTACCCACTTCACCGACTTCAGGTTTGCCTTGGGTTAAGCGCTTCAGGTGGGTGAGCTTATTATCAGTAATTGTTTAAGGCAATGTTTATGTTGTGGCAAGTATAAGTCCACTTGTGGGGATGTCACCCCTCTATGACTGATGCACGCATGTGTAGGGTACATAGTTTATATTGGTAAGTAGGTAAGCTTGTTATTGATATTGGTATAAATGATTGCAAGAATAGTATTTATGAGGTATACTGAGGACTTGCATGACTTGGACATCTATGTGATGACTAGTGTAAGCTTACCTAGGATAATGTTACCCTATGAAATTATATAACATGCCATGTTAGCACATAGCCTTTCTTGTGGTTGGATTATGATTTGGGACAGGATTTCGTAGCTATGTGCGGATTTGTACTCTGAGGAGTTATTATGATCATTCTATTAATGAACCCTGAGTTGTGGACAGATCTAGTTTTGGGATTCCGGCATGTTGCTTATTCCTAAAGGAACTGTTATTATGCTTTACCCCCTTTATTTCCTTGAGGACATTGCATGCTTGTATGGTCATGTAGTTAGGCCATCTTTTACTGCTGCACTACTTATTGGAACTTGACTTAGGAGAAACCATGCTTTTCCCTTCTCCTTCTTGTTAGTCAGGTGGTCAGTGTTGCTCGGGTTCGAGCAGGGGGTCTGGGTAGTGTAGTCGGGACTTCGTGTCTGGGACAGGTTGGTTTAGTTGCGGGGCTTTGCGGCAACCGCGGATATTGGGCGGTTGACCGGATGTTTTTCTATGCACCAGATTTGGGTGTCGGTTTTCCCTAGTGGATGGAGTTTCCCACTTATCGTTTAGTTGCATCCGATTGAGGTCGGGTCTTTCCTTGGTGGTTGAGTTTTCCCACTTTGATCTGATTGATGATCAAGTCCTGCTGTTTCGAGATACTGTTGATGTTGATGACTGAGATGCTTTACTCGTGTGGGTAGCTCCCCTCGAGTGCCGCTCCGGAGTAGGCTTCAGACCGTGTTGGGTTCCGGTCAGACCGTGTTGGGTTCCGGTCAGACCGTGTCGGGTGCCGGTCAGACCGCGTTGGGTTCCGGTCATTTGGACAGTGGATATACTGAGTTCGAGAGATTGGTGACAGAGCAGGCAGTACCGGGTTTTATACCGGTTTATTCGATTGAGTTTATTTCGGTCAAATACTTTTATTGTTGCACTCGTGCCTGGGGGCCGAGTGCAGACTGGTAGTTGAGTTTAGATCAGTGCTTGTATTGTTGAGAGCCGTCTGGTTGACGGTGGTCCCGTGTTGTTGCGAGTACTTTGACCGCTGTGTGAGAGGTTGAGCATCATGATTCTATCCGTTCTGAGAAAGAGCGTGGATTTTGACCATAGCCTGCATGATCCTCTACTCGATAGCGAGTTAGTCCGTTTGGACACCCTACGTAATTCCTGCCCGTCAGCGGGAGGTGGTTGTAGGTGGGCGCAGGTTTGACTGGACCAGGTGTGGCAGTCAGCTCGATTGGGTCGATGGTGCACTTCATGTGCTAGTGGTTGCATACCACTGTTTGGTTCTCCCCCTTTTTTGCCTTTAGTTAGGGGCAGGGTAGCTGTTGGTAGTCTCCAACTTACTCATTTCAGTCTTATGACTTGGGTTAGTTTTTGTCTCTTGAGGACTTGGTGGGCAGACCGTCGGGTCTGGCGGTGGTACCCACTGAGAACTCCCTTTTTGGAGTAGTTCTCACACCCTTTGGGGGTTTTTCCCCCCTTTTTCTCTCCTCTCTTTGGTTGTGCAGAGTCTTAGCAGGTGTGGCCGGCTCTGCGGTTGTTGATCGTGGCGAGGGAGTCGCGAGCTAGATCCCTACCCGGCGTTGGAGAGTAGCGGTACCCTTCAGAGGAGATCATCTGTAGTTTAGTTGTTTCTTTTTCCTCTTTTGAGAGACTATTGTAGTGAGGATATTTTGTATTGAGAGACTGTACACTGTTGTATATATTGGGGTTACCTCCCGGTTGGGTTTAGAGCTTGTACTTGAGGATATTGTATTATTATTATTTTTGGGAGGCAGACGGTGTTGTTTCATTTCCAGTTGTACAGTGATTGATTTTAGTTACAGCAGATTTTCATTTATAGCTCTGATATCTGTTTAGTTATAGTACTTTTCTTGCAGGTAGGACGCTTCGCCTATGCGGGTTGGCATAGGTGGCGGATCTGTTTGGCGGGCCCGGGTCGCAGTTTCGACCCCGGGGCGTGACAGATTAGAGTGGTATCAGAGCCTAGGTTGTAGGTCATGGTGGACTTAGAAACCCTAGGCTTATTGTTTGACCCTTGGTTGACTTTGTGAGAGTCGTGATTTTGCGAGAGTCCTGATTGAGTTTTATACCTCTCCCAGGGGACGGGAGGAGTGATTGGCATGTTTATTCTCCTAAGTAATTATGTTGGCTGCAGACAACATAATGCTGTGGAACGGGTGACATGCTTTAGACTTTCGCTGGATTGGGTCGAGTGTTGTTGTGTGCTGTTTTGTTGTTTCGTCGTGGCGAGCGGTGTCTCCCCGACGCTGGGTTTTGACCCGTGTGCATCCTGTCATAGCGGTTGAGCTTGAGCAGTTGGTTTTGGGCCGGATACCTGGATTGAGGTCAGAGAACCCCGGACCCAGATGACAGGATTGTTAGAGGCTTATCAGCGGCTGTGGGAGCAGCTGGTCTTGGTGACACAGTTGCCGGAGCACTGAGTAGCCCCCTCTGTGCCAAGGTTTAGTGTCGAGACACCGAGGCAGGGTGGATGGTTGACAGCTGGTGAGCTGTAGGACATGGTCGACTTATTGAGCCATATTTGGCAGATGAACCACCCCGACTCGTAAGATTGAGTTTGGAGCCTTTGGAGGCAGAGTCGCGGCTGGTGGTGATGGAGTGATTAATTGAGAGCCTCCCTGTGCTTGTGAGTGTATGCAGTTGTTGAACTGCGCGCTCCAGATTCGAGGGACGAGGCGCATAGGATATATGAGACTGGGAGTGGATTGCGCCAGGACACCTTTCTGTTATTCAGTCCCTCCATTGTAGATTTAGACGCCTCGTTGGAGCAGGCATTTTGTATGGAGCGTGGCATTGCAGTTCCTTTGGGCAGAGATCTGCCGCCAGAGGTGAGTTCTGGATTTTGGCGCTTGGCGCCGGATGATGGAGGACAGATTGGCCGTCAGGGGCATGACTAATTTTCTTTTCTTGGATGACGAATTCCCGAGATGTCAGAGGTCGGGTGGACCCCGAAGGCGACGTCGGTATTTTATTTGAGTGGCGCAGCGATGGCGTGGATTTGTTATCTGCGGAGGATTTTGTTCGTCGCCTCAATGTGATCAGAGACAGAGGTCGTGCTTCCTAGTGATAGCCCTGATTTTCAGGCAGATTGAGCGACAACCACTTGCTTTGAGCGGACGAATCTGTGCCGCCCGGTGTGAGGGTGCCCCGGTAGTGGATTGAGTGTCGCAGGTGGGATTTCACCACGGTAGTCGGAGTTAGAGCATGTTCCACTCTTACATGGGTTAGAGGTAGATTTGTTACCACGTGCACTAGAGGTACAGGTTCCTGTTGTTGTTGTGCACGTGGAGGAGGCTTTTGGATCATGTCCAGTGCGGCCGAGACCGCGAGTTACCGGCAGAATTATTGGAAATTATAGCAATTAGGTGTTTTGACCTTATGCTAGAGATTGTTGGGCACTATGCCACAGGATGTTCGACTGCGGCAAGAGAGGACTTTTGATCTTCGGCAAGGCGGGCAATTGGAGGCTTGCTCGTTGAGGTTGTTAGAGCACTCTGGTTTTAGCGGGAGAGTGAGAGGTGCTTGCGGCGGCACCGGGACTCATGGATATCTCTGTTTCCCATGAGATCCCGGGTGTGATTTCACCTTAGTCGTTGGTAATGCCGCCGGTCAGGGAGATAGAGATTGCGTTTGACGTGGTTCGAGGAACCGCGCCACCCTGGACGGCACCTCATTGGATATCGCCGGTAGAGCTGAGAGAGAGCCTTGGCACTGTTGCAGGGTCCGACGGATCGAGGGGTCTGTTTGACCTAGTGCCACGCCGTTAGTATACGGTGGTGATGCCACATCGTTGATACACGAATGTGAGGGTCCTTTTAGGGTATCTAGGACCTTATGATGGAGTTGTACTCCGGCAGTTGGTGTATGATGCGAGTACCCACTTGGTGTTAGACAGCTGAGGACTTCGCCTAGGAGGCGTTTTGGACGCGGTGGGGGCATTATGAGTTGTTAGTGAGGCCAATGGAATGACGATTGCCCTGTGGATTTCAAGATCTGAGGAATAGTAGGTCCCAGTTGTACTTGGACGGACTGGGAGTGGTGTTTTCCCGATGATATTTTGATTTGCTCCCAGAGTGACTTGAAGTACAAGTGGCAGCTGCAGAAGCATACCTTCTTGGGTCGCTTTGTTCGAGCCGTAGGGACGGCGGTGGAACCCGACCAAGTGGATGTTATTCAAGTTGACTGAGACCAACTTTCATTCTTGAGGTGAGAAGCTTCTAGACTTGGCGGTGCCGGGGGGGAGCATGGCCAATGGATAATGTGACTGGTATTAGCGCCAATGCTAGTGTTTCCTGTGTTGGGAGATGGAATTGTGTGTTTTGGTGATGCCTCCCATTGCGGCGGTAGAGTTACCGTGGGTGGATCTTCGGTCCACACTTCTTTAGTCCAACCCTATGAGAGTTGGGGCAAGATGAACCACTGTTTTGCAGGCAGCTTGGATTCCACAGTTGAGCCTTTCAGTACGTCCTTTATTTCCAGCTTGGATTGTTATACCTGGGCGTAGGCCATGCCTGCTTGGCTATCAGTTCTGATTACTCAGCATCTTGAGTGGGATTTTCGCGGATTGTTGTTGCTGATTTGGGATTTTTGACCGCGAGTTTGAGCCTCCGCATTTTGATCGCCTTTCGAGCCAGTTTTCCCTCCCGTTCACTGACGGTTTGGTCCCCGTCAGGGCATCTTTTCGACCCGTGGGTCCGTTGGAGTTATGTTGGCTTGTTGAGTGTCCAACCGTGGCTTGAGATTGTGTCTCATGAGGATCCCTTTTGAGGGTAGCTCGTGGTTGAGTAGGCCACTCGGGTGATTTTGGATCGGAAGTGACCGAGTGAAGGCCCCAGCTTATTGGATCCTTTTCCTCATAAGATGAATCTGTGGGTATACTTTGGGTGATCCTGGTTGAGTAGACACCAGGAGGTGGTTTGGGGCGTGTTGCGCTGTTGATTATTCTGTTTTCCCCCCCCGGCTCTTGAGGGGGGGCCTCTGTATTGTTTCACGTCTCAGCTCAGAAGTGTTTTGCTTTTGGATCCCTCGCCCGTGATTGACTTGCCCCTTCCGAGATCTGTGATTGTTGGAGTACGAGGGACGCCCGTTGCGATTTCTGGCTCGAGAGATGAGAAAATCGCATGTCGGGCCATGCCGTACTTGTTGTTGTTGTTGTTGGGAAGTAATCACGGGGAGTGAGCGATGTTTCGGGAGCTGGAGGCGTTATTGATGGATACCTACCCGTGGTATGTGGGACCCTTGGGGGATTTGAGTTAGTTTCGAGGACGAAACTTTTCTTAGTGGGGGAGGATGTGAGGACCTGGATCCCCACGTCGAGATTACTGGATCATCTACAGCTCCCGGAGGCCTAGGTGGCGTGTTGGTGGGATTTGTGCCCCAATTGGGCATTAGTGTTGGGCTCAGTGTGTTTAATGGATCACGTGGGTGATCATTGGACTCCGTCGGATCGTTAGAAGTGGTTTCGCGCGAAGTGGATATTAAATTTGGACTCAGCGCGAAGTTTGGACCAAGGATTACCTTTCCGGATGCCTTCGGCAAATTTTGGAGTTGGAATTTGGCGAAATGGACATCAAATTCGGATTCAGCGCGCGAAAACGGTTAAAACGGACTACCCACTTGTCATTTTTGAGCACCGGACACTGTTCACGCCGGAACAGTGTTTCCGGCGGCGGCGGCAGCGGCGGAGCGGCCGCCGGCAGCGCGGCGGACGGAGGCGCGGGCCGCCCGGTCCACGCGGCAGGCGTGCACCGGGGGCTGGACGCGTGGCGGCTCAGGAGTGGGCCGGTCCGCGGGGCGCGGTCTACGGGGGAGTGCGGGGCGCACGGTGGACCGGGGGTGACACGTGGCATCATCCTAGAGGTGGGTTCACGGCGGTTGGTCTACGCAGTTTCGGGATGGCTCAGGGTTTACGGTGCACCGGGCTTGGACACGTGGCAGGTTTGCATTGGTTCGGTCCACATGATTTCGTGCACCGGGTTCACTAGGAAGTGGCATGACACGTGGCGTTCTCCTATTGGTGGGTCTACTGTGCGCGGCAGGGTGGCAGGCGGCGGCGTCAGGCGGGCACGTGGGCGCGGCAGGCGGGCGTTGACCGGGGAGCGTGCCACGTGTCGTCGTCCGCGGGTGGCCACGTGGCGCGACGCGTGCGGCGGGTGCGGCTGTCGCCTGTTTGGCGGGCGACGTGGAGGCCCAGGGGACTTCCGGGCTGCTACAGTGCGCGCCTTTGGGATTTTCGGGCTGCTACTGTCACGCCCCGGGGTCGAAACTGCGACCCGGGCTCGCTAACAGATCCGCCATCTGTACGGAAACTGCCGTACAGACGAAGCGTCTACCCTGCAAATAAATCTATAGCCGACAGATATCAGAGCAAAAGTAAGAACATGCTATAGAAAGGAAACAGAACAACTGTACTAGAGTAAATAAAATCCAAGATACAAGCTGTCCTCAAGGTACAAAAATAACATCTCTCAAAATCTCACTCTACAAAAGTGGAAACTCAAAAGGGTACTGCTACCTCTCCACTAAACTGACTCGGGTAAGCGACTAGTCGGCCACGCCCTTACCTCGATCTGAAGACCCCGCACGGGAAGGAGTCGGAGCAGCTGCCTCAGGAAAACCTGCACCGCAGCGGGTGTGAGAACTACTGCAAAGGTAGTTCCCAGTGGGTACCGTCCTCAAAGCACACGGTATGCCCACTAAGTCCACCGGAGGCACAAAAGGGTAAACAAATAGATAGATAGATAGATAGATATGGAAGCAGGAAATCTACCTCTATATGCCTCTACATATGCTCAAAGGAAAAGTACTCATCTATGAACCTGCAATGTAACTCACTCACACGTCTCACCCAAATCTCAATGACTGTCCACTTTGGACCAGTCAAGATAAAGTCAAGCCTGCGCTCATCTACTGCCGCACATCCCGGAGGAACGGACTTACGTAGGGTGTCCCTCAAGGACTATCAGTAACACATCGCAGCCTCGTCAGGCTCGGTAACATCATCGCACCCGGGGCGTAGCTCGAGGGGAGCGACCCCACCGAACTCAAGTATCTCAATACTGGCAAACATGCCAGGCTCAGCAGGCTACAATCCGCGATCAAAAAGATCGGAACACAGTGAACAGACAACTCACTCTCATGTCAAGGTCGGAGTAAACTCCACGACTCAATCTGAAGTGCTCTCATGGAACCCCCCCCAACGACACTAGTAAAACTCAAAAAAACCACAGAAAGGCTTAATAAACAACCAAATTCTCCTCGGCCCCCCGGCACGAGAGAACACGCTCCCCGAACCCATGCAGCATCACTAGAACCCTCGGACATTTTAAAACCATTTTTAAAAGTCGGTTTTCCAATAAAACAAGCTTTCGGATTTTTAAAACGGTTCGGGAGCTTAAAAGAGGCCAACCAAGTATACCGTCTAGTGTCATATAGTGCCAAGAGTCTACTAAAAATGCTTTGGGGTTCAGATAATATTTCCATAATTTTCTAGGCAACTATCAGATCATTTAACAGCTAAAATATACAGTTTTGACATGATCAAAGTGCGTTCTGAAGCATTAGAGGGCATTCCACGAATTTTAGAAGGAAAACCAACCCACCTCAAAAGCTTCCCGAAGGCCGCGCTGAAATCGGTGAAGAAACGGGCGAAAACTGAAGAAAAACTGAACTGCGCCCCTCGCGCGCGCGCGCGCCGTCGCGCGTCTCGGAAAAATCCACGGAGCTCCACGCAACCTCCACAGCACCCAGCTAGGCCACCATAAAAATCCCAGCTCAAACCGATCACTACAGTCCACGAATTAAGCGTGCGAAGAGTTGCGGATTTGCACAGTACTCAACCTGCTGCAAGCATGCAATCCGAGAGTACCAAGGAGCAAGAATGGAAATTTAGCTCAATTCACCATTAAAATCCATCAATAAAACCCAAGAGAAGAACCAATGAATCCAAATCCATAGTTTCCAACAATCAATTACCTCAAATTGCTCCTCGCGCGCGCACGTTGACTCGGTCAACTCCCACAAGCAGCAGAAATGGAAACCAAGCTTCTTCACCTTCTTCTTCCTCTCCTTCTTCTCAGGCAGCAAGGAATGGTGGAGGATGGATAAGGGATGAGATAAGGGTGAGGGAGCTGTGTTGAGGGGTATAAAAATCAACGCGGGAGTAGTTGGAACAGAAGAAGCCCATACCGAGGTTTACTGTGCAAGTCCGGGCTTAATCGGGGCTCCCCCTGTGTCTGTGTACCGGTACCACCCACTTGGTACCGGTACACAGCCCCTGGTTCCGGAACCAAACACCTGGTTCCGGAACCAGCCTCCCAAAACTCCCAGCAACAGCCCGAAAACTCCAAAATTTGCCCCGCCAACACACTTTCTCGCCTCGGATCCTCCGCATCACCCCGAAACCAACCGAACACCTCTGTAAACACATAATACACATGTCCCAAGAGTTCAACTCACATCAAAACCATCCAAGAAACCAAAGCTCGACCCGCAAGCTTTCAAGTCGACGCCGACTCACTTTCCTTCAAAAAGACTTCCGCGTCGCTACGGGACCACCCGAACCTCTCTGTAAATACAAACAGAAACTGCTGATGGTATTTCCACAATACCAGGCTGCCACGTGGGGTCGGCACACTGCCCGAAGCTCCGGTACTCTACACTCTCCCCTCCTTTTAACAGTTTCGTCCTCGAAACCGCAAAAATCCAAATCTCAAGAGGGCGACTCAAATAAGTGGGGATATGAAACTCTCAGCTCATCCTCAGGCTCCCATGTGGCCTCTCTCTCCTCATGATGACTCCATAAAACCTTAACAAAAGGTATAATCCGGTTGCGCAATTCTCTCGTCTCTCGAGCAAGAATTCGCACCGGTTGCTCCCGATAGCCCAAGTCCTCGTCTAGCTCCAAGGATGTGAAGTCCAGGATATGTGAGGGGTCAAACACATATTTCCTCAAGGTGGATACATGAAACACATCATGGGTGCCTGCCAACCGCGGCGGTAGCGCAACCCGATATGCCACTGGTCCAATGCGCTCTAGCACCTCAAATGGCCCGATAAACCGCGGACTAAGCTTTCCGCGTACTCCAAATCGGCAGAACTCCTCGAGATGGCGAGACTTTCAGAAAAACATGGTCTCCCACCTGAAACTCCAAGTCTCGCCGCCTCCTGTCTGCATAACTCCTCTGACGGCTCTGAGCGGTCTCTAAATGTCGCCGAATGATCCTGACCTTTTCCTCGGCTTCAACAAGCAAATCTGGCCCCAAAGTCTTCCTTTCGCCCACGTCACTCCAAAATAGAGGCGATCGACACTTCCGACCATACAATGCTTCGTAGGGCGCCATCTGAATGCTCGCCTGGAAGCTATTGTTATACGCAAACTCGGCTAATCTCAAGTGTCGATCCCAACTGCCACTGAAGCTCAGGACACATGCTCTCACATGTCCTCCAGAGTCTGGATGGTCCTCTCCGACTGTCCATCAGTCTGTGGGTGAAAGGCGGTGCTAAACTGAAGCTGGGTCCCCAAGGCTCTGTGCAGACTCCTCCAAAACTGTGAAGTAAACCTCGGGTCCCTGTCCGACACAATCGATGCTGGCACCCCGTGCAGTCTCACAATCTCGTCGATATATAACTGTGCTAACCTCTCCAAGGACCAACTCAGCTGCATCGGCAGAAAGTGGGCTGATTTGGTCAAACGATCAACAATCACCCATATGGCATCAGAACCACTCTGAGTCCTCGGCAATCCCACAATAAAATCCATAGTGACACGGTCCCATTTCCATTAGGTATTGGAAGGCTCTGCAACTTGCCAGCTGGAACCTGATGCTCAGCTTTAACTTGCTGACAAGTTAACAACGAGCCACAAACCTTCCAATATCTCTCTTCATGCCGCGCCACCAAAATTGTGCACCTCAAGTCCCTATACATCTTAGTTCCCCCAGGATGGAGGGTGTAAAGGTGTATAGTGAGCTTCCCTCAAAATCAGCTCTCGAACCTCAGAGTCCACGGGCACACAAAAGCGGTCCCTGTACCTGAGTACTCCCGCTGTATCCACAGAAAAGTCCCCACCCTGATCCTGCTGAAGCTGATCTCTAATCCTCACAAGCTCGGGGTCCTCACTCTGTTTCTCTCTAATCCTGTCCCACACAGAGGGGCTGCAAGACCCCATGGACATAAGTCCGCAGAGACCCCAGGGGACACTACCTCGATATCCAAGCGGCCTCAACTGCTCTCTCAAGGGCATCTGCTGATAATCAACAAGCTCAAGGACTGCCCTGATCGCCTGCTCAAGGCGTCTGCGACCACATTGGCCTTGCCGGGGATGATACTGAATACTCAGATCAAATCCTTAGCAGCTCCAGCCACCGGCGTTGCCTCAAGTTGAGTTCCTTCTGGTGAACAAATCTTCAACTCTGGTGGTCGTTGAAGATCTCACAATGCTCGCCATAAAGATAGTGCCGCCAAAGCTTCAACGCAAAGACTAACAGCGGCTAACTCCAAGTCATGTGTAGGGTAATTTTCTCATAATCCTTTAGCTGGCGCGAAGCATAAGCAATTACCCTACCATGCTGCATCAACACACTCCTAGGCCGCTGTGGGAGGCATCACTGTAAATCACGAATCCCTCTCCCATGACTGGTAGTGAAAGGACTGGCGCTGAAATCAACCTTTGCTTCAACTCCTCGAAGCTCTGCTGACACTGCTCTGTCCACACAAACCTGATCCCCTTCCTGGTCAACCGAGTGAGGGGAGTAGAAAGCTTCGCAAAGCCTTCTACAAAACGACGGTAGTACCCTGCAAGGCCAAAAAGCTGCGCACCTCTGTCACCGTCGTGGGTTAGGCCAATCCCGAACTGAATCAATCTTCGCCGGGTCCACTGCCACTCCTGCGGCTGAAACTACGTGGCCTAGAAAAGAAACCTCCCGAAGCCAAAAAGCGCACTTCTTTAACTTGGCATACAACTTCTTCTCTCTCAGAAGCTGCAGCACTATCCTCAAGTGCTCCTCGTGCTCCGCGTCACTTCGGAGTAAACCAGAATGTCATCAATAAACACAACAACAAAACGATCCAAGTAGGGCTGAAACACTCGGTTCATTAGATCCATAAATGCGGCTGGGGCATTAGTCAATCCAAAAGGTAGCACTGTGAACTCATAATGCCCATACCGAGTCCTGAAAGCTGTCTTGGACACATCCTCGGCCCTCACCTTAAGCTGGTGGTAACCGGACTGAAGGTCGATCTTGGAGAAGACCGTAGCTCCTGAAGCTGATCAAACAAATCATCAATCCTGGGGAGAGGATACTTGTTTCCGAACGGTCACTTTATTCAACTCTCGATAAACAACACAATCTAAGTGATCCGTCCTTCTTTTTCACAAAAGAATCGGCGCTCCCACGGAGAGACACTAGGTCTGATGAACCCTCGATCCAAAAGATCCTGCAATTGAGCCTTTAGCTCTCTCAACTCTGCTGGGGCCATCCTGTAGGGCGCTTTAGAGACTGATGTAGTTCCAGGGACTACATCAATCACAAACTCTATCTCTCGATCCGGCGGCATAGATGATAGCTCCGAGGGAAAAACACCGGGTACTCGCAGACAACAGGGATGTCCTCGAGTCCGGGCATCGCCGTAGGCGCCTCTACAACAGTCGCAAGGAAAGCGACACAGCCTCTACTCAACATCTGTCGGGCTCTGGCGGAGGACACCGTCACTGCAAACAATGCACTCTGACATCCTATACACATACTCCTCCTGACCGGCTCCCGAAGGGTCACAGTCCTCAATCTACAATCAATAGTAGCATAGAACCGGGATAACCAATCCATACCCAAAACTACATCAAAATCCTGAAGTCGGCGCAAGACCAACAGGTCAATGGGTAAAATCCACGGTCCTAACTGCACTGGGCAGGACCAACAGCACTCATCTACATGCAATACACAACCGGAACCTGGACCTCTAATGCATGAGTCAATGGCCCAATCTCAAACCATGCGAAGATGCAAATGTACTACTGATGAATGAATGTGATGCTCCAGTATCAAAAAGCGCTCGAGCACGGGTAGAGGAGATAAGAACAATACCTGCTACTACTGATCCGCTGCTGTGGAATCCTCGACCTGAGCGGCGCACACACCGCCC
>CM055065.1:7972085-8001064 GCA_029204045.2 Tillandsia leiboldiana
AACAGTCAGGTTAAATACATGCAATTATATGTCGGGGTGCTAGTCAAATCTCATAACTCTATCACAATACATAAGCAATAACATCCATCATAGTATGCTAAATGCTACACCACTAGAATTAGGAGGAAGCCCGCAGACTTGGAGGAAAATCCAACCCACCTGGATGCGCACGTCGGTCCAGAGTCCAAAAGTGTTGAAATTTACTGTGCATGATCCTCGGGTTCCCACGATTCCAACGCACCAAAAATCATCAGAAAACTCCTCCCGTTCGCTGAGATATAAGCCGAACAACGAGGTAAGGTAAAATCACTCAAAATAGTAATCTTATTGCACATCTGTCCACAAAACAGGAAATTATCTTCTGTGAGATGCCCTCCAAAAATTCCAACAAAAATACAGTTGCGATCCTCGTGAAGTGTATATAGAAATCGGGTCCTTAAACTCCTAGTTCCGATAGCGGTAAACCGAGAAAATGCAAAATTACTTCTCCGCTGTCCAGAAAAGTGTCGCAGAAAAAGGGGGTCTAAAGATACTGCAAGAACTCCCATAAAAACTCAAAATGGAGAAGAGTGATGTGTACCAAAATCAAAACTGGCACAATACAAGCCACAACTACCAGACTCCACTCGGCCCTCGGGCACGAGTGTAACATGCATCCCAAACTATCCTGACTACTCGGCCCACTACCCGGGCGAGGAAAAGCTCTATGTCCAGGAAAAAGAAATGCAAGGGGTGGGAACTAGAACATACAAGAACCTTGCCTATGTGAAAATATTCTAACAGTCAGGTTAAATACATGCAATTATATGTCGGGGTGCTAGTCAAATCTCATAACTCTATCACAATACATAAGTAATAACATCCATCATAATATGCTAAAAGCTACACTACTAGAATTAGGAGGAAGCCCGCAGACTTGGAGGAAAATCCAACCCACCTGGATGCGCACGTCGGTCCAGAGTCCAAAAGTGCTGAAATTTACTGTGCATGATCCTCAGGTTCCCATGATTCCAATGCACCAAAAATTATCAGAAAACTCCTCCCGGTCGCTGAGATATAAGCCGAACATCGCAGTGAGGTCAAATCACTCAAAACAGTAATCATATTGCACATCTGTCCACAAAACAGGAAATTACCTTGTGCGAGATGCCCTCCAAAAATTTCAAAAAAAATAAGGTTGCGATTCTCACGAAGTGTAGATAGAAATAGAGTCCTTAAACTCCCAGTTCCGACAACCATAGCCCGAGAAAATGCAAGATTACTTCTCAGCTATCCAGAAAAGTGTCGCAGAAAAAGGGGGTCAAAAGATACTGCAAGAACTCCCATAAAAACTCGAAATAAAGAAGAGTGATGTTCACCAAAATCGAAGGCCTACCTGTCGTGAAAACGCTACCACAAAAATCGGCGAAAAACTCCAAAAGATCAGCTCAGGGGAGAAGACTGGTGTCAAAGACGCTACCACACACGACGAGTCGACAGAAAAAACCGGTGTCAAAGAAACATCGCAACTCTTGAGATCTAGTAGGGAAAAATATCAAACAATCTCCAAAATTTCTTCAAAACCCCAAAAAGTGTAGAAGACTCGAAGAAAAATTCACTATCGAAAATGGCTCCCAAATCGGATCTCTAGAAGGCCTTAAAAATGCATCCACAAGGTCATATTTATAGGTTGAAACCCATGAAGACTTGGATTTCGGGTCAAGGGGGTGGATTCGGGCGCCCGGTTGCTACAGTACCGCGCCCGAATCCATGTGTCGCCGATCCAGCTGTCCACGCAGAGCGCCCGAATCCCTGGGATTGCGCCACGTGTCCCTGCTTCTGCTGCTCCGTGCGCCCGATGCACGCCTGGCTGCTGCGCCCGCCAATGAACGCATGCCACGTGTCCCATGTAGTCCACGTGCGGTCCACGCCCCCGGTCTATAGGTCGGATCTTCCGGATCCTGTCGGCCAATTAGAGGGTGACACGTGGCGCCACCCCGCCAATGACGCCGCCCAGCCAATCACGTGCTTCCACGTGTCCCAGCATACTTTCCCGGGTCCCGGTGCACGCTCCTGGCCGTGGACCAGCCTGCCCGTGCCTTCCCGCGCCTGCCCGCGCCCACGCCGCCGTGCTCCGCCGCCTGCCCGTCGCCGCCGGCGCTGCCCGCCGGCCGAAACAGTAACCTTATGGCTCGAAATCCATTTTCGGGCGTCCGGGCTCCAGAAAATATAAGTAAATAGTTGATTTTTATCGTTTTCGCGCGCTGATTCCAAATCCGATGTCCGTTTTGCCAAATTCCACTTCTAAAATTTTTCGAAGGCATCCGGACAGGTAATCTTAATCCAAATTTCACGTTGGGTCCATTCCTGAGGTCCGATTTGCGCACAACCAACTCTATCACACAACATAGGCCTCCAAAAGCCACTGAACATGCTGTAAAAGCTCTGCGAAGATTCGGATCATCACATCTGCTGAGTAATCAACAAGCTCAACGAATGTCCTGCTCGTCTGCTCAAAGAGTCCGCGACCACATTTACTTTGCCAGGATGATACTGTATACTCAAATCATAAACCTTTAGCAATTCCAGCCATCGGCGTTGTCTCAAATTGAGCTCCTTTTGAGTAAACGAGTACTTCAGGCTCTTGTAATCAATGAAGTTTTCATAATGCTCCCCGTAAAGATTGTGGCGCCACAGCTTCAATGCAAAGACAACAGCGGCTAATTCCAAATCATGAGTAGGGTAATTCTTCTCATAATCTTTCAGTTGACATAACTCATAAGCAATTACACTACCATATTGCATCAGGACACAACCTAGCCCGTTGTGGGAGGCATCACTGTAAATGACAAAACCCTCTCCCATCCCTGGTAATGCAAGAATCGGTGCCGACATTAATCTTGATTTCAGCTCTTCAAAACTCTGTTGACACTATTCATTCCAAGAAAATCTGATCCATTTTCGAGTCAATCAGGTAAAAGGGGTAGAGTGTTAGATCCGTATGCAAATTAATGCGAAATAACCTAAGAAACACATGTAAATTATTAGATAATCGTTAATCTATTTGGAAACATTATAAACGCTTACCGGAATCCATACTTGATGAAACACGTTCTCAGATCTTATCGTTTCTCAAATACCGACAATAAAATTGCCTGGATTGAGTGATTCCAACTCAAGATTCATCGTCTAATTAATTTTGCTCTAAATTGGGCAGGGCAAATGACGGCAGGCATCCGACTCGAGACCATAACCCTTTTATATTCCTTATATACTATGTTTAATTAGGGTCCCATAAACCCTAATTAGACTTGTATTAGGTTTCTACACATTAATAGCCCATACCCAATAGATATTTTCAGAGCCCATATTAAATCACTTAATGGCCCTATTAAGTTAGATAGCCCATAATATAATTATAAATTTATATGTTAACCCATATATAGGACAAATTAAATCCAACAATCTCCCACTTGGGCCCCATATTATATCTTGAAATAATTATATTATGATATGTGCGTACCAGAATAGCTATCTTTTTCTAAAACATCTCCTTACTTATAATCTAGTCCATCTACTATATTAGTATGCGATCAAAATGGTCTTTGTTACACAAATTCATAACTCGACCTATCAATGGTCACCATATCAACAAATTCAATGACATAAATCGAGTATGGATGTGTAGCATGAAAATTACATGCAATGTGATTTTAACATGCCTATTTCCAACTGGTCCTAATTTATTCTTGAATGAGATCATATTAAGTCATAACAGACAAAACATATTCAGAATATGAAATAAACTATATACTTTATTCTGCAGAAATGAACAAAGTATGCCTGAAACTAAAGAACATCAAAATACAAACTCCCACTAAAACTGTACATCATCAAACAATTTAACACCCATATGAGCAGTATGCTCATAAAACACTTTAGGCGGTAAACCTTTGGTGGGCGGATCTGCAACCATAGAGTTTGTTCCAATATGTTCTATGCACACATAACCATTCTGAACTCTCTCTTTAACAACAAGAAACTTAATGTCAATGTGCTTTGACTTTGATGAGCTCCTGTTGTTATTGGAATATAGTACAGCCGATTTGTTGTCACAGAATATCTTTAATGGCCTCTGAATGCCATTCAAAATTCGCAGCCCAGTGACAAAGTTTCGTAGCCATATCCCATGATTTGATGCCTTATAACAGGCTATGAACTTAGTTGCCATAGTGGAAGAAGCTATAAGTATCTACTTAGCACTTTTCCAGGAAATAACTCCTCCAGCTAAAAGATAAATACAGTCCGATGTGGATCTTCTACTGTCTTGGCATCCCGCAAAATCTGAATCAGAATTGTTACGGAATTTGAGTTGGCATAGTTTCGTGAAAGTTTCAAGTCTTGAAGATTGAAGGCGAAGAAAGTTGGATCATTCAACTCAATCTCAAGAAAGAAGAATTCAAAAGGATCAGGTATGTTTAACTAAATATTTTTGAGTGATCCGAATACTTCTTGTAGTGTAGAAACACTTGGAAGAATTTTTAACTGCATAAAAATCAAAAACTGGTGTTCGGACATGTTCAGGATCCGGATCAGAGCCAGCGATCCGGATCCCGAAGGTTGTTGTTTCATACATTACTTCAATCCGGATCGCAGCATCTCACGATCCGGATCCCGAACGTTGAGTTTTCTAAAATGTATGAACGATCCGGATCAGGCATTCCGATCCGGATCCCGAACGTTTGTTTTCTGGAAACCGTCTTTATTGCAACTGCAATCCGGATCGCCCAAATCCGATCCGGATCGCCGTCCGTCAAAATTCCAGAAATGTTAGGTTTTTGATTCTTATCTCCTTCCTAGGGTTTCTAACCTATAAATAGACCCTATGACTCTTTTTCTAGGGTGGATCCAGAATCCAAATAGAGCCGTCATATTCATATATCATTTCATACGGCTCTAGATTCACATATAGAGAAGAAAGGAAATCATTAGAGAATACTCTATGTTTCTTCATCTATATTGATTAGTTTGATTCTAGGTATTCATACTCACATCTTGAGTTGAATCAAACTAATGAATACTTAGATGGTATTTCCGATCTATCTTTGATCTAAGTATTCGGCGGATCATCACCACCAAAAACAACGATTTACCCCAAAAATCGGCGCGTGGATTCGCGTGTCCTTGTGGATTCAAGGTTCAACCGCTCTCGTGGATTCGGAGCGAGGCACATTCGTGGATTCGAAGGGTGCTATTGGGTGAAGACCGTGGATTCGGTCGGACGTCGTGGATTCGACGTTGGACGCCGTGGATTCGGCGTTGGGCGCAGATCGTGGATTCGAGAAGCGTCGCGGAGCGAGCGGAGAAGATCCTCTAGGAGCGTATGGAAAAGGTTGAGTCGTAAGTGTGTACGGTAAATCACCTTGTACGTGTTTTAATTCTAGTGGATTTCTGCCGTGTTATCGGTCCCGTGGTTTTTTTTACTCCGGTGATGGAGTTTTTCCACGTAAAAATCTTGCGAGTTATTTTTATTTCCGCATTGGGTTTTTATCGCAACGATTTTTGAGTGTTTATACGTTTACACCTATTCACCCCCCTCTAGGTGTTTTTTCCCCTATTTAGATCCTTATTTCATATAACCCAACAAGTGGTATCAGAGCGGGAATAGGGTTGTAAACAATGGTTGAAGGTGGAAACATCAACCGACCCCCGTTCTTCGATGCAACAAATTATGCGTACTGGAAAGTGCGGATGAAAGCCTTTTTAGTTTCCATCGACGAACGGGTGTGGCAATCAATTGAATTAGGATGGTCTAATCCAACTGAATTTATTGGTGATGTTCACACCTTAAAACCTAGGTCGAAATGGACCAAGGAAGAGTTAGATTCTTCTTCTTACAATGGCAAGGGAATTAATGCTATTTTTAATGCCTTATCTCAAACTGAATTCTCTCGCGTCTCGGCATGTGAGACTGCGAAAGAAATCTGGGATGTTCTTTAGGTTACACATGAGGGAACTAACCTCGTGAAGATTCAGAAACTGCAAATGCTTACGAGCAAGTTTGACTCTATCTTGATGGCAGAAAATGAATCTTTCACGGACTACTATACACGATTGCAAGACATCGTAAACTCATGTGCTAACCTGGGAGAGAAGATTCCAGAATTTAAGATTATAAGAAAAATCTTAAGAACTCTTCCTGAACGATTTCGCCCGCCATTGAAACTATTAAACACCCGGACGAAATACGTGTAGAAGAATTAGTTGGTTCATTACAAACTTATGAAATGACATTTACTACTAACAATTCTTCTGGAAAAGCATCCTCTTCTAAGTCTTCAGGTTATGCGTTGAAAACAACTAAGGAAGAAGACGCGGATACATCCTCCTCAGACGATGACGGGAACCTTTCAATGGAGGAATTTGAGAAGCAGCTCGCTCTCTTGACAAGGAAGTTTCGCCGCAACTTTTGAAGGGGTAATTCAAGTAAATCTCCATCCTTCGGAAAGTCGATCAAAGGCAAGGGTACTTCAAGTTACAAGTCAAGAAAGCAAGAGAACTTCTCAAAGGATAAGAAAAGTTCAGAGGGACAACTACAATGCTTCAAATGTCGAGGCTACGGCCACATTGCAACGGAGTGTCCCAACAAGTATCCGGCAAAGAAGAAGGCGATGCAAGTCGTCACTTGGGATGACAACTCAACGTCAAATGAGTCGTCTTCAAGTGATGAAGAAAAGAGCTCCACGGCATTCCACGCGTCCATATCTTCACCCTTCATGTGCTTTATGGCAAGTACATCCGAGTCGTTGTCCAACTCCACTGTTGAAAAGATTGCAACGGACAATGAATCGGATGATTCGGAAGGTGAAGATTTTGCTTTAGCCTACCACAGACTTCTGAGGGATTCAAAGAAAGTGGCTAAGCAAAACAAGAGTTTGAGAGGGAGAGTGCATGATCTCGAAGAAGAAGCAAAAAGAGCAACTTCTCTCTCAAATGCTCTTGAAGTGGAAAGGGAAAATCTGATAAAAGTAAATGTTTCCCTTCAAGAGTCCAATGAGCGTTTTGAGAAGGAACATACAAATCTGGTGGATAAAGCGAATCACTTCTCAAAGCTCTACAACGAGGCTCGACAGGATAACCTGGAAATGACAAAGACCATTTTCCAACTCAAGGATGACTTACAGCGATTCTCTTCAGGAAGGAGTAAGTTGGATAGACTTCTTGGTCTTGGTCAATCAAATCGGTTCGGCCTCGGATACACTCAAACTGGAAACAGTCCAAGTTCGAGTGGGACAGTTTTTGTGCCTCAGTCGGTATCTCCTCCTACGACACCGGAATTCAAGACAAACAACGACAACAAACCTACTTCATCCTCTTTGGGATCGTCAAGATCTAAGGTATGTTTTCGTTGTGGTGTTTCAGGGCACATAAGAAGATATTGCAAGACGGGAGTCAAACGCTCACCTCAATCACCTCTTGCAACGACTACCAAAAAGGCGCCTCCCCGGAAATCAAAGCAAAACCTTTCAAATGAAAAGAGCCTTGGTAGTTCACCGCGCAAGACGACATCATCAAGGAGCGGCAATCGATCTGACAAGACGCCTTCACCTAGGAGAATAACCTCACGACCATTACCGACGCACTCCAAAAGGGTTTGGGTGCGCAAAGGTGAAATTTACCCTTGTCTTGTTACCAATGTTTCCTTGCATGCATATGATAGTTCGTCTTGGTATTTGGATAGCGGTTGTTCCCGTCACATGACCGGTGACAAAAATAGTTTTCAAAATCTTGAGAAAATCTCCGGAGGACTTGTTGTTTTCGGAGACGGTCGATCTTCCAAAATTGTTGGAAAAGGGACGGTAGCTATTCCAGATGGCCCGATTTTGAAAAACGTCTTATTTGTTGATGGTCTTAAGACTAACCTCATAAGCATAAGTCAACTTTGCGACAATGATTTTTCAGTTAACTTTTCATCTGTTGAATGCGTTGTAACTGATAAGGACCATGTCTTCTTTTTAAAAGGGGTTAGATCTGAAAACAATTGTTATGTTGTTCCTAATAAATTTTCTGAAAATTGTAACTTAGCCACTTTGAATAATGAAACTCTTTGGCATGAAAGGCTAGGTCACTTAAATTTTAAGGAACTTACTAGAATTTCAAACAAGGACGTGGTCAAGGGGGTTCCAAAACTTTTATTTAAACAAAACGTTGTGTGTGGTGGTTGCCAAAAGGGAAAACAGTCTAGGACTGCACACAAGAACTTGAACCACGTTGGTACAAAACGGCCCTTGGAACTTTTGCACATGGACTTAATGGGGCCGACCCGTCAACCATCTTTGGGAGGTAAATGGTATATTTTTTTATTGGTTGATGATTTCTCTCGGTATTCTTGGGTAGCATTTTTAAAAGAGAAAGCTTATACTTTTGATTCTTTTCACGAGATTTGCCTTCGTATTATGATTGAAAAGAATGAAAAGATCATTCGTGTTAGAAGTGATAGAGGTGGAGAATTCATTAATTCAAAATTTATTGATTTTTATACTTCAAACGGTATTAAGCATGAATTCTCTGCACCCTATACACCTCAACAGAATGGTGTTGTCGAGCGCAAGAACAGGGTTGTTCAAGAGATGGCGCGTGTGATGCTTCATAGCCGGAATTTACCGCTACATTTTTGGGCTGAAGCTGTGAACACCGCTGTCTATGTCATTAATCGAGTGTTCTTGCGCCCGGGAACGTTAAATACACCATATGAACTATGGTGTGGTAGAAAACCCAACATCAAATATTTTCGCATCTTCGGGAGTCGGTGTTACATTTTACGTGACCGTGAAAACCTTGGAAAGTTTGACTCACGAAGTGACGAAGGAATTTTCTTGGGGTATTCTACTAATAGTAGAGCATATCGAGTATTTAACTTGGAATCTAAGACGATCGTAGAATCTATAAATGTTAAAGTAGATGAAGCTTTTCACTTTGCATCTGAAAAATCTACCCTCGATATTTCTCTTGATGATGATACTCCTGCTGTTGCATCTTCTCATAATAATACTTCCAATATTAATGATGCATCTAATGGTTCTTCAAGTTTATCTAATGTGCAGGAATCATCTCATATATCTCCGAGTACTCCGTTTCAACAAACGCTACGAATCTCCAAGGATCATCCGGAATCGAATATTATTGGAGATCCACAAGAAGGAGTTAGAACTCGGAGGCAGTTGGTTTGTGGATTCGCTTGCTACGTATCTTTAATCGAACCAAAGAACATAGATGAAGCTCTTCAGGATGACTACTGGATTAAAGCAATGCAGGAAGAGCTCCATCAATTTGAGCGAAACAAAGTCTGGGAATTAACGAAGCCTCCAAAGCAACATAATGTGATAGGTACCAAATGGATCTTCAAGAACAAGAAAAATGAGGATGGTACTATCATCAGGAACAAGGCACGATTAGTTGCTCAAGGCTACTCTCAAGTAGAAGGTATAGACTTTGACGAAACATTCGCCCCTGTAGCTAGACTCGAGTCCATTCGTATACTGTTTGCTATTGCTTGTCATTTTAAAATCAAATTATTTCAAATGGACGTTAAGAGCGCATTTCTAAATGGGTTTTTAAATGAGGAAGTTTATGTGGCTCAACCGAAAGGTTTTGTAGACCATAAACAACCTAACCATATTTTTCGTTTGAAAAAGGCTCTTTACGGTCTGAAACAAGCACCGCGAGCATGGTACGAAAGGTTGACAAAGCACCTTTTGGAGAAGGGCTATACTCGAGGGGGAGCTGATAGGACTCTCTTTGTGAAGCATTATCAAAGCAATTTCATTGTAGCACAAATCTATGTCGATGACATTGTATTTGGCGCAACAAGAGATAATGATGCTTCTAAATTCGCAGAGACTATGGAAAGCGAATTTGAGATGTCCATGATGGGCGAATTGACTTATTTCCTTGGATTGCAAATTAAACAAAATGATGAAGGTATTCACTTGAGTCAATCCAAGTATGCAATGGAGTTGGTTAAAAAGTTTGATCTTGAAAATTCGAAGGATTTTCCGACTCCAATGGGAAATAGCCACAAGGGACTTGGAAGTGAATCACAAAGTGAGAATGTAGACGAGAAACTGTATCGAAGTATGATTGGAAGTCTACTTTACCTCACGGCTAGTCGCCCGGATATATCTTTTGGTGTTGGGATCTGCGCGAGATATCAATCTGCACCAAAGGAGGTTCACCTGAAAGCGGTGAAAAGGATCATCCGGTATATCAAAGGATCAATTAATTTCGGAATTTGGTATCCTATGGGAACAAGTTTGGATATTGTTGGATACTCAGATGCCGATTGGGCAGGATCAGTGGATGATCGGAAAAGCACGAGTGGTGCATGCTTCTATCTTGGCCATTGCCTTGTTGCATGGCACAGTAAAAAGCAGAATTGCATAGCACTCTCGACTGCCGAAGCGGAATACATTTCAGCTGGAAGTTGCTCAACTCAACTCATTTGGATGAAAAGCGTATTGAGCGACTTCCGGATTTCAACATCTTCGGTAACAATTCTTTGTGACAACACAAGTGCAATCAACATTTCTAAAAACCCTGTGTTGCACTCTAGAACAAAACATATTGAACTTAGATATCATTTTCTTAGAGAGCTAGTTGAATCAAATACTCTTCAACTTTCATATATTTCAACTGAGGATCAATTAGCTGACATTCTAACAAAACCTTTGGATCAAAAATGTTTTATTCATTTGCGAAAAGCAATTGGAATGCTTTCCTTGAAATAAACTTCTTTTTGAAACCTTTGCTTAGGATAGGTTTTGTCTTTGTTTTGTTTTGTTCATTATCTATGTCTGTACATAGGACATTAATTGAGCATAGATCATAATTGACTTTAATTGCATCTTTTCGCACATTTAGAAATTTATTATGCTTTCGCCATCATAATATTTCACTGTTGCAATGATCATTTATGTTAATTAAATCATCTTCTGAGTGATCAAAGTCAATTTCTCTCTCTCAATGATCTCTTGGTATAGTCATTATCTTATTTGACTGTTTAGTCGAGTATGAAATCGAGATCAATTTTTGGTTGAATACTTTATAGCTTAAATAATTGATAGCCAATTGAGGGGGAGTTAAAGAAATGTAAAATGCTCAAAAGATGTGGAAAGAGTTACATCACAATGAGGAGTGTGAAAACTACCACCACATGGAGGATAGAGCTACCACCTCGGTCGTCCGAGTATTGTGTGCAGCTACCACATGTATACCAAGCATGGTTGTTCAAATTTTGATTAAGTAAAATGCATGTTGAAATACTTGACTCCGTCAAATTTCAAGGTTGGTATAAGGTGGGGTTTTAAAGAAAGATGCTCAAAGAGCCACTCTCTTCAACAGATTGTCTAGATACATTATCTACTATATTTGGGATTTCAAACATCTATTGATCTTTGTATTTCATTTTCTTTACTGAATTGATGATTTGATAAAGGCATTACTCATAAGATCAAGTTAGATGTAATTGAAGGTGTTCAACTTTAAGGGATTTAATTTTTGTAAATTCTCGTTTCATTTTTGGATATTATTGATAGATTTGGCATAATCTAATTCTTGTTGTATGAAACGATGATTTCTGTTTAAAGTTGATACACATTTGTGCTTACAATCTTTTTCTGGTTTTTCTTGAATTTCTCTGAAATTTTCTAAAGAAAAAGTTGGAGCCGATCCGGATCGGGCAAGATGATCCGGATCCCGAATGCAGGTATTTTCTGCGGGCTGACGATCCGGATTGGACCTGCCGATCCGGATCCCGAACGCAGTTTCTCACTGCGGGTAGCCGATCCGGATCGCAATCATGAACTGATCCGGATCGCGGCTAGGGTTTTATAAAGAACAAAAGGGTTTTGATTTCTTTTACTCTAATCTTTTGTTCCAAAGTTTCCAGAGCTTCTCTCTCTAGATTTCACCCTTCCTGGAAGCCTTCAAACTCAAGTTCTTCAACTCTAAGTAAGTTTTATTGATCAAAATCTCGGTTTTCACCGTTTTTCTCTATTCCTCCTCAAACGTGATGAATTTCTTGAATCAACTTTGTTTGTGGATGGTTTTTGATCAAATTTCTTTTGAAATAAGAACTCTGGGTAGATTAGTTTTGATTATATGCTAGGTATTCTCCTGATTAACGAATTTTTAGGCTTCGATTTCTAAAATTTCGGTTTTAGGGCATATAATAAGGATTTTCGAAAATTATGCAATTGATCTATTTTTAAAAGTCCTTTTGCAAAACTAATTTGATTCTTAGTCTCTCTACATGATTATGATTGTTTGGGTACAATTTTTCAAATCTTTGAAAATTAACAATTTTATCATGTGTTTTTGAGTTATTGTTCACAGAATTTTAAAATTTTAAGCACTTGCACCAATGGCATTCGCCTGGATAATCTTCCTTTTGGTAGCAATGGTAGGACCGAGTGGGTCGTATATAAAAAGAGAACAAGATGACTCAAATCAAGAAGAGACAAAGAAAGTCTATCAAATTGATTCAGAATCAGATGAAGAAGACTGGGAAGAGATTTGTGAACAAGCGCAAAAAGCTATTGACAAAGAAGATAGGTTGTACTTGAAGAACAAGAAGCTGATGAGATCGTCCTCAACAACCAAGCAGTACACTAGGCGAAAGAATTCGAGGGGAACTGGAATTCAGATTGATAGACCCCTCACCAGAGCTCGCTCTCTCACTAGAGAATCTCCATGGATTGAAGGTCAAGATGCACCGTCTGGTTCTATACTACATCCTTCAACGTCCTGGAGACACACAGCAAAAGCGAATGTAGGGTCCTCACTTCGACAAGAACAGCGAAGATCGTCTGCTGAACAAGACAGCGTGTCTACAAATCTCAAACAGATTATCTCTGAGCAACATAAGATGAAAAGAAAGGTCTCCAGAATGTCAAAAATGCTTCAAGCGATTTTGAAGAAGTTGGATTGTACCAATCCCACTAGTTCGGATTCTGACTGACTTAACCTTCTTTCTAATCTTTTTGTGCAGGTTTTTTCAGTTTTTAGGACTTACTCTTAGTCTAGTTTCTCACAGTTCGGAACAATTTTTGAATTTTTAACTCTCCTTAAATTTTTGTAATTTTGGCTTAGTTTGTGACAAAAAGGGGGAGAGAGTTTAGAGAGAACTTGAACAATGATTGACAATGATTGAAGAGAGAACTTGAACAATGATTGAAACAGATCGGATGTGACTGGAATGTGTGAACACATCAGGTAGTATCATTGTTCAACTGTTGACTTTGGTGAAAGGTAAGTATCACAACTTTGGTTTTATCTTTGTGATTTGCTGCATGTCCTACTAACTATTCGAACTAACTATTTGGACATGTAGTATTTACTAACAAGTTGTTGATTCTAACAAAGCAAAGTTATGACATTTGGATTTTATTGTTTAGAAGATATGTCAATGCTTGATTGTGATCTTATTACATATCTGAATTATCAATGTCATCGATGAGCATAAACTCTATCTCTGTTAGGTTTGAATGCTAAATATTCTTGAGGTATCTAACGATCTCTTTTTGTCAGAATGATTTCTTTGTGCAGAGAGTACAGATGTCTAAGTCTAGAGTATGTTTTAGGAGTTTATCTCATGTTTTTAAATTTTCGGAATCTCCATTGTAAATTTTTGTTGTATGGTGATAGCAACAAAAATATCTTTTGAATTTCTTTAGTGGATCTGTGTTTTGTCACGAAACCTGCCAAAGGGGGAGATTGTTACGGAATTTGAGTTGGCGTAGTTTCGTGAAAGGTTCAAGTCTTGAAGATTGAAGGTGAAGAAAGTTGGATCATTTAACTCAATCTCAAGAAAGAAGAATTCAAAAGGATCAGGTATGTTTAACTAAAGATTATTGGTGATCCGAATACTTCTTGTAGTGTAGAAACACCTGGAAGAGTTTTAACTGCATAAAAATCAAAACTGGTGTTCGGACATGTTCAGGATCCGGATCAGAGCCAGCGATCCGGATCCCGAAGGTTGTTGTTTCATACATCACTTCAATCCGGATCGCAGCATCTCACGATCCGGATCCCGAACGTTGAGTTTTCTGAAATGTATGAACGATCCGGATCAGGCATTCCGATCCGGATCCCGAATGTTTGTTTTCTGGAAACCGTCTTTATTGCTACTGCAATCTGGATCGCCCAAATCCGATCCGGATCGCCATCCGTCAAAATTCCAGAAAAGTTAGGTTTTTGATTCTTATCTCCTTCCAAGGTTTCTAACCTATAAATAGACCCTATGACTCTTTTTCTAGGGTTAGATCCAAAGAAAATCCACATAGCCGTCATTTTCATATATCATCTTATACGGCTCTAGATCCACATATAGAGAAGAAAGGAAATCATTAGAGAATACTCTATGTTTCTTCATCTATATTGATTAGTTTGATTCTAGGTATTCATACTCACATCTTGAGTTGAATCAAACTAATGAATACTTAGAAGGTATTTCCGATCTATCTTTGATCTAAGTATTCGGCGGATCATCACCACCCAAAAACTAACTGATTTCCCCAAAATCGGCGCGTGGATTCGCGTGTCCTTGTGGATTCAAGGTTCAACCGCTCTCGTGGATTCGGAGCGAGGCACATTCGTGGATTCGAAGGGTGCTATTGGGTGCAGACCAGTGGATTCGGTCGGACGTCGTGGATTCGACGTTGGACGCCGTGGATTCGGCGTTGGGCGCAGATCGTGGATTCGAGAAGCGTCGCGGAGCGAGCGGAGAAGATCCTCTAGGAGCGTATGGAAAAGGTTGAGTCGTAAGTGTGTACGGTAAATCACCTTGTACGTGTTTTAATTCTAGTGGATTTCTGCCAGTGTTATCGGTCCCGTGGTTTTTTTACTCCGGTGATGGAGTTTTTCCACGTAAAAATCTTGCGTGTTATTTTTATTTCCGTATTGGGTTTTTATCGCAACGATTTTTGAGTGTTTATACGTTTACACCTATTCACCCCCCTCTAGGTGTTTTTTCCCCTATTTAGATCTACATTACATATAACCCAACATGATCCACTTGTATGATTGATGTTGTGGCTCGGGACCTTTGGTGGGTTGAGTGAACTCCTTTGACTTGATGTATCTTTTGAGTCCGTTGAGTCCGTTCCATAGATGAAGTTGCCGAAGGATTTTTCTTTCTCTTTTTCGGGCAATCCTTCACCAAATGTCCTTCAAGTCCACAAAGGGACATGTTCTTCCTTTCAATTTGATTGTGGAACTTGAAGCATGCACAGTTTGATCCTTTTTAAAAACCCAAACCACCTTGCTTGTTTGACCTAATCCGCACATACAATCTAGTTTCTTGGAAATTGTTGAAAGCCTTTGTATGTCGGATTTGAGTTCATGAACTTGCTTGGTCAAGCTTGGTTGGTGACATGAATATTCCTCAAACTGCTTTTCTAGAAAAACCAATCTTGTCCATATATGATTAGCGTATGTCTCCGATTGGTTTAGCTTTTCTTGGAGGATTTTATTGTTATCCAATAAACGTCCTTGTTCCTCCTCGAGCTCATGAAGTTTTCTTTAAAGCTGTGATTCTCGTCTTGAACTTCAAGTCGTTGTCACGCCCCGGGGGTTTGTTTTAGCGGAAACGATTCATAAAAAGTCAAACATTTGACGTGTAAATTTTTTTTTTTTTTTGTTTTAAAAGAGAACCCCTCTTCCCCGGCGCGTGCCAGACCCGCCACACTACAGGATCACTCTGCCAACGGACAGAGTCCTCCCCTGTACGGTGCACGGCGTAGCGTTCAGTACATGTTCCAACATACAACAACCATTCAATCACACAATTATTCACATACAACCAGCATTCTAATCTACTTAAAAACGTATGGCCGGTCAATTTGGAAAGGATAAATCCACAGTTTTGAAAGAGCGCCTACCCGGCGCTTACGTTTTGAAAGCGAGTTTCGAATCAGCATAAATCCACAAGGTTTGAAAACGGTGCCCACCCGACACCAAGTTTTGAAATCCCTTTCGCAATCCATAAAACCCACGGGGTTTTGAAACTAGTGCCCACCCGACACTTAGATTTTAAAAAACGGTTTTCGCAATCTTTTCTTTGGCTTTTGCCTTTTTGATTTTCAAATGGCCAATAGAAATAAAAGGAAGAGTAACGTATATGAGGATAACTAAATGCAACCCGTACCGACATCCACGCCGACCCCACGAGGGTATCGCGAACCTCTCACATAACTACAATGTAATGAAAAGCAAGAATGAAAGAAGAAATACAGTCCAGGGTCCCCAGTGACCCAACTGCTCCTGTCCCGTCCTCACCACCGCCTACCTCTCCCCCCGTCTGAACCCTGTCACAAAGTGGGATGTCAGTGACGTAAAAATAGTAGAGCAGGAGAATATAATAACACAAACCGTGAAGACAACCGGAGCAACCACCCTCTCAAGGAGGAAAGGCAACCTGTACACCTGTATCCTGTAATGCCCGGGCACGTCGGACAACTAAACCAACGGCCCAAACCGCACCTGCAGAAACCCGACCACGTCGGACAACTAAACCGACGGGTCGCACCGCTCGCACCTCGGCGCCTCAACCCCACCACTAATAAGGGGCCCCACTACGTCACCTCGTGGGTATCCACGGGTCATAGACCACTTTTCCGGAAAAGCGCACCCTTTGCGGTGGCCAAACCGCGGGTGCGCGTGTTGCAGCCTCGAGCCAAGTAACCATAACCATCATCATGTCAGCATCATATATATATAACAAAAGTGAACGACAACATGTATACTCAAAAGTAAAACGACCTGTCGGGAGACCGACGCAAAACATTACGACCGAAACCCATTAACATGCATAAGCTATCACCCATCAATATTTAACCCCAGTATACTTAGAATTGACCCCGTCCAATATGATAGAGTTAGATGCTAGGACCAAGAAAATAGAACCCACCTGAATGTAGGCCGATCCCGAACTCCCGCTAGACTACCGGGAGGCTGGTGCTGAACTGCTGGGCCCTGAACAGAGACTGTAGTCAGAACTAGACTCACGCATACCCATCCTGACAACATTACAGCAACACAACGCTAACACGGAAATAATATAGCCGATTTACGGAACAAGGTCCGATTCCCGCTCAACAAGAGCCCACGGAACTCTAACAACCTGTCCAGCCGGTATGAAAGAAGAAAAAAACTGTCTAAAGGCTGCCAGCGTGTCCCAAATACGTTTAGATCCATAGTACGCGTTAATTATGTATGATAATTCTACATTAATTACTTGTTTCGACTCGTTCTTGAAATCCGGGGGTCCAAAATTGACGCCGTAAGTTTCAGCGTGTTCATTACGGCGAGACCCAGGCCGTGCTTACAAGTTTGGACTGCCACGGATCCCGAGGGCAAAGTTGGCCCAACAATCACTAAGTCCAACAAGCCACTATGCTAAACTTAATTAATACGTGACCAAAACGGAGAGTTAGCCAGAGCATGGTGGATCAGCATGGACCAGGTACAACGGGGCTCACCTGAGGCTTGCCGGAGGTTGGCCGGAGCAGTGGCCGGAGCAGCACCACCCACAAGGGTCCCAGCTCGGGTTGGGTGTTCTTGAGCAGCACGGGTCCAGGCATGGAATCAAGGTGAGCATGGGTTAGAGGGAGGGCCCCAGCAGAGGTTGGTCCAGGTGGGGTCGAGCCCCGGCGGCCGGAGGCGGCGGCGGTCGGGGATTAGCCCGAGCTTGCTATTTCGGGTGCAAGGTTGGAGAGCCAACAACAGAGGGGGTTTAGGCCAAAAACCAAAATGATGGGAGCCTTATGATTGACATTTAGAGCTTACCTGGGAGGTGGTCGGAGCCCGGACCGCCGGTGATCGCCGGAGTCCAACCCGATGCCAAATCGGGTGCAATCTCTGTGACGAGAAACCCGACGTTAAATCTTGCATGCAAGATTTGGGAGAGTTCCTAAGGACTAGAGGAGCTCACCTGGGAGGTTTTCCGGTGCCGGGGATCTCGCAAGCCGCGCGGCGGAGCTCGGCGAAGATCAACGGCGTTAATGGCGGTTTCCCGGCGAGGTCACTCCGGGCTGGTGTGAGATGGACCAAGAGCTCGTCCCGAAGTCACGGAGCTGGTGCAGTGGTGTCCGCGTCGGGAGGCCGCGGCGGCGCCGGACGGCGGCGATCGGCGAAGACGCCAAATATCGGGTTTCTAGGGCATCACCGGTCGGCTCGATCCTCAATGGATGATAATCAGGATCCGTGGGGATGTTTCAGTCGTCTAGAGTACTACATTCAACGGTGCTGATCTGCTCCTTGACGGTCAGATCAATCGGTGACGCCCAGCGATCGGCCAAAACGATAATTCCGGCTACAACTGGCTCCCGCCGGCGATCGGGACCGGCGGCAGTGGCTCGAGCTGCAACCGGGTGATCCCCTGGAGGTCAGTAACACCATGCTAGGGTCCACGAGCCGAAATAAAAAGGAAAGTTCCAAGCTTACCTTCTCCGGAAAAAGAAGGAAAGAGAGATGGTTCCGCGGCGGCGCACGGCGGCGGTTGGGGCCGGGACCACTCGGGCTCGGATGCGCTTCACAGAGGAGTCCTCAGACTAGGTCCCGATCGGTTGAGTCCCTCCCAACCTTCCTCCTCAGAACCCGAGAGAATGTTGGATCTTGAAACCTTTCTTCACCGGCGGCGGGGATAGCGGCGGCCGGTGCGGGCTACCTCCTATGGGTGCGGCCGAGGGAGAGGGGGAGTTGAGGGAGCGGCTAGGTCAAGAGGCTAAGGTTTTAGGGTTTGTAGAACCCTAGCTCGGAACACATACACCTATATAGGTTTTCACATTTGCTTCAAAGACCCTCTCAAGCTTTATCATTTCACCCCAGTCCTTCACAGTAGTTTCTAATCACAATTAGGTCCTTTTCCCAGGGACAGGCACGCCGTTCGAGGCAACTTCTTTAGGGTTTCATGTGCAAAATTGCATTTTTCGCCTCATTTCACGCTTTTCGAGGCGATCCGGTCGTCGAAACGAAAAATGGACTGCGCCATGACGTCCGGCTCGACGAGACCTATCAGGTAGCGATTTTGGTTCGCTAAAATTTTGCTCCACAGTTTTTAAATTCCATCTTATACGGTACCGAAACCACAGTTATCGCGCGTTTCGAGGCTCTAGGACCGTCAAACAGAAATTCCATCAGTGCCATTGTGTCCAGAACGATGAACCGTTCGAATGACTACCTGGATCACTATATTCGGATTCCGAACAGTGAATTAGTCAACGTTGTATTCGTCGGGGTCCGAAAACCAGGGTTACTGTTCATCTACAGTAACTCACTTAAGTGCACTGTGCACACGAGCACTGTACAATGGTCGCGGTTTATTTGCTCGCTTCTTCATTCATTTCTGGGAGATCCGACCGTCAGATCGAAAAGTACTGAATATGAATCTCGTTCAGTTCGATGAGACGATCGCAACGGTCAATTCGGGTTTCCCAGGTCACGTCCGGATTGGAGATTGGCCTTTTTGCTTCGTAAATCGTGCAACTTGCACAATGGCGATTGACCACATAGGCCAACAGGGGTCTTTTGAAATCAAAACCAGGTCAAAATTCACCTTTAGACTATTTATTAAAATAAAATATTTCGAGTTGTTACATCACTTACAACTTAAAAGAAGTTTCGTCCCCGAAACTTACAACTTAAAAAAGAAAGTTTTATTCCCGTAGCTTACAGCCTGAAGTCATACTTTATGAAATGCTCACAAGTTTAATCGTGGGCTACACGTCAGTCGCAAGGTATCTACAACTCTAAGGTTACTAATTTAGACCCAATCTGATACTCCCCATTACAGGGCAGAGTATTTCCTCAGTTCTTTCGACAGTCCGTTGCCTGCAGCCAACGTGGCTTACCAACAGAACCGCGGAATACCAAAGGTTTGTCGCCAACAACAAGTTGGGGACGCAACTCCTATCAGAAGGTATTCACATACCTCCCAACACAATCTCAGTGCCCAAAAACAAAAACATAACCTTTATCAAGGATTACTACCGCCTCGTGGTCACAAACATCACCATGACTAACACATAGGCGAGTCCACGTCGATCCACAAAATCTATGTAACAGGTGGGGTCAATTTGCCTCCGTCCCAAACAGTGTTACCATCGGCCCATAGGCCATTGAATTATGACACGGGGACACTAAAGGATCACAACTTGTTCACCTCTAAGCACACTGTGAGGCTAGTGCAGTAATAGCAGTCATCTACTGCTGTGCCATCAGCTGGACGAAAGGTAGAGCTAAAGGCGGGAGATTCGCAAGGGTCTGGTAGGGGCGGGTTGCTCCGGCCCAAAGGGTGCTCCTATCTAGACAAGAGAAGGAAGGAGAGGAAAGAAAAACAAAACACTAAAAATAATGTACCTGTCATTCCCTATTTTGGGACGACGCGTCGTCGGCCGGGGCGGCCGGGGAAGTCCGCCCACAACCCTTGGGCCAGTTTCGCACCGCGTGTTGGGGTCTGTCTAAGGAGTACCGCGGATATGCTGGTACGCCGGGCGAGTCCTTGCCTGCAAGGGGGCCGCAGCGGTCCTCTGTTCCTCTCTGCGGTGGTGGCACGGCGGCGGAGGCAGGGGTTGGCCCCTGGGGGCAGGAGAGGTAAGTGTGATCTGGCAAGCCGCAACTGTTACAGTATGGTACCTCCAAGTGCATTCCGTCACTGGGTGCGCGCCCTCGCAGATGACGCAGGGCCCTGGTTGCACGTTCAACGCTTCCCTTGAGCCTCGCTCGTCCTCCGGTGCTTGCTTCGGGCGTGGGATCAGGCCGGCTCTACCGGATCCGGTGCCCCCTTGGATGGGTGTGGGGCGGCAGTTCCCTTAGGCTTCAACATGTCGCGGCGCCGGTGGGTCTATTGACAGCCGGCTTCCGGGGGCACTCATAACGCTTGTGGCCCGGCCTACCGCACACGGAAGCAGTGTCCGTCCGCCACGGGCAACTCAGTCCATGAGGGTGTGCGTTGCCGCTATGACGCACTGCTTCGGTGGCCTAAGCCTCTCCTCCGTCATCATGCCCGAGGTTCTGCTCGGCTCTCGGGCGCTTGCTCGCCGCCCCCTCTGGTGGGGGTCCTCGGCCGACTCGGGGTAAGAGTATTCTTGCCGGGCGCGCTCTACGTTGGTGTTCACGGCCAGTTGGCCAGCCTCCTGGAAGAAGGGGGGCCCGTCGGTGGCATCCCGGGAGGAGCAACGCCTCTGCCTGCCGCCCCGGAATCGATCGACAGCCCTCGAGTTCCTGTTATCAGCAAGCTCAGGCGCTCACGCGAGAGTCAGCAGGTGGCCCAGCCACGTCGCGTAGCTGGTTGCGGAGCAGGCGATTGGCTTCGTCGGCAAGGTCACATTCCCGTCGCCGTTGCTTGCTAGAGTCGGCCCTCTATCTGTATACACACAAGGAAAGTCAGCTTTAGCCTTTGCTGATAAGCGACGGGACCACGAACCACTTAACGAAAGAAGGAACTCGAACTTCTCCCCCCCCCCTCGATCGCTCGCGTTCTACAGTCCTATGCCCTACCCATTTCATTCATGTGTAGGCAAGTGAGGTGTTCCCACGGATGTCGGCACTAACTGTTGTGATTGAAAGAACGCTCTGATACCATTTAATCTGTCCACGCCCCGGGGGTTTGTTTTAGCGGAAACGATTCATAAAAGTCAAACATTTGACGTGTAAATTTTTTTTTTTTTTGTTTTAAAAGAGAACACCCTCTTCCCCGGCGCGTGCCCAGACCCGCCACACATACAGGATCACTCTGCAAACGGACAGAGTCTCCCCTGTACGTGCACGCGTAGCGTTCAGTACATGTTCCAACATACACAACCATTCAATCACAACAATTATTCACATACAACCAGCATTCTAATCTACTTAAAACGTATGGCCGGTCAATTTGGAAAGGATAAATCCACAGTTTTGAAAGAGCGCCTACCCGGCGCTTACGTTTTGAAAGCGAGTTTCGAAATCACATAAATCCACAAGGTTTGAAAACGGTGCCCACCCGACACCAAGTTTTGAAATCCCTTCGCATCCATAAACCCACGGGGTTTGAAAACTAGTGCCCACCGACACTTAGATTTTAAAACGGTTTTCCGTAATCTTTTCTTTGGCTTTTGCCTTTTTGATTTTCAAATGGCCAATAGAAATAAAAGGAAGAGTAACGTATATGAGGATAACTAAATGCACCCGTACCGACATCCACGCCGACCCCACGAGGGTATCGCGAACCTCTCACATACTACAATGTAATGAAAAGCAAGAATGAAAGAAGAAATACAGTCCAGGGTCCCCAGCGACCCAACTGCTCCTGTCCCGTCCTCACCACCGCCTACCTCTCCCCCCGTCTGACCCTGTCACAAAGTGGGATGTCAGTGCTAAAAATAGTAGAGCAGGAGATTATAATAACACAAACCGTGAAGACAACCGGACGCAACCCCCCTCTCAAGGAGGAAAGGCAACCTGTACACCTGTATCCTGTAATGCCCGGGCACGTCGGACACTAAACCACGGCCCAAACCGCACCTGCAGAACCCGACCAACGTCGGACAACTAACCGACGGGTCGCACCGCTCGCACCTCGGCGCCTCAACCCCACCACTAATAAGGGGCCCCACTACGTCACCTCGTGGGTATACACGGGTCATAGACCACTTTTTCGGAAAGCGCACCCTTTGCAGTGGCCAAACCGCGGGTGCGCGTGTGCAGGCCTCGAGCCAAGTAACCATAACCATCATCATGTCAGCATCATAATATATATAAACAAAAGTGAAAACGACAACATGTATACTCAAAAGTAAAACGACCGTCGGGAGACCGACGCTAAACATTACGAACGAAACCCATTAACATGCATAAGCTATCACCCATCAATATTTAACCCCAGTATACTTAGAATTGACCCCGTCCAATATGATAGAGTTAGATGCTAGGACCAAGAAAATAGAACCCACCTGAATGTAGGCCGATCCCGAACTCCGCTAGACTACCGGGAGGCTGGTGCTGAACTGCTGGGCCCTGAACAGAGACTGTAGTCAGAACTAGACTCACGCATACCCATCCTGACAACATTACAGCACACAACGCTAACACGGAAATAATATAGCCGATTTACGGAACAAGGTCCGATTCCGCTCAACAAGAGCCCACGGAACTCTAACAACCTGTCCAGCCGGTATGAAAGAGAAAAAACTGTCTAAAGGCTGCCAGCGTGTCCCAAATACGTTTAGATCCATAGTACGCGTTAATTATGTATGATAATTCTACATTAATTACTTGTTTCGACTCGTTCTTGAAATCCGGGGTCCAAAATTGATGCCAGTAAGTTTCAGCGTGTTCATTACGGCGAGACCCAGGCCGTGCTTACAAGTTTGGACTGCCACGGATCCCGAGGGCAAAGTTGGCCCAACAATCACTAAGTCCAACAAGCCACTATGCTAAAACTAATTAATACGTGACCAAACCGGAGAGTTAGCCAGAGCATGGTGATCAGCATGGACCAGGTACAACGGGCTCACCTGAGGCTTGCCGGAGGTTGGCCGGAGCAGTGGCCGGAGCAGCACCACCCACAAGGTCCCAGCTCGGGTTGGGTGTTCTTGAGCAGCACGGGTCCAGGCCTGGAATCAAGGTGAGCATGGGTTAGAGGGAGGCCCCAGCAGAGGTTTGGTCCAGGTGGGGTCGAGCCCCGGCGGCCGGAGGGCAGCGGCGGCCGGAGGCGGCGGCGGTCGGGGATTAGCCCGAGCTTGCTATTTCGGGTGCAAGGTTGGAGAGCCAACAACAGAGGGGGTTTAGGCCAAAACCAAAATGAAGGGAGCCTTATGATTGACATTTAGAGCTTACCTAGGGAGGGTGGTCGGAGCCCGGACCGCCGGTGATCGCCGGAGTCCACACCCGATGCCAATATCGGGTGCAATCTCTGTGACGAGAAACCCGACGTTAAATCTTGCATGCAAGATTTTGGGAGAGTTCCTAAGGACTAGAGGAGCTCACCTGGGAGGTTTTCCGGTGCCGGGGATCTCGGCAAGCCGCGGCGGCGGAGCTCGGCCGAAGATCAACGGCCGTTAATGGCGGTTTCCGGCGAGGTCACTCCGGGCCGGTGTGAGATGGACCTAGAGCTTTGTCCCGAAGTCACGGAGCTTGGTGCAGTGGTGTCCGGCGTTGGGAGGCCGCGGCGGCGCCGGACGGCGGCGATCGGCGAAGACGCCAAATATCGGGTTTCTAGGGCATCACCGATCGGGCTCGATCCTCAATGGATGATAATCAGGATCCGTGGGGATGTTTCAGTCGTCTAGAGTACTACATTCAACGGTGCTGATCTGCTCCTTGATGGTCAGATCACGGCGACGCCCGCGATCGGCCAAAACGATAATTCCGGCTACAACTGGCTCCCGCCGGCGATCGGGACGGCGGCAGTGGCTCGAGCTGCAACCGGGTGATCCCCTGGAGGTCAGTAACACCATGCTAGGGTCCACGAGCCGAAATAAAAAGGAAAGTTCCAAGCTTACCTTCGCCGGAAAAAGAAGGAAGAGAGATGGTTCCGCGGCGGCGCACGGCGGCGGTTGGGGCCGGGACCACTCGGGCTCGGATGCGGCTTCATAGAGGAGTCCTCAGACTAGGTCCCTATCGGGTTGAGTCCCTCCCAACCTTCCTCCTCAAGAACCCGAGAGAATGTTGGATCTTGAAACCTTTCTTCACCGGCGGCGGGGAGGCGGCGGCCGGTGCGGGCTACCTCCTATGGGTGCGGCCGAGGGAGAGGGGGAGTTGAGGGGAGCGGCTAGGTCAAGAGGCTAAGGTTTTAGGGTTTGTAGAACCCAAGCTCGGAACACATACACCTATATAGGGTTTTCACATTTGCTTCAAAGACCCTATTAAGCTTTATCATTTCACCCCAGTCCTTCACAGTAGTTTCTAATCACAATTAGGTCCTTTTCCCAGGGAAGGCACGCCGTTCGAGGCAACTTCTTTAGGGTTTCATGTGCAAAATCGCATTTTTCGCCTCATTTCATGCTTTTCGAGGTGATCCGGTCGTCGAAACGAAAAATGGACTGCGCCATGACGTCCGGCTCGACGAGACCTATCAGGTAGCGATTTTGGTTCGCTAAAATTTTGCTCCACAGTTTTTAAATTCCATCTTATACGGTACCGAAACACAGTTATCGCGCGTTTCGAGGCTCTAGGACCGTCAAACAGAAATTCCGTCAGTGCCATTGTGTCCAGAACGATGAAACCGTTCGAAATGACTACCTGGATCACTATATTCGGATTCCGAACAGTGAATTAGTCAACGTTGTATTCGTCGGGGTCCGAAAACCAGGGTTACTGTTCATCTACAGTAACTCACTTAAGTGCACTGTGCACAGAGCACTGTTACAATGGTCGCGGTTATTTGCTCGCTTCTTCATTGATTTCTGGGAGATCCGACCGTCGGATCGAAAAGTGCTGAATATGAATCTCGTTCAGTTCGATGAGACGATCGCAACGGTCAATTCGGGTTTCCCAGGTCACGTCCGGATTGGAGATTGGCCTTTTTGCTTCGTAAATCGTGCAACTTGCACAATGGCGATTGACCACATTGGCCAACAGGGGTCTTTTGAAATCAAAACCAGGTCAAAATTCACCTTTAGACTATTTATTAAAATAAAATATTTCGAGTTGTTACAGTCGTTGCTTCCTCAACTTCTTAATATGTTTGGCCATCTTCTTTGATTCCGTAAGAAGTTGTTGATATGCCTCAACGAGTTCTTCTTCGTCCGACTCCCCCTCACTTGATGACTCTCCGCCGGTTGTTGATGTTTCATACAAAATCAAAGGAGTAGAGTCAGTGACTAAAGATGATAAACACAAATTAGAAGAGGGAATTTGAGAGGCATGAAAAGCAACGACTTTTTCCTCTTTACTTGAGGTCGATTCATTAGAAGTAGAATCGTCCCAAGTTTTCGCTTGCAAAGCCTTCTTTTTATATGATTTCGGAGAAGGACAATCCGTTGAAATATGGCCGTAGCCTTTGCATCTATAACATCGGATTTCCCCTTCGAATTCATCTTTTTCCTTAGAAGGTTTTGCAAGGCTTTTGAGGTTAGAGGATTTAGAACCCGATGATCCTTTAGATGGTTTCGTGGATGAAGATCCATCGGTTCGATTCTTCCAAAATTTCCGACGAAATTTCTTTGTGATCCGCGCCAATTGTTCTTCAAAATCGGCAAAAGAGATTTCATCGTCGGAACTTGATTCGCTATCTTCTTCCTTTGTTGATTTGAATGCAATACCTGTAAGCTTAGAAGAAGACTTGGAAGAAACTTGATTAGTAGGAAAAGTCATTTCATAAGTTTGCAAAGCACCTACTAATTCCTCTACACTCATCTCATCCGGATGACTAACGGTTTCAATGGCGGTAACCTTTGCCCTAAACCGTTCCGGAAGAGTCCGAAGTATCTTTCTTACAATTTTCGACTCCGGGATCTTTTCTCCTAAATTAGCACATGTATTAATTACATCTTGAAGTCTAGTGTAATAATCTGTAAACAATTCATGCTCTTCCATATGAATAGAGTCAAATTGACTTGTAAGCATCTGGAGCTTTTGAATTTTTACAAGATTAGTACCCTCATGTGTAATTTTGAGAATATCCCAAATTTCCTTCGCGGTTTCACACGCGGAAATTCTTGTGAACTCAGTCGAGGAAAGAGAATTAAATAAAGCGTTCATACCTTTCCCATTGTAAGAAGATCTTTCAATTTCCTCTTTGGACCATCTAGAGCGAGGTTTTGGGGTAGTAGAATTTCCTACTTCCTCAACAGGATGCACCCAACCGTATTCCACGGTTTGCCATACCCGCTCATCAATTGCGATGAGAAAAGCTCTCATCCGCACTTTCCAATAAGCATAATTAGTCCCATCAAAAAGAGGAGGTCTATAAATATTACCACTTTCACCCGACATGATAGATAAACCTAAAACCCGCTCTGATACCAATTGTTGGTTTTTGGATCCACAAGGATCTAAATAGGTACTATCAAACAACTAGAGGGGGGGTGAATAGGTGTAATACTTATAAAACCAATCTCAGTGCAAAATAAAAACCAATGCGGAAAATAAAAATAGCACACCGAGATATACGTGGAAACTCCAATCCAGGAGAAAAACCACGGGACCAACACGCAATAACAATCCACTAAGAAAAGAAGAATAACAAGGTGATTACCGACTCCACGGACTCAAACCCCTCCTTCAACTTCTTCGGACCTTGCGCTCACCGATTGCACGTCCACTGCACACGTTCGAATCCACGAACGCCACTCGAATCCACGAGCACACGTTTCGAATCCACGAAACGCCTTTAGCACACCGAATCCACGATGCCACGTCGAATCCACGACGCAAACTCAGCCGGTAAGAATATTGGCTTCGATGGTGATCCTTTGCTTAGATTCTCATTGAGGAACCGTAGAAGAAATCTCTAAGCAAAGATTAGATCAATTCGACAAAAGATATGTTCTTGAAAGAACCGTCGAATTGACCTAAAAGAGGCTATAAAGAAGAACGATGAAAACCTAGCCTCTAGGGTTGCTCTCAAGTGTTTAATTAATCGGTAGTTTTTGAGAAACCCTAAATGTCTATTTATAGTTTAGAAACCTTTGGAAAGAGATAAGCATCAAAAACTGGCTTAACAGAAATTTTCCCGCACGACGATCCGGATCGGATTACGGCGATCCTGATCGTCGTCTTTTTTCAGCAATTCCTGAAAAACAAGGTTCGGGATCCGGATCGGAATTCTGATCCGGATCGGAATTCTGATCCGGATCGGTTCAGGATCAGAAATTCTGAAACATCCAATTTGTCCAGTTTTTGATTTTTAAGCAATGAAAACTTATCCAAGTGTTTCTAAACCACTCAAATGTATTCGGATCACCAAAATTATTTAGTTAAACGTACCTGATCAATCCGAATCCATTTTCCTTAAGATTGATGTAATTGATCCACAATTCTTCTACTTCAATCTTCAAGACTCAAAACACTGAGTGTCAACTTGAGCTCTTGTTGAATCTTCTCTAAGTCTTCGATTGCTGATTGACAATTTGATCACTTCAAGACTCCGACTCAACTCAACAACTCAACTACTCAACTCACGAAATATGCCAACACAAAAAGCCGTAACACATACAACCATTTTTCTACAAGTAACAAAGAGGCCGATTTATTTTGGAATGGATAAATCGACAGGTTTGAAAACGGTGCCCACACACACCCAGGTTTTACAAAGCCGTTTTGAAATCCATAAATACACAGGGTTTTGAAAACGGTGCCCACTCGACACTGTGTTTCCAAAACTATTTCGAAACCCATAAATCCACAGAGTTTTGAAAACGGTGCCCACTCGACACCAATGTTTTTCAAATCCTTTTCGCAATGTTTTCTTTCCTTTTCTTTTTAGTTTGAAAACGGCCAACTTTCTGATAGTAACTAAACATGCATCCTCAGAGTACTGTAATGAATCCAACATCCAAGTCACCCCACAAAGTATCACACCCACATAGCTACTAACAGTAATTGAAATGAGCAAAAGAAGAACTAACACAGTCGGTAGCCTCGATGGCCAAGAGACCTCTCATTGCGGCCTCACGGTCGCCCTAGCTCTCACACCCTGACCGAATCTGTCACAGAATGGGGAGTCAGCGACATAACTACAAAGTTTGAAAAGCATGAAGGGCTATAACTAAAGCAAACTGTAAGAAAACCAGAGCAACCGCCCTCATCATCGTGCAAATCGATAGTAAAACTCCCCTGCATAATCTAAACGGGCACCTGCCCCGGGCAACCCGGACTGGTGAGTACAACCTCGCGCACATCCAGACCGAGCACCAACCTCGTCAAACGCCCGACGAGCACCAACTCGGCAACCCAAACCGAGCACCAACCTCGGCACACAACGAGCACCAACCGCGGCCAAACACCGCTCACACCCCCCACCA
>CM055065.1:8001164-8075946 GCA_029204045.2 Tillandsia leiboldiana
AACGCCTTCACCTAGGAGAATAACCTCACGACCATTACAGACGCACTCCAAAGGGTTTGGGTGCGCAAAGGTGAAAATTTCCCTTGTCTTGTTACCAATGTTCCTTGCATGCATATGATAGTTCGTCTTGGTATCTTGGATAGCGGTTGTTCCCGTCACATGACCGGTGACAAAAATAGTTTTCAAAATCTTGAGAAAATCTCGGAGGACGTTGTTTTCGGAGACGGTCGATCTTCCAAAATTGTTGGAAAAGGGACGGTAGCTATTCCAGATGGCCCGATTTGAAAAACGTTCTTATTTGTTGATGGTCTTAAGACTAACCTCATAAGCATAAGTCAACTTTGCGACAATGATTTTTCAGTTAACTTTTCATCTGTTGAATGCGTTGTAACTGATAAGGACCATGTCTTCTTTTTAAAAGGGGTTAGATCTGAAAACAATTGTTATGTTGTTTCCTAATAAATTTTCTGAAAATTGTAACTTAGCCACTTTGAATAATGAAACTCTTTGGCATGAAAGGCTAGGTCACTTAAATTTTAAGGAACTTACTAGAATTTCAAACAAGGACGTGGTCAAGGGGGTTCCAAAACTTTTATTTAAACAAAACGTTGTGTGTGGTGGTTGCCAAAAGGGAAAACAGTCTAGGACTGCACACAAGAACTTGAACCACGTTGGTACAAAACGGCCCTTGGAACTTTTGCACATGGACTTAATGGGGCCGACCCGTCAACCATCTTTGGGAGGTAAATGGTATATTTTTTATTGGTTGATGATTTCTCTCGGTATTCTTGGGTAGCATTTTTAAAAGAGAAAGCTTATACTTTTGATTCTTTTCACGAGATTTGCCTTCGTATTATGATTGAAAAGAATGAAAAGATCATTCGTGTTAGAAGTGATAGAGGTGGAGAATTCATTAATTCAAAATTTATTGATTTTTATACTTCAAACGGTATTAAGCATGAATTCTCTGCACCCTATACACCTCAACAGAATGGTGTTGTCGAGCGCAAGAACAGGGTTGTTCAAGAGATGGCGCGTGTGGATGCTTCATAGCCGGAATTTACCGCTACATTTTTGGGCTGAAGCTGTGAACACCGCTGTCTATGTCATTAATCGTCGTGTTCTTGCGCCCGGGGAACGTTAAATACACCATATGAACTATGTGTGGTAGAAACCACAACATCAAATATTTTCGCATCTTCGGGAGTCGGTGTTACATTTTACGTGACCGCTGAAAACCTTGGAAAGTTTGACTCACGAAGTGACGAAGGAATTTTCTTGGGGTATTCTACTAATAGTAGAGCATATCGAGTATTTAACTTGGAATCTAAGACGATCGTAGAATCTATAAATGTTAAGTAGATGAAGCTTTTCCACTTTGCATCTGAAAAATCTACCCTCGATATTTCTCTTGATGATGATACTCCTGCTGTTGCATCTTCTCATAATAATACTTCCAATATTAATGATGCATCTAATGGTTCTTCAAGTTTATCTAATGTGCAGGAATCATCTCATATATCTCCGAGTACTCCGTTTCAACAAACGCTACGAATCTCCAAGGATCATCCGGAATCGAATATTATTGGAGATCCACAAGAAGGAGTTAGAACTCGGAGGCAGTTGGTTGTGGATTCGCTTGCTACGTATCTTTAATCGAACCAAAGAACATAGATGAAGCTCTTCAGGATGACTACTGGATTAAAGCAATGCAGGAAGAGCTCCATCAATTTGAGCGAAACAAAGTCTGGAATTAACGAAGCCTCCAAAGCAACATAATGTGATAGGTACCAAATGGATCTTCAAGAACAAGAAAAATGAGGATGGTACTATCATCAGGAACAAGGCACGATTAGTTGCTCAAGGCTACTCTCAAGTAGAAGGTATGACTTTGACGAAACATTCGCCCCTGTAGCTAGACTCGAGTCCATTCGTATACTGTTTGCTATTGCTTGTCATTTTAAAATCAAATTATTTCAAATGGACGTTAAGAGCGCATTTCTAAATGGGTTTTTAAATGAGGAAGTTTATGTGGCTCAACCGAAAGGTTTGTAGACCATAAACAACCTAACCATATTTTTCGTTTGAAAAAGGCTCTTTACGGTCTGAAACAAGCACCGCGAGCATGGTACGAAAGGTTGACAAAGCACCTTTTGGAGAAGGGCTATACTCGAGGGGGAGCTGATAGGACTCTCTTTGTGAAGCATTATCAAAGCAATTTCATTGTAGCACAAATCTATGTCGATGACATTGTATTTGGCGCAACAAGAGATAATGATGCTTCTAAATTCGCAGAGACTATGGAAAGCGAATTTGAGATGTCCATGATGGGCGAATTGACTTATTTCCTTGGATTGCAAATTAAACAAAATGATGAAGGTATTCACTTGAGTCAATCCAAGTAGCAATGGAGTTGGTTAAAAGTTTGATCTTGAAATTCGAAGGATTTTCCGACTCCAATGGGAAATAGCCACAAGGGACTTGGAAGTGAATCACAAAGTGAGAATGTAGACGAGAAACTGTATCGAAGTATGATTGGAAGTCTACTTACCTCACGGCTAGTCGCCCGGATATATCTTTTGGTGTTGGGATCTGCGCGAGATATCAATCTGCACCAAAGGAGGTTCACCTGAAAGCGGTGAAAAGGATCATCCGGTATATCAAAGGATCAATTAATTTCGGAATTTGGTATCCTATGGGAACAAGTTTGGATATTGTTGGATACTCAGATGCCGATTGGGCAGGATCAGTGGATGATCGGAAAAGCACGAGTGGTGCATGCTTCTATCTTGGCCATTGCCTTGTTGCATGGCACAGTAAAAAGCAGAATTGCATAGCACTCTCGACTGCCGAAGCGGAATACATTTCAGCTGGAAGTTGCTCAAACTCAACTCATTTGGATGAAAAGCGTATTGAGCGACTTCCGGATTTCAACATCTTCGGTAACAATTCTTTGTGACAACACAAGTGCAATCAACATTTCTAAAAACCCTGTGTTGCACTCTAGAACAAAACATATTGAACTTAGATATCATTTTCTTAGAGAGCTAGTTGAATCAAATACTCTTCAACTTTCATATATTTCAACTGAGGATCAATTAGCTGACATTCTAACAAAACCTTTGGATCAAAAATGTTTTATTCATTTGCGAAAAGCAATTGGAATGCTTTCCTTGAAATAAACTTCTTTTTGAAACCTTTGCTTAGGATAGGTTTTGTCTTTGTTTTGTTTTGTTCATTATCTATGTCTGTACATAGGACATTAATTGAGCATAGATCATAATTGACTTTAATTGCATCTTTTCGCACATTTAGAAATTTATTATGCTTTCGCCATCATAATATTTCACTGTTGCAATGATCATTTATGTTAATTAAATCATCTTCTGAGTGATCAAAGTCAATTTCTCTCTCTCAATGATCTCTTGGTATAGTCATTATCTTATTTGACTGTTTAGTCGAGTATGAAATCGAGATCAATTTTTGGTTGAATACTTTATAGCTTAAATAATTGATAGCCAATTGAGGGGGAGTTAAAGAAATGTAAAATGCTCAAAAGATGTGGAAAGAGTTACATCACAATGAGGAGTGTGAAAACTACCACCACATGGAGGATAGAGCTACCACCTCGGTCGTCCGAGTATTGTGTGCAGCTACCACATGTATACCAAGCATGGTTGTTCAAATTTTGATTAAGTAAAATGCATGTTGAAATACTTGACTCCGTCAAATTTCAAGGTTGGTATAAGGTGGGGTTTTAAAGAAAGATGCTCAAAGAGCCACTCTCTTCAACAGATTGTCTAGATACATTATCTACTATATTTGGGATTTCAAACATCTATTGATCTTTGTATTTCATTTTCTTTACTGAATTGATGATTTGATAAAGGCATTACTCATAAGATCAAGTTAGATGTAATTGAAGGTGTTCAACTTTAAGGGATTTAATTTTTGTAAATTCTCGTTTCATTTTTGGATATTATTGATAGATTTGGCATAATCTAATTCTTGTTGTATGAAACGATGATTTCTGTTTAAAGTTGATACACATTTGTGCTTACAATCTTTTTCTGGTTTTTCTTGAATTTCTCTGAAATTTTCTAAAGAAAAAGTTGGAGCCGATCCGGATCGGGCAAGATGATCCGGATCCCGAATGCAGGTATTTTCTGCGGGCTGACGATCCGGATTGGACCTGCCGATCCGGATCCCGAACGCAGTTTCTCACTGCGGGTAGCCGATCCGGATCGCAATCATGAACTGATCCGGATCGCGGCTAGGGTTTTATAAAGAACAAAAGGGTTTTGATTTCTTTTACTCTAATCTTTTGTTCCAAAGTTTCCAGAGCTTCTCTCTCTAGATTTCACCCTTCCTGGAAGCCTTCAAACTCAAGTTCTTCAACTCTAAGTAAGTTTTATTGATCAAAATCTCGGTTTTCACCGTTTTTCTCTATTCCTCCTCAAACGTGATGAATTTCTTGAATCAACTTTGTTTGTGGATGGTTTTTGATCAAATTTCTTTTGAAATAAGAACTCTGGGTAGATTAGTTTTGATTATATGCTAGGTATTCTCCTGATTAACGAATTTTTAGGCTTCGATTTCTAAAATTTCGGTTTTAGGGCATATAATAAGGATTTTCGAAAATTATGCAATTGATCTATTTTTAAAAGTCCTTTTGCAAAACTAATTTGATTCTTAGTCTCTCTACATGATTATGATTGTTTGGGTACAATTTTTCAAATCTTTGAAAATTAACAATTTTTCATGTGTTTTTGAGTTATTGTTCACAGAATTTTAAAACTTTTAAGCACTTGCACCAATGGCATTCGCCTGGATAATCTTCCTTTTGGTAGCAATGGTAGGACCGAGTGGGTCGTATATAAAAAGAGAACAAGATGACTCAAATCAAGAAGAGACAAAGAAAGTCTATCAAATTGATTCAGAATCAGATGAAGAAGACTGGGAAGAGATTTGTGAACAAGCGCAAAAAGCTATTGACAAAGAAGATAGGTTGTACTTGAAGAACAAGAAGCTGATGAGATCGTCCTCAACAACCAAGCAGTACACTAGGCGAAAGAATTCGAGGGGAACTGGAATTCAGATTGATAGACCCCTCACCAGAGCTCGCTCTCTCACTAGAGAATCTCCATGGATTGAAGGTCAAGATGCACCGTCTGGTTCTATACTACATCCTTCAACGTCCTGGAGACACACAGCAAAAGCGAATGTAGGGTCCTCACTTCGACAAGAACAGCGAAGATCGTCTGCTGAACAAGACAGCGTGTCTACAAATCTCAAACAGATTATCTCTGAGCAACATAAGATGAAAAGAAAGGTCTCCAGAATGTCAAAAATGCTTCAAGCGATTTTGAAGAAGTTGGATTGTACCAATCCCACTAGTTCGGATTCTGACTGACTTAACCTTCTTTCTAATCTTTTTGTGCAGGTTTTTCAGTTTTTAGGACTTACTCTTAGTCTAGTTCTCACAGTTCGGAACAATTTTTGAAATTTTTAACTCTCCTTAAATTTTTGTAATTTTGGCTTTGTTTGTGACAAAAAGGGGGAGAGAGTTTAGAGAGAACTTGAACAATGATTGAACAATGATGATCTTGAACAATGATTGAACAATGATGATGTGAATATCGAACTTGAACAATGATGATGTGAATGTGTGAACATCGAGGTAAGTATAACCTCAACTTAAAAGGTAAGTAGAACTTCAACTTTTGGTTTTCATTTGTTTGAATGCATGCCTCGACTAACTATTCATCTAACTATTTGGGCATGTAATATAACTAACAAGTTGATGTTCACTTTGTGACATTTGGTTTTTGATTGCATAGAAGATATGTTGGTTTTTGACTATGATTCTCTTACATATCTGAATTCTCAAATGTCATGATGATCAGATAAACTCTATCTCTGTACTAGGTTTTGAATGCTAAATATTCTTGAGGTATCTAACGATCTCTTTTTGTCAAGAATGATTTCTTTGTGCAGAGAGTACAAATGTCTAAGTCGAGAGTCTGTTTTAGGAATTTATCTCATGTTTTTAAATTTTCGAATCTCCATTGTAAATTTTTGTTGTATGGTGATAGCAACAAAAATATCTTTTTGAATTTTCTTGAGTGGATCTGTGTTTTGTCACGAAACCGCCAAAGGGGGAGATTGTTACGGAATTTGAGTTGGCGTAGTTTCGTGAAAGTTTCAAGTCTTGAAGATTGAAGGTGAAGAAAGTTGGATCATTCAACTCAATCTCAAGAAAGAAGAATTCAAAAGGATCAGGTATGTTTAACTAAATATTTTTGTGTGATCCGAATACTTCTTGTAGTGTAGAAACACTTGGAAGAATTTTTAACTGCATAAAAATCAAAAACTGGTGTTCGGACATGTTCAGGATCCGGATCAGAGCCAGCGATCCGGATCCCGAAGGTTGTTGTTTCATACATTACTTCAATCCGGATCGCAGCATCTCACGATCCGGATCCCGAACGTTGAGTTTTCTAAAATGTATGAACGATCCGGATCAGGCATTCCGATCCGGATCCCGAACGTTTGTTTTCTGGAAACCGTCTTTATTGCAACTGCAATCCGGATCGCCCAAATCCGATCCGGATCGCCGTCCGTCAAAATTCCAGAAATGTTAGGTTTTTGATTCTTATCTCCTTCCTAGGGTTTCTAACCTATAAATAGACCCTATGACTCTTTTTCTAGGGTGGATCCAGAATCCAAATAGAGCCGTCATATTCATATATCATTTCATACGGCTCTAGATCCACATATAGAGAAGAAAGGAAATCATTAGAGAATACTCTATGTTTCTTCATCTATATTGATTAGTTTGATTCTAGGTATTCATACTCACATCTTGAGTTGAATCAAACTAATGAATACTTAGAAGGTATTTCCGATCTATCTTTGATCTAAGTATTCGGCGGATCATCACCACCAAAAATAATGATTTACCCCAAAAATCGGCGCGTGGATTCGCGTGTCCTTGTGGATTCAAGGTTCAACCGCTCTCGTGGATTCGGAGCGAGGCACATTCGTGGATTCGAAGGGTGCTATTGGGTGAAGACCGTGGATTCGGTCGGACGTCGTGGATTCGACGTTGGACGCCGTGGATTCGGCGTTGGGCGCAGATCGTGGATTCGAGAAGCGTCACGGAGCGAGCGGAGAAGATCCTCTAGGAGCGTATGGAAAAGGTTGAGTCGTAAGTGTGTACGGTAAATCACCTTGTACGTGTTTTAATTCTAGTGGATTTCTGCCATGTTATCGGTCCCGTGGTTTTTTTTACTCCGGTGATGGAGTTTTTCCACGTAAAAATCTTGCGAGTTATTTTTATTTCCGCATTGGGTTTTTATCGCAACGATTTTTGAGTGTTTATACGTTTACACCTATTCACCCCCCTCTAGGTGTTTTTTCCCCTATTTAGATCCTTATTTCATATAACCCAACAAGAATACCCGATGATCTCCAAATGTTATGATCTCCTATATGTGAGCATGTAGTCTTTTGTTCTCTGTAAATAACGCATAACCCGTTTGGCTGCTCTCCAATGATCCTTTCCAGGGTTACTCAAATATCTGCCTAATATTCCAACAATGTACGCTATATCCGGACGCGTACACATTTGAGCATACATTAGACACCCTACTGCCGACGCATAAGGAATCTTTTGCATCTCATTCACCTCAAACTCATTCTTGGGGCATTGACTGAGACTGAATTTGTCTCCTTTAGCAATAGGGGTATCTCCTGGTTTGCATTCTTTCATTCCAAATTTGCTAAGAACCTTATCGATATAGCTCTTTTGTGATAACCCAAGGATACCCGAGAGCAATCTCGGTGTATCTGTATACCTAATACAAAAGAGGCGTCACTAAGATCTTTCATTTCAAAATTCTTTGTCAGAAATCTCTTTGTTTCGTGCAATAAGTCTATATCGCTACTAGCAAGTAATACGTCATCAACATATAGTACCAAGAAAATAAATTTACTCCCACTGAACTTATGGTATACACAATCATCAACTGCATTTATCTCAAATCCAAACGAGATAATTACTTGATGAAATTTATAATACTATTGACGGGAAGTTTGCTTGAGCCCATAGATAAATTTCTTCAATTTGCAAACCATTTTCTTTGGATCGCCTGACACAAAATTTTCTGGTTGCACTATATAAATTGTCTCGTTAATGTCACCATTGAGAAATGATGTCTTTACATCCATCTGATATAGCTCAAGGTCAAAATGAGTCACAAGTGCCATTATAATCCTGAAAGAGTCTTTCGATGAAACCGGAGAGAAAGTCTTTTTATAATCAATACCTTCCTTTTGAGTAAAACCCTTCGTAACAAGACGAGCCTTATATCTCTCGACATTTCCTTTTGAATCCTTTTTAGTTTTAAATATCCATTTACAACGAATAGGTTTCACACCTTCAGGCAATTCGACGAGATCCCAAACATTATTGTCCTTCATGGACTTTATCTCATCATTCATGGCATCAATTCACTTTTGAGAATTAGAACTCTGTATGACTTGACGAAAGTTGATTGGATCATCTTCTTTCAGTCCAATATCTTCCTCATGTTCTTGAAGAAAGATGATATAATCATCTTAAATGGCATTTCTTCTTTCTCTAGTGGATTTTCTTAACGGCATCTGCTCTTGAGGTTGTTGAGTTTGCTCTTCATGAGCAATTTCTTGATTTTGAACGGGGAATTCATTAGCATTGTCTTCATTGTCTAGATTTGCTTCTTGAATAATGTCAGTGATAGAAACCTGATCATTGTCAATAACAACTGTAGGAAGAGAAACGAATTCCTCTTCAAAAATAATGTTCCTTACCTTATCTTCCCCCCCAAACTCAACTTCCTCAAAAAATCTAGCATTCCCGTCTCAAAAAATGACCGAGTCGTGGGATCATAAAACTTGTACCCCTTGATCGTTCAGAGTATCCAACGAAATAGCACCTAATAGTTCTTGAGTCCAGTTTCTTTTCATTTGGCCTGTATGGCCTTGCCTCAGCTGGACGACCCCAAATGTGTAAGTGCATAATACTAGGCTTCTTTCCTGTCCAGTGTTCATAAGGGGTTTTAGCTACTACTTTGCTTGGAACCCTGTTGAGAATGTAAGCTGCAGTTTTTAGCTCTTCTCCCCAAAGGAATTCTGGTAAGGTAGAATGACTAATCATACTCCTTACCATATCCTTAAGCGTTCGGTTATGTATCTCAGCAATACCATTCATGCTAGGTTTTCCTGGCATCGTGTATTGCGGGACAATTCCGCATTCCTCTAGGAATTTAGCAAAAGGCCCTGGACGTTGTTCACCTGATCCGTCATATTTGCCATAGTACTCGCCACCACGATCAGATTTAACAATTTTAATTCTTTTGCCAAGTTTGTTCTCAACTTTAGCTTTGAAGACCTTAAAAACGTCCAATGATTGAGACTTCTCATGAATCAAATATAAATAGCCATAACGGGAATAGTCGTCTATGAATGTAATAAAATACTGTTGACCATTCCAGGAAGCCGTAGGGAATGGTCCACAAATATCAGTATGAATTAGTTCTAAGACGTCAGAACTTCTATTGGCATTTAATTTTCTAATATTTGTTTGCTTCCCCTTAATGCACTCAACACAGACTTGAAAGTCTATTTAAATCAAGGGGATCAAGAATTCCATCTTACACAAGTTTCTCAATTCTCTGTTTAGAAATATGACCCAGGCGCTTGTGCCATAACATTGCGGAATTCTCATTAGTTAATTTTCGCTTTGTACCATGAGAACTAGTATACAGGGATTCATTATATGAAGCGATTGTATCCAACAAATATAAGTTGTCATTCACAGATAAAGAGCCAGTTCCAACAAGATTTGAATTTTGAAAAAGACTAAATTTATTATTTCCAAATGAACAAGAGTAACCAGATTTGTCCAAAATAGAAATAGAAACCAAATTCAGTCTAAACGACGGTACAATAAATGTCTTTTCTAAATCCAAATAAAAACCATTCTTTAATAACAACCTAAAAGTGCCTATTGCTTCAACCGCAACTGATTTGCCGTCGCCCACAAAGATGAATCTTTCAGTATCATTTGGTTGCTGGCTCGTCAGACAGCCCTTTCTTAACACGCCAAACGGCGTATTTAGGACATTCTTACTTCATATGTCCACCCTTCTTGCAAAAGTAACAGGTGAATTTCGAATCCTGTTTCTTTTGCCCTTTCTTTTGTGGTGTCCCAACCGCAGCTTCCTTTCCTCTTTTTCTTTTTTTTTTTTTATCTTTAGAGGAGGTTGCCAAGTGAGCACTTTCTGGTTGATCTGCCTTTAGTCTTTCTTCTTCTTGCACACAATGAGAAATGAGCTCGTTAAGAGACTATTTCTCCTTTTGAGTATTGTAATTCACCTTAAATTGGCTATAATGTGCAGGAAGAGAAATGAGAACCAGATGCACGAGCAAGTTCTCAGACAGCTGTAACTTTAGTGCCTTTAATTTTGAAGCAACATGAGACATCTCCATGATGTACTCCCTTATGTTGCCATTTCCTTTATGCCTCATGAAACAAGTTTAGATAGTAATGTACTTGTTTCAGCCTTTATGCTCTTAGCAAAGCGCTTTTCTAGTTCCTCAAGGAACTTCTTGGCATCATCCTCATCAGATATAATGCCCCTGAAAGTTTCTGGAATTGCACGTTTCATAATCATGAGACTCATGCGATTAGAACGTTCCCACTTCTCAAAGTCTCTTTTATTCTTAGCGGAACTTTTATCTGTAAGAGGAGGGGGTTGTTCTGTCCGTAGCGCAAAGTCCAGATCCATGAAACCGAGAACAATCATAACGTTCTCTTTCCAATCCTTGAAATTTGTGGCATTCAGCACTGGGATTGAATTGATATTTGCAGATATTGAAGAAGCAGAAATATTAGCTGGACAGAGAATAAAATAACAAACATTAAGCTCACAATTTTATCCATAACAAAATATAATAAATAAATTCAAATAATAGTGAGCCCCAAAACAAGATACTTAGAACAACATTGACATTCAGTCTTTGGACAGAAATATCAATTGTAAGTAGTACTCTCAACGTAGTAATCAAATACTAACAATTAATCCTGTCAAATAATAAATCTTTCTTTGGATAGACTTATTATTTACACGGTACACTTGATAATTGTCACATATTTATTACCACAATTGTATGTGAAGTTTGGCCAAATAGTTACCTTCCTTTAGGCCGGTCACCATTCGCATAAACAACAAATATATAAATCTAATTATTTCAAATAAACTAATCTACACAAAAGGTGTTACTTTGGTAATACGTTGCTTCGATTAGTCTTTTTTAAAATATTGGACATTCCAAAAATAGGAAAATACCAAAATTTGAATTTAATTTCAAAATTATGTTTTGCATAAAGCAAACCAAAAAACTTTACTTTATGATTCGAAATCATTAAACAATCGAAATTCAGAATCCAAAATATCACAAATCAAACTATAATGCGGAAAAAAAAAGATTCATGATAATTTCCTTAAAAAAAAAAGTAATTTCTACCCTAGATAATCTTTATGGTAGAAAAAAAGGTTACAAATAAACAAAAAAAATGACATCTAACGATTTAAACATGTGAGGCTCCGATACTACTTGTTAGATCCGTGTGCAAATTAATGCGAAATAACCCAAGAAAAACATGTAAATTATTAGATAATCATTAATTTATTTGGAAACATTATAAACGCTTATCGGAATCCATACTTGATGAAACACGTTCTCAGATCTTATCGTTTCTCAAATACCGACAATAAAATCGCCTGGATTGAGTGTTTCCAAGTCTAGATTCGTCGTCTAATTAATTTTGCTCTGAATGGGGCAGGGCAAATGACGGCAGGCATCCGACTCAGGATCACAACCCTTTTATATTCCTTATATACTATGTTTAATTAGGGTCCCATAAACCCTAATTAGACTTGTATTAGGTTTCTACACATTAATAGCCCATACCCAATAGATGTTTCCGGAGCCCATATTAAATCATTTAATGGCCCTATTAAATTAGATAACCCATAATATAATTATAAATTTATATGTTAGCCCATATATAGGAAAAATTAAATCCAACATAGAGAGCTTCACAAAGCCCTCCACAAAACGACGATAGTAGCCAGCCAAGCCCAAGAAGCTACGAACCTCAGTAACCGTCGTCGGTCTAGACCAATCCTGAACTGCATCAAATTTCGTCGGGTCCACTGCCATACCTGCGGCTAAAATCACATGGCCCAGAAATGCAACCTCCCGAAGCCAAAATTCACCTTTTTTTAACTTGGCATGCAACTTCTTTTCTTGGAGAAGTTGCAGCACTATCCTCAAGTGCTCCTCGTGCTCCATATCGCTTCGGGAGTATATCAGAATAACATTAGTGAAGACCACTACAAGCCGATCCAAATAAGGTTGGAAGATTCTGTTCATCAGATCCATAAACGCGGCAGGGCATTAGTTAATCCAAAAGGCATCACTGTAAAGTCATAATGCCTATACCGAGTCCTGCATGCGATCTTCAATATGTCCTCAGCCCTCACCCTCAACTGGTGGTAACCTGACTGAAGATCTATTTTCGAAAATACTGAAGCTCCCTGTAGCTGATCAAACAAATCATCACTTCGAGGCAACGGATATCAGTTCTTGATGGTCACTTTATTCAATTCTCTATAATCCACACAAAGTCTAAGTGAACCATCACTCTTATTCACAAACAATACTGGCGCTCCCCAAGGTAAAACACTAGGTCTAATAAATTCTTTATTCATCAAGTCTTGCAATTGCGCCTTTAATTCTTTTAGCTCAGCAGGAGCCATCCTATAGGGTGCCTTAGAAATTGGTGCAGTTCCCGGAATTACATCAATAACAAACTCAACCTTCCTATCCGGCGGCATTGATGATAGCTCAGTAGGGAATACCTCCGGGTACTCGTGAACGATAGAAATGTCCTCGAACCCCGGCGTCGTCATAGGCACCTCAACCACCGTCGTTAAAAAAATGTGACGCATCCTCTGCTCATCATCTGTCGAGTTCTGGCCGAAGATATAGTCGCTGCGAACAGCGTGCTGGGGCGTCCTCTGTAGACATACTCCTCCTGACCCGGCTCTCGAAGTGTCACTGTCCGCTCTCTGCAGTCTATCGTGGCATAATATCGGGAGAATAATCCATACCAAGAACCACATCAAAATCCTGGAGCTGGTGTAGGACCAATAAATCTACGGATAAAATCCAGGGTCCTATCTGCACTGGGCAGGACCGACCACACTCATCTACCCTAAGAAGGCACCGCCATCTGCAACGGCACAGAAGGAGTCGATGCAGACGATGGTGCAAAGGTCCCCACTCCAGGACAAGATGATACAAAATGCCCCGACTGACCGCATATGTAGCATCGACCCTGGTCGCTGCTCGCACTGATGAGGTGCATGAGGTTCGCCGCAAATAACACACCTGTCAGAGCGTCTCTGGTACTACTGCTGTCCATACTGTCGTGGCTATCTCTGCTGCTGTAGCCCCGGTGGTCGGGATCCTCCCTGTCGCTATCCCTTTTGAAATCCTCGGCTCTGTGACTGATACTACTATGGCCTCGGGGGCCTCCATCGACTAGTCTGCCCTCCATCAGACGGTGTTGGGTGCTTTTCCCCGGCGCTAGTCCCCGTGCCTCTATCTCTCCCTGCCATCACAACAGATCCTCGCTTTGACCACAGAGCATGCTCAATCGCGGCATCAAGAGTCGGTAATCTCTAAGAGTGAACAAATGGATAGATGTCCTAAAGCAAACCCCTCTCAAATCAATCCACCCACTGTGCCTCATCTCGTGCTATAAGGGGTACACTGTTCAACAATCGTGTAAACTCACGGATGTACTCTTGGAGTGGCCGATTCCTCCTTCGCAAATGCCTCAAGTTCTCCTCCAGTTTCTGCTTTACACTATCGGGAAAAAAGGCCCCAAGCAGCTAAGCACGAAACTCGCTCCAAGGCAGTAATTGTGCTCCCGGTGGTCAAGTAGGATGAACTCGCCACCACCAAGTCTCGACATCCCTCATAAGGAAATATGTGGCCAAATGCACATGAAATCACTCGGGTACAAACAAATTCTCGAAAAGCTTCCCATTGCTGCAAGTTCGTTCTCTACTTCCTAAGGCTCCAAATCGTGTCCTGAAAATCGTGGCGGATTGAATTGACAGATGTGGGTCAACCGAGCGGTAAGATCTCTCTACTCTCTCTCAGACAATGGGGCAATCGGGGGCGGAACTGGCGGAGTCACCGCTAAAGCTGCTGTGGATACTACCCTCTGCTCTAGCTGTAGTAGCCCCGATCCTCGTGCAGCTTTTTCCATGACCCACGTTGTGGAACATCTATTATTGGTGTGTCGGAGCCACAACGCGTCAATTGGACGCGTTGGACGGACTTTGTGAGGCTTCTGGATTGAGCCTGCCTTCCGACTGTTTTCGTCGGGTGTTATAAAGGGTTTCAAGCTAATCCGAGGTCGGATTTGGATTCAGCGCGGAAAAACGTCAAAAATCGGCTATTTACTCGTGTATTTCTGAGTCCGAATGCCAAAAAATGGACACCCGAAAGTTTTCTCCGCATTTTGGTGCATGGGGGAGGCTGTGGACCGGCCGGATGCCACGTGGCGGCCGCTGATTGGCCGGCGCATGCGGCGCGGTCCACAGAGAAGAAGCGCTAGTGCATGGACCGGGCGAGGGGGACACGTGGCAGCCTCGGATTCGCGGGGTCACGCGGCGCGGCCCACGGCGTCGAGCGGGATGGCGCATGGACCGGGGCGGGCCACGTGGTGGCCTGTGAGTGGTCGGCTCACGTACGCACGGTCCATGCAGCAGGCGGAGCAGGCGGGGCAGGCGGGGCAGGCGGGGGCAGGTGGCCGCCATACGCAGGGCGCTACGTGGCGCCCGGCGATTGGCGGGCGCCACCCACCCCACCTACCCGGGCAGGCCACGCGGCAAATTCCCAGCGGCCCCGCACACGCTGCCCGCTGTTCGGGACACGTGTGAGGCGCTGGGTGATTCGGGCGCTGGTCGTGGGCCGGGCCGAGGCGCGATTCGGGCACTGTTTGCGCCCGAATCGTTTCGGGCGCCCGGAAATTGGGCCCAAAAGCCCATTAAGTGGGTTTTTGGTTTTCTTTTTGAGTGAGCCTATAAATAGGCCAACTCATTGGGCCTTTGAACTCTTTTCCCGAGCCCATCTGCGACAGAGCCCTTAAGCAAACTTGTTCTTCTTCTTGTGCCGCATCTCTTGAAGGGGTTTCAGAATTTTTGGAGGCTGCGGCATCAACGTATTCAGCCATTCAACGCAGTGCGACATTCTTTCTTCGGCGGCCCTTTTCATCGCGTTTCGGTCCACGAGGTCCACAGAGCTGCTCCTAAGGAATTTTTGGACGATTTTCATGGCGTCGGTTTCACGAGATGTACATCTCCATTTTCTGTGCTCTACTTCTCCCAATTTTGAGTTTTTATTGGGGTTCTGGGGACATTTTTGAATCCCTTTTCTGCTGGTGCTTTTCTTGGACAGCAGAGCATTGTCAGATTTTTATCTCTGCGCTCAGTTATCGGATTTCGACATATGAGGAATCGATCGACATCTACGCTTCGCGAGGATTGCCGCCGTATTTTTATTGGAATTTTTCAAGATCATCTCGTAGGTGGTATTTAAGCATTTTCTGGACTGATTTTACAGCAGTGTGTGATTGTGGGAAATGTTGCTTATTGCGATGTTTGGACCGTATCTTTGTACCCAAGAGGAGTTTTATGGTGTTTTTGAACTCGTTGGAATTGTGGGAATCTGAGAATTATCCTTATTCAGTTTCAACCTATTTGGACTTTGGATTGACGCGCACTTTCAGGTGGGTTGCTTCGTCTTCAAAACCGGTGGACGGTTCATTAATTCTATTGTGTAGTAAACATGCATGATTGTGAGATGTGTTAGGAAGCATGTTAGAGAGAGAGAGAGAGTTGATGCTACTTGTGTTGCTATTATGATCATGTTGATTATTGCTTCCTAATTATGTTAAATTAAATGCTATTATTGGAACTTGACCTAGCACCCTGTCATATGATGCATGTCAACCAGACTAGTAGAAAACTTCAACTTGGGCTAGTTTATTTATGCTTTAGACACTCCCACATATTTTTATTCTTGTCACCTGGACTTAGAGTTTTCTCGCCCGAGTAGTGGGCCGAGTAGTCGGGTTGTCGTGGGATGCATGTTACACTCGTGCCTGGGGGCCGAGTGGCGTCTGGTAGCTGTGTTTAGATCAGTACTTGTTCTGGAAGCCGTCTGAGTCGACGGTGGGTCCCGGCTGTGTGGATTTCCAGCCAGTGAGTGAGAAATGTGATGTTGGTTACTGTCGATCTTGTTGATCATGGATTTGGACTAGCCTGCATGAGCCGCATTGAGCTCGACAGAGATGCGCGGATACTTTCCTCGGTGGGGTCGCGCCCCTCGAGTGCCGCTCCGGAGCTAGGCCTGTTACTTTGTTATCGCGACTTGTCGATGTAGTCCTTCTGGCTGGGCCCTTTTTGGGCAGTCACGGACGCCCTACGTAAGTCCAGTCCTCCGTGGATGTAATGGCAGTAGGTGGGCGCAGGTTTGACTGGACCCTATGTGGCAATCAGTGTAGATTGGGTGATTGTATTATTGAGAGATAGTTGATGCATCATGTTTCCATCTGTATCACCCTTTGAGCATTTAGATAGAGGCATTGTAGCTGTAGAGTTATTTCCAACCCTTTTCTTTTCAGTGCTGCATTTGTTATTGTATGCCTCTAGTAGACTTAGTGGGCAGACCGTCGGGCTTGTTGGCGGTACCCATTGAGAACTACGTGATGGTGTAGTTCTCACACCCATGGTTGGTGACTTCTCCAGGGACCTCTACTTCAGTTCCTGCTGCTCCTGTTGCTGATCCTTCTGACCGAGGTAAGGGAGTCGCGAGCTAGATCCCTACCAGTCTTTTGCGAGAGAGTAGATGTACCCCTTTTGGTGATGTACTAGTACTGTCAGTGATTTTGGGATGTATCTTGTACCTTTTACTTTTGAGAGTTTTATTTTTGAGAGACTTATGTATTGTGAGGACCTGGCATGTGCTATTTGGAGTTGTATATATTTATTTCAGTAGTTTACTTTTTTTCGCTCTGATATCTGTATAGTAGTTAGCATGATCTTTTACAGGTTAGTCGCTTCGTCTATACGGGGCTTCCCGTATGGGCGGCGGATTTGTTGGCGGGCCCGGGTCGCAGTTTCGACGCCGGGGCATGACAGATTAGAGTGGTATCAGAGCCTAGGATGTAGGTCATTGTGGGCTTAGAAACCGTAGGCTTGCGGTTGGACCCTAGGATGACTCACGTGAGAGTCGTTATTTTTAGCGAGAGTCCTGATTGAGTTTCTTAACTCGCCCAAGGTATGGGATGAGTGATTGACATGTCTTCTCTCGGTAAGCGGCTATGTTGGCTACAGACTACATAGTGCTACAGTAAGGGGGACATGCCTTTGACTTTCGCTAGATTGGGTCGAGTGTTGTTTTGGTTCTGATCATTTTCTTTTGTCTCAGGTGTGAGCGATGCCTCCGCGGCGCAGGATGCTGACACGTTCGCAGCCTTCTTCCTCTGAGCCCGAGCAGGGAGAGTCAGGACAAGGTCAGCAGAGTAAGGTACAGAAGCTTCAGGCTCAGATGGCCCAGATGTCGGAAGCTGTTCGACGTCAGGAGAAGGCTTCCCGGCGTCAGGAGGAGGCCATGGACCGAATGATGCACATGTTTGAGCAGAGGGCGCAGCCGGTTGTAGCACCCCCGGAGAGTTCCCCCATACCTTCTTCGCCGGCCGTGGCACCCCCTATTGTACCGATGGCACCGGCAGCCCCTATAGCGCCGGTTACCAGCAGACAGCCGTCTGGGTCGGCGGGATAGTTGACCCCTGCAGAGCAATGAGAGGTGATAGATTGTTTGATTCGATTCCACCAGTTTGACCCGCCTCGTTTCTCTGGGCGGAGTTTGGAGCCGTGGGAAGCAGAGTCGTGGATCACGGCGATGGAACGACATTTTGAGAGTTTGTTTATCGAGGAGCGATTTCAGGTTCTTCTGGCAATGAACTTCTTGGAGCACAACGCCGAGGCCTGGTGGCGGCGAGTACGACCAGTTGGTCCGCCTAGGACTCAGCTTCTTACCTGGGCGGAGTTCCGCAGCCTACTTATTGGAGCCTTCTTTCCGGAGAGTGTTAGACAGAGGTTGGAGGAGGAGTTGAAGAATCTTCGGCAAGGGAGCTGCCCTGTGCAGGAGTACATCGCAGACTTCAACCGGCTGTTGGCCAGTGTACCACATGCGGCCAGTGACGAGGCGCATCGGATCTATATGTTTGAGCAAGGTTTGCGCCGAGACATTTATCAGTTCATCCGTTCGCGCAGATTACAAACTCTGAATGCCTCGATGGAGCAGGCACTTTATGTAGAGCGTGGGGAGGAAGTGATGGACGAGGTGGCTCTAGCTCCCGCAGTGACTTCGGGGGCGAAGCGCCCAGCACCGGTTGACGGGGGACAGACGAGTCGGCAGGGGCCTCCGAGACCTCCACGATTCCTTCCTCGGGGTCGTGGGTTTCAGGGGCGTCAGGGGTCAGGTGGACCCCGTCACTCTCAGTAGCAGCAGCGTCGACCGCCTCGGCAGCAGCAGTTTCAGCAGCAGCAGCAGTCCCAGCAGCAGCCACGTCAGGACAGATGTGTTATTTGTGGGGGACCGCACCCACCGAGCCAGTGTACTCAGAGGCAGGGCCGTTGTTTCCGTTGTGGACAGACTGGTCACTTTCAGGCGGCGTGCCCATAGCGGGATTTTTAGCACCCTCGACGGCCTCAGTACCCCCTGTTCCTCTTCAGATAGCTGGACCTTCTGTGACTTATGCCATGCCTGATCGTGCCTCTTCCTCGCGATAGCCAGAGCGACGACCACCAGCGCCGAGCGGGGGAGTTTATGCCGCGCAGGTTGAGGATGCTTCGGCGGCAGACCACGTCGTTGCAGGTATTATTTTGATTTCTGCAGTTCGTACTCGAGCTCTTTTCGATACTGGTGCTTCACACTCATTTATCAGTAGAGCATTTGCATCCCTACATGGTTTAGAGATAGATTCATTATCGCATGCATTAGAGGTTCGGATTCCAGATCATATTTTGCATGTTTAGGAGTGTTGTAGGGCTTGCCCAGTGCAGTTGGGATCTTGGATCTTGTCGGCAGACTTGCTTGTCTTGCGGCAGCTCCAGGATTTTGACGTTGTACTTGGTATGGATTGGTTGTCACGGTACTTCACCACCATTGACTGTAGAGAGAGGACGGTGACCCTCCGCGAGCCTGGATAGGAGGAGTTCGTCTACAGAGGCTGCCAGAGCACACTGTTCGCCGTGACCGTTTCCTCGACGAGGGCTAGGCGGATGATAAGTAGAGGCTGCACCGCTTTCTTAACGACTGTTGTTGAGGTTCCTACGGCGGCACTGGGACTCGAGGATATCCCCATCGTCCGCGAGATTCCAGATGTGTTTCCCCCTGAGTTGACGACTATACCGCCGGAGAGGGAGATAGAGTTTGTGATTGACGTTCTTTCGGGAACTGCGCCAATCTCGAAGGCACCTTATAGGATGGCACCTGCTGAGTTGAGGGAGCTGAAGGCACAGTTACAGGACCTGATGGACAGGGGTTTCATTAGACCTAGTGTATCCCCGTGGGGAGCGCCGGTTTTGTTTGTGAGGAAGAATGATGGGTCGCTTTGATTGTGTGTGGATTACAGAGAGCTGAACAAAGTGACCATCCGGAATAAGTATCCCTTACCACGGATTGATGATTTGTTTGATCAACTGCAGGGAGCTTTGGTGTTCTCGAAGATTGATCTCCAGTCTGGTTACCACCAGTTGAGAGTGAGGGCCGAGGATATATCCAAGATGGCTTTTCGATCCCGGTACGGGTATTATGAGTTCACAGTGATGCCATTTGGATTGACTAATGCCCCTGCCGCATTTATGGATTTGATGAACCGTGTATTCCAGCCGTACTTGAACCAGTTTGTTGTGGTATTCATCGATGACATTCTGATTTACTCTCGGAGTGATATGGAGTATGAGGAGCACTTGAGGATAGTGCTGCAGCTTTTGAGAGATAAGAAGCTATATGCCAAGTTTAAGAAGTGCGAATTCTGGCTTCGGGAGGTTGCATTTTTAGGCCATATAGTGTCAGTCGCAGGAGTGGCAGTGGACCCGACGAAGATTGATGCTGTTCGGGATTGGCCTAGACCGACGACGGTTACTGAGGTCCGGAGCTTCTTGGGCTTAGCAGGTTATTATCGTTGGTTTGTGGAGGGCTTTGCGAAGCTCTCTACCCCCCTGACCCAACTGACTAGGAGAGGGACAAAGTTCACTTGGACTGAGCAGTGCCAGCAGAGCTTTGAGGAGCTAAAGAGGAGACTGATATCAGCGCCGATTCTAGCATTGCTAGTGATGGTTGATGGGTTTGTGATCTACAACGATGCCTCACACAGCGGATTGGGTTGCAAACTGATGCAGCATGGTAGGGTAATTGCTTATGCTTCGCGACAGCTGAAGGATTACGAGAAGAATTACCCTACACATGATTTGGAGCTTGCAGCCGTTGTGTTTGCTCTGAAGCTGTGGCGACATTACCTTTATGGGGAGCACTGCGAGATCTACACTGATCATAAGAGCTTGAAGTATCTGTTTACTCAGAAGGAGCTGAATTTGAGGCAACGCCCATGGTTAGAGCTACTGAAGGATTATGTGTGAGCATCCTGTATCATCCCGGCAAGGCCAATGTCGTAGCAGATGCTTTGAGCAGGAGGTCAGTGCAGAGTTTGAGCATGATGATTACACAGCAGGCACCGCTAGTCGAGCAGATGAGGCGATTGCAGATTGAGGTAGTATCCCGTGGGGTCTCTGCTAGGCTTATGTCTTTGGTCGTGCAACCCACTCTGTTGGACAGGATTAGAGAGGCACAGAGTAAGGACCCCCACTTGACGAGGATTAGAGGGCCGATTTAGATAGAGCGGATAGGGGATTTTTCAGTAGATGCCTCGAGAGTACTTCGGTACAGGGACCGATTGTGTGTGCCTATGGTGTAGTGCCACGACTTTTTAGGGTAGATCTTTTGTGCTTGAGAGTATTTTTCTGTGGTGGAGCTCGAAAAACGGAGAATGACAAAGCGATCGGATCTGAAATCCGACTTACGGATCTCCCGGAATGAGTCTTTTGTGTTAACGGCTACGATAGGATAAGTCGAACCCGTTAAGACCCTGGTGCATCAAAATCCGTGCCGACTGTTTTAGAATGTGGATTAGGTGGCATTCTTATCAAGAAGTTGGTTGGAGAATCCCTTTTACCGGAATTTTGGGATTTGTACGTAGAAGAAGATAATGTTTTATTTAATTTTTTATTATTTTCTCAAGAACGGCTGACCTTAGTTTGGGAAGGGGAGAAAGAAAAGAGAGAAAAGGAGATCGGTTCTTCCATCAACGTGCCGGAGGCCGGGAACGAAACGTCACCGTAAACGGGGAGCGGATCCGGATTCTCACTACCGCGAGGAACGAGATCGGGGAGTCTTCTCCGTTAGAGCAAGGTTAGCGGCATTTATCTCTCCCGCGTTTTTGTCGTTACGTGTTTTAGGTTTTGGGTTTTGCGTTTTCGGTCTTGACGTTTGGGCAACGCTAGGATGCCCTAGCCGCCGCCTCGCTACAGCCTAGCGGCTGAGGCGCGCACTACCCGCGCGCCGCTGAAGGGCCGCGCACTACGCCGCGTGCGGGCAGCAGCGTTGCGCCGCGGCGCTTGCAGCCGCACGTGGACAGGACCTGCGCGCGGCTGCCCGCGCTGGGCAGCTGTGGCTGCCGCGCTGCGAGCGCCCGCGCGGGGAGGCAACCCGCGTGGGGCAGCCGCTGCTGCCGCACCCCTTGCGTACCAGCACAGGGTTGTGCCCGCGTGGGGCAGCCGCTGCTGCAGCGCCCCTTGCGTGCCCGCGTGGGGTGGTGCCCGCGGGGGGCCACACCACCGCAGTACGCACCCGCGCGGGGCTGGAGCCCGCGCGGGGCTGCTCTACATGCAGTGAGCCCGCGCGGGGCTACTCCGCATGCAGCGCGCCGCGCGGGGCTGGTGCCCGTGCGGGGCTGCTCCGCATGCAGCGCGCCGCGCAGGGCTGGAGCCCGCGCGGGGCTGCTCCGCATGCAGCGCACCACGCGGGGCTGGTGCCCGCGCGGGGCTGCTCCGCATGCAGCGCGCCGCGCGGGGCTAGTGCCCGCGAGGGGCTGCTCAGCATGCAGCGCGCCACACGGGGCTGCTCCGCATGCAGCGCGCCGCACGGGGCTGGAGCCCACGTGGGGCTGCTCCGCATGCAGCGCGCCGCACAGGGCTGGTGCTCGCGCGGGGCTGCTCTGCATGCACCGCGCCGCGTTTTCTTTGTGCCTCGCTGTTCTTGCGCCACGTCTGGGGGGTCTTGGTGTTCTCCGTCTTTTTCTCGACAAGGTTCGGGGCTACGATTTTTTTAGCTTATTGATGTTATGTTTTTGTTGGGGTTTTCTTTTTTAGGTCCGGGAGTCGTGCGAGGACGCAAGTCATTTCTGAGTGTTCCGGTCGAGGCATCTTAAGGTAGGTGCACTCTTAGAACCCCTTTGTTGCATATTTCTTTATTATTATGTTGCACCATATTAAGAGATATTGGGAGTGATCGTGGCGGCTTTTCGGAGGTCGGAAGGTGGGTTCGGTAAAGTAGAACTTGTTCTATTAGTGGACCCTGGGCAGGTCCGAGGGATTTACACGAGTTCATAGAGGAATCTCGTACTCAGGATGATTTACGGGTAGAGATTGGTACCCTGACTTGGAGTCGGAAACTCTGATGAACTGGTAATATCTGATCTTGCACCTTATTGTTTTCCCTTTTGACATCTTATGAGTTGATGACTAACCCCATGTTCTACACGTGTATCGGCACTTATACCTTTTGGAGCGACGAGTGTTGCAGGTGGACACTCGTTTTATTATGGTTACTATGATCATGGCGCTTGCACGCACACCTGCTGTTTGGCCACCGCATCGGTATACTTTTCCGGAAGGGTGGTACGTTGATCCGTGTACCCCACAAGGTGACGTAGTGGGGACCCCTCGCGGTGATTTATGGGGGGTTTACATGCACAAAAGGTGAGAGCGGTATGGTTTTCTTTTGCCTGAGGTTCCTGACCGACATGGCAAGGTGCTCAGTAGTAGTCCCTCGGGGATGATGTGATTGATTGCAGGATGGGTTTACGATACTCTTAGTTGTTTTTAGCATCTTGCACTCTTTACGTTACTCTTTATTCTTCCTGTCACTGACTTCCCACACTGTGATAGGTTCAGTCAGGGGTGGGATCCGGGATGACGGTGAGGCTGCGACTAGAAGGATTTAGCCTTTTTCTTGGCTAGTGACTTCTTCCCTTTTCTTAGTTGTTATTTCAGTTAGTTAGACTTTGTGCTTGTGACTCTATTTTTTGTGGATGGTGTGGATGTTGGGATGAACTTGTGACATTGTGATTGACCGGTTTTACTTATGCGTTTTGGACGGCTGTTTTAAAATACAGAAAAGAGATTATGAAATCGTTTTAAAAACGGGGTGTCGTGTGGACACCGTTTTGTAAATCTGTGGTTTTATCCTTTCAAAACTGAATGTCGTTCGGAAAAGATATTGCGAAAACGTTTTAGAAACAAGGTGTCGTGTGGGCACCGTTTTCCAAACCCGTGGCTTTATCCTTTCAAACTTTCGTTGGTCAATGTAATTGCGAAATGTTTATTAGTAACCCTTTTAGTCTTCGTCTTGACTGGTGCGGTTAAAGTATAAGTTGTGAATGTGACGTCGTACACATACAAAGGAGACTCTATCCGTTTGTGGGGTGAGTTTGTATGTGTGGCGGGTCTGGGCACGTGCCGGAGGGAGGGATTGTAAAAAAAAAAAAAAAAAAAAAAAAGTTATTGCGCTAATTTCCGCTTCAATAAACCCCTTGGGCGTGACATATGGATCCTGAGATCGGATAGCAGATTTTGAGAGAGGCCCATTATACACCTTATACCATTCATCCCGGTGGGACTAAGATGTATAAGGACCTCAAGGCACACTTTTGGTCGACTGGAATGAAGCGGGATATTGGGAGATTCGTGGCTCACTGTTTAACTTGTCAGCAAGTGAAGGCAGAGCACCGTGTTCCTGCTGGCAAGTTACAGAGTCTTCCAATTCTCGAGTGGAAATGGGATCACATCACCATGGATTTCATCACGGGATTGCCGAGGGCGTAGAGTGGAGCTGACGCGATTTGGGTAGTTGTGGATAGACTCACCAAGTCTGCTCACTTCCGACCGGTGCATGTGACCTGGCCACTGGAGCGACTTTGTCACGCCCCGGGAACAATTTAACGGCGAAAAGTAGCCCTATTTAAAAACGGAAAGCTGTGCAATTCGCACACCGGTATACAAACCACTAAGGTTTAATTTCACAATAGAATTTTACTCTTCAATTTATCACCTTTTTCCAAATTCGCAATTCATGAGTATTACATCACTCACACCTTTAAAGAAGTTTCGTCCTCAAAACTTAAGTACACTAAGAATCAATTAAATGGGGAAAGCGCTCAAACATGTCTGACTTGCGCTCCCAATTGGCTTCGCGCCCCTCGTGATTCTCCCATTTCCCTCTGGCACTGGGGGAGGTTGCAGTTTCCCCGCCGGGCGCCGATGTTCGGCCCTTATTCGATGACCAACCAAACATCGAGCCACGGGTCGTGCTACGTCCCCCGTCAATTTAAGCCACCAAAAAGTCTGCGGTTAATCTGTCCTGCTGAGTAATCGCGGTCACCTATATGCCTCCCATCTGATTCTTACCGCCCAAGGCATCGGCCGCTACGCTTACCTTTCTGGGGTGATCTTGATTGGTCGAAACGTAGTCCTTGAGTTGCTTGGTCGCATAGGCCCTAACTTTCCCCCTGTTGCCTCAGCACACTTCCAAATCCGTTCCGTGATGCATAACCACAAACCTCAAAATCCTCACCGGGTGTCGGTAGTGCATGCACGGGTGCCCGTGTTAGCCTAACCTTGAGTTCCTCGAAGCTCTCCTAACCTTGAGCCATCCCCTAGAACTTCTCCCCCTTCCGGGTTAAGCGATTTAGAGGGGTGGCAATATTCGAGAAAAAAAAAAACTTCTACGAAGCGCCTATAATATGCTGCTGGACCTAAGAAGCTTCAGATTTTCGTTGCCGTAGTCGGTCGGGGCCGGTCGATTGCTGATTTCACCTCCTCGGGATCCACCACAGTTCCCGTTGCTGAAGTTATGTGTCCTAAAAAGCCCACCTCGCGATGCCCAAACTCACACCTTTGGAGTTTGGCCTACACTCTCTGGTCCCTGAGAGTATGAAAAATCACTCATAAATGCTCCTCGTGCTCCTAATCCGTACGCGAGTAGTTGAGAACGTCGTCCATGAAGACCAGAACGAATTGATCCAGGTGTGGTTTGAAGAACCTGTTCATTATATACCGGAATGTTGCTAGAGCGTTTGTAAGCCCAACGGCATAACCGTAACCTCGTAAGGGCTCGTATCGAGTTCGGAAAGCCATCTTCGGTACATCCTCACCCCAAACCCTAAGTCGATGCTAGCCGGCTGCAGATCAATCTTTGAGAGCACCGCTGCGTTTTGCAATAGGTCGGACAGGTCATCACTCCGAGGCAAATGCTACTTATTTTTCTCTGTGACTTTATTTTATCTTCCAGGTAGTCGATGCATAAACATAAACTACCATCCCACATTCGGCCTGAAGAGGCCGTTCTCCATAAGATTTTTTCCCATTTGCGCCTAGAGTTTCTTTAAATCAGCAAACGCCATTCAGTACGGTGTCTTTGTACTGGGTTGCGTGCCCGAAAAGAGCTCGATAGAGAACCCAGTTTTCTCGCCCGGGGGCATCCTGGACGGTTCAGTTGGAAAGACGTATGACAGAGCCCTTACGATAGGGATATCCGAAGGCGGTGCTGAGCTGTAGCCGCACTTGGCCCTTCTCGCAGTCGTTCCCTGCCTAGTGTTTAGTAATACAAACCCTCCCTAGCACTACATCGAAATCCTCAAGACTATGCCTTGGTCACTGGGGAGCTGTCGACGAAACCAAGAAATACGGTCCTACTTTCGTCCTGGCACCGAAAGGGGTGCGACATTCTGATTAACCACTAACGCTCGGTCCCAAATCTGTTGTCCCTCCAAGCACCGGGCAACGAACCGAGCTGCAAACGCTCAGACCCAACCGTCACACTCCCAACCAGGAAAACTCTGAGCTCTAAGTCCACTAAAACAATGGCCTCCAAGTACAATAAACTACCCATCCAAAACCTATCGGGTCGGAAAAAGGACATGCAACAAATATAGCGAGAATAACCTTGCCATAAAACTACCTAGGTTTACTAAGCGCACTCGAGGGATCACGCGCCAACCCACCCGTAAGACAACCTAACCGACCCCCTTAAAAGAACTAACCGGCACCACCCAGCATCGAAAGATAAACCCACAACATAAAGTCGCCACCTACGCACCCTTGTGCGAAACAAGACACGGCCTCTCTAACTAAAATCGAGCCCAAATGAACATGATTTACTAGCCCCGGTGGTCTCCTTTTTAACCCAAAGGAGCACCCCAAAACCCCACCACGACGATTTCTACAACCATCGCAGTGACCACAGTAAAAGTCGAACTGTGGGTAACAACCGTGGGGGAAGAATCCTCATTCCCACCCATAACTTGCCCAAGAAGCAAAAAGAATCGGCCGACTATCTGCTGTAACCTAAAACCAGAAGACTTAAAAGGTACAAACTTAGACAAGAGGCTACCCCCGACCGACAAAACGGCCGACACACTAACAAACACCGGCGGTTTACACCACCACCCGTCACTGATAATAACGATGATAAGAACAACGGCAAAGGAGAAGGGTTTAGGAAAAATAAAACAAGCGCAATGATCTGCTGTGCTACCAGCCGCACCAAGTGCATGAACACCCCCAGCTCGCCCACCGTGCGCTGAGCCGGTTGCTCAATCAATTGATTTCCAGCAACCATCAAGGAACCGGTGGTAGCCAGCCACGACCCCATCCTCCTTTCCGCCTTTCGAAAACTAGGCACAAGGCAGACCTGCACACACAAGTACACATAGCAACACGACTACGCTAGCATAATACCTGAGCTAAACCGAGAAATAATTCTTAACAATCCCGCACTCTCGCGTATCTAAGACTCTGGTTGTTCCATAGGTCAACCGCATGTGAATTATACTTAGTGGATGTTGGACACATATTCCAAAAATTTTAGCACCGTTGATGCCGTTTTTCTCTAATACCATTTTAATCTGTCACGCCCCGGGAGCAATTTAAAAGCGGAAAGCAGCCCTATTTTTTTTAAAAAAAAATAGGCTCCCGCATGGCACGTGCACAGACCCGCCACATATACAAGATCTCCCTTATATATGCACGGCGTCCCATAGCCCGAATAAATACATCAACCACCAAGCCTTAACAGTTACAAAATTCCAGAGTATGAATTTGAAAACACTAACATCTTATTTCATCAAACGGCGCACGCCCGACACATCATTAGGTTTGAAAGGATAAATTCACAAGTTTTGAAAGTAGTGCCCACACGATACTTAATTTTCTAAAGCCATTTTCGCAATTCCTTTTTAAGTATGACAACCCGCGTCCACACGACGCGTCCATAAACCCTATATTGAAAGCAGAGTTCTATAAAATAAGTTCGTTTAGCAAAACCTAAGACCTGTCTCAACATTCACACCATCCCCAGTAATGCACATTCACATGCACCGTATTAGACCATAAAGGAAAATAACCAACTATAAACGAAAGAGGAAAAGGAACCTGACCGAGGTAATCTCACACCTCACCAAGTAGCGTCCTCACCATCGTCCTGATCCCCAGACCAGACCAAACCTGTCACACAGTGGGAGTCAGCGACAAGAAGAGTAGAGATAAAACACAACTACAAGTACGATGCTAAAAGGTGTGGATAATAAATCAAACTGTGAAACCAGAGCATCCATAACCCCATCCTACTACCCATCGTATCTCTCCTGGGAACCCAAGCACAAAACCACCATGTCGGTCCAAGGACCTCAGGCAAAAGGAACAGTCCCGCTCAGAACCTGGTGCAATGTAACCCCCCACTGCACGAATGCAGCTCCGCAAATAACCGCAAGGGGGCCCCCACGCACATAGCCGCGTGGGGTTCATCAATCTCCCGCTCAGAACCTGGTGCAATGTAACCCCGCACTGCACGAATGCAGCTCCGCAAATAGCCTCAAGGGGGCCCCCATGCACATAGCCACGTGGGGTCCATGGGTCTAGTCAGACCACCTCTCCGGAAAAGTACACCGACGCGGTGGCCAAACCGCTGGTGTGCGTGCAAGCGCCATGAGCATAGTAACCATAGTAGAACGAGTGTCCACCTGCGACACTCGTTGCTCCAAATAGTATAAGTGCCAATACCTGTGCAGAACATGGGGTTAGTCATCAACTCACAAGTAACATAACTATAAACCAATGTCAATAACGAAGAAGGGGAAAGCTCGGCATGTCCCAACCGACCGCCTCCCCCTTTCGGATAAAGATACCCACCTTCCGACTTTCGAATGGTCGCATCGATCACTATCCCCATCGTTAGTATGCCCCGAACAACCATACCGTTGTTCGGAGAGGGCGAACTGCCCGTCCAGTCTCCAACCGCGACATTCATTAATCTGGAGGTCCACGTCACCCACAATACCCCCTTAAAATGATAAACATAACAATAACAAAATTACGCACAAGGAGGTTCTAAGGGTGTACCCACCTTAAACCGCGACGACCAAGAGCGCCGACGCCCTTCCTATGCCTTCGTACGTCACCCGGACCTAAATAAAGTCCCCAAAGAGCAAAATCAAAAACCTTTACCTGTTAGGTAAAAACAGTGGTCCCGATCGCTGTCCACAGCAGCCTACCAGGCTACAATTACATTTAGACCCCTGGACTTTCCTAAAACTGTATTTTATTCACATAAAACTCACTAATTAAGCCCCAACTTTTAAACCGGGAATCTTTAAATCAAAATAATTTACCAGCAACTAGATTTTGACGTTCTGGACCCCGTGCTCACAGTTTGAGAGCAAGCCGGCCAATAAAACACAAGTTGGCCCATGTTCAATGTGCATCAAAGCTCAACATTGCTTTATCTATTTTTCTATTAAGTCATTTCCAGTTTTTATGTGAGCATCATGCTCAGGGACCAGAAAATATACAGAGGCTCACCTCTGGGCCTCTGCAGAACCCTCAGGTTGCTAGCTACACGCGCAAGACCTAAACCTTGCTCATTTAGAGCTTGGTTCAAGCATCTTTCCAACCCAACGGTTCTGGGCCCAAACACAAATGAGCAACATTGAAAAACCCTTAAAATCATACCGGGGCTCGCCTTTAGAAGATGGCTTGCCTACTGGGGAGCCCGCTGGAGCAAGATGACCCCGCACTTTCTTCAATGGAGCACACCATGGCCGAACTCACTCTCCTCTCGGTCAAGCTCCAAACTAAGGTGAGCACGACCTTTCTTGAACCTCCAGAGGTGGAAAGGACCTCAACCGCGCAAGCTTGGGGCTTCCCGGTGTTTCCCCAACCGAGGAAGAAGAAGATGGAGCTTAAAGAACCCATTAATGGCAACTTGGAATCTAAGCTACATGGGTCACATGCAAATGGACTAGTGGGATGCCCAAGGTGTAGGAAGACTTACCAGGTTTGGCCGGCGCCGGAGGAGCGACGGCGGCGATGGGGCAGTGTTGCTCGGCCAACACCAAGAACCCGCAGCCTGGGGCTTCCTCCCCCGCACTCCACCCTGCACCAAATCCTACCAAACTTCGTGGGGTATAATCTTTGGACAATCAAGAGCTTCTGGTCAATTTAGTTCAAGCGCCGGAGTTCCGGAGGCGGCGCTCACAAATCCCGGCCGAAAACTAAGGTTCCGGCGACCTATCTCCAACCCGCCGGCAACCGAGGGTCCGGAGACTTCGGGGCTTGATCTAGGGAGTCCTTGCGATGTCAGGAACCTACTACAGGAAGTCGGGTTGCAAAGAAATCCAAGAAAAGGAAACTCCTCTTACCGGACTTGAGGAAGAAGGAGATGGTGCACCTCCGGCACGCGTCGGATCTAGGCGCCAACGCTTCACAGGCCGCGTCTCAAGAGATCGGAGACACCTCCAGAGATGACTTGGAGGGATCCAAAGCCCTCACGTTGCATACCTCCCATCCAAATCCGCGAGTAAGGCACCATGTTGCCTTCTCTTGCTTCTTCGGCGAGGGAAGGCGGCGGCTGGCGGCGTAACTGTCGTGGAGAGCGCAAAGGAGTCGAGGAGACTCCTCTGATGGCGGCTGGGTAGAGAGGGTTCTGAGGTTAGGGCTCTTGAACCCTAGCTCTCTATTTAACCTAGTTGCGCAAAAATGCTAACTAGTCTTTCTAATTACACTATTTAGGGTTGGGTCCCCTCCTGGGGATAAGTCTTACGCACAGGTCCCTCTCCAAAGAGTCTCATCGGATTCCGCGCATAAAATGCGGGAACTTTTATGCAAATACACCCTTTTTTGCAGCTTTTCATGATTTTCGAGACAACCGGGTTGTCAAACTAGAAAACGGACACCACCACGACATCCGGCTCGACGAAACCTATTAAATAGCGATTTTGGTTCAATGAAAACGAACTTCAATAATTCTAAACTCCATCTTATATGATAAATTAAACAATTCGACACGCTTTACGATGCTTCAGGCTCGTCATACGGAAATTTGGTCAGCGCCACTGCGCTCAGAACGATGACGCCATTCAAATCAACTACCTGGATCGTCAGATTCGAACTCCAGACAGTCGATCGACCGACGTTTGATAGCGAGGGAATTAAATCAGGGAGTTACTATTCATTTCACTATTCACTTAAGTCACGGGTCCCACTATTTTCCTTGCTGATTTCGAGACGATCCGACCGTCGGATCAAAAATCGGTCTATACCATTTTCACTCGATTCAATGAGACGGCCGCACTGGAGATTTTAGATTTTCAAGATCAAACTCGGATCGGAAAGGCGGAAATAGTGCTTTGGAAGCTGTGCAATTCGCACACCGGTATACAAACCACTAAGGTTTAATTTCACAATAGAATTTTACTCTTTAATTTATCACCTTTTTCCAAATTCGCAATTCACGAGTATTACAGACTTGCTCAGTTGTACTTGGATGAGGTGGTGAGGCTGCATAGCGTACCCGCCTTGATTGTATCTGATAGAGACCCGAGGTTTGTCTCACATTTCTGGGGAAGCCTACAGACAGCCTTGGGGACGCAGCTCCGATTTAGTACAGCATTCCACCCACAGACCGATGGATAGTCTGAGCGCACCATACAGACCCTCGAGGACATGTTGAGAGCGTGCGTCTTGGATTTTGGAGGAGGATGCTACCGGCACTTAGGATTGGTTGAGTTTACATACAACAACAGCTATCAAGCGAGCATTCAGATGGCTCCGTTTGAAGCGGTGTATGGACGCAAGGGTCGGTCGCCCTTATATTAGAGTGACGTGGGTGAGAGGAGGACTTTGGAACCTGATTTACTGCTGGAAGCTGAAGAAAAGGTCAGATTAGTTCGGCGACATCTTGAGACAGCCCAAAGTCGACAGAGGAGCTATGTTGATACTCGGTGGCGAAACCTAGAGTTTCAGGTGGGTGATCATGTCTTTTTGAAGGTCTCGCCTTCGAAAGGGGTCCGAAGATTTAGAGTTTGTGGGAAGCTCAGTCTCCGTTTTATAGAACCCTTTGAGGTGCTTGAGAGAGTAGGCCCTGTTGCATACTGTGTTGCTCTTCCTCCACGCCTGGCAGGAGTTCATGATGTTTTCCACGTCTCGGTTCTGAGGAGATATGTCTTCGATCCTTCGCACGTGATTGACTTCACTTCCCTGGAGATCGGTGAGGACCTTGGATATGAGGAGCGCCCGTTGCGGATTCTGGCTCGTGAGGTGAGAGAATTGCGCAACCGGGCTATTCCATATGTGAAGATTTTGTGGAGCAATCACGAGGAGCGTGAGGCCACTTGGGAGCTAGAGACGGTGATGAGAGATACCTATCCTTTCCTGTTCGAGGATTCTGGCTGAGGTACGTCTGTTTTGTTTTCTTAGTTTCGAGGAAAAAACTTTTGTTAGTGGGGGAGGATGTAGTAGCCCCGATCCCCGTGCAGCTTTCCCCATGACCCATGTTGTGGAACACCTATTATTGGTGTGTCGGACCCGCAACGCGTCAATTGGATGCGTTGGACAGACTCTGTGAGGCTTCTGGATTGAGCCTTCCGGCTATTTTCGTCGCATGTTATAAAGGGTTTCAAGCTTATCCGAGGTCGGATTTGGATTCAGCGCGGAAAAACGTTGAAAATCGGCTATTTACTCGTATTTTTCTGAGTCCGGATGCCCAAAAACGGACACCCGGAAGTTTTCTGCGCATTTTGGTGCAAGGGGGAGGCTGTGGACCGGTTGGGTGCCACATGGCGGCCGCTGATTGGCCGGCGCACGCGGCGCGCGGTCCACAGAGAAGAATAGCTGGTGCATGGACCGGGCGCTGGGGACACGTGGCAGCCTCGGATTCGCGGGGTCACGCGGCGCGATCCACGGTGTGGAGCGGGATGGCGCATGGACCGGGGCGGGCCACGTGGTGGCCTGTGAGTGGCCGGCACACGCACGCACGGTCCTCGGAATAGGCGGCACAGGCGGGGGCAGGCGGCGGGGCAGGCGGCCGCCGTACGCAGGGCGCCATATGGCGCCCGGCGATTAGCAGGCGCCACCCACCCCACCTACCCGGGCAGGCCACGCAGAAAATCCCCAGCGGCCCCGCACACGCTGTCCGCTGTTCGGGACACGTGTCGGGCGCTGGGTGATTTTGGCGCTGGTCGTGGGCCGGGCCGAGGCGCGATTCGGGCACTGTTTGCGCCCGAATCGTTTCGGGCACTGTTTGCGCTCGAATCGTTTCGGGCGCCCGAAAATTGGGCCCAAAAGCCCATTAAGTGGGTTTCTGGTTTTCTTTTTGAGTGAGCCTATAAATAGGCCAACTCCTTGGACCTTTGGACTCCTTTCCCGAGCCCATCTGCGATAGAGCCCTCAAGCAAACTTATTCTTCATCTTGTGCTTCATCTCTTGAAGGGGTTTTGGAATTTTTGGAGGCCGCGGCATCGATGTCTTCGGCGATTCGGCGCAGTGCGACGTTCTTTCTTCGGCGGCCCTTTTCGTCGCGTTTCGGTCCACGAGGTCCACAGAGTTGTTCCGAAGGAATTTTTGGATGATTTTCATGGCGTCGGTTTCATGAGAGGTACATCTCCATTTTCTGTGTTTTTCACTCCTCCTAGTTTTGAGTTTTTATTAGGGTTCTGGGGACATTTTTGAAACCCTTTTCTGCTCGTGCTTTTCTTGGACAGCGGAGCATTGTCGGATTTTTATCTCTGTGCTCGGTTATCGAATTTCGACATGTGAGGAGTCGATCGACATCTAAGCTTCGCGAGGATTGCCGCCGTATTTTTATTGGAATTTTTGGAGGTGGTATTTAAGTATTTTCTGGACTGATTTACAGCAGTGTGTGATTGTGGAAAATATTGCTTATCGCGATGTTTGGACCGTATCTTTGTACCCAGGAGGAGTTTTCTGGTGTTTTTGGACTCGTTGGAATCGTGGGAATCTGAGAATTATCCCCGTTCAGTTTCAGCCTATTTGGACTTTGGATTGATGCTCACTTTCAGGTGGGTTGCTTCGTCTTCAAAACCGGTGGACGGTTCATTAATTCTATTGTGTAGTAAACATGCATGATTGTGAGATGTGTTAGGAAGCATGTTAGAGAGAGAGAGTTGATGCTACTTGTGTTGCTATTATGATCATGTTGATTATTGTTTCCTAATTATGTTAAATTAAATGCTATTATTGGAACTTGACCTAGCACCCTGTCATATGATGCATGTCAACCAGGCTAGTAGAAAACTTTAACTTGGGCTAGTTTATTTATGCTTTAGACACTCCCACATATTTTTATTCTTGTCACCTGGACTTAAAGTTTTCTCGCCCGGGTAGTGGGCCGAGTAGTTGGGTTGTCGTGGGATGCATGTTACTCTCGTGCCTGGGGGCCGAGTGGCGTCTGGTAGCTGTGTTTAGATCAGTACTTGTTCTGGGAGCCGTCTGAGTCGACGGTGGGTCCCGGCTATGTGGATTTCCAGCCAGTGAGTGAGAGATGTGATGTTGGTTACTATCGATCTTGTTGATCATGGATTTGGACTATAGCTTGCATGAGCCGCATTGAGCTCGACAGAGATGCGCGGATACTTTCCTCGGTGGGGTCGCGCCCCTCGAGTGCCGCTCCGGAGCTAGGCCTGTTACTTTGCTATCGCGACTTGTCGACGCAGTGTTGGGTTATGATAATATGGATCTAAATAGGGGAAGAAACACCTAGAGGGAGGTGAATAGGTGTAAACAATAAACACTCAAAAATCTTTGCGTAATAAAACCCAATGCGAAAATGAAAATGACACGCAAGATTTTACGTGGAAAACTCCAAAACCAGGAGTAAAAAACCACGGGACCGATAACACGGTGAAATCAACTAAGATTAAACACGTACAATGGTGATATACCGTACTCACACACGACTCAACCTTTTTCCATACGCTCCGAGTTGATCTTCTCCGCTCGCTCCGCAACGCGCCTCGAATCCACGATTTGCGTTCAACGCCGAATCCACGGCGTCCAACGCCGAATCCACGACGTCTGACCGAATCCACGGTCTCCACCAAGTAGTACGTCTCGATCACACGAACGTACCTCGCTCCGAATCCACGAGAGCGGTAACACCTTGAATCCACAAGGCGACGCGAATCCACGCGCCGATTTTGGGGAAAATCGTTGTTTTGTTGGTGGTGATAATCCGCCGAATACTTAGATCAAAGATAGATCGGAAATACCATCTAAGTATTCATTAATTTGATTCTACTCAAAATCTGAGTTTGAAAACCTAGAATCAAATTAATTAATATAGATGAAGAAACATAGAATTAAATCTAGTTATTTCCTTTCTTCTCTATATGTGGATTTATAAGTTTTTCTCCGTTGATTTCTCGTTTATTTACGGAATATAAAACTTATTTTGACTTTCCTAAAAGATGAAATTAGGGTTTATTTATAGGTTAGAAACCGTTGGAAGTGGATAAGAATCAAAAACCAACCTTATCTGGAAGTTTTCAGGACGACGGTCCGGACTGGAATTAGTAGGGTCCGGACTGTCGTCAATAAACAGAGCTTTTCCAGAAAACCACGTTCGGGGTCCGGACTGAAGAAACCACGGTCCGGACTGTTCATGCGATTTCTGCAAAATCCACGTTCGGGGTCCGGACTGAACCAGGGGTGTTCCGGACTGGAATTGCGCATGAACCTACCTATGTTCGGGGTCCGGACTGAAGTATCCTGATCCGGATCCTGAACATATAACATGTCCAGTTTTTGATTTTTATGCAATTATAAATCCATCCAAGTGTTTCTACACTATAAGAAGTATTCGGATCACCAAACTTATTTAGTTAAACGTACCTGATCCTTTTGAATTCTTCTTTCTTGAGATTGAGGTATATGATCCAACCATCTTCATCTTCAATCTTCAAGACTTAAACACTTTCACGAAATACGCCAATACAAATTCCTTAACAATCTCCCCCTTTGGCGGTTTCGTGACAAAACAAAATCCACTTAAAGAAAATTCAAAAAGATATTTTTGTTGCTATCACCATACAACAAAAATTTACAATTGAGATCCAAATAAGATGAGTACATGAGATAATCTCCTAAAACAAACTCTAGACTTAGACGTTTGTACTCTCTGCAAAAGAAATAATTCTTGACAAAAGAAATCGTTAGATACCTCAAGAATTTAACATTCAAAAACCAACCAGAGAGATGAAGTTTATACTCACCATGACATTTACAAAACCAGATATATATTAAAATACCAATCAGAGATACACATATCTTCTAAGCATTAAATTCCAAATGCCATAAATATGTTAGTCAACAAACAATTTGTTAGTAATAATACATGCCCAAATAGTTAGTCGAGACATGCAATTATTCACAATACAAAACCAAAGTTGTTGTCATACTTACCTTTCAAGTTTCAATGTTCCAAAGTTCTCACAAACCATTGGTCCAAAGTTCATATTCATCTCTCTCCCCCTTTTTGTCACTAAAAGTAGCCAAAATATACAAGAATAGGGGAGTTAAAAGTTCAAAAATAGTAAGAACTAGAACTAAAAACCTGCAAAACAAAAGAAGTTAGAACAACAGAAAAATTCAGTCTGAGTCCTCAGAACTGCTGCAACCAAGTTTTTGAAAAATCTTTTTAACTAACTTGCCTAATGATTTCTGTTTCTTCTTTAAATCCCCTATGTCGGCCCTCATCGTTACGAATTCGGAGGACATTCGTTCTTGTTCTGATGATAGCCGTTGTTGTTCTCTATAAATCGATGTGACAGAGGCGTCATCCTCTGACGTTGAAGCTTGTGCTGGTGGTGCTGAAGCTGTTGGTGCTGTTGTCGGTGCTGCTGTTGATCTCTTTCTGCGAGGAGGTGTGGGTGGCTCATCTTGTCTCGTTGAGAGGGACTTAACTATTATTGTGTCATTGATCGTTCCCAAACTGTGCATGTATGCCGAAGATGCAATGTCGACTTTAAATTTCTTCAGTATACGCATAATGATTATTGGGAAGGGAAGTCGCTCTGTAGGATGGGCATTGTCCACATACCGGGCCATCCTCGACCAAATGAGATATGGAATGTTGAAGTTGGATCCCAAAGCCGCTGTGGGATTTTCAAGAAGATAAAGAAACAGCATTCTATCCCATCTGAGAACTTTTGTTTGCATATTGGGTAGGATGTTGTAGCAAACAATGAAGTTCAAGTATCGATACTCATGTCGAAGTTCTTTTGAGAAAATAGAGTTCCCTGTCGACTGAGTATCCGGAAGACAGATTCCATCCACAACCACTCTCCAGGTGGTGTTGGTAAAGAGATGACCTTTTAGATAGTGAATCCCATCAACCCTGGCCTTCATTCCCAACACCTCTCCAATCAATTGAGGTGTAATCTTGATCTTAACATTTCTAACCGTTGTTAGAAATTCTCGTGGTCCGTCCTCAAGATCAACCAATTTTGATGCATTTTGATAAAACATCCTGACAAGGTGAAGACAATATCCAAGAGTCTCCGGGAAATTGCAGATAGGGGCAAGTCCCGCTTGGTAAAAAAGAGTGCCAAATAGTGCAGATCGCTCCTTAAGAGCTTTGACATTCACATGTCTTTCACTAATGCATTCCCTCTTTTCAAAGTCCTTGATTCTTTCGGAGCTTACAAAATCTTGTGGAGGAGGCTCGCTTGCAAGTGGCTCTTCAATTGAAATTCCTCGAGCACTACCTCTTTTTCTAGCAATGCTCTTTCTCTTCATTTTGATTGGAGTTGATTCCATTGGGGCTTTCCCTTTTTCTGCGGCGGTCGGCAGTGTCTTCGCTTTCGAAGTTGCTGCAGGGGCTTTCCCCTTTGAAGCAGTAGGTGCAGCATGTGCTGCGCCTTCCTCCATAAGCTCATCCCAATCCACGGAATCCGTCTCGGATCCTGAATCTGAGCTTTCCTGAGCTTTCCTAGCCCTTTTTGGTTTGTTTGTTGCTCTTGTGTGTACCATGGCTACAAGGAGCACAATAATCCAAGCAAACACCATCCTTGCTTGTGCCTTAGAAAAAGAAGAAACTGCGAGCAAGAACTCAAGAACACGAAAAATTGTTTAATTTTCAAAAATTTGAAAAATTGTACCTAAACAATCATTATCGTGTAGAGAGACTAGGAATCAAATTAGTTTTGCAAAAAGAATTTTAAAAATAGATCAATTCCATGATTTTCAAAAATTCTTATTATATGCCCTAAAACCGAATTTTCAGAAATCGAAGCCTAAAAATCCGTTAATCAAAAGAATACCAAGCATATAAACAAAACTAATCTACTCAGAGTTCTTATTTCAAAAGAAATTTGACCAAAAACTATCTAGAATTGAATTCGAATCATGATTTTCACTCACGTTATGAGGAACAATGCAAAACCAGTGAAAAGATTGAGTTTTGATCAAAGATACTTACTTCAATCCGAAGAACTCGAGTTAGAAAGGCTCCAAATTGGTAGTTTTCTAGAGAGAGAAACTCTGGAGACTTGGAAACAAAAGCTTGTGATAAAAAGAAATTAAAACCCTTTTGTTTCATATAAAACCTAGCCGCGGTCCGAATCGGATCAAGAATCCAGTCCGGATCGGCTACCCGCAGACAAGTTCTGCGTTCGGGATCCGGAACAGAAATTCCAGTCCGGATCGGCTCCAACTTTTTCTTCAGAAAAATTTAGAAAAAATTCCAGAAATTCCAGAAAAAGATTGTAAGCACTTTTGTATATCAACTTTAAACAGAAACATCGTTTCACATCAAAAGAAATAGATTATGCTAAATCTATCAATAATATCCAAGTAATGAAACAAAAATTTATAAAAATTAAATCCTTTAAAGTTGATCAAGTTCAAAAACATCCATCACGATCTAATGTGTAATGCGTTTATCAAATCATCAATTTAGTAAAGAAAATGAAGCACCAAGATCGATAGATGTTTGACATCCCAAATAAGTTAGATAATATATCTAGTCAATTTATTGTAAGGAGTGGATCTTTGAGCATATTTCAATAAAAAATTCCACCTTATACCAACCTTGGAATTCGACAGAGTCAAGTATTCCAAAAAAGCATTTTATCTAATCAACAAGAAAAACCATGCTTTGTATACATGTGGTAGCTGCACACAGTACTCGGACGACCGAGGTGGTAGCTCTTTCCTCCATGTGGTGGTAGTTTTCACACTCCTCATTGGGATGTAACTCTTTCCACATCTTTTGAGCATAAATAATTTGATAAACTCCCCCTCAATTGGCTATCAATTATTTAAGATATAAAGTATTCAACCAAAAATTGATCTCGTGTTCATACTTAACTCAATTTTCAAATATGATAAAAACTATACTAAGAGATCATTGAGAGAGAAATTGATTTTGATCAATTAAAAATGAACTAATTGATATAAATGATCATAGCATCAAATGAATTATCATGATATCCAAACCATAATAAATTTCTCAAAAATATGAAAGGATGCAAGTAAAGTCAATTATACTAATGCTCAATTAATGTTCTATGTACAAGTATAGATAAAGAACACAAACACACAACAAAAGCTAACGTAAGCAATGATTTCAAAAAGTGTTATTTTAAGGAAAACATTCCAATTGCTTTACGCAAATAAATAAACCGTTTTTTATCCAAAGATTTTAAATATCAGCTAATTGATCTTCAGTTGAAGTATAAGATATTTGAAGAATACTCGATTCAACTAGCTCTCTTAGAAAATGATATCTAATTTCAATGTGTTTAGTTCTTGAGTGCAACACAGGGTTTTTAGAAATATTTATAGCACTAGTGTTGTCACAGAGAATAGTTACCGAAGACGCAGGAATTCGGAAGTCGCTCAAAACGCTTTTCATCCAAATCAATTGTATCGAACAACTTCCTGCTGAAATATATTCCGCTTCGGTAGTCGAGAGTGCAATGCAGTTTTGCTTTTTACTATGCCATGCAACAAGGCAATGGCTAAGATAAAAACATGCACCACTCGTACTTTTCCGATCATCCACTGATCCTGCCCAATCGGCATCTGAGTATCCTATTATGTCAAGAGTTGTTCTCATAGGATACCAAATTCCGAAATTCAAGGTTCCTTTGACATACCGGATGATCCTTTTCACCGCTTTCAAGTGAACCTCCTTTGGTGCTGATTGATATCTCGCGCAAATCCCAACACTAAATGATATATCCGGGCGACTAGCCGTAAGATAGAGTAGACTTCCTATCATGCTGCGATAAAACTTCTCGTCTACACTTTCACTAAGGCCCTGTTTGGAATGGGTACAAAGGGGGGATATCCCCCCTTTGTACCCAAACACTTTTGGTATAAGGGGGGATGGGATATCCCCCCCAAACGGGGATATGCCCCCCCCCCCTCGCCCATACCGGGTATTGGGGGGATATCCCATTCCACCTCCCCCCCCCCCCCTCCCGCCCCTTCCCAAGGCAGAAATGCCTTGGGAAGGGGCATTTTTTTTTTTTCTTTTATACTTCGTTTGATTTTTTTTTTATTATTAAAATTTTTAAATTTTAATAAATATTTAAATTTTTAATTTTTAATTTTATAAATTTTAATTTTTTTAATTTTATATTTTAATAAATTTAAAAATTTTATTTTATTTTTAAAAAATATTAATTTTAAAATTTATACAATATTTTTATAATTTTTTTAAAATTTATATAAATTTAAAAATTAAAATTTTTACTTCTAGTTACAATAAAATTTATATAAATTTAAATAACATTTTTTATCATGAGTATGTATAAATCATTTATAAAATAATATTATTGAATTTTTTTAATTTAACCTTTGCAGAATGCAAATATTTTAATTTTTCATCGTTATAAATAATTTTTTAGACTAATTACAATTAAATATAATTTGATATAGTATCTAATTAATTAAATATTATATATAAGATTTGTTACAATTAAAAAATCCTAATACAATATTTATTTATCAAATTTAATATATACATAAAAGCAAGGGTAAAATCGTCATTTAACATAAAAGTCAACTCTCTATTCCTCCTTATTCTTCAACCCCAATCTAAACACTATTTTTCTTATACCAGGTTTAAGCCTCATTCCCAACTAAACACAATTTTACTTTATACCTAGCTTATCCCTTACTTTATACTTATACCTGGTATAACTCATTCTGACTTATCCCCGATCCAAACGCTACCTAAGAGATTCACTTCCTAATCCCTTGTTGCTAGTTCCCATTAGAGTCGGAAAGTCTTTAGAGTTTTCTAAATCGAATTTCTTCACCAACTCCTTTGCGTACTTGGATTGGCACAAATGGATTCCTTCTTCACTTTGTTTGACTTGCAATCCAAGAAAGTAGGTTAGCTCGCCCATCATGGACATCTCAAATTCGTTTTCCATGGTTTCCGCGAATTTTGAAGCATCGTTGTTTCTTGTTGCTCCAAATACAATGTCATCGACATAGATTTGTGCCACAATAAAGTTATCCTGAAAATGTTTCACAAAGAGTGTCCGATCCGCTCCCCCTCGAGTGTAGCCCTTTTCCAAAAGGTGCTTTGTCAACCTTTCATACCATGCTCGCGGTGCTTGTTACAGACCGTAAAGAGCCTTTTTCAATCGAAAAACATGGTTAGGTAGTTTATGGTCAATGAAACCTTTCGGTTGAGCCACATAAACTTCCTCGTTTAAAAAACCATTTAGAAAGGCGCTCTTAACGTCCATTTGAAAAAGTTTGATTTTAAAATGACAAGCAATCGCAAAGAGGATGCGAATTGACTCGAGACGAGCTACCGGGGCGAACGTCTCATCAAAGTCTATACCTTCTATTTGTGAATAGCCTTGAGCAACTAGACGTGCTTTGTTCCTGATGATGGTACCATCCTCGTTTTTCTTATTCTTGAAAATCCACTTAGTACCAATTACGTTGTGTTGCTTCGGTGCCTTTGTTAATTCCTAGACTTTGTTTTTTTCGAACTGATGGAGCTCTTCCTGCATTGCTTCAATCCAGAAGAAAATCGCTTCAAATCATCCTTGAGTTGGAAAATGGTCTTCGTCATTTCCATCTTTTCTTGACGAGCCTCGGAGTAGAGCTTCAAGAAGTAATTCGCTTTATCCACCAATTTGATATGTTCCTTCTCGAAATGCTCATTCTTCTCTTGAAGGGAAACATTTACTTTGATCAAGTTATTCCTTTCCACTTCAAGAGCGTTTGAGAAAGAAATTGCCCTTTTTGCTTCTTCTTCAAGATCCTGCAATCTTCTTCTCAAACCCTTGTTTTGCTTTGCCAGTTTTTTTGAATCCTTTAAAAGTTTATGGTAGGCAAAAGCAAAGTCTTCACCTTCGGAATTACTCGATTCATCGTCCGTTGCATTCTTTTCAACTTGGGAGGAGTTGGACAATGAATCGGATGTACTTGTCATAAAGCATACGTAAGGTGAAGATGTGGACGCGTGGAATGCCGTTGCGTTGTTTTCTTCATCACTAGAAGATGACTCATTGGACGTTGAGGTGTCATCCCAAGAGACGGCTTGCATCGTAAGCATTTGCAGTTTTTGAATCTTCACAAGTCTTGTTCCCTCATGTGTAACTTGTAGAACATCCCAGATTTCTTTCGCAGTTTCACATGCCGAGACGCGAGAGAACTCGGTTTGCGACAAAGCATTAAATAAGGCGTTAATTCTTTTGCCGTTGTAAGAAGATGCATTACTTTCTTCCTTGGTCCATTTCGACCTAGGTTTGATGGTGCAAACATCAGCAATAATTTCAGTCGGATTTGACCATCCAAACTCGATTGATTGCCACACCCGTTCATCGATGGAAATTAAAAATGCTCTCATCCGTACTTTCCAGTAGGCATAGTTTGTTCCATTGAAGAACGGGGGACTGTTGATGTTTCCACCTTCAACCATTGTTTACAACCCTATTCCCGCTCTGATACGACTTGTTGGGTTATGATAATATGGATCTAAATAGGGGAAGAAACACCTAGAGGGGGGTGAATAGGTGTAAACAATAAACACTCAAAAATCTTTGCGTAATAAAACCCAATGCGAAAATGAAAATGGCACGCAAGATTTTACATGGAAAAACTCCAAAACCAGGAGTAAAAAACCACGGGACCAATAACACGGTGAAATCAACTAAGACTAAACACGTACAAAGGTGATATACCGTACTCACACACGACTCAACCTTTTTCCATACGCTCCGAGTTGATCTTCTCCGCTTGCTCCGCAACGCGCCTCGAATCCACGATTTGCGTCCAACGCCGAATCCACGGCGTCCAACGTCGAATCCACGACATCTGACCAAATCCACGGTCTCCACCAAGTAGTACGTCTTGATCACACGAATGTACCTCGCTCCGAATCCACGAAAGCGGTAACACCTTGAATCCACAAGGCCACGCGAATCCACGCGCCGATTTTGGGGAAAATCGTTGTTTTGTTGGTGGTGATAATCCGCCGAATACTTAGATCAAAGATAGATCGGAAATACCATCTAAGTATTCATTAATTTGATTCTACTCAAAATCTGAGTTTGAAAACCTAGAATTAAATTAATTAATATAGATGAAGAAACATAGAATTAAATCTAGTTATTTCCTTTCTTCTCTATATGTGGATTTATAAGTTTTTCTCCGTTGATTTCTCGTTCATTTACGGAATATAAAACTTATTTCGACTTTCCTAAAAGATGAAATTAGGGTTTATTTATAGGTTAAAAACTGTTAGAAGTGGATAAGAATCAAAAACCAACCTTATCTGGAAGTTTTCAGGACGACGGTCTGGACTGGAATAAGTAGGGTCCGGACTGCCGTCAATAAACAGAGCTTTTCCAGAAAACCACGTTCGGGGTCCGGACTGAAGAAACCACGGTTCGGACTGTTCATGCGATTTCTGTAAAATCCACGTTCGGGGTCCGGACTGAACCAGGGGTGTTCCGGACTGGATTTACGCATGAACCTACCTATGTTCGGGGTCCGGACTGAAGTACCCTTATCCGGATCCTGAACATATAACATGTCCAGTTTTTGATTTTTATGTAATTATAAATCCATCCAAGTGTTTCTACACTATAAGAAGTATTCGGATCACCAAACTTATTTAGTTAAACGTACCTGATCCTTTTGAATTCTTCTTTCTTGAGATTGAGGTATATGATCCAACCATCTTCATCTTCAATCTTCAAGACTTAAACACTTTCACGAAATACGCCAATACAAATTTCTTAACACGCAGTCCTTCTGGCTGGGCCCTTTTTGGGCAGTCACGGACGCCCTACGTAAGTCCAGTCCTCCGTGGATGTAATGGCAGTAGGTGGGCGCAGGTTTGACTGGACCCTATGTGGCAGTCAGTGTAGATTGGGTGATTGTATTATTGAGAGATAGTTGATGCATCATGTTTCCATCTGTATCACCCTTTGAGCATTTAGATAGAGGCATTGTAGCTGTAGAGTTATTTCCAGCTGTTTTTCTTTTCAGTACTGCATTTGTTACTGTATGCCTATAGTAGACTTAGTGGGCAGACCGTCGGGCTTGTTGGCGGTACCCGCTGAGAACTACATGACGGTATAGTTCTCACACCCATGGTTGGTGACTTCTCCAGGGACCTCTACTCCAGTTCCTGCTGCTCCTGTTGTTGATCCTTCTAACTGAGGTAAGGGAGTCGCCAGCTAGATCCCTACTAGTCTTCTGCGAGAGAGTAGATGTACCCCTTTTGGTGATGTACTAGTACTGTCAGTGATTCTGGGATGTATCTTGTACTTTTTACTTTTGAGAGTTTTATTTTTGAGAGACTTATGTATTGTGAGGACCTGGCATGTGCTATTTGGAGTTGTATATATTTATTTCAGTAGTTTACTTTTTTTCGCTCTGATATCTGTATAGTGGTTAGTATGATCTTTTGCAGGTTAGTCGCTTCGTCTATACGGGGCTCCCGTATGGGCGGCGGATCTGTTGGCAAGCCCGGGTCATAGTTTCGACACCAGGGCATGACACTAGCAATCGAACTATCCTCTCTAAAGTCTCCCTTGTTGTCGAACCTGTGCCCGTAACTCCTGTACTTCACTCTACTCAGCCTGTCTAGTCTCCTTGTGATGATCCGGATTTCCCCAGTAACTGTTGTAGCCTTAACAGTGACAATAGAAGGCTTATATGGTGTAATGGAGCTTGTAGTGACGAAATTGGACCTCAGAAATGGATCCGGCGCGAAAAACGGAGCAAGTAGGCTTTTCCGGGGGCTTTCGGCAAAATTTCGGATGAGAATTTGAAGAATCGGACGGCGGATTTGGACTCAGCGCGCGAAAACGATCAAAATGGCATATTTACTTTATTTTTTCGACACTGGGTTACTGTTCATGCCGGAATTACTGTTCCGGCCGCCGGAAACACTGTTCCGGCGACCGGCGGCAGGCGGCAGACGGCGGCGCACGGCGGAGCAAGGCGGCGCAGGGGCGGAGCAGGGCCGCGGGCAGCGCGGGCAGGCGCGGGTAGGCGCGGGGTCCACAGAATAGGCGTGCACCGGGTGCACCGAAGACTCAGAAGGCCACGTGGCAGCCTCTGATTGGTCCGGCGGCGTCAAGGGTGGCGGCTTGTCCCTGACACGTGGCGCGCTGTGATTGGCCGACAGGATCCGGAAGACCCGGCGCGTGGACCGGGCTCGTGCGCCCCGTGGACCACGTGGGACACGTGGCGGCTGTTCTTTGGCGAGCGCACGGCCGCCCACGTGTGCCGGGCGCGTGAGAAACGTGGGCGGCGGGGGACACGTGGCGCAATTTCATTGGCCCGTACGGATGTTTCCTGTTTTGTGAGGTGTGGCGCTGTCTGATTGGCTGGTTTCGGTGTTTTGTGTTCGGGCCCGGATTCTTTGTGGAGCCCGAATAGTAAATTGGCCCATTATAAATACCCCTCCCTCTCTCTTTGCAAATTCCGAGTTTTAGAGAGAGAAAATGAGAGTGAGCCCTTAATGAAAGTTTTTCATTTCTCTGTCCTTTATCTACCATAGAAATTTCAGAATTTTTGAAGTTCCCGACAGAGAGATATATGCGACGCATTACGCTCTGACGTTTCTCCTTTTTCGGCCCGTTATCGTCGGAGTTCAGTCGGAAAATTCCTGTGCGCTAACCAGGAGGAATTTTTGAACGATTTCTATGACAGCGCGACCGTAAGAGGTAAGGCTTCATTTTCCTTGTTGATCGGTTCACCTCATTTTGCACTTTTGGCACGGTTCCCGAGGCATCTTTGACCCTCCTTTTTGCTGTGGTACTTTCTGGACAGCAGTAACTTCTCCGAATTATATCTGGAGCTAGGAGCATCGGATTAAGGCGTTTAAGTAGTCGATTTCGATCTACTCGTCGCGAGGAACGCAACCGTAATTTTTCTGGATTTTTCAGAGCACTGTACAGAGGTGAAAATCCCTTCTTTTTGTGCTATTTGGAAAAACAGCAAAGGCTGTATTTTTGGGATTTGTGTTTACTCTGGGTGTGTTATTCTGTACAGTTGTGCACTGTTCTTGACGAGTTGCGGGTATAGAGGACTGTGGACAGTAAGGAGACCTTTCTGGGTGAGGATCACGCTTTTCGAGGTGGGTGGTTGTTGCTTACCTCACTTCTGACTATCTCACTAGGAGTATTAGAGATCCCCTATTTTAAACTGGTAATCGGTATTTTAATTGTGAATTGCATGAGTAAACCCCACAAATTATATGACGGCTTATTTATATTAAATTGGGACACTGTTGTTGGGACAAAGGCTATATCATAATCTCGCATGCAAAATGACTTACTATGTTGGGACATTTAAGCCATCCTTTTCTAAATAAATATCAAACACTTTTCTTCAGTTTTAAAAGAGGACAATTGCATACTTGTATGGACATCTAGATAGGCCACTATTTATTGCTACACTATTATTGGGACTTGACTTAGGAGAAACCATGTTTTATTATTCTCCTTTGCATTCAGATGCATGTTGCTCAAGTTTGAGCAGGGTTTTGGGGTAGTGTAGTTGAGGCCATCGAGTCTGGGACAGGTTAGACTCGATTCTGGGTTGTGGGGCATTGTGGTATCCGCGGACATCAGGCGGTTGGCCAGATGTTGATTACTTTATCAGGCTTTGGACTTATGGGGTATTGCGGCAACCGCGGACATTAGGCGGTTGACCGGATGTCGATCTTTGCATCAGATTGGGGATCGAGCTTTTTGCTAGTGGATGGAGTTTCCCACTTATTGAGTACTATTGCATCAGATTGGGGATTAGCTTTTCTTTAGTGGATGGGTTTTCCCACTTTGATCAGAGTCATGATCCAGTCCTGCTGTTTTATGATACTTATGATTACTGGTTACTGAGATACTTTACTCGTGTGGGTCGCTCCCCTCGAGTGCCACTCCGGAGTGCGCGACGGGCAGGCTTTGAGTCCTTGAGACTCCTTTTTACATCGGTGTTATGCGTGGGCTGGCATACCCGATACGGCAGGCACAGCAGGCAGTACCAGTTTTTACTGGTGATTAGATTGGGTTTATCCAGGCAGGCAGGGTAGATACTGATGCATACTTACAGTCATTTCCTTCGGCATGGCATTTAGAGGCATAGTAGTGGTAGTTTCCTCTTTATCAGCAGCCTTTATAGCTTACCACTGTCCTTTCCTTTTGCCTCTAGTAGTCCTAGTGGGTGCGTCAGCATTTGAGGTTTTACCCACTAGGGGAGGCTACTGGTTTATCTAGTAGTTCTCACCCCCATTGTTGTTTCCTGTCTCTTCTTCTTTGTGTTGCAGAGTCGTCTGCAGGAGCTGCTAGGCCATCGGCAGCTGATCGAGGTAAGGGGATCGCTGAGTAGATAGATCTCCTGTGAGATTGAGTTGTTGTTAGACAGATGTTGTACCCTTTACTCAGACTGATGTATTTTTCCTATTTTGGGTCTGGCTTTGGCCAGCAGGTTGTACTATTTTGGTGAGTTGAGAGATTATTGTATTTATTACAGCTTTATTATTATTCCAGTCTGAGATACTATGTGGTTCTTCTATTTCAGCTCTGTATTATGCTCTTTTATTGTTTATATTATACCTGAGCAGGTTACCAGCGCTTCGTGTACGCGGGAAATTCCGTGTGCACGGCGGATCTGTAGACGGACCCGGGTTCTGGTTTACACCCGGGGCGTGACAAATTAAGTTGGTATCAGAGCTTAGGGATAGGTCAGTTGGGACTTAGAAAACCCTAGGCTTTTGGCAGACCCTAGGAAGATAGGGCGCGAGAGATGAGACGTTTTGCGAAAGTCGTTGATTTATTGTTTGACTCTTCCAGTGAGTGAAGAGGGATCGACATACCCAATTTCTGGTGAACAGTTATGTTGGCTGCAGACAACATAAAGTCACAGAAATAGGGGGATGTCTTTGACTTTCGCTAGATTGGGTCGTGCGGGATTGTGTTATTGATTCGAGGTTTCTTGTGGCAGGATGCCTCCGCGACGCAGGATGTTGACGCGTTCTCAGCCTTCTTCCCCTGAGCCCGAGCAGGAGGAGTCCGGGCAAGGCCAGCAGAGTGAGGTGCAGGAGCTACAGGCTCAGATGGCTCAGATGTTGGAGGCTGTTCGGCATCAGGAGGAGGCCATGGGTCGGCTGACGCAGATGTTAGAGCAGAGGGCGCAGCCTGTTGTAGCACCCCCGGAGAGTTCTCCCGTACCATCATCCCCTGCTGTGGCTCCCCCAGTTGTACCAGTGACCCCAGCATCCCCTGTTGCTCGGGGTACTGGTAGACAGCCGTCTGGGTTGACGGGACCTCTGACCTCGACAGAGCAGCGGGAGATGGTCGATTTGTTGATGAGGTTTCGCCAGTTTGACCCACCCCATTTCTCGGGGCAGAGTGTAGAGCCGTGGGAGGCAGAGTCGTGGATCACGGCGATGGAGTGACGTTTTGAGACATTGTTCATCAATGAGCGATACCAGGTGTTATTGGCGACGAACTTTTTGGAGCGCAACACCGAGGCTTGGTGGCGGCGTGTTCGACCGGCTGGTCCGCCTGGGGCTCAGCTCCTGACCTGGGCGGAGTTCCGCAGTCTCCTTCTTGGGGCTTTCTTCCCGGAAAGCGTCCGGCAGAGGTTGGAGGAGCAGTTGAGAAACCTTCGCCAGGGAGATCGGCCCGTGCACGAGTATATTGCGAATTTCAATCAGTTGCTGGCGTGTGTACCGAACGTGGCCAGAGATGAGGCGCACCGGATTTACATGTTCGAGCGAGGGTTGCGCCGGGACCTTTTTCAACTGGTTCACTCGCGTAGGTTGCAGACCTTGGAGGCCTCGATAGAGCAGGCGCTCTATGTGGAATGCGGGGAGGTAGTAATGGAGGAGGTAGCTCCAGCTCCCATAGTGATCCCGGGGGCGAAGCGCCCAGCACCGGATGATGGAGGACGGGCTCATTCTTGGAGGCCGCCACGACCGCCACGGCCTCAGTTTTCCAGCCGTGGGCGTTCCGAGCGGCGAGGGCCTGGTGGATCCCAGAGGCCACCGCAGCAGCAGCCGCAGCAGCAGCACCATCAGCAGCAGAAGCCGAAGTCGAGACAGCATAAGTCTCAGCAGCAGTCTCAGAGACAGCAGTAGCAGTCGAGTCGGACCCAGCCTTTGGAGAGGTGTGTCTTCTGTGGGGGTCAGCATCCGGCAGGCACGTGTGAGATGAGATTTGGCCGCTGTTATCGATGTGGACAGCCTGGTCATGTTCGAGCTACGTGCCCAGTTGCGACACCAGCAGCACCTTCTTCAGCATCTGTCCCCTTTTCATCCCAGCAGCGATCGACGGCTCAGCGGCCGTATGCCCCAGCAAGCAGGCCATCTTCTTCACATCCCACTGACTATCGGCCTCCAGCTCAGAGTGGGCGAGTGTATGCTGCGCAGGTAGAGGACTCTTCGGCAGCAGATCATGTGGTGGCAGGTATCACCTTACTTTCTGGCATTAGGACTCGTACTTTATTTGATACTGGAGCATCGCATTCTTTTATTAGTAAAACTTTTGCATCATTACATGGGTTAGAGGTAGGACTTTTACCACGTGCACGAGAGGTTTAGATTCCCCATCACACTTTGCACGTGGAGGAGTGTTGTTGGTCCTGCCCGATGCAGATCGAGTCCTGGATTATGCCAGCAGACCTATTGGTCTTGAGACAGCTGAGGGACTTTGATGTGGTTCTAGGGATGGACTGGCTGGCTCGATATTTCGCGACTATTGATTGTGCCGCGAGGACTGTCACTTTTAGAGAGCCAGGCCAGGAGATGTTGGTATACCGGGGATGTCAGAGTGCTTTCTTTGCCTCTATGGTTTCGACATCCCGAGCGAGGCAGATGATCCATCGAGGATGTGTAGCCTTTTTGGCTAGTGTTGTTGAGGGGCCTACGGCGGCACCGGGACTCGGGGATATCCCTATTGCCCGCGAGTTCCCGGATGTTTTTCCACCTGAGCTAACCAGCATGCCGCCAGATAGGGAGATTGAGTTTGTGATTGACGTAGTTCCAGGAACTGCGCCAATCTCTAAGGCTCCTTACCGGATGGCACCGGCTGAGCTGCGAGAGCTTAAGGCACAACTCCAGGATTTGATGGATAAGGGCTTTATTAGGCCGAGTGTGTCGCCTTGGGGAGCGCCGGTGCTATTCGTAAAGAAGAAGGATGGGTCACTTCGATTGTGTGTGGACTATAGGGAATTGAATAAAGTGACCATCAAGAACAAGTACCCTTTGCCGCGCATCGACGATCTCTTTGATCAACTGCAAGGGTCTTGTGTCTTCTCTAAGATAGATCTGCAGTCCGGTTACCACCAGTTGAAGGTAGAGGCCGAGGATATTTCGAAAACGACATTCAGATCTCGGTATGGGCATTATGAGTTTACAGTTATGCCTTTTGGACTGACTAATGCCCCTGCCGCATTCATGGATTTAATGAACCGAATCTTCCGACCGTACTTGGATCGATTCGTGGTAGTATTCATTGATGATATTCTGGTCTACTCCCGAAGTGATGCTGAGCATGAGGAGCACTTGAGAACCGTGCTGCAACTTCTGAGAGAGAAGAAGTTGTATGCCAAGTTATCTAAGTGCGAATTTTGGCTTCAGGAGGTTGCTTTCTTGGGCCATGTGATCTCAGCCGCAGGAGTGGCAGTGGACTCGGCGAAGATTAAGGCGGTCCGGGATTGGCCCCGACCGACTACCGTTTCTGAGGTACGTAGTTTTATGGGCTTAGCTGGGTATTATCGTCGGTTTGTGGAAGGCTTTGCGAAGCTCTCCACACCCCTCACTCGCTTGACGCGTAAAGGAGTGAAGTTTATCTGGAGTGAGGACTGTCAGAGGAGCTTTGAGGAGCTGAAGAGTAGACTGATGACCGCTCCTATCCTTTCCCTCCCTGTTATGGGGAAAGGATATGTGATCTACAGCGACGCATCACACAGTGGACTTGGCTGTGTGTTGATGCTGGAAGGGAGGGTAATTGCTTATGCATCGAGACAACTCAAGGAGTATGAGAAGAATTACCCTACCCATGATTTGGAGCTTGCTGCCATGGTGTTTGCACTGAAGCTTTGGCGCCATTACCTGTATGGGGAGCACTGTGAGATCTATACCGACCACAAGAGCCTAAAGTACCTATCACGCAGAAGGAGCTGAATTTGAGGCAACGCAGATGGTTGGAGCTACTAAAGGATTATGATGTGGATATTCTCTACCACCCAGGCAAGGCTAATGTAGTTGCTGATGCATTGAGCAGGAGAGCGGTGCAGAGTTTGTCCATGTTGATCACAGACCAGACACCACTGTTAGAAGAGATGAGGCGACTAGAGATAGAGGTTGTGTCCCCTGGGGTCTCTGCTAGACTGACATCTTTAGTCATGCAGCCCACTCTACTGGACAGGATCAAAGAGAAACAGAGTGAGGACCCCCACTTGACCAGGATTAGAGATCAGATCCCGAGCGATCAGTCAGGGGACTTTATGGTGGATGTTTCGGGAGTACTAAGGTACAGGGACCGAGTATGTGTGCCAGTGGATGCGGAAATCAGAGAGCAGATATTGCGAGAGGCCCATTATACACCTTATACCCTACATCCTGGTGGGACTAAGATGTATAAAGACCTCAAGGCACACTTCTGGTGGAATGGCATGAAAAGGGACATTGGGAGGTTTGTGGCTCAGTGTTTAACTTGCCAACAGGTGAAGGCTGAGCATCGAGTGCCAGCTGGCAAGTTACAGAGTCTCCCAATTCCCGAGTGGAAATGGGACCACATTACGATGGATTTTATGGTCGGATTGCCGAGGGCACAGGGAGGTGCTGATGCTATCTGGGTAGTTGTGGATCGACTTACCAAGTCAGCGCACTTTTTGCCTGTACAAACTACTTGGTCACTCGAGCGACTAGCCCAGTTATATCTAGATGAGATAGTAAGATTACATGGAGTACCAGCCTCCATAGTATCAGATAGAGACCCGAGGTTTGTTTCACGTTTCTGGAGGAGCTTGCAGACAGCCTTGGGGACTCAACTCAGGTTCAGTACAGCTTTTCATCCGCAGACTGATGGGCAATCAGAGCGGACCATACAGATCTTGGAGGACATGCTGAGGGCTTGCGTCTTGGATTTCGGTGGAGGGTGGATTCGACACTTATCTATGGCTGAGTTCGCGTACAACAATAGCTTTCAAGCGAGCATTCAGATGGCTCCGTTTGAAGCATTGTATGGACGCAAGTGTCGATCACCGCTTTATTGGAGTGACGTGGGCGAGAGGCGGACCTTGGGACCAGATGTATTATTAGAGGCAGAGGAGAAGGTCCGAGTGATTCGAAAGCATCTCCAGACCGCCCAAAGCCGACAAAGGAGTTATGCCAATGTTCGGCGACGAGACTTAGAGTTTCAGGTTGGAGATCATGTATTTCTGAAAGTCTCGCCGTCCAAAGGAATCAGGAGGTTCGGCATTCGTGGGAAACTTAGCCCCCGATATATTGGACCCTTTGAGGTATTGGAACGTATCGGGCCAGTCGCCTACCGACTTGCACTTCCTCCGAGACTTGGCGGTGTCCACGATGTATTCCATGTTTCTACTCTGAGGAGATATGTCTTCGACCCGTCGCACATCATCGACTTCACACCGCTTGAGATCAGCGAGGATTTGAGGTATGAGGAGCGCCCACTGCGGATTCTGGATCGAGAGGTGAGAGAATTGCGCAGTCGGACAATTCCCTATGTGAAGATCCTTTGGAGTAATCATGACGAGCGCGAAGCTACGTGGGAGCTCGAGTCAGAGATGAGGGATACCCACCCCTACTTATTCGAGACATCGGACTGAGGTATGATTCTCGTTTCGAGGACGAAACTCTTTTTAGTGGGGGAGGATGTGATGATCCGGATTTCCCCAGTAACTGTTGTAGCCTTAACAGTGACAATAGAAGGCTTATATGGTGTAATGGAGCTTGTAGTGACGAAATTGGACCTCAGAAATGGATCCGGCGTGAAAAACGGAGCAAGTGGGCTTTTCCGGGGGCTTTCGGCAAAATTTCGGATGAGAATTTGAAGAATCGGACGGCGGATTTGGACTCAGCGCGCGAAAACGATAAAAATGGCATATTTACTTTATTTTTTCGACACTGGGTTACTGTTCATGCCGAAATTACTGTTCCGGCCGCCGGAAACACTGTTCCGGCGACCGGCGGCAGGCGGCAGACGGCGGCGCACGACGGAGCAAGGCGGCGCAGGGGCGGAGCAGGGCCGCGGGCAGCGCGGGCAGGCGCGGGCAGGCGCGGGCAGCACGCAGGCGCGGGGTCCACAGAATAGGCGTGCACCGGGTGCACCAAAGACTCAGAAGGCCACGTGGCAGCCTCTGATTGGTCCGGCGGCGTCAAGGGTGGCGGCTTGTCCCTGACACGTGGCGCGCTGTGATTGGCCGACAGGATCCGGAAGACCCGGCGCGTGGACCGGGCTCGTGCGCCCCGTGGACCACGTGGGACACGTGGCGGCTGTTCTTTGGCGGGCGCACGGCCGCCCACGTGTGCCGGTCGCGTGAGAAACGTGGGCGGCGGGGGACACGTGGCGCAATTTCATTGGCCCGTACGGATGTTTCCTGTTTTGTGAGGTGTGGCGCTGTCTGATTGGCTGGTTTCGGTGTTTTGTGTTCGGGCCCGGATTCTTTGTGGAGCCCGAATAGTAAATTGGCCCATTATAAATACCCCTCCCTCTCTCTTTGCAAATTCCGAGTTTTAGAGAGAGAAAATGAGAGTGAGCCCTTAATGAAAGTTTTTCATTTCACTGTCCTTTATCTACCATAGAAATTTCAGAATTTTTGAAGTTCCCGACAGAGAGATATCTGCGACGCATTACGCTCTGACGTTTCTCCTTTTTCGGCCCGTTATCGTCGGAGTTCAGTCGGAAAATTCCTGTGCGCTAACCAGGAGGAATTTTTGAACGATTTCTGTGACAGCGCGACCGTAAGAGGTAAGGCTTCATTTTCCGTGTTGATCAGTTCACCTCATTTCGCACTTTTGGCATGGTTCCCGAGGCATCTTTGACCCTCCTTTTTGCTGTGGTACTTTCTGGACAGCAGTAACTTCTCCGAATTATATCTGGAGCTAGGAGCATCGGATTAAGGCGTTTAAGTAGTCGATTTCGATCTACTCGTCGCGAGGAACGCAACCGTAATTTTTCTGGATTTTTCAGAGCACTGTACAGAGGTGAAAATCCCTTCTTTTTGTGCTATTTGGAAAAACAGCAAAGGCTGTATTTTTGGGATTTGTGTTTACTCTGGGTGTGTTATTCTGTACAGTTGTGCACTGTTCTTGACGAGTTGCGGGTATAGAGGACTGTGGACAGTAAGGAGACCTTTCTGGGTGAGGATCACGCTTTTCGAGGTGGGTGGTTGTTGCTTACCTCACTTCTGACTATCTCACTAGGAGTATTAGAGATCCCCTATTTTAAACTGGTAATCGGTATTTTAATTGTGAATTGCATGAGTAAACCCCACAAATTATATGACGGCTTATTTATATTAAATTGGGACACTGTTGTTGGGACAAAGGCTATATCATAATCTCGCATGCAAAATGACTTACTATGTTGGGACATTTAAGCCATCATTTTCTAAATAAATATCAAACACTTTTCTTCAGTTTTAAAAGAGGACAATTGCATGCTTGTATGGACATCTAGATAGGCCACTATTTATTGCTACACTATTATTGGGACTTGACTTAGGAGAAACCATGTTTTATTATTCTCCTTTGCATTCAGATGCATGTTGCTCAAGTTTGAGCAGGGTTTTGGGGTAGTGTAGTTGAGGCCATCGAGTCTGGGACAGGTTAGACTCGATTCTGGGTTGTGGGGCATTGTGGTATCCGCGGACATCAGGCGGTTGGCCAGATGTTGATTACTTTATCAGGCTTTGGACTTATGGGATATTGCGGCAACCGCGGACATTAGGCGGTTGACCGGATGTCGATCTTTGCATCAGATTGGGGATCGAGCTTTTTGCTAGTGGATGGAGTTTCCCACTTATTGAGTACTATTGCATCAGATTGGGGATTAGCTTTTCTTTAGTGGATGGGTTTTCCCACTTTGATCAGAGTCATGATCCAGTCCTGCTGTTTTATGATACTTATGATTACTGGTTACTGAGATACTTTACTCGTGTGGGTCGCTCCCCTCGAGTGCCACTCCGGAGTGCGCGACAGGCAGGCTTTGACTCCTTGAGACTCCTTTTTACATCGGTGTTATGCGTGGGCTGGCATACCCGATATGGCAGGCACAGCAGGCAGTACCAGTTTTTACTGGTGATTAGATTGGGTTTATCCAGGCAGGCAGGGTAGATACTGATGCATACTTACAGTCATTTCCTTCGGCATGGCATTTAGAGGCATAGTAGTGGTAGTTTCCTCTTTATCAGCAGCCTTTATAGCTTACCACTGTCCTTTCCTTTTGCCTCTAGTAGTCCTAGTGGGTGCGTCAGCATTTGAGGTTTTACCCACTAGGGGAGGCTACTGGTTTATCTAGTAGTTCTCACCCCCATTGTTGTTTCCTGTCTCTTCTTCTTTGTGTTGCAGAGTCGTTTGTAGGAGCTGCTAGGCCATCGGCAGCTGATCGAGGTAAGGGGATCGCTGAGTAGATAGATCTCCTGTGAGATTGAGTTGTTGTTAGACAGATGTTGTACCCTTTACTCAGACTGATGTATTTTTCTTATTTTGGGTCTGGCTTTGGCCAGCAGGTTGTACTATTTTGGTGAGTTGAGAGATTATTGTATTTATTACAGCTTTATTATTATTCCAGTCTGAGATACTATGTGATTCTTCTATTTCAGCTCTGTATTATGCTCTTTTATTGTTTATATTATACCTGAGCAGGTTACCAGCGCTTCGTGTACGCGGGAAATTCCGTGTGCACGGCGGATCTGTAGACGGACCCGGGTTCTGGTTTACACCCGGGGCGTGACACTCCTGCTGCTCATGCTCCACAGCTGGTGCAGGATGTGCCCTCGTCGATACCCGGCGCCTCGAAGTCATCGCAATCAGCCGCAACAACCCAGAATATCAAAACGACACTAAATTCGACCCAATCCAGCGAAAGTCTAGGACATCGCCCCACTTCTATAGCCTTATGTTGTCTGCAACCAACATAATCGCCCAACAGAAAGAAGGTATGTCAAATTTCTCTCTCTACATCTCCAGAGAGTTAATAACCCAATCACTTACTATTGCAAAAATCATGTCTCTCACGTCGATCATCCTAAGATCAGCCAAAAGCCTAGAATTTTCTAAGTCCCAAAATGACCTATTCCCTAAGCCCTGATACCAACTTAATCTGTCACGCCCCAGGTGTAAATCAGAACCCGATTTCAACAACAGATCCGCCTTATATGCGGTATTTTCCACATATACGAAGCGATACTATAACTCAAGCAATGAGGTGATGTGGATAAGAGTAAGTATAGCCACAAAAAGTGATACAGAGCGAGAGATAAATACAGACTAACTGTATATAAGAAAAACCATTCCCAAGTAAAACCACCTCAACAACAACTCTAACAACATCACAAAGTATAAAGATATCCCTCACGAAAAACAAGATCCCAAGAAAGTGCTACCAAACCAACTCCACAAAAAGACAAATACAACTCCACTCAAAAAACACTCTAAATACAAACGGCTACACAAATCCAACATAGCTCTCTAAAATAAATAATACAACTCCACCTCAACCACTCCACATAATACAACTTGCAAAATATAACTGTAATAAACAAAATACAAAACTGCTAAACAACTCCAAAATATGCAACTCCCAAAATAAATACATAAAGCTTGCTCCAGCCAGACCCAATATATACAGTAGTCTGAAAATTATAAAAACTAAAAATCAAGAAAAATAGTAGATCCATCTCTAACAATCACCAGGGATAGGCTCTAGCTAGTGCGCGACCCTCTTGCCGCGATCTACCTGCGTCGCCGCCGCCGCGGAAGTCTCTGGGAGCATCAACGGGTGTGAGAACTACTAAACAAGTTGAACACGGGAATTGAATTCAATTCCCGTGTTCAACAAATGAACGGGTTGGGCCGTTTCAACCCGCACACCGGTCCTGGTCGTGCCGTGTCAGGTCATGGGCCAATAGGCCATGCCAAGCACAACCCACGGCCGGCCAGCTGATTTTAGACCTCTACCACATCCGACCCGTTTTACACCTTCTAACATGTCGGTCGGCTCGCAGCTTTAGATTGAAACCACCAGCTTAGGAATTTTGTTAGAAATTCGCAAGCAAATAATTTTACAAAAAATAACAATCAAAAGTCAACATCCTTGATATAAACTAATAAGTCCAAATCTAAAATAGCGCTATTTGATATCAAAATAAGTTATTCAATAATAATTTATTTGATATGAGAATTTATTTTATAATTACAAGTTAAAAAATTTAATTTTTTATTTTTTAAAATATTTTAAAATTTATTATTTGATAGAATAATTTATCGATCACATATGAAAAGTGATCTTCCTTATTTCACTAAATTACTTGAAGACTATGGTATTAATTCTAAAAAATTGAGCATTTTTCTCATCATCTACTAAATACTACATACAAACTTTTTAAACAAATCAAAAAAATATACCTAACGAAATGATCATGCATCTAAACAGGATCTTAATTAATCTTCTTAAACTATGAGAAGTTTGGATTGGATTGAAAGTTCCCAAAAAATTATCCTCCAATTACTGTAGTTAGTCACAAGCAACTAGATCAAGACCCATTTTAGTGTGACCTACATTTGGTGCAAATCCACACTTGAACACTTAATACAAAGGGCTCAATCACTTACCTGCGTACTGAATCTACAATATTATACTAACATATTGGCAAAAAAAAAAAAAAAAAAATTATGGCTGAAACAATTCACCAAAGAGTGCTTTAATTTGTGGATAGAATGATATTGTCACAATAGAAAAAATAATAATTAATAGAAACTGTCATCTAAACACAAAAAAGAAAAAGGTTATAAATTCGATACTATTATTCAAAATTTTAAAATTTACTTCTCAATACAAAAAATATACTCTTTTTTATATATATTTATATATAAAACTGAGTTCCATAAGTAAACTTTGAAGAAAAAGAAGATATTTGAATGTAACCAACAAGAATATTTCTGTAATCAAGGAATAAATAAAATATTTTTAAAATTTTGAGAGGTATATTAGTTATTATTCCAATAAATTTAGTAGGTAAAGGATTTTTCATAAAAAATTATATATTATGAGCACTAATATATCTATAAATTTAATTACACTCCGGCCTCCCATATGTATTCTATACTTTTCTCCACTTTTGGAACTAATCTTTGTGCTGCTTTGTTGTAACAAGAAAATCAACTCAATCCAGCAAACAAGAAGCCAACAATTGTAGCTCCCTCTAATATATTTTAAATATTTACACATTTGTCACCATTCTCATATGAAACTAAAGTCACATCCACATTTTTTGAACCTATCTAAAATATTCCAACGTTCGATGACTACAAACCTAAGCTTAGAAAAACACACATGGAATCACCACAACATTCCTCGACAATAATTTTATTCACATACTTCCACCCGAAGTATGACAAAAACCATTCCATTTCTTGTGGGGTAAAATGCATGGATATCCATATACTTCTCCTATATTGCAACTTCAGTAGTTTATGTTCTTTTCGTGCGAACACTTTACTACCTTAACATCAAAAAAATGTTTAATTACATCATACGCTGATCAAATATCATTTTATAATAAAGTTTGCTTGTTTAATAATCAGACTAAATTATAATATACGTGAAACAATTAAGTACCATGTTATCATATGAGAATAGTATAGGAATCATTTGTATATTTTACCCTTCCTTATAGAGTATATATATATATATGTTATCACCTAGGCCTTCCATTGAACTCACAACAGTAATTAAGAACACCATGGCCAAAGCATCTCTTCTCTCCACACTCCTCTTCTTCCTCTATCCAATACTCTCATATTCTCAAATATTACCAATCAATGTTTGGCCCAAGCCCACCACTCTCTCATGGCCCATCCCAATAGCGGCGCCTCTCTCTCTCTCCTTCTTTTAAAATCATCTCTTCTTGCGCAGACTACTCTTACCTCCAATCCGCGGTTGAACTATACATCAGCCTTCCGTTTTCAGAATATTACTGTCCAATCATATTGCCTGCTGTAAATTTGAGTATGTCCCCTCCTTTACTTTTGCTGAATGTCTCCGTCGCCAATCTCTCCGTCCCTGTCCAGCACGGTGCCGACGAGTCCTACACTCTATCGATCACCTCGTCCACCGGCCTCGCAAATCTATTGGCAGCCACCGCATGGGGAGCGATGCGGGGGCTCGAGACCTTCTCCCAGCTGACCTGGGGTGCCAATCCGCCGCTGATCGCGACCGACGTGTACGTCGCGGACCGGCCGCTGTTCCCACACCACGGTTTGATACTCGACACCGTGAGGAATTACTGGACATATTGCGGACCATTGAGGCTATGGGTGCTAACAAGTTGAATGTGTTCCATTGGCACCTCACGGATGCGCATTCGTTTCCGATAGTTCTTCCGACGGAACCCGGGCTTGCGGAGAAGGGAGCGTATGGGGCGGGGATGCAGTACTCTTAATTTGTTTCCTCTATGTAGGTGGTTGTTTATGATCATCTACATATTTATTTTGTAAGGCCGGCCTTATGTGGACAATAAACTTTTGAAATCATCATATCTTGGCCTTAAATTTGGGTAGAAGTTTGACTTGCTTAAAGCCTGAGATTGATCGAACCCAACTAATTAAGCTAAAAAAATATCATTTAATCCTATGAAAATTTATTTCTTTTACAGTGATAGATTAAGTTCTAAAAGAACTAACCGAAGTAGTACGAACAAAATTTTCATTAAAATACTCTTAATAGTTCATGCTTCAAATTAGAATTTCTATTACTCATTTCAAGTTTCGCTTGCAGCAAAAGTCCAAAACTTTCATCGCTAAATATCGAGAGCTAAATTCTACTGTAAAATCTGTTAGCTATTTATTGTTGGCTAAAAATAGTTCTAACTTACCACTCTGAAATAAATTCAGTGGATTAATAAGTGGAGTTGGATGAGCCTAATAAATTGAGTTGAATTGCGGTCTATAATAGATCTAATCTCCAGATAGATTGAGTCAAATCGAAATCTGTGAGCGCTATAGTTGAACTCTTAAGTGCCTGTGAGCGCTATAGTTGAACTCTTAAGTGCGATGAATATATATTTTTTATTAGTACATTATAAATTTATCAGTAAATACTTTGACAATAGACCTAACGTTCAGATTGATTAAAATCGAAGTCTATAAGCACTATGGTTGACGTCTTAAGTATCATGAATGCAATCTTTTGATCGATATGTATTTTTAGAATAATTAAATAATATTTATAATCCACAAAATCTAGTGTAGAAATTTACTAGATGCAAAAGGTGCTTGACATGTAGACACCCGCTATCTAGGGAGTCACATAGTAGTAAGTTCATCCAATCAATTTCTCTCTTGAACCTGTCACAAATTAGACAACAAGGAAGAGAAAACGTGGAGCGTCGGTCTAATGAGACCACAAAGAATTCGGGGTTGAAACAGTTTTAAACATCTTACTCAACGGAAATCTTATTAAATATAAAATATAAAAATATTGATATCTGAAAATTAATTTTTTTAAAAAAATTAATTATTTTATATAATTTAATACAGTATCAAAGGTATGAAATTCTTTGTTCAAGTCCTGTTTAATGAACAAATCTTACTAAACCTAGATCAGACCGAAACCTGATAAGATCAGGACTCGGCTAGGATTGACGGTGTCACGCCCCGGAACCCGGGCTCGCCAACAGATCCGCCGTGTACACGAAATTTTTCATGTACACGAAGCGTCGGTAACCTGCTCAGATATAAATGTACAATAAAAGAGCATAATACAGAGCTGAACTAAAAGAACTACATAATATCTCAGACTGGAAAAGAAATAAAAACTGTAAAAATATAATAAACTTCCAGCTCACCAAAATAATACACCCAGCTGGCCAAAGCCAGACCTCAAAATAAAAGTGAACTACTACCGTCTGAGTAAAACGGGTACAATATCTGCCTATTAGCAGCTCACAGCCACACAGGAGATCTATCTACTCAGCGATCCCCTTACCTCGATCAGCTGCCGATGGCCCAGCAGCTCCCGCAGAAGACTCTGCAAAACAAGGGAAAGAAAGAGAGAAAAACAACAATGGGGGCCGGTGAGAACCACTAGTAAACCAGTAGCCTCCCCCTGTGGGTAAAGCCTCAAACTCCGACGTACCCACTAAGTCTACCAGAGGCAAAGAATGAGGAAAGTGGTAAGCTATAAGACTACAGGAAAAACAAGGAACTACCACTAGTATGCCTCTAAATGCAGTGCCAAAATGAATGACTGTAAGTATGCATCAGTAACCGCATCGGTCCAAATAAACCCAATCTAGCCACCAGTAAAAACTGGTACCGCCTGCTGCCGCTATCATCATCGTGCAAGCTGATCTGCGCCAAAGTGATAGCAATGAGTCAATGTCGTCCGGTACCCATTTGGTACCCCGCACGCTTCGAAGTGGCACTCGAGGGGAGCTACCCACACGAGGAAAGTAACAATGTCATAAGTATCATAAAAGTAGGACTGGATCATGACTATGATCAAAGTGGAACAAACCCCTCCACTAATGAAATCCCGATCCCCCAATCTGATGCAAAGATAAACATCCGGTCGACCGCCCAATGTCCGCGGTCGCCGCAATACCCCACAAGTCCACAATCTGATAAAATAACCAACATCTGGTCAGCCGCCTAATATCCGCGGTTACCACAATGCCCCACAATCCATAATCAAGTACGACCTGTCCCAGACTCCAAAGTCCCGACTACACTATCCCAAACCCCTGCTCGAACCCGAGCAACATGAATCAAAAGTCTAAATGAAAAGGAGAAAGGAAACAATCATGGTTTCTCCTAAGTCAATTCCCAATATGATAGTGTAGCAATAAATAGTGGCCTATCTAGATGTCCATACAAGCATGCAAATGTCCTCATGAAAGATAAAGAAAGTGTATCAAATAGTAGCTCCACATGTATGTCAAATAATCAATCCGCATAGATATAACCATCATGCCAAAATCACTAACCAATTACACATGTCTATGATCCCTGATCCATAATAAATCACCAAAGTAGTACTCGCATATAGATATGTCATCATGTCTCAACCATTAACTCATTTAACCAACTTTCACGCAAATCTATGTGCTAACATGGCATGCTAACATATCACCATCATAGTATATCAATCCCACAAAATAGGCCAATGATAAATCAGGATCATTTAGTTAAGCATGATTTCTAATGGGGTGCCAAATAAATTAAGGGTCTCTCTAATAGTCCTAATGAGTAAATCGCAGTAAGAGGTAAGTAACAACGACCCACCTGGCACGCAAATCCACACCCAAAAAGCCTCCTCGCTGTCCACGACCCTCTAATCCCGCAACTCACTGAAAACAGTGCACAGCTGTACAGAACAACGCACCCGGTATAAATACAAGTCCCAAAAATACAGCATTTGCTGTTTTTCCAAATAGCTCGAAAAAAGAGGGATTTTCACCTCTGTACAGTGCTCTGAAAAATCCAAAAAAATTACGGTTGCGTTCCTTGCGACGAGTAGATCAAAATCGACTCTTTAAATGCCTTGATCTGATACTCCTAGCTCAAGATATAAATCCGAGAAGTCGATGCTATCCAGAACACACCACAGCAAAAAGGGGGTCAAAGAAGCCTCGGGAACCATGCCAAAAGTGCGAAATGGAGCAAAGTGATCAACACAAAAATCGAAGCCTTACCTCTTAGGAACGCGCTGCCGCAAAAATGGCTCAAAAATTCCTCCTGGTTAGAGCACAGGAATTTTCTGACGGAACTGCGACGGAAATGGGCCGAAAAAGGGGAAACGTCGAAGTGCACCGCGTCGCAGATAACTCACCATCGGTAACTCCAAAAATTCTGAAATTTCTAGGGGAGAGAGAGAACAGAGAGAGGAACAATTTTTGTAAAGGCCACAAGCTCGGATTCTCTCTCTACGATGTGGAATTTGCAATGAGAAAGGGAGAAAGAGGAAGATTCCTTATATAATGGGCCAGGGAATCTTCGGGCTCCACACCAGATCCGGGCCCAAACAGGAAACACCAAAATGGACCAACCAGGACGCGCCACGTGTCCACAAAACAGCAAACATCCATGCAAGGGCCACTCAGAAGCCGCCATGTGTCACCCGGGTGCACGTGCCCGGTCCCCGCGCCGGGTCTTCCGGAAAATGTCGGCCAATGGGGTGCTGCCACGTGTCACAGACAACGCCGCCTTCTAGAAGCCGTCCAACCAATCAGAACACGCCACGTGGCAAATGGAATCTTCGGTGCTCCCGGTGCACGCGCCTGTCCGTGGACCCCGCCGCCTGCGCGCCTGCCCGCGCCGCGCTCTGCCGCGCCCCGCCGTGCTCCGCCGCTCGCCGCCGCCGCCGCTCGCCGGAACAGTGATTCCGGCCGCCGGAATTATTGTTCCGGTGAACAGTACCTTTGCGCCGAAAAATAAAGTAAATATACCATTTTGATCGTTTTCGCGCCCTGAGTCCAAATCCGCTGTCCATTTTGCCAAATTCTCATCCGAAATTTTGCCGAAAGCCCCCGGAAAAGCCCACTTGATCCGATTTTCATGCCGGGTCCATTTATGAGGTCCAATTTCGATACTACAAGCTCCGTTACACTGTGTAAGCTTCCTGTAGTCACTAATAAAGCTGCAAAAACTTCTACAAAAGTCCGGATCATCACAGATGGATACAGCCCGGCGCAGGCAAGCTCAAGCTCAAGCTCAATCTGTATCTCATTAAAGTCCCAGCTCTTCAGTTAGGAAAGAAACTAATCATTCTAGATTAGTCTGATCATATTAGTCCCAACTGGTTGACACACTAATTATTTCCAGTTTCAGCTAATTATTTGTCCTCAACTCAATCATCTTGACGCAGATAAATAAATGCACATTATTAATTAATTTGACTGCATTTCATATATATATATATATATATATATATATATATATATATATATATATATATATATATATATATATATATATATATATATATATATATATATATATATATATATAGTGCTACCAGTACACCCCGCTTCGGGGTGTACATCATACACCCTGAAGCTGGGTGGCTGCGATTTATGAAAATTATGCGGGATTTCAAGTGCTTCTATTCTCACCCCGCCTCTTCTCTTTTCTCTCTATCTAAAACACTCTCCCCTCCATTCTCTCTCTCGCGCTCGCTCTCTCTCCATTCCCTCTCTCTCTCGCGCTCGCGCTCTCTCTCTCGGGCTCTTTCTCTTTCTCTCGCTCGCTCGCTACGACTCTCGACCAGCAGCCGAGGGCCGGTCAAAGCAGGCCTCTCTCTTCTCCGTCGTCTAGGGTTGCCTTCGAATCGCCGTGCTCAGCACCCGAGGACCGCTCGACGAAGAGCTCTCTCGCCTCCGTCATCTTCATTGTGTAGGGTTTAGGGTTTAGTTACCTCGCCTCGCCGCGCCGATCGGTATGGTTTCCTATTTTTGCATTGTGTACATTGTGTACCGGTACCAACCTGAGGAACACCTTTGTACCGGTACACTTATTTATGTACCGGAACACCTTTGTAGGGTTTCCTTATTTTATTTTTCCATTTTCTGTTTTTGCTTCAATTTTTGAAGGGCACATTCTCAGATGACATGGTCACAACTGGAATTTCACCCATAGCACTACTCATGTCTTTAAGAGCTGAAGACTCCTGAATTCAGCAATTTTAAAAAAAAAAAATTAATAATAATCCAATTAGATCATTTCCTTTGTACAGAAATAAGTGTACCGGTACATTGTGTACATTGTGTACCGGTACCAACCTGAGGAACACATATGTACCGGTACACTTATTTGTGTACCGGAATACCCCTGTAATACTAGTGTCAAGAAATTAAAGCAAAAAATACTGCAACATCTACCTTAATCTTCTAGACAAGATCATAACCAGTCATTGCAGCCATGCAGTAGTCTGTGATGATCAAATTCACCTCAATGAACCGAATTCTTGTAATTGTTCAGGACTATTGACCTTTTAAAGAGTTGTACAACATGAATATATGGGTACCATATATTACAATTGTTACAATTGTAACATTTTGCAATTGGTCAGGAATATTGGTTTAGGTAACAGCTATATATGGTTTCTGTAAAGTCATATAGACAAAACGGATTAGTTGTATGTTTTCCTTGCTTTCATCAGTGTATATATACCTCTTTAAACAGTCCATATTGCTTTGAATAGTCCATAAATTAATGTTGTACTAAGATATGATTTTATCAATACAAACTGATATGGTGATTATAATGCAGCTGAAGATATGGTTTCTACCAGAGCTATGTCATCGACCAGAGTGGCCAAGGAGGCCACCACTAGTAGTCATGGTAGGAGAAAGAGCCCAACGAAGATTTAATTGGTTTGTGGAAGATGTTATCCAAACCATCTATACAATACGATGAATGTACAAGAGTCTCCCAAGACTGAGGCCAACTATACCACTGCTGGCCCAGCACTAAGGGAAGTTATCTCTACTGAACAAATGGCACTCTTGAGAACAACGCCATTTGCTTCATATATTGACCTTCCACCTCTAAAGCAAGACCTTGTATTAGTGGATACTCTCCTAAGTTTTTGGGATGAGGAGAACAGAGGTGTTAGAATCGGAGAAACTTTTATTCCCTTGATTCCATATGAAATAGCTGTCTTGGTTGGGCTACCGACGCAGGGAGAGCCGATTGAATGGTCAAAAAAGAGTATAAATTCGAATATTTTTGATAAATACTTTAATGGCGAGTATAAGCACGCCGATAGAAGAAAACTTCGTCATATCTTATACACTCTTGCTGGACAGCAGGGTGGGGACACCGTCACCGATTTTGTCTTCATTTTTGTATTATAGGTTTTTGCGACGGTTCTCTTTCCCACTAGCCACTACAATGTGCCGAAGGCTCTGTATAGATATATAGATGATATACATAGAATAGGCGACTATGCCTGGGGGCATACTGTATATAATTTTCTTGTAAGTTCTATTTCGAAAGCATCCCGTCATGTAAAGCGTCAAAATAGAGGGAACGAAATAAATGCCGGCTATATTGATGGGTGTACAGTAGCCTTCACGGTGAGTACAATTCTAAATTAGTGTTTTAATATATTTTATTTTGTAAACATTCATATGTTCATTCCATTACTGATAAGTCATGATGACTGTGCATGTAGAGCTGGGCGTATGAGCATACAAAGGGTTTGGGTACTTCTGATGGGGATAAGGATATCCCACAGATGAGAAAATGGAAAGGTTCAGTAACATTTAGGAGCTATGATAAGCTTAGGAAAAAAATTTTGTCTTATTCTCCTTCAGAGGTAATAAATTCTTTAAGGAATGTTAATTTTATAAATTTCCTTTAAAATATTAAATGTAAATATGTAATGTTATATATATATATATATATATATATATATATATTTATATATTGCAGGTTATACCCAACTTTACCTATCGTCCGGAAGAAATGTATATATTGAATTGTACGGCACGTGTTGGGCAGCTCCCCCAGGTATTGTATAAGTTAAGGATTATATACGTTATGATGTGGTTACTTTACTAATTTCCCTACTTACCGTCTTTGCGTGCTTCGTTATTGATTCAGATTCAACTGGCTACTCCTGTCGCTACTTCCTCTAGAGCTGGGGATAGTAGCAATATAAGAAATTTAAATAATAATTTGGAACAAGCTCTTTATGGCCTCGAAGAGCGGATTAAAATCTTGGAAGCAAAGAATATCAAGTTAAAAGATATAAATAAGAAGCTTCAGGATCAAATTGTGAGCGGCTCTGCTGTTGCAGCACGAGAAGGCGGCGCGACAGGCGATGTCGAAAAAGAAAATGTTGAAGATCAGGCTGAAGGTGGGCAGACACATTAGGGAAAGAAACCAGCGAACATCCCGTTGATGCTGGTGAGATTAATATAGTGGTGCCCACTGCCGATATTAGAATCGACGTCCCGTCGAGAATTGAAATGATTAAAGGCCGTGAAAGGAAGCGAAAGGAATTACAGATGATTTCACGGCTGGGAAAAGAGGAAAAAATGCATCTTATATTAGAAAGGGGTCGAAAGAAACTGAAGCATCAGATTCTGCTTCCGGCGCCATTGTCGACGTCCTTACGGTATTATTGTATTAAGTTTATTGTATTTAATCTTAACAATTTTATAAAGTATGACAATTACATAATTTTTTGAATGATAACAGGCATTAAAAAAAGAGTATGATGATCCAGAATGTGGAGTTTCATCCATCAATGTTCCGGATGAACCCGCTCTGGATAGCTCACCCGGATTCATTATTGAGTCTCGTCGCGAATATCCGGGTCGAGATAAAATTCCTAAAGAGGAAGATTTTGCAATCAACTTTTTTATAGCACAACCAATAACTAAGTTAGTTCACCATATCATATATTCTTTTAATTGTTATATATGTCTATTTCCATTTTCTCATTACTTAGCATAATATTTCGAATTCTTTTTGATAGAGGAGCTATATGGGAAGATAGCACCAAAGGGTCGGATTCGCCTTGTATTAGTGGCGAAATCCTCCGAAACTTCTTATTTGGAGGCCCGACCCGCGATGAGGTTCGTGCAGTGAAAACGACAAAAAACTAGTTAAATCTTGTAATATATATATATATATATATATATATATATATATATATATATATATATATATATATATATATATATATGTGTGTGTGTGTGTGTGTGTGTGTGTGTGTGTGTGTGTGTGTGTGTGTGTGTGTGTGTGTGTGTGTGTGTGTGTGTGTGTGTGTGTGTTTTAACATAATTTCTTGTTGTTTTCTAATATAGGTGATAAATGTATATTTTTATATTCTTAATACGATAGATATGAAGGGTGTACAGAAATTTAGCCATCCTGCTCTTTTTTGTCGAACTGAAGTTTCGGTGAGTTTCATATTTGTTTCAGTTCTATATTATTTTTATAAAGTTACATTTATGTATATATCACCTTAATGAAACCACGAATTATACGTATTTTTTTAAGATCAGATTTAGCTATTTTGTATATATATGACAACACATTTGAGAATTTAGATTGTACTCAATCTCACAATTTAATTAGTTCTCTTATATTGTGACATCAAAATCTGATCCCTTTTATATTGCACAATTAAAATGTTGAAACATAAAAGACTCTGAACTGTTAAAAACAGTAGTCATTCAATATTTATTACCTTTTGTTTATTTACTTATGTTGCATTATTCACCATAATTTCATTCATTCAAACCTTTGTCGTAATAAGCATTTAGCAAAACCAAGATTGTAAGGAATTGATTATTAGATTGATGTTGTAACTATATTCCCTTTTATGTCCAGATGCACATACTTAACAAGATGGCAGGAATAAGTCCGGACGAGGCCATCACAGTTGACTTCATCCGGAATGTCGCCTACGATTCGGCATCCGTACGACACTTTTTGGAAATAATAACTCTTGGAAAGTATCAGCTGTAATAGATTTATAATTATTCCTGTAAATAGTAATTGGCATTGGCATTTGCTTGTCATTGATTTGAAGGAATCCCATTTTGAGAGTTGGAATTCCTTGTGGAGTCATCGTGTGGCAAAGGATGCGGCAAACGTATTTGTATGTATATTACTTTTATATTTATTACATTGATATATGCATAGAAGATTGACTTCACTATTTCTCTTATGCAGGCGAAGTGGTTTGCATCCTATTTTGAGTTTATCCTTGAACAACGCATCGGCCACCCAAATGTCATATGGCAGCTTGATTGTCAGCAACAAGGTTCGACTGAGGTTGATTGTGGCATGTACACATGCCTATTTGCTGAAAGAATTGTAAGAGGCGGCTCCCCCGATCTTTTGGTTTATGAAAAAGATCCTCCGTATTTCCGGGCGCACATGGTGAGCCAAATCTTACGAGATCCCTGTTGCTGACTTCTAGTTCGATGCTCGCATCTACTACGTAAAGATAATTATGTACAATAAATACTTTGGTTTAAGTTATATGTTGAGTTGTATTAATTTGTTGTATATCCGATGAATATTGTATGGAGTCATATTATTGATTCATTGTATTCCAGTTTTGATCAGTTTTATTTTAGTTTTATGTTGAGTTGTATTGATTCGTTGTAGAGTAGATGAATATTGTATTGAATCATTGTATCCCTGTTTTGATCAGTTTCAGTTTTATATTGTATTGTATCAATCTGTTGTAAATTTGATGAATATTGTATTGATTCCTTTTATTGATTCATTGTATCTTATTATGATCGGTTCTGTTTTATGGTGAGTTGTAGTCATTCGCTGCAAATCTGATTAATTTTATGCTGATTACCTCAGTAATATATTTTTTTCCTATATTTTACATTTATAACTTTTTTTTATATTAAAGATAAATATTTTATTAAATTATATTTGTTTCAAAATTATTAATTTTTAAATTTAAAACTTTACAATTCTTTTATATAATTGTAAAGAAAAATTTAGTGAGGTACTCATTACTGAGTACCGTTAGTGAGGAATCCAAGTGTCTAGTGTTTTCTGGTTTTGAAGAACTATGAAGAGTACCGGTACACATGGTTCAGCTTTTGGGTTTTGATGAACTTGAATGGGAAGCGGATGCGGCACTCAGTACCGGTCCTCAATATGAGTACCGGTACATAACCTTCTGTACCGGTACTGTCCACACCCCGAAACTGCTACCAATTTGGCATGGTTCGGGCGCGCTGAACAGACGCCGAATGGACAGAACCTCCCCTGTCCGCCCAAGGCTAAGCGACAAGATCATGTACAAGAATCACCCAGGAATTAATTCTAGATATACACAATCACAACGAGAGCACAACCAGTGCTAACAAGAACATAAGAGCAAGGTACGAGTATATAAAAGTAAACATACAAGTAACAAAAGAGAGAAACTCTATCTATTACAACCATTCCATTCGAGTATATGAATAATACATAGATCACATCCAAAACGTCCTCACCCTATACAACATCTACTCTCGAAATGTAAAGACATGTGACAAGAGCTATAGATGTAGGGAGGCTGCTATCAACGCCTCTAGGGCGCCAAGCCCTTACCGCGATCCTCGCCGGGAGTACCTGTACTCGGCCCTGTAATAATAGTGGGGTGAGAACTATGGTCCATAGTTCCCAGCGGGTTCGGCCACCGACTCCACCGGTCTTCCCACTAGGTCCAATAGGGGAGAAGCAGAAAGCAGTAGAGATAGATATATCTGAAAACTGTAAATGCAGTAAATAACTACACTACTATGCCCAACACGGAAAAACTGTATGCATGCTCAGGGGAGAGATATCCAATATATCACTATGTCCAAGAAGTACTATTTCATACTTGTTCTCTAACTCATTTTCAAGAAGTGTGGTTTTTAACACTTCACCTCAAATCTCACGGCACACACACGAAGGTTGCCCACGGCTCACTATCACGACGAGGGAGACTATGTCTCACCTACCAATCGAACGCGTCTGGCGGACCCTACCGTCCCTCGGGGTGGCGTGCCCCGTGACCACTCCGGAGTAGGCGGCCGTAGAGGAGCGACCTCCACCAGCCAAAGACAGACTATGAGCATGATCCAATCCTCTCCACACGAGATACCCTATCTATAAGGCTAATGGCAACTGAGATCCCTATAGATAATACACAACCTATGTCTCACATGTGTCACGATAGGTTTACCTACACTACCTTTCATATGCCACTCGTTCATTTATTGTGTGGTGTTCACAATTTCTACATATATGCCACTCGTCATCAATTGTCGACTCACAAGTCCAACACCCAATCCGCACTATAGGATTCCTCGGTATCGACCCAATCTTTCCCAATCCAACATATTAGCATACATTTGCTAAATATCTATATCAAACACCGAAGTATAAAGATGGCAATACATACTAATCCTACAATGCAATGGTGCGATATGCAATAGTGTAAGTGGCTAAGACATAGAGAGAAGCCCAACGCTTCGGTAAGAGCACCACCCACCCTCGGGTCCTTGGCTCGGCTCGGCTCTCCAAAAAAAATCTACGGGAGCACCGGTCTCGATCACAAGGGTCCCTCAAGTCGGATGTCCTAAACATTCCAAAACGGCCTATTAATAACCTCCAAGCACTATGCTTAGTGTTTTCACGTGCGCGCAAAAGCGCCGACGAAAGACGACGAACTTCCACGATTTGTGGTCTGGATCGTCAAGGGTTTACCAAAACCCCTCCATGACGGAAGGATTCCATTAAATCCCCCACCAAAATTACTATGTCATTATTTCTCTTTTTGCCTCAAAAGTCCTAGAGCGCGTATCTCGGCTCTAACTTTTTCGGCCGTTCGACGGAATGTCGATCCGTCTTCGCCAACACGTTTCTTTACATAGTAATTGAGTTTCCATGGGTTCAAATGAGATCAATCCCATGAAAATCCAAAACCTCCTCTTTTTAACCTTAGGTTTCATTTACACATTCATCACGATTTCTCCACATTTTCGCCGATTTCTTCGACAAGAATTCTCTAAGATCATATCGATTATAGATCAAAAAAGATATGCAAAAATCAAATTTATCTTCCACGAAACTCACCTCAAAAAGTTCGTGATTTCGAGCTTTTCTTGGTTCAAGAGCTTGCCCCTCGCTCGCCTTAGGCTTCCCGCAAATCGCTCCCGCAATTTAGTGCCATTGGAGCAAGAAAATTTACAGAGTGAGAGTGAGTGGAGAAGGTGAGAGAGAGAGAGCTCTCCATGGAGGTGCTCCTGGTGCTTGCGTGCGGGTGGAGAAGAAGAAGAAGGGGAAGGGGTCCTTTTATGCATAAAGGACCCCCCCCCCCCCCCCCCCCCACAATAGTGCTAATTTACTATTTAGTCCAATTTTTATCTGATACTTGCCTGCGGAACCCTTCTGGATGTCCGTTTGTGCTCAAATTTGATGGGTAGACTCAATTTACCTTAATTTATCGTGGGTTATCTTACTTTTCAGTTTGGACCATTTCTGGGTCACCGAAAACTGCGTCGGACTGTAATCTCTAACAGATAGCAGTTCGATTTTATTCTTCACCTTCTGGGTATCAAAATGGGCCGAAACTTTAAATCTAGCCCCATAAAATAATGCTGACTCATTCCCCAGTTTCCGAAATTTTCTGACACTGTGCATTTTCTGCTAATTTATCTGTCCCGTCTCTTACAGAAAATATTAAATCTTCTGTTTCGCTCCGATTTCGGTGCAGGTCATTCCCAACCTATATTTTGCTTCTATGAGTCCAATAAAAATAGTATCTTACACTATTTTTATTTATTTTTATTTTATATAATTTTTCTGACTTACTATATCCTACCGTAACTTCTATGGTATTTAAAGTTGAATTTTGCACATTTTACCTATGGTTAATTAGGATTTCTTTGAATTAACTGGGCATTTCTACTTAATGTCTAACTTCTACTTTTAGAAGTTCGGTATCCTACATTCTTTCCCCCCTTAAGCAATTTCGTCCGCGAAAATTTAAATTTAAGGCAATTTCAACCGAATCAAAATCCTACCTCTAATTCATCTCTCCTCGAAGAGATGAGGAGTGCGCCCTCATCTGTTTCCTCAAGTTCCCACTGGCTTCGTGATCATCGTATTGCTTCCACCGGACCCTGACATAAGGAATCTTGCAGTTCCTCAATTTGCGCACCTCCCGAGCATAATCGCCACCGAGGAACATTCCTCCTGAGCTCAAGTCATCCTGAGCTCCGGGTCCGGCGGTTCATATAGCATCGCATGGCTCCGGATCGGTACATATTGCGAGATTGGAGACGTCGAAGACGTTAGTACAATCCGCCAACTTCGGCTGCAATGCAAGCCGGTACGCCACCGGCTCCCACACGCTCCAATATCTCATAGGGGCCGATATAGCGGGAACTTAGTTTTTCCCCGCACTCCAAATCGCGTTCAGCGCCCCTCATGGGCGAAACCTTCAAGAGACGCGGTCGCCCACCGCGAATTCCAAATCCCGCCGACCTTGTCCGCGAGTCGTTTTGTTCCGAGATTGCGCCGTAAGCAATCTTTTGCGAGCAAGGCTGACCTTCTCCTCCGCCTCCCGCCAAATGTCCGGCCCTAACTCCGTGCGCTCGGCCCACATCACTCCAATAGATAGGGGGATCGACACTTCCTCCATAAAGGCCTCGAACGTGCCATCCCCGAAACTAGCGTGATAACTGTTGTTTTTAGCGAACTCGGCCATCGGCAGTACGTGTGAGAAACCAACCGCCCTTGTAATCGATGACGCACAGCCCGCCACATGCATTCCTCCAAGGTCTGAAGTGTTCTCTCTGTCTGACCATCAGTCCTGAGGTGAAAAGCGGTGCTAAATCGAGCCGTGTGCCAAGGGCCTCCTCAGGATTCCTCCAGAAATGCGAGGTGAACTTGGGGTCTCGGTCCGTACACATCGCTGCTTCGGCACCCCGTGCAGCCTCACCAACACACGTCCTCGTCAAGTATACCTGTGCCAACTTCTCTCCCCGCCCAGTTGTTGTGGACCGGCAAGAAATGTGCCGACTTGGTAAGAACGATCCACAATCACCCAGATCGAGCCTTGGCCTCCCGTTGAGCGAGGCAACCCGACTTATAAGTCCATAGAGATGTCCTCCCACTTTCCAACGGAATAGGCAAGCTTTGGAGTTTCCTCCCCGCCGGGTTCGACGCTCCTCCCTTTATCTGTTGACATGTAAGGCATTTGCCACGAAGCGCCCAATGTCCCTTCATCCCCGTACCCCAATAGAGCTTCGTCAACTCGTGGTAACATCTTGGTTGCCGACCGAGGGTGCTCTGCATAAGGTGACCGGATGCGCCTCTCGGCAATATTCAGTTCGTGTGTCGGAGCTCCTCATTTTCCAGCACCACCCAACGTTTCCGAAACCGAAGTGTGCCATCGCGTGGACATGGAAAGTCCCCGCCGGCCTATTGGCCCTCCTCGATTCACTCCGCACTTTTCGGAGACTTGATTCGGAAGGCTGGCACATCTTGATCGCCGTCCACAAGGTGGAATTTGAATAAATGCGCCATCATCAGGTGCCGGCACCGATCGGGAGCGCCTACCGTCCAGGTTCATCCGCCCATGTCCAAGACATAACGGCGTTGATTCTTGACGTCCATAGCGAGAGTTCCTCGTCGTCTTTATTAGTGCATCGGCGACCACGTTTGCTTTGCCGAGGTGGTAAAGGAT
>CM055065.1:8076046-8131903 GCA_029204045.2 Tillandsia leiboldiana
AACACTACTATGCCCAACACGGGAAAAACATGTATGCATGCTCAGAAGGGAGAGAGATCCAAATATATCACTATGTCCACCCGAAGTACTATTTCATATTCTTGTTCTCTAACTCATTTTCAAGAAGTGTGGTTTTTAAACTTCACCTCAAATCTCACGACAACACCCGAAAGATGCCCACGGCTCACTATCACGACGAGGGAGACTATGTCTCAACCTACCAATCGAACGCGTCTGCGGGGACCCTACGTCCCTTCGGGGTGGCGTGCCCCGTGACCAACTCCGGAGTAGGCGGCCGTAGAGGAGCGACCTCCACCAGCCAAAGGAAGACTATGAGCATGATCCAATCCTCTCCACGAGGATACACTATCTTAAGGCTAATGGCAACTGAGATCCCTATAGATAATACACAACCTATGTCTCACATGTGTCACGATAGGTTTACCTACACTACCTTCCATATGCCACTCGTTCATTTATTGTGTGGTGTTCACAATTCTACATATATGCCACTCGTCATCAATTGTCGACTCACAAGTCCAACACCCAATCCGCCACTATAGGATTCCTCGGTATCGACCCAATCTTTCCCAATCCAACATATAGCATAACATTTTGCTAAAATATCTATATCAACCGGAAAGTATAAAGATGGCAATACATACTATCCCTACAAACGCAATGGTGCGATATGCAATAGTGTAAGTGTCTAAGACATAGAGAGAAGCCCAACGGCTTCGGTAAGAGCACCACCCACCTCGGGTCTTGGCTCGGCGCGGCTCTCCAAAAAAAATTCTACGGGAGCACCGGTCTCGATCACAAGGGTCGCCTCAAGTCGGATGTCCTAAACAAGTCCAAAACGGCCTATTAATAACCTCCAAGCACGATGCTTAGTGTTTTCAACGTGCGCGCAAAAGCGCCGACGAAAGACACAACGACTCCACGATTTGTGGTCTGGATCGTCAAGGGTTTACCCAAAACCCCTCCATGATGGAAGGATTCCATTTAAATCCCCCACCAAAATACTAATGTCATTATTTCTCTTTTTGCCTCAAAAGTCCTAGAGCGCGTATTTTCGGCTCTAACTTTTCGGCCGTTCGACGGAATGTCGATCCGTCTTAATTCGCCAACACGTTTCTTTACATAGTAATTGAGTTTCCATGGGTTCAAATGAGATCAATCCCATGAAAATCCAAAAACTCCTCTTTTATCCTTAGGTGTCATTTACACATTCATCACGATTTCTCCACGATTTTCGCCGATTCTTCGACAAGAAATTCTTCTAAGATCATATAGATTATAGATCAAAAAAGATATGGCAAAAATCAAATTATCTTCCGCGAAACTCACCTCAAAAAGCCGTGATTTCGAGCTTTTCTTGGTTCAAGAGCTTGCCCTCGCTCGCCTTAGGCTTCCCGCAAATCGCTCTGCGATTTAGTGCACATTGGAGCAAGAAATTTAGAGAGTGAGAGTGAGTGTGTGAGAAGGTGAGAGAGAGAGCTCTCCATGGAGGTGCTCCTGGTGCTTGCGTGCGGGTGGAGAAGAAGAAGAAAGGGGAAAGTGGTCTTTTATGCATAAAGGACCCCCCCCCCCCCCCCCCCCCCCCCACAATAGTGCTAATTTACTATTTAGTCCAATTTTTATCTGATACTTGCCTGTGGAACCCTTCTGGATGTCCGTTTGTGCTCAAATTTGACGGGCAGACTCAATTTACCTTAATTTATCGTGGGTTATCTTAACTTTTTAGTTTGGACCATTTCTGGGTCACCGAAAACTGCGTCGGACTGTAATCTCTAACAGATAGCAGTTCGATTTTATTCTTCACCTTCCGGGTATCAAAATGGGCCGAAACTTTAAATCTAGCCCCATAAAAATAGTGCTGACTCATTCCCCAGTTTTCGAAATTTTCTGACACTGTGCATTTCTGCTAATTTATCTGCCCCGTCTCTTACAGAAAATATTAAATCTTCTGTTTCGCTCCGATTTCGGCGCAGGTCATTCCAACCTATATTTTGCTTCTATGAGTCCAATAAAAATAGTATCTTACACTATTTTTATTTATTTTTATTATATAATAATTTTTCTGACTTACTATATCCTACCGTAACTTCTATATGGTATTTAAAAGTTGAATTTGCACATTTTACCTATGGTTAATTAGGATTTCTTTGAATTAATTGGGCATATTCTACTTAATGTCTAACTTCTACTTTTAGAAGTTCGGTATCCTACAGGTACATAATCCTTAGTTCCGGTACACAAATAAGTACAAACCAAGTGCCTCACAAATAGAAAGCCTTACCCTTGGGTTGCTCATTCTGTACCGGTACTCAAGATTGCATACCGGTACGAAATCTTGAGTACCGGTACACTTCTAAGTTCCTCAAAATCCGAATGCATCACACTTCGATTTCTCCCTCAGTACCGGTACTCCATGATGAGTACCGGTACTGAGTGAGAAATCCATGTATACTACTTCGGGTTTTGAGGAACTTGGGTGTGTACCGGAACCGTGTATACCAGTACGCAATGATAAGTACCGGTACTAATTGACGATTGCAAGTGTGAGGCTTTCGGGTTTTGAGGAACTTGGGTGTGTACCGGAACCGTGTATACCGGTACGCAATGATAAGTACCGGTACTAATTGAGGATTGCAAGTGTGAGGATTTCGGGTTTTGAGAACTTACATGTGTACCAGTACCTTGTGTACCGGTACTCAATAAACAGTACCGGTACTGAGTTAGCAACCCAAGTGTAAGGCCTCAATAAATTGTATTGTACTAATCACGTTTACAAATTTTATATAAATTTGTAAATATTACAATTAATAATGTTGGCAGAAATAAAAGAAAATAGAATATTTAAATTTAGTAATAGATAAGTTACAGGGGAGAATGGCACACCTATATTCATATATATAGAAGATAGTGTACTACGGGGTGCATGAGGCTCATTCAGATAAACATATAAATTGCACTGACTCCATTACTATTTAGTACATCTATACATAAGTTCTAATGTTCATCTTGTATATTCATATTACAATATAAATTGTTCAACTGTTCATCTTGTATCTATAGCGGTTCATAAAAGTTCTGAACAGCTATAGATAAGTTAAGAACATTCATATATACAAGAAGGTACATTATACATTTATACATTCATACATTCATACATTTATAGAAGAGTCTAAAAGTACTCCACACTTGAAAAGGGAACACAAAATACATCTTAGCTTCGTACATCTTAGCACAACATACATCTTAGCACAATATACAACTTACAATGACGAAACTCCATTTTTCAAGTGTGAAGATCAATAAGTACCTTGGGGACGTTTCAGAATGTGAAGGCCTACACTGAAGCATCGTCGACGCGTCCGCCTCACCGTCGGGAACATCACAGCTCGTCCGGGCACCAAGAGAATGTTACATTGGAGTCATTGGATCGAGACTTGCAATCGATGAAGAAAAGAGTCGAAGAAGGATTCAAGAAGGTCGAGGATAGCTTAAAGAAAATTTTGGATTTCCTTGGGTGCCGACATAATGATACGATTCCAGGTGGTGCCGGACCTAGTTCTTCCCATCAACCCGACGATGATGCTACCCACGAGGATGAGTGATACTTATGTTTATTTAACGTGCATTTTAACTTTTGATTTCTTGACTCTCGTTTTTTTATCATTGTACCAAATATTATTGTACTGTACTAAAATTTAGCACAGTACAATAATATTTGGTACAATGATAAAAAAACGAGAGTCAAGAAATCAAAAGTTAAAATGCACGTTAAATAAACATAAGTATCACTCATCCTCGTGGGTAGCATCATCGTCGGGTTGATGGGAAGAACTAGGTCCGGCAGCACCTGGAATCGTATCATCATGTCGGCACCCAAGGAAATCCAAAATTTTCTTTAAGCCATCCTCGACCTTCTTGAATCCTTCTTCGACTCTTTTCTTCCATGCTTGCAAGTCTCGATCCAACGACTCCAATGTAACATTCCCTTGGTAACCGGACGAGCCGTGATGTTCCGGACGGTGAGGCGCACGCCTCGACGATGCTTCAGTGTAGGCCTTCACGTTCTGAAACGTCCTCAATGTACTTATTGATTTTGCTAAGGTAACCCCGTCAATAGGACCCAAGCTATAATCATAGTCATCGCACGTTATGTCTACATCTTGATCTTCCAAAAGCCGCATGATCAGAAGAGGGCAAGGTAATAGATCGCGATGCGATTTACCTTGCACTAACTGTGACATTCTGTACCAAATCAATGTTGGAATATTGATGTTCATTCCAACAGCTAGCTCTGGGTGAGCAAGTAAATATAAAAGAAGCAGTCTATCCCATCGAATCCTCTTTGTACCCAATGTGGGCAGAATATTATAGCACAATATTAAGGATAGGATGTGATACTCAGGTCTCAACTCCTTGGATTCAACGTATAGTCTATTTGTTACTGTTCCTGGCTTGCAGAGAGCATTGACAATTGTGTTCCAGTGTGTGGAATGATGAATGGTTCCAAGTGTATAATGCACTCCACTAGTATCCACATTTAATCCAAGGATGGCACCAATTGTGTCTGGAGACACTACAACTCTGACACCACGAACATATGATTCTACTACCATAAATCTGGTATCTCGATCCTCACCCATAATGCTACCTCTCATATAAAATTGGCGAATGAGTTCTAGACAGAAACCTTTACGACCGTGTATGCGGCTGACCATTTCGATAGGCGCCCTTTGCAAAAGCTGGGCAAATTTAGGAACTTCACTAGTCAGCTCGTCAAAGTTGACATATCGCTCTCTGATGCAAGTTCGGCTTGAAAAGTCTTCTCGTCGTTTAGGATCAACGTCGCACGTGTCTGCCGCTCGTTTTGATCGCTGATCTCTACGAGCCGTTGCTGACATGCCTGACCCGGCAGTGGTATGTTGTGGAGGGGAGGGCGCACCCGTATGAGAAATTGAAGGCATAGGCGCCTTTCCTTTATCATGCGTGGCCGCCATTTCAACATGAGCAGAATGCTCAGAATGTTCAGATGAATCACTACTCTGTGAATCATGTGAACGGTCCCTCTTGGAGGCTTGTTTCCCTCCATGGGCACGGCCACGACCACGGCCACGCCCTCGTCCACCACGTTGCCCATCACCGGCCATTACGTATATGAGCTTAAATTACAGAAATAGTTAGCAGCCAACTTGTATGCAGTCTATGAAACTATTCGTAAAAATCATATAAGTTCTGAACAGCTATAGATAAGTTCTGAACATGAATATATACAATATGGAACATTCATAGATTTATAGACATTATTGTATGAAGTCTCAATATGAACAATTGAAAGTAGACTTCATACACTTGAACATTTGAAATTAGACTTGAACACTTGAACAAGATGGAACACTGACTACAATATTGCAAACAAGTGATCCCTTTTACCCATGTTACATATACATTACATATACATTACAGATATAATGTTAAAACCCTGAATAATTAACAAAATTGCACTTAACTAAATTAGTGTAACACAAAAAAGGCATTAGGGGTTTAGAGTTTTACCTTGAGATATGAAGGGTTAAACTTAGCCCTAAAATAAAGGTAGTAGTAGACCGAAGTGTAGACCTAAGGGAGATTTATGGTAGATGGATTGTTAGACAGTGAAAGAGGGAGTATCGAGCAAGACTAGTGGATGAAACAACAGAGGACACCGGAAAATTCAACCGATTCCGCAGTTCGCGTAGCGGAATACGCCCTAGCCCTTCCTCCTAATAAGAAACGGTTTTCTTTTGCAAAAGCCCTCTGCGTACACCTTGCCTTTGCGTTTACTTCACGTTAATAGTTGGGAGAAGTGGGTAAGGGGGTTACAAGGCGGTTTTCCTTTGAAGCAGTGGTCGTCTGTCTACCACACGCCAGTTCGGCTCCTTGATGTTAAAATTTGGGGTAGAGGGGATTAAGGCATGGGTGTTTTTCTTCTTCCTTTCTTTTATGGTTTCCATCTTTTATTTCTTTGCACGTGGCCCCATCCTATTGTCCAACTATTTACTTTTAAAAAATAATAATTTTAAAATTTATACAATATTTTTATAATTTTTTTAAAATTTATATAATTTAAAAAATTTAAAATTTTTGCACCTACTTAAAAATTAAAAATTAAAAATTATTTCTTCTCTTCAATCCCGCCCAGTGCTCCGCTCCCACAGTGCCTTATCTCCGCTCCGAGCATCTCTTCAATCCCGCACAGTGCTCCGCTCCGAGCGCAGTGCCGATTTCTGCTCCCACACAGTGCCGATCTCCTCTCCCGCACAGTGTCGCACAGTGTCGATCTCCTCTCGCCGTCGCCGTTGCCTTCGCCGTCGCCGAGAGGAAGCACATTGTTGCCGTCGCCGTCTCTCTCGCTCTCTACATCTATCACTGTGAGCTCGCTCCCTCTCTCTTCTCTCTCTCTCTCTCTTCTCTCTCTCTCTCTTTCTCTCTCACTGTGAGACATCCCCTCACAGTGAGAGAGATAACTGTGAGATCGCTCATAGTTAGCGATCTCCTCATTGTGAGATCGCTCATTGTGAGCGATCCCCTCACTGTGAGATCGCTCACAGTGAGCGATCCCCTCACTGTGAGAGTGATCTCACAGTGAGGGATCCTCTGTTCTCACAGTGAGGGATCCCTCATTGTGAGGGATCCCTCTGTTCTCACAGTACACATGCATGTCACTATTTGTATGAAGATACAAGTGTCCCTTAATACAACAACAAGATGGAACACTTGTTCAATTTTGGAATGACTTGTTAGACAATCTTGTCACTATTAAAATGTAAATTGGTCCATATTGTATATATGAATGTTCATAACTTAACTATAGCTATTCAGAACTTGTATATGTGTGACATTCGAAAAAGATCCTTTATAGCTTATCTCGTATTTTAAAGTGTATTGAGGGGACACCCTTAAGTATAGTAGTGCTTATCTCATGCATTGAAAGGGTATTGATCAAATTTATGTCATTTTCAAAATATTTACAACATCAATTTGATAATCCATTACATATTAATAGAGTTTGAATCTCTAAATTATTTTTGTATGCAGTCTAATTTTACATGTTTACAATGTTTGGTAACCATTTATAATCCTTATTCTGATATTCATATTCGATGAACTCATAGTGCATTATGTTCTTCACAGGAGAATGGCATTCTCTTTGCTACTTGCATTTGTGGTTTTGATGGCCACCGGGAGTGGAAGTAGTCGTGGAAGTGGGAAGAAGAAATCTTCAAAATGATCACGGAATGTAGTATCAACAAGCTCTGAATCTGAACATTCTTCAGAAAATGAGGGAGAACCAGTAATAGGGAAAGAAAAGGCACCGATGCCTTCAAGGAAAAAGAAAGATAGAGAATATTCTCCACAAAGAATTATCGGTGGACCAGTAATTCGTGAGGGCTCTCAATCATATCGGCGAGCAAATTATGGAGAAGGTGAATAACACATTACTTCACAACGCCGTGGATTCTTTCAAAATAGAACATATATTGGAGAGCGACATGTAAACTTCAATGAATTGTATCGACAAGTTCCAGAATTTGAAAGGCTAATAGAACGAATTCCTATTGGGGCTCTAGGTAGAGTTCTAGCAAATCAGGGTTTCTGTTCGGAGTTAATCAGGGAGTTTTACATGAGGGCAGTTAAAATTGAAGAGGATTGTGACACCCAGACATTCAAATTCGAAACCTCAGTTCGAGGGGTCAAGTTTGATATAACTCCTGATATAATAGGTGCGAATCTTGGTTTGCCTGTTGATACATCTGGTGAGGATTATACTAACGGTGATTTTCAGAGTGACACTCATTGGGATGTTGTTGTGAATGCTATTTGCAAGTCGGGTACACATACCAACAGCGAATATGTTGAATCAAAGGATTTAAAGCTGGAATACCACATTCTGTCTTTGATTGTTTGCTACAACCTGTTGCCTACGGTGGGGACTAAAAGGATATGATGGCTTCGTCTACTTCTTCTTTATTTTCTTGGTCACCCAGAGAGTGCATCTGGACTCTGTGTCAATATTCCATATCTTATTTGGGAACAAATGGCGCATGTAATTGAGGCAACAAATAGCCGTGAACTTCTTCCTTACCCGATCTTCATCACTACCCTTTTGGAAGATCACGGAGTTGATGTCACATGTGACAAATATGACTATGGCTTGGGCGCTATTGATAGAATTACTTTGGCCAAGTCAATTGGCACTCTAAGGACCTTTGGGCAAGTGAAAGGTCATGCAAGTGATGCGACTCCAAGTGCACCGCCTCGTCAAGTGCAACATCAAGCCTCTACTGGATCAGATGAGGGAGTGTCTATACAATCATTACATCGGGATGTACAAGCAGTTAAGAAAATAATGGAACAATGGTTCAAGAAGCTTGAGGACGGATTAAAGAAGATTTTTGATATCCTCGGCTGCAAGCATGATGATGTAGTTCCTGGAGAGACTGGAACAAGTACTTCACATGGACCTACTTCACATGATGATGATGTTGAGGACAGACCTGACGATGGGTGACCCGGTACGCCATCTTGTTCTTGCTTTTCATATCTGTTTAGTTAGTTGTATTTTAACCGATTGGGTTATATTATTAGTCAAAGTAATAGCCCATGGAACAAGATCCTTGTTCCATCTGACTAGGCGACTTGTGGAGTGAATGGGTTTTAATATCAATATTATTATATAATTCAGTACTTTGGCTTCAGTTTGTATTTTATTACTAAACAGTCTTGGCAAAAGAAAATGGTATATTAGTTCTACCAACTTTGGTGCAACGACACTTTAGAATGTAGATGAGCTTATGATTTTCTTAATAATTCCCGCTTTGGGTTTGTAGTGTTTGCTATGATGCCTACTTTCCACTCTGAAATTTGCCAACTAGTACATGCTCACTATGTGGCTTTTCAGGCATCTCCTAAGCAACATTAGTGTTTTTCCTTTTTTTTATTTTTTTTCTCCCACCCTTTGTAAGTAGTAATTTGTTTTAAACATGTCACTTCTCTATGTTTTATGAGTGTTAGCATGTATTGCAGCTATTGGAAGCTATGACCACTAAGAAATGCCAAGAGGAATACTCATTGGAATCATTAGAAGCACTTGGAGACTCCTTTCTAAAATACACCTAAAGTCACTATCTTTTTCAAATATATCAGCATCATCATGAGGGTATTCTCACCTCTAAGAAGGAGAAAATAATATGTTGAAGTCTAATTCATGTTGTAATTATGAACAGATGACTGTCCTGTACGAAAACGTATGTTGTATAGAATTGGACTTTTGTCATTGTAAGTTGTATGTTGTCGTAAGGGAACACTTGTGCTAAGATGTATGGTTATTTCACATGTACGAAGCAAAGATGTATGACTGTACTATGCTAAGTTGTATGTTGTAAAGGATTAGATTTGTAAATCTGAAAATATGACTGTACTGTGCTCAGATGAACTGTGCCCCGAGGACTGTACCATGTTTGCGATTTTTGAATTGGAGTTGTAATTCGGAGAAGCTGATTTGTTACATTATGTTCTGCAATTGCCTCACTGTGTTCTCGAGCTTGTAAAATTAATTATTCTGGAATATTTTTATTTTGTTCTGGAACACCTATATTTATTGGTTCTGGAATTTCCTTTTGTCTTTACCCGATTTACAGTGGCAACATTCTACACAATTTTCCAATTTAATATTTTTAACAGATATTTTTATTTGTTAAATTCCAAATTTTTAAAGTTCTTTAATTTTTTAAATGTATTGAAATTTAACACTAAGTACCGGTACTCAATTATGAGTACCGGTACTCAATTAAGAGTACCGGTACTAATTTATGAGTACCGGTACCGGTATTGTGTGATGAACTTTCATGTACCGGGACTGAGTGAGAAAACAATGTGTACCGGTACACAATGATGAGTACCGGTACTGAGTGATGAAACTAAGTGTGAGGCTTTCGGGTTTTGAGGAACTTGGATGTGTATCGGAACCATGTGTACCGGTACTCAATAAACAGTAAGGGTACTGAGTGAGCAACCCAAGTGTGATGTTTTCGGATTTTGAGGAACTTAGATGTGTACCGGTACCGTGTGTACCAGAACTAACTATTGAGTACCGGTACACATGGTTCACATAGGTGTGCCATTCTCCCCTTGTAAACTTTATCTATTACTAAATTTACATATTCTATTTTCTTTTATTTGTGTAAACAATATGAATTGTAATATTTACAAATTTATACAAAATTTGTAAATGTCTACGAAACCTATATAATTGTCTACGAAACCAATTTATAGCTGTTCCGTTATACATATATGAGTGTACGGGAACCCTCTAAAGCTGTCCCCCATATAAAAATTAATTTTGAATATAGCTGTGTATATGACTGTACGAAACCCATCTATAGCTGTTTCGGTATTCATATATGATTGTACGGGAACCCTCTATAGCTATCCCCTTTAGAATATATGTGTGCCAACCTTTCAAAACAGCATCCAATGCCCTTCCTCCCCTTAAAATATGGGCTATATAGCTGTCCCCTTGTGAGTATAGGGGTGCCCTTCTAAAAAGACCCTATAAAGCTGTCCTCTTTTGAATATTTGTGTGCACACTTCTCAAAACAGCATCCAATGCCCTCACATCCAATGCCCTCACACAGAGCGAAAATAATGGAACAAGATGTCCCCTCTATAGCTGTCACCTTTTGAGTATAGGGGTGCTCAATAAATAATGGACCCGGTACTCAATTATGAGTACCGGTACTCAATTATGAGTACCGGTACCGGTATTGTGTGATGAAGTTTCATGTACAGTGAGAAAACCATGTGTACCGGTACTCAATGATGAGTCCCGGTACTGAGTGAGAAATAATGAGTCCCGGTTTTGAGGAACTTGGATATGTACCGGAACCATTTGTACCGGTACGCAATGATAAATACCGGTACTAATTGAGGATTGCAAGTGTGAGGCTTTCGGGTTTTGAGGAACTTGGATGTGTACCGGAACCATGAGTACCGGTACTCAATAAACAGTACCGGTACTGAGTGAGCAACCAAAGTGTGATGCTTTCGGGTTTTGAGGAACGTAGATGTGTACCGGAACCATATGTACCGGAACTAAGTTGAGGATTGCAAATGTGAGGCTTTCGGGTTTTGAGGAACTTAAATGGAAGTTGACGAGTTGACTAATGGTACCGTGCATGAGTATAGGGTTAACGAGTTGACGAACTTTCACGAGCTTTAACACTTTTAAGGAACACCCATGTACTAAATTCTGCCAATTGTTTTAAGGAACACCCCTAGAGGGATTCTGCACAGTCATATATACAAAAGGGAACACTTGTATGCAGTCTAATTTGAAGTCCTCGATCTTGTATATATGAATGTTCAACACTTATCTATAGCTGTTGCATTAACACTTTTAAGGAACACCCATCTACTAAATTCTGCCAATTGTTTTAAGGAACACCCCTAGAGGGATTATGCACAGTCATATATGCATGTTCAAAACTTCTGGTGAAGAATAATCATTAAGAGTGAATAATAATCATTTACATCCATGATATAATTTACAATCTACATCCATGGGTTATCTGTTGGCTCGCAACGCTCCCAGGATTCAATCACAACTCTTATGATCCATTCTCTATTGTCTACATATAGTGTTACTTGCTCCGGAATCATGTTAGGATGAATGCATTTGATCAGCACACGATATTATCTGAAATTTTCGCAATGTCGGCTAGGATCATCCGCACTTATGTAGCGGCCAAAACTTGAAACGATTGTTTCTGCCTCTTCGTACTGATGGCAATAAATCAGGTAATTATGTAGGCGAATCCATACATAGTATTGTAATGTTGGCGTTATTGTCCCACGATTGGCATCCCATGGAGATACCGTCATCGCGAATGTGTCGTTGCGAATTGGAGAATGACGAATAGCATTATGCATCCTTCTCACTGTAGGGAAAATTACTATATAAGTTCCGACAGGACCTCCTGCAAATTGGTAATCATGAGGCCTTCCTCCTATCTGACTTGCGAGCAACGTGGCCACGGCAGCCCGCGAACGATCATTATCGTTTGCATAGGCATCGACAACTATTTGCGCCGTCCGCTCCAATTGTCTATCAGTCTCTTCATGCGCAGGCGTCCAAGGAATGATGCAGTAGTTGTTGCGAGGGCGGGAGGAATAAGAGGTATGGCTAAAGCTAGAGCTTGCCATGATAAGTATAATTGTATACGAGAGTGAAATTGAGATGGGGATGAAGATAGAGTGAGATAGAGAGTGAGCGGGTTGTAGGGTGAGATTGAGTACCTAACTACAATATTGCGGATATTGGTATACAAAGCTAGTACACTTATAGGCCATAATTCGTTGGGAGGCTATACAGGGGCTTTGAGCACATTTCCGAAGGGCAAATTATATAGCATATTCTAATATAGAATATTCTATATCATTGGATGGTGTTTAGAACAGTGGGTAAGTGGGTAATAGTGTGATAAGGGGAGGATTAGCATTGGATGTTGTTTTGGAAAGTGGGTAAGTGGGTAGTAGTGTGTACCGGGCCTTTCAGCACACCTATACTCAAAAGGTGTTTTGCTATAGAGGGGACAGCTTTATAGTGTCTTTTCCCTCTGGGCACACCTATATTCAAAAGGGGACAGCTATAGAGGGTTCCCGTACAACCATATATGAATACCGGAACAGCTATATATGGGTTTCGTACAGTCATATATACAGCTATATTCAAATTTAATGCTATAGCGGGGACTTGTATAGAGGGTTTCCATACAGTCATATATGCATACCGGAACATGTATAGATTGGTTTCGTACAGCTATAGAGGGTCTTTTGAGAGGATTAGCATTGGATGCTGTTTTGAAAAGTGTGCACACCTATATTCAAAATGGGACAGCTTTATAGGGGATAGCCCTTCTTTCCTGGGGAGGATTAGCATTGGGTGCTGTTTTGAATAGAAGAATGTACACTCCACTTGGGGGTGTACAAAAAGTATTTCCCTATACAAAAACCATCTGTACCGGTGAAGAGTGAGTACCAAGCAAAACTAAGTGCCCAATGTTCTGGTACACATCCAAGTTCCTCAAAACCCGAAAGCCTCACACTTGGATTCCTCACTCTATACCGGTACTCAATGTTCAGTACCGGTACTGAGGGAGAAATCCAATTGTGATGCATTCGGGTTTTGACGAACTTTGAAGTGTGCCGGATCCATCTGTACCGGTACGTAATCTTGAGTACCGATACAGAATGAGCAACCCAAGGGTAAGGCTATCTGTTTGTGAGGCACTTGGTTTGTACTTCTTTGTGTACCGGAACTAAGGATTATGTACCGGTACCGAAGGTTATGTACCGGTACTCATTAACGAGGACCGGTACTGAGTGCCGCATCCGCTTCCCATTCAAGTTCATCAAAACCCAAAAGCTGAACCATGTGTACCGGTACTCAATCCACGGTACCGGTACAGAATGAGGATTCCAAGTGTGTGGCTTTCCCTGTTTGAGGAACTCAAAATGGGAATATTCTATAGCATTGGATGCTGTTTAGAAAAGTAGGTAAGTGGGTAATAGTGTGCGAAGGGGAGGATTAGCATTGGATGTTTTTTCCAAATGTGATTAAGTGGGTAATAGTGGGAACCGGGGCTTTGAGCACCCCTATACTCAAAAAGTGACAGCTATAGAGGGGACATCTTGTTCCATTATTTTCGCTAATATATCACCAATATATAAAATCAATTACAAGGAGCAGGATTTTCATATATTTTTCCCTGGTAAGTTATAAGCTGATGACAACACAATCCCACAGACAACAAAAAATACAAGTAAAAATAGACCACCCCCAGTTTCTTTTTTCTAGCGGCAGCTGCAGCCCCTTCATACCAACCGAAAAAATTGCATGCACCATAGTTAGCAGCTAGGTAGTGACAAAAATAACACTTTGAATTAGTTAATCAATTTGCATATCAGCAATTTATACTCCCCCTTCGTTTAGAAACACAATTCAAACTCTAGATGTCTCGCATTCAAGATGCCTAAAAAGGTATTTAACAGAGATAGCTAACAATCGATGCTAAAGTTGTGATGGCACCCCATTTTCCATCAAAAGGAAAAGATGCAGAAGAAAACGACCAACCATAAATAAATCAGTACTCATCAAGCTGTAATGTTTTTCAAATCTATGTAGCTTTATTCCTTTTCCCTACACAAAAGAAATTGGTTCCCTCATACTAAAGCAAAATTTACTCTCGTAAAATAGAAGAACCAAAACCAACCTCAATATATGAGTTGGATTCTATATATATGCTCATATAAAACAGATTGCATGATAGAAATGCATCTATTCTTACCTTAGGAATGGCTACACCAGATTCCCACCCATACGACGTACCTGAAAAAAACTGTTCAAAATTTTCGAGGCAGAACGTCATCTGTCTGTGCAATGACGATGACACGTGATGAAAGATGCCTGTGCAAGCCTGCTTTGACAACTGCATGTGCATAGCAATCGTTGTTGACGGAAGCAGACCTAAGGTTTTTATGTGTCACGCCCCGAGGTCGAAACTGCGACCCGGGCTCGCCAACAGATCCGCCACCTATGCCAAACCCGCATAGGCGAAGCGTCCTACCTGCAAAAAGAACTACAGCTAACAGATATCAGAGCTAAAAGATAAGACTGCTGTAGAATATAATCAACCACTGTACAACTGAAGATAAAACAACAAGGTCCATCTCCCAAAATGATAAACATACATTAACCTCGACTACAAAACTCATAGCTCAACAGGGAGATATCTCAAATAAAACATCAGTGTACAAGCTCTCAATACATCATATCCTCACTACATCAGTCTCTCAAAAGAGGAAATAAATACCAATCTACCGACTATACTGAAGATCTCCTCCAAAGGGGGGGTACCGCTACTCTCCAAAGATGGGTCTGGATCTAGCCCGCTACTCCCTCACCCCGCACAGCAACCACAGAACGGCAACACCCGCCAAGACTCTGCAAAACAAAGAGGAGAAAGGACAAAGGGGGGAAAACCCCCAACGGGCGTGAGAACTACGCAATAAGGGAGTTCTCAGTGGGTATCGCCACTAGGCCCGACGATCTGCCCACCAAGACTACTAGAGGCAAAAGATAACCGATGCAGTAAAACTGAAAGAAGAAGCTGGAAACACTCTACAACTACCACGCCTCTATCCAAATGCTCAAATGGGGAAACTCTGATGAAGATATGCAACACTCGCACCCGAGGTGCTCAACAGACCCAATCGAGCTGACTGCCACATCGGGTCCAGTCAAACCTGCGCCCACCTACAACCACCTCCCGCTGACGGGCAGGAATTACGTAGGGCGTCCAAACGGACTAACTCGCTATTGAGTAGTGGCTCATGCAGGCTATAGTCATAATCCATGCTCTCTCTCTCAGAACGGATAGACTCAAGATGCTCAACCTCTCACCCAATGGTCACAAAGAACTCACAACGACCACGGGACCACCGTCAAACCCCGACGGTTCCCAACAATACTAGCACTGGTCTAAACACAGCTACTAGACTCCACTCGGTCCCCCAGGCACGAGTGTAACAAAAAGTATCTGCCTGAATAAACCCAATCGATAGACCAGTAATCACTGGTACTGCCTGCTCTGCTGCGACGGGTATGCCAGCCTACGCATAACACCGAAGCACAAGGAGTCCCCAGGACTCAAGAACCCTGCCTGGTGCCCGGCGCTCACACCGTGGAAAGCCTACTCCGGAGTGGCACTCGAGGGGAGCGACCCACACGAGTAAAGTATCACTGTATCAAGCATCACTGTATCGAGTATCTCTGTAACCACTGTCTCATAATAGCAGGACTGGATCAAGACTATGATCAAAGTGGGAAACTCCGTCCACTAACAAAACCCCGATCTGATGCAATAGTACTCAAAAAGTGGGAACCACCATCCACTAGAACAGATCTGATACCCAATCTGATGCAATAGTCAACATCCGGTCAACCGCCCAAAGTCCGCAGTCACCGCAATAACCCACAACCCACAATTGGGTAAATTAATCAAGATCCGGTCAACCGCCTACTGTCTGCGGTTGCCGCAATAACCCACAATCCACAATTGGGTAAATTAATCAAGCACACCCTGTCTCTGACCCTAAGGTCCCAGCTACACTATCCCAAACCTCTGCTCGAACCCGAGCAACATGACTCGAAAGTCTAAATAAAAAGGAGAAAGAAAGCAATCATGGTTTCTCCTAAGTCAAATTCCAATATGTAGTGCAGCAGTAAAAGATGGCCTAACTATATGTCCATACACATATGTCCATACAAGCATGCATTTGTTCTCAAGAAGAATAAAGAAAATAAACCTCATGCCAAAATTATCAATGACCATACCTGTCCATAATTCTCAATCCATAATGGCTCCTCAGAGTAGAACCTGCACATAACTACATAATCCTATCCCAATGCATAAACCATCCTCATAAAAGGTTATGTGCTAATATGGCATGATAATTAATCATATAGGGTATCCTTGCCTTAGATAAGCTTCCACTAATCATCAACATGACTATTTGATTAATACCATTGTCATACTGTGAATAATTCACTTGCAATTTCCATAAAATCCTCATTGTTAAACTTACCGATCAATCCCAGCTATTGTACCATTCACCTGCATGCAATGCTAGCATATGAAAATTTAGAGAACCGTCCACCGGTTCCGGGAATAAGGCACCCACCTGAAAAGCGGACTGTCCAAAGCCCAACAGCTGAAAACACCAAATAACTCCAATCCCTTGCTCCAATAAGTTCAGCACACCCGTAACACTCCTGGCACAATACAAAGTCCACTAATTACACTAGGCTCCCAATTATAGCACTTAAAACCACATACAACCTCGAATTCTGAACTGTTAAATTATCACCTGCAGATAGTGCCCAGAAAATTCCAATAAAAATATCACAGCAATCCTTGCGTCGATAGCTTCGAAACGGTACCTTGCACGCCCAAATCGGAGTTCGGTAAGTCAAGATAAAAATTCGGCAAGGGGGTACACTCATACAAAAATCTGAGTTAAAACTGTACACTGTTCACTGAGAAAACAGTAATTTTCACCTCTGATGAAATCTCAGAAAAATCCAAGAAAAATACGAGCGCGTTCCTTGCGATCTGTAGATGAAAAAGTTGTATAAGCTCGTTTCCGGCTGACGCTTGTGCGCAAAGATATGGCCAAAACACCTCGATGCTGTCCCACAAAGCCAAACAGAAAATGGGTCACAGTGTTGCCTCGGGATCCGTACCAAAAACTCGCAACAGGAAAGCGCGATCAATATGAAAGATGAAGCCCTACCTCTTAGGAGTCTGTCGGCGCAAGAATCACAGAAAAAGGAGCTCGGGGTAGTCCAGGGGAGCCAAAACACTGTCGCTACGCCGAAGAAGAACACTAGAAAGCAACATCGCGCCGCACCGTAAAATCCAGAACCTCGGGATGCGTGCTCCTAAAATCGTAGAACTTGGCAGGAAGATCAAGCACATAGAGGTGAAAAACTTTGCTTGAGGGGGCTCGGGCAGAGAGTGAGAGGGTTGAGAGAAAAAGGCAAAGGAAGGGGGCTCGGGTTGCCTTTAAATAGGCTGAGGAAACAATTGGGATAATTCCCAATAAGTCCCGAGTTTCGGGCGCCCGGAAATTTCCGGGCGCGCACAGTGCGGCCCGGCCCACAACTTTCGGGCGCGCACAGTGCGGCCCGGTCCACCACACAGTCCAGCCCATTACTCCCCTGGGCCCCCACTGCACCCGGTGCACCTGCACCAGCGAATGGCGACGCGACACGTGGCCCGGCAACCCGTGCACCACGCACGTCGCGCCGTGGACCGCGCACGTCGCGGCTGACCCGGGCCGTACGGCCACCTGCCCCGCCGTACGGCCACCTGCCCCCCTGCCACCCACTCCACCGGTTGCGTGGACCGGGAGCACAGCACCGAACCAATAACCTCACGCCACGTGTCCACCCGGTCCACCGTGCACCCTGACCAAATTCCGTGGACCGCGTCTGCAGCACCGGCCAACCGCAAAGCGCCACGTGGCCCGCCCCCCGGCGCACGACCTCCGCGGTGGACCGCGCGCCTGCCCGCGCTCCCGGGCGCCTGCCCGCGCCCTGCCCGCGCCCTGTGCCGCCGCCTGCCGCCTGCCCGAGGCGGCGCCGCCGCCCGCCGGCGCTGCCTGCCGCCGCCGGCGATCGCCGGAAACACTGTTCCGGCGTGAACAGTAACCGCAGCCCAAAAACAGTAAGTAAATAGCCCATCTTGACCGTTTTCGCGCGCTGATTCCAAAAACGACGTCCATTTCGCCAAAATCCGCCTCTAAAATTTGCCGGAGGCTCCCGGAAAGGTAATTTTAATCCGAATTCCGCGCCGAGCCAAAATTTGATATCCACTCCTCGCGTAAACTGTTCTAAACATCCGATGGGGTCCCCCGATTACCTACGAGATCCATTTTAAGCCCTGAGTCCATCACTTGTGTCCAAACTGGCGCGCGAACACCGCCGACATGCCACGTAGGCTTCCAGAAGCTGCTGGTCACACTGTAGAAGCCCTGCAAAGATCTGGGTCACCACATTATGACTGTACGAAATTCGTCTATAGCTGTTCCATTATGATATATGACTGCACGGAAATCCTCTATAGCTGTCCCATCTCTAGCTATCCCCTTTTGAATATAGGTGTGCTCAAAGCACCTATACACTACCCACTTACCTACTCCTGAAAACAGCATCCAATGCTCAAAGCCCCTAACCACACTTATACAGGGGACAGCTATAGAGGGTTAATGTACAGTCATATATGCATAAAGGTACAGATATAGATGGATTTCTTACAGTCATAAAAACCTTAGGTCTGCTTCCGCCAACAACGATTGCTATGCACATGCAGTTGTCAAAGCAGGCTTGCACAGGCATCTTTCATCACGCGTCATCGTCATTGCACAGACAGATGACGTTCTGCCTCGAAAATTTTGAACAGTTTTTTTCAGATACGTCGTATGGGTGGGAATCTGGTGTAGCCCTTCCTAAGGTAAGAATAGATGCATTTCTATCCTGCAATCTGTTTTCTATGAGCATATATATATAGACCAGTCACCATGAGATAAAAGGGAGAGCTATATTATGAGTGAAGATTAATCATTTACATCCATGAGATAAAAGGGACATAGAAGGGACTGTTCCTGTATGACCAGTCATATATACGTACAGGAAGATAGAAGGGACAACTATGAGAGGTACAGCTATAATCTAGTTACTGTATGGTCATATATGCATAATGGTACAGTTATATACTGGTTTCGCACAGCTATAGCTGTCCCCTTTATAGCTGTCCCTTCAGCTATGAAAGGTACAGCTATAGTCTACTTACTGTACAGACATATATGCATAATGGTACAGTTATAGACTGGATTCGTTCAGTCATATATATAGTAGATAGTATTGGATAGTTTTTGATAGCATAAAGGAACAGTTACCGTATAAATTTTATAATTCTCCAAATATAGCTCAAATTTAATTAAATTTAAAGGATATATATATATATATATATATATATATATATATATATATATATATATATATATATATATATATATATATATATATATATATATATATATTTCTATTATTATTTCAAATAAATAAAATATATGCATAAATTAAGATTGAAGAAAATGCATTTAGATGCAGCGGATATATTACATAGTACATTAAGGGCTATCTGTAGGACCGCAATGTTCCCAGCTCTCAATTTCAACATGTACTATCCATTCTCTACTCCCTACATATACTAATATTTCCTCCGGAATCATGTGGGGATCAATGCATTTTATTAGAACACGATAGTACATTAGATTCTCGGCATATTGGCTCGGGGCATCCGCACGTATGTAGCGTCCAAAACCAAAAATGATTTGTTGTGCCTCTTCATCCTGATGGCAATAAATAGGATAGTTAAATAGACGAATCCATACATAGTATCTAAATGTTGGCTTGCTTGTCCCACGTTGGGCTTCCCATGAAGATACCGTCATTGCGAATGCGTCATTTCGAATCAGAGAACGACGAATAGCTTTATTCATCGAATTCACTGTAGGAAAAAATACTATATAATTACCCACTGGACCTTCTGCAAATTGATAATTTGAGGGTTGTCCTCCTATCCGAGTTGCGAGCAACGCAGCTACGGCATCCCGTGAACATTCTAGATCGTTCCCGTAGGCATCGACAACTATCTGCGCTGCACGTTCCAATAATTTATCAGTCTCCTCATGCGCAGGCGTACAAGGAATGATGCAGTAGTTGTTGCGAGGACGGGGGGTATTAGAGCTAGAGATGTAAGGAGGGGGGGAATTAGAGCTAGAACTAGACATGATAACTATATTAGGTATAAGAGAGTGATATTGAGAGGTTGATAAAGTTTGAGTGAGATAGAGAGGGAGATTATTCGATAGTGAGAATGAGAGGAAGAGTGTGGTTGAGGATAGTGGGTTTTGATAGTCCAGTTTCCTCAATTAGATACTTGCTGGGCTTGAGGGGTCTCATGTAAGCAAATTGCAATGGCAAAAATCCAGGCACACTTTTTGTAGTATCAAATGGCAAAAGGGAACAGCTGAATATGGTTTTTGTACAGTCATATAGCCCTTTAAAAGAGGGAACATTTGGACCATAAAACAGGGAAATATATATATTTTAAAAAACCAGAATCAAGTAGGCGCAACCAATTGATATAGGGAACAGCTATAGATTGCTGCTGTACATTCCAAATTCAAATGGCGCAGCCAATTGATTTAGGAAAGAGCTATAGATGGGTTCTGTACAGTCATACGCCAAAAAGGTACACTATTAGCTATAGATTGGTTCTGTACTCGGCACCATTTATAAGGGAACATCTATATATACTCATGCAACATTTTAGACTGTACCATACTCTAAAGATGGTCAAAAGTTTTCTTTTTACTATCTTTATGCGTGCCCTTTTGGTAGGGTGTGGATCTTTACCACAGGGCTATTTTCACTATCTTTATGCGTGCCCTTTTGGATATAGGTGTGCCCTTCTATAGCTGTCCACTTTTCAAAACAGCAATCAAGGCTATTTTGTATATAAGACTGTACAAAACCTGTGTCATACCCACAAACCCATCTATAGCTGTTCCTTTTGCATATATGAGTGTACGGAAAGCCGCTATAGCTGTCCTCTGAATTTGGAATGGAGACCAACATCACACTGCGACAATGATGCGTACAGGTGTGCCCTTTGGCACTTATGACTGTACGAAAATGAGCTATAGCTGTTCCCTAAACCTTTGGCACATACCCCAATTTCAAAACAACATCCAATGCTATCAAGATTGTTCAAAGCCTGTATATATTTGACTACACTTACCCCCTTTTCAAAGCCCTCTCCAAATTGTTCAAAGGCAACTGAGGCACACTATTACCCACTTGGCAGGTCCCTACAGGTGTGTCATTTGGATATACGACAGTACAAAACCAGGCTATAGCTGTCCCATCGCAAAACAGCATCCAATGCTATAGAATATTCTATAATATAGAATATTCTATATAATTTGCCCTTCTCAATAGTGCTCAAAGCCCCTCTATAGCCTCCCAAATAACACTATATGTAGACAATAGAGAATGGATCATAAGAGTTGCGATTGAGTCCTAGGAGCGTTGCGATCCAACAGATGACCCATGGATGTAGATTGTAAATTATCTCATGGATGTAAATTATTATTCCTCACTCTTAATGATTTTTCTTCACCAAAAGATGGGTGTTCCTTAAAAGTATTTAAGCAACAGCTATAGATAAGTTTTGAACATTCATATATACAAGATGGAACACTTGAAATTAGGCTGCATACAAGTGTTCCATTTTATATATATAACTGTACATAACCCTTCTACGGGTGTTCTTTAAAACAATTGGCAGCTACTAGTAGATGCGTGTTCCTTAAAAATATTTAAGCAACAGCTATAGATAAGTTTTGAACATTCATATATACAAGATGGAACACTTGAAATTAGATGCGTGTTCCTTAAAACAATTGGCAGCTACTAGTAGATGCGTGTTCCTTAAAAGTATTTAAGCAACAGCTAATGGCCTATTTTCACTATCTTTATGCGTGCCCTTTTGGTATGGTGTGGATCTTTAACTATTTTTGGTTTAGCTCATTGGTGTAGCGAACATCTATATATAGCATCATTGGTTTAGCTCTTATTAGTGGTTAGAATTGATAATAAGAAAATTTGATCATATATATAGCGGCTATCTACTTCATAGCTATATCACATTTCACACATCTATCACAGTCCACTATATTTCAGTTTATATCAAATTTACCATTCATCATGTCTAACCCATTCTCCACACGCTCGAAGAACACCAAATGTTTTATTCCATTCCAGCGTAAATTTCTTGATGCTAATAAGTTGATGAATCGTGCAGCAAAGGTGGCAATTCTTGCCTACGACACTAAAGAAGATTATTCAAAGGATGGAGTGGCTGCTTTCTTAGCTCATCACGTAGGTGGAGATCCCGATGAATATGGATTTGGAAAATGTGCGGATGCCGATTACCTTATATACTTTCCTACTGCAGAGAGTCGGAATAGAGCTATTCGGGAATCTTTTCTGCAGACCTACCAACTCAGCATTATGTTATCGCCATATGAATTCAACCTTGGTCACCGGGCACTTTTTAAGTACTTTGTATGGATTCGCTTGCATGATTTACCGCTTCAGTGTTATGAGTATGTTGATTTGACAACTATTGTATCTAGTTTCGGACGTTTTATTGGTGGTGATGACCGTTGTCGTCTTCGCGAAAATCTCAAGTTTTATCATCTGTTGATAAAATGTAATAATCTTCAAAACATTCCGGAGTGTGTAACGCTCATTGTGGGAAATCGCGAATGGGCAATCAATGTGGAAATAGAGTCGTGGGAACCTTACATAAGTTCCGGCAGTCCTTAATTTTTGGGCAATGTGACTGCATCTTTGCCCAACTAGCATTTTGTTTACAATTGACGGCTATAGTTTTTTGTCCTCTGTATTGAGTGATTGAATTTTCCTAACTTTTTTTTTCCTATTGACAATATGGTGTGTGTGCAATGTATGTGGTACAGAACTGTATTTTTTGACAACTAGGTGGTCATATATATATGATCGCCAATCGGATGGCATCCATTTGCAGTACAATAGCTGCATACTAGTGTCACACCTTTAAATCGTGTTTATGACCCAAGCCGACTTTGCGAAAATTTCATATACTATAGCGTGCTGATCAAATGCATTCATCCTAACATGATTCCGGAGCAAGTAACACTATATGTAGACAATAGAGAATGGATCATAAGAGTTGTGATTGAGTCATAGGAGCGTTGTGATTGAGTCATAGGAGCGTTGCGAGCCAGCAGATGACCCATGGATGTAGATTGTAAATTATATCATGGATGTAAATGATTATTATTCACTCTTAATGATTATTCTTCACCAGAAGTATTGAACATGCATATATGACTGTGCATAATCCCTCTAGGGGTGTTCCTTAAAACAATTGGCTGAATTTAGGAGATGGGTGTTCCTTAAAAGTGTTAAAGCAACAGCTATAGATAAGTGTTGAGCATTCATATATACAAGATGGAGGACTTGAAATTAGACTGCATACAAGTGTTCCCTTTTGTATATATGACTGTGCAGAATCCCTCTAGGGGTGTTCCTTAAAACAATTGGCAGAATTTAGTACATGGGTGATCCTTAAAAGTGTTAAAGCTCGTCAAAGTTCGTCAACTCGTTAACCCTATACTCATGCACGGTACCATTAGTCAGCTCGTCAACTTCCATCTAAGGTCCTCAAAACCCGAAAGCCTCACACTTGCAATCCTCAACTTAGTTCGGGTTCATATGGTTCCGGTACACATCTACGTTCCTCAAAACCCGAAAGCATCACACTTGGGTTGCTCACTCAGTACCGGTACTGTTTATTGAGTACCGGTACTCATGGTTCCGGTACACATCCAAGTTCCTCAAAACCCGAAAGCCTCACACTTGCAATCCTCAATTAGTACCGGTACTTATCATTGCGTACCGGTACACATGGTTCCGGTACATATCCAAGTTCCTCAAAACCGGGACTCATCATTTCTCACTCAGTACCGGGACTCATCATTGAGTACCGGTACACATGGTTTTCTCACTGTACATGAAACTTCATCACACAATACCGGTACCGGTACTCATAAATGAGTACCGGTACTCATAATTGAGTACCGGTACCTAGTGTTAAATTTCAATAGATTTAAAAACTTGAAGAAATTTTAAAATTTGGAATTTAACAAATAGAAATATCAGTTAAAAATATTAAATTGAAAAATTGTGAAGAAAGTTGCCTCTCTAAAACAGGTAAAGGCAAAAGGAAATTCCAGAACAAATAAATATAGCTGTTCCAGCACCAAATAAAAATATTCCAGAACAATTAATTTTAAATGTTGGAGAACACAGTGAGGCAATTGCATAACATAATGTAACAAATCAGCTTCTCCGAATTACATCTAGTGTTAAATTTGCTATATAAACTCAAATATATATAGATCTTATAACATAGAAAGGAAATATAAAAATTCATACTTCAATATAGGAAAAATGTAAGTATGTTATTACAATTAATCATCATGATATATATGCAATACTACAAGAGCAGAATGAAAAAGTTTAATGTTAAATATAAACTCTCCCGATATAGAGTGTACAACGCATATCAATGCTTAATGGTTTAATAGCATAGTCCATTGTATGGATCTGGCTTTCAATTGCCCGTCTCATCTTTGCTGTGCTGCATTTATTGTTCTTGCGATATGTCATCTTCGTACACCTGATTAAATATTTAATCAACTCAAATTAAAGAGAAAAATTAATTTTACATATAGAAATAGAAACAATAAATTGTCATTACCTGTCAGAACTGCATAGAGTGCATCATTTGTATAAAACCAGTACGAATCTCCATATTTTATTTCGGACTTGTATCCGATATAGGAGGGTTCGACATGTCAATGTTTTGAGGGGCCCACGGTGTCTTGCATATATAACAAAATAAATAAATTAGAATATGTGTATTAAAGACAAATTTATAGTAAATAAACATCTAGGAGAAAGTTAAGTAACATTACCGTTAATATCATGGCTGGATTGCTCTGTACATCAATCCCATAAGGTAAGTGCATTATGGGCGAGTTGTTAATCGTAGGACTTTGCAGGTGAACCTATTTTAATAAATCGGGAGGGAGGGGGCCAATATGGAAGACACATAATTATGTAAAAAAATGAGGAGAAAAGAAACTATGAATCATATATTAAGACAATCAAATGAACATATAAAAAAGTCTAAAACATTTACACTCTGTTGGGACGAGGCCGAGGGCGACGATGAGAAACGATTAAAGATTGAGCATTCACCATTATAAAACATGTCCGTAGAATCTTGAGGCATCTATTTAAATAGAAAAGAATATTTCAATTAATGTCGTCTACCGTAAATTATAAGCCAACAATAATCGACTTACGTACGTAAAGATATACCTGTTGCTTGTTGCCTTTCATCTTAAGCCGACGTACAATTTTATCTGTCATCGACTCCTTTCGTTTGCTTGGTGGGCGGCCTTTACTTCGAACTGACAGCGGGCTCTTTACTCTCTGGTCGTTACATCTAACATCTGAATCATGTCTCATAGTAGAATGTATATTTTCGGTAAATTGGACATCATTACTTCCCTTGGATGACGAAGTGTTCTCTAATTTCGTCTTCAAATCTTGAAGTGTGCGTAGCGTTACTACATATTTGTCATCACTCTCAGCAGCTATGTCTGCAATGTCGTAAATACGACTACATACTACCTCATATCGGCTTATTTCTGGACTGCTCCCTAAGCTTTGATGCCATGCTTTCACCCGAGTATACCTCCGTCTTACATCCTTCCTCCATCGTGTTAGTATGTAACAAGTTGGGAGAATCATCATCTTTCTATTAACTAGGACGGCAATAGAATGTCGGCATAAAATACCCTTACAATCAAAAAGACGACAAATACAACTAACTCGGGAGCTACACTCATCAAAATATGCAGTGTATACTATGTCTTTGCCTCCTTCGCCATATTCTACATATTCGTTAACCCTATACTTATGCACGGTACCATTAGATGATATTAAAGATGTCTCACAATGCATTAAATCCTTTAACTCAGCTTGGAATTCTCGAAATTTAGCAATTGTGTACATATCTTGAAATTGCTTCTCAAATGCATAACGACTTATGGATAGAATGACGGAGGTGAATGATTTGTAGTCTAATTGTGCCTTCTTTTCTGCTTTATTCTTTATAGCGCTTTCATACTGCTCCACAAATACTTTTAACATCATTTTCGAGTTCACGTACCCATCAAAAAACGAATTCATGCTTTCACTTCGTTGTGTCGTGGACATTCCAGCCCAGAATGTATCCTTCACATAAACTGACATCCACTTTCGTCTGTTCTCGTACAGTCCTGACAACCAATCATTCTTTTCAAGTCCATAACAAACTATCATTCTCTTCCATTTATCCTCAAATTGAAGTTCTGTTAGTGATTCATAAATAGCATCCATCATAATGCTCTTAATAGAATGATATTCACCATAACTTTTTAGCTTCTCTGGTATCTTTTTTGTTATGTGCCACAAGCACCATCGATATTTGGCATCGGGGAATACCAGTTCAATAGCATTTTGCATTGCTTTGTCTTGATCGGTGATTATTGCTTTGGGGGCATGGCCGGACATACATGACAGCCAATTCCGAAAAAGCCATACAAACGAAGCTGTATCTTCACCAGAGAGTAAGCCGCATCCAAACAAGATTGACTGACCATGATGATTAACACCCACAAATGGAGCAAACGGCATATCATACTTATTCGTTAGATATGTCGAATCGAAAGTAATTACATCTCCAAAACATTCATAGGCTGCTCTGCTTCTAGGATCTGCCCAGAATATATTGCGAATACGAGAATCATCGTCCAGATCGATGGAATAAAAGAAGTTTGCATTTCTCTCTTGCATGGTTCGAAAATAATTACAAATGGCTTCGCCATCATCTTCACCAAGTCGTAAACGACGCATTTTATCAATATAATTACGGGCATCCTTCTCCCCAAATGTCAAATTTTCATACCCACCAGCCTCAACAACAAAAGAATTAAAACTTTTATTCAATCTGATTCCGGCACGATCATTAACATCAAGCCGCCTCTTAACACTACCATCTATAACTCGATTGCACGAAAAATATCGAGACTTGCAAGGACTTAATCCATGATTATGGTCAAGTTTGACCATACTTATTACACAAGATAAATCCAAATTAATTTTCACATTTATCCTAGCAGGACAGTCCATCTTCGCTGCCGAAGGACGAGGCCGGAGATTAGTCACGGTCCGATTTACTTTTCCATGACGAGAGCATGCGATGATTACATACGAAGGAATGTCGTTACTGATTTTAGTAGACCTCTTTAAAATCCCAAATCCTAATTGTTGTGCGTAATTCTTATAGAAGCCCATAACCGTTTCCATATTATTAAAATGCATTCCAACTTCTGATACTAAATTGGATATGTCTGTGACCTCATTGTTTCTTTTTTCATCCATCTCAAACTCAACAACTGATAATGATCAGTGCGTCTAGATATTTCAAAATAATTATGACCTGTAACACATCATATTTACTCCTAATACAGACTTGAAATTGTGGTTAAAGAAGAAAATATTTGTGGAATTTACGAAAAATTATATATAATGTATATATAGGATTTGTATTTTTACAGATTATGTGTAAAGGCATTATTCTACTATACCCTCAAAATGTATCCTTACAGCTAATGCATGCACTACAACATAATAAGATTATAGCAACACATTGTTGGGACACTTTTATGCAAGTGTCACATTTATAAATCAAAGCCCAAATTTAAATCCAATCAAAAAAAAAAAAATTATTATTCCTACTCAACCCACCACACACACCAACCACAATCCTTGGCCCAAAAGCCCAAACTCTATGAAAAAAATTATTATTCATAGAGTATTTAAAAAGTGATTTTAATTTTTAAAATCAAAATTTTAAAATCTCAAATTAATAATTTACAAAACCCTCGCATTCCCCAAACTCTCTCTCTCTCTCTCTCTCTCTCTCCTTCCCCTCTCCTCCTCCGCTTCCCCTCTATCCACAGAACCCTAGCTCGGGTTATGCTGCCCATACCCTCTCGCTCGATCTCTCCCGAAGCCATGGTCTCGGATTCGTCGGTGGATTGCAGCGCCCGATCGATCTCCTCCCCAGTGCGAAGCGCCATCCGATCCATCAAGGTGGTCGTAGGAGACTGCTCCGACGCCGACATCATCGCCGTGCTCGCGGAGACCCACATGGATCCCACCGAAGCCGCTCAGAGATTGCTCGCCCAAGGTGCCCATGATCTGATTCGATTAGGGTTTGCTTTGTTGCGGAGTTGCTTGGGTTTGATTTTAGTAGGCTTTGTTGCGGAGTTTCTTTGTTGCTCGCCCAAGATTATTAGTTCCTAATTCTTATGAAATAAAAATTGCCCTTGCTTAAAGTTTTCAATAACGATAATAATAGTACTAGTAATAACCAAAATTGTAGCAAACCCAGTTAGCACATAGCAAGTCATAGAATTGTTGAAGGGTTGGAAACACATTAAGATTGAGTAATTGTAGTAACCACTCAGTTGATGGGGATAAAAATGTGGCGAAATAGATTATATCCAATTCTCCAATCAAGAATTGCTTATTGAAGGTATGAAATGCTTATTGAAGGTATGAAATGAACTTAACAATTATACCGGCACTCTCACTAATGTTTGTTTGGTAGTGACAGGTAGGTAATATGGGGAGGAAGCATCAATTGAAAGGGAAGGAATCTGCAAATGGTTACAAAGCAGTCATGGACAATGACGAAATTAAGATTCCTGGAACCATATATCAAACTTGGCTACATGATTCCTCGAATCTCGTATCAAAGAGAGGCAGATTAATCAAGGTTCGTCACACATTCTGTATGTCGCTTAGATCATAGTTACCACTTCACAGTTATTATATTTTGTTGAATCCAAATAATATTAATGTTTAATATTAATATTATTAAACATTAATATTATGCTATAAGAGCGCACAACTTTCGCATCTTGGAGCAGCTCAAATTGATCGATTGCAGTTGGATCTTCTGATAACAGAGTATGCTTAATCGTTAATGTTTTATATTTGTTGACATTTTTTAACTAATGTAGTGAATATGCTGATTTTTCCGCTTAATAGTCAATTTAGGAATTAGGAGCTCAAATTAGCTGGTCTTACTGATAATGTCAGATACATATACTCGTACTTAAATGTGTTATCATTATTTCTCTGCTGCTCTTACTCATTTACCTTGATAAAACTGACTTGCTCTTACAGTGCATTATGAGACATGATTAACTAAGATTGTAGGAGTCTTAGATTAATTGATTATTGTAATTGGGGCTTGCACTAATCCTTCTCATAAATTGAATTGATGTTTATTTTGCTATACCTTTGATTTATCTTTTTGCATATTCTTAAATTTAATTATGATAATGCCTTCTTGATTATACTATTCTTGCCTATGTATTTTCACAGCTTTTCTCCTTCGGCATGACTTGTTAAGGTTAATTTTCTTTATTTTCTCTTTCTTCTAGGTCTACATATGCAACAACTATTAGGGATTCAAAATATGCTAGAGAGCGGGAGTTCCTGAAAGCTGTATGCTGACCTTTTTATCATACAAATTTCTGCTCTTTATCTTATTATTCTTTTCTCATCCTTGCTGTAAAAATATTGTGTGGGCATGCAAATTTGTTATTTGATAAAGTGCTACTATTAGTCTGCTTCAATTTGTTCCATTCGCAGAGGAGCATTCCATTTTAAGCAGTCATAGAGATTACGACTAAACATTTATAGCCGAAATAGCTGCCTAGTTGGTTTGATCTCTTGCATGAGCCATACTTCCAGATAAAATAATCATAAAGACTTCATGTAACTGTAGCTGTTCTATATTATCAATTTTTCTTATATTTATTATTAGCAATACAGATATCACAGAAATATAAAGGCCCAAAAAGAATGGCTTAGAATTCAGCAATTGTGAAAATTTTGATATCAATTTTGATACATCAGTCGACCTGAGCAGCATCTTACATTAATTAATTTTGATATCAATTTTGGCAACATTTTCGAGTGAACCATTGTGCATATAGTTCAGTAGTATGTGCATCAATTGTGCTTAAATTCATATGACACCATTCTTGGAATTCTAATTATGTAGAGTTACTTTTGTTATGCTGATTTGAAATTGGAAACCTGTTTTTAGGTTCACAAGTGTGTTGCCGGAGGGGGTAAAGTTCTTATCCCAACATTTGCCTTGGGGAGAGCCCAGGTAATTTTTAGTGTCTTTTCATTGTTTTCTTAAGAAATTTTTTATATTTCTATAATAATTTGTTTGCATGTACATTAGGAGCTTTGCATATTGTTGGACGACTATTGGGAAAGAATGAACTTGAATGTTCCTATCTACTTTTCTGCTGGTATGATTTTTCACGCCACCTTTTTGACTTGTTTTTGAGTGAATGACAATCATGTTTCTGATCTCCTCATGCTGGATATGTTAGGAAACTCTTATGTTTTCTTTCGAACTTGTGGCCACATGATATATACTTAAGCTAACATGTGACCACATTATATATGCTTTTAACTAACGTGCGAATTTGTTACAATCGTTTAATCAACTTAGCGTGAAGATGTGTCAGGTAAAGCTGATTTTGTTGTTTGTTAGCAGTTAGTACCATTTAATTATGTTCTCCATTTTTGTGATACTAATTACTAGTGCCATTTTTCAGGATTGACCATTCAAGCTAATATGTACTACAAGATGCTTATTGGATGGACCAGTCAAAAAATCATCTAAATTGAAAGCAATATATATGCTATAAGAGTGATGCATTTGAAGATCTTACTAATTCATCGTGAATAAAAAAGTGATGAAATTTTTTTTTGTTCCCCTATTATTTCTAGTGTTTATGCAATAGTAGAATTTTTTATATTTTATTATTGGGATTAATATTGTTGATTGAAGTTTTAATGAAAATTTTTAAAATTTTGTTGATTGTTTTTTTTAGTCTTATCGATTTAATATAAATGTGATTAGCTTAACTAAAGTTTAACACTATATGTTTAAATATAATATTATTATTTTTAATGATAATGGGACACTTATAAAGTGTCATTATGCTAAAAAAATATAACTTTTTTTTTTCAAATTTGGGACACATAAGTGTGTCACTAAAAGTAAAAAAAAAAAGTGTTGCTAAATTGCAGCACTTTTTTGGGATATACCAGCACTTAGTAATGTGTCGCTATATACCCTAGCGACTGCACATATAGCGACACTATAATAAGTGTCGGTAATTTTGCTAGTGACACTTTTTTTAGGTTTTAGGGACACTTAAAAGTGTCGCTATAACCTTATTATGTTGTAGTGATGTTCCACATTAATACTAACCAAATTACAAAGCAGCATTATATGATCTACATGTTCTACTAAACCCTAAACCGTAAACTATTAACATAATATTATATATAATGTAATTGTCAAAACATCCTATTACATATTATATAGTACATTGTAATAAACCATAAATGGGCGCTCTCCTATATCGGTCAAAAGTCAACATATTAGCCCCTACTTTACCTTGTACCTGCTATTTCATATCAACGGCATTCTATTTATAGACCAAAGAAAGAATGTTTTCTTCACTTGTACTGGTATTTTTGGAATGCACCTCTGCTTGCGATGTATAGGTTACACCCTTAACATAGGGGACTCGGCTGGACATAAGTTATCTTTGTTATCATACAGCCCTGCTTGAGCTAGAATTAAAGATGAAAGAAGATTTTTTTCCCTGGTACCGCGGTGTTTGGAACGCACATAGTTAATTGGGTGGTTTATGGAGCCGAATATCGCAGCGGAGACGTTGGATGAGCAGGCAGTGACGACTCTCGATGAGTTGTGCTTTGGTTTTACAAAGAATGCCTTCTTGAAAGACCGGCGATTGGGATAATACAAATGTAGGTAATGTGTTTGAGGACGGGGATCTCGTTGGGATTTGGTCATCGGACGAGAAAATGATTGCGAAGCGTAATGCGCCTAGGGACACCCTAGCCGCATTAAACTACGCAATCATTTTCTGCTCCGAGGACCAAATCCCAACGAGATGCCCGTCCAATAACACATTACCGACATTTGTATTATCCCAATCGCCGGTCCTTCAAGAAGGCATTCTTTGTAAAACCAAAGCACAGCTCGTCAAGAGTCGTCACTGCCGGCTCATCCAACGTCTCCGCTGCGATATTCGGCTCCATAAACCACCCAATTAACTATGTGCGTTCCAAACACCCCGGTACAAGGGAAAAAAACCTTCTTTCATCTTTAATGCTAGCTCAAGCATGGCTGTATGATAACAAAGATAACTTATGTCCATCCGAGTCCCCTATGTTAAGGGTGTAACCTATACATCGCAAGCAGAGGTGTACAAATAACAGTACTCAGGACAGAAAAAAGCTACCATTCCTACATCTTAACCCCTATCTTGAAATTCCTACACAGCTATGATAAGAGCTATATATAGACTGTACCACAAAACCAATGATGCCTACAAGTGTTCCCTATTGTTTGATATATGACTGTACAGAACCCATCTAAGGCTGTTCCCTAAACCAATTGGTAGATCCTACTTGCATTTGGACTAGAGATATTTACAAAGCTAGATATGGATGTGATCCCTCTGTTAACAAAGCTACACCAATTAACAACGCCAACTTTTGACTATATTTACATATCTCCTTGAATTTGGACTGCCTACAAGGGTAGCCTTTTGTATATATGAGTGTACAGAATCCAACTTTACAATATTTTTAATTTTCCAAATATTTTTTCAATTAATAATTTTTCGTAGACTGAATAGCGTGAAAAATTAAAGTAATTTTACAAATATATCAATCCCAGCCATCCCTGTTAGGGGTGTATGATATACACCCCAAACAGGGGTGTACCCATAGTACTAGGATTGTGTACCGGAACATTGAATGGAAAAAAGACATCCTAACAGGGATTTAGCCATAGCATTACATCAAGTACCGGTACACATTGTAATACTAGGATTATGTACCGGAACATTGAATGAAAAAAAGACACCCTAACAGGGATTTAGCCATAGCATTACTGTGGAAAAAAATAGAGAATAAAATGAGGGGATTGAAATGTACATATGGCGTCGCCCTCGCGAAGGCGTCGTAGATCGTCGAAACAACAGAGAGAGAGAGGAGGCGAGGGGCCGAGGGGCCAAGGGGATGGAAGCATACACAGAGCTTCTCGTCGACGTAAGGGATCGTGGTCTAATAGGGGGCGTCGCCCTCGCGAAGGCCTCGTAGATTGTCGAAGCGAGAGAGAGAGAGAGAGAGAGGGAGAGAGAGAGACTTGTCGTCGAGAGAGAGAGAGAGAGAGAGGGAGCGGGAGGAGAGGATTGAGGTGCTCTGAATAGAAAGGGAAAGAAAAGGAGGGAAAGAGTATGCTCTAAAAATTTAGGAGTGACAATATCACCTCCTTTTTTTAATTACTATACAGTGTTTAATCCAGCCCCTCCATTAAGGGGTGTAGGATGTACACCCCTTAATGGGGTGTACAGGTATCATTCTCCTTATATATATATATATATATATATATATATATATATATATATATATATATATATATATATATATATATAGAGAGAGAGAGAGAGCAATGCTACATGTACACCCCGAAGGGGTGTATATCATACATCTCCACCATTTTAATGGTGACGATATTTTTTACGGGTCACATCAAGTGACTCATCATCACACCCCCACCCTTAGATGAGTGGGGGTGTGAGATGTACACCCCATACGGGTGTACACATAGCATTTTCCATATATATATATATATATATATATATATATATATATATATATATATATATATATATATATATATATATATATATATATATATATAGCGGGTCATAGGGGGTTTTCAAGAGGTCACGAGTTGGAATTCTTACTTAAATTCGTACCCCCAATTCCTTCTAGAGGGATGATTTTTTAGGTACAGGGACCTACAGACGAGTTCGAAAGAAATTTTTTTTTTAAAAAAAAAACCATAGCTAATGGAACAAATAATCTTTCCTTTTTGGTTATCAAATAAGTAATCCGTCTAAATGACTAGTGATGTTAACATAGCTAAAATTGCAATGTAAGGACTATTGTTGACCATACAGTAGAATTGAGATCGTGCTACACGAAAGTAGGTTTTCTCTATCCAAAATTCGATCGGATTTAATATTTTTTTTATCAATAATTATTTTCTCTCTCTTGATTCTATTATTATCATTAAATTTTTACTGTGTTTTTTTGGTTCTCCGTGTTTTTTTTTTTGAGAAAAAAAGTAGCACGCTACCCGCTTCATTCATAACAAAAGTGAATTAAGCTAACATGAGTGAGACAACAAGGTATCAGAAAGAAAAACCAAAAAAAAAAAAAGACTACGAGAACTAATACTAAAACAGTAAAAGGACTACAACCAGACAAAACAAAACGACGGTTTCACAGGTCCGCCCACAGCGCCAGCTGGCTTCTAACCCACGTAACAGCGTAGAGGGGGTCGGAATTAGACTGCTGGAAGATCACTTTATTTCGTATTTTCCAAACCACCCACCAGTTTGCCGACAGGTAGGTTAGTACCTTAGACGCCTCCGCCGGTCTCTCCTTTCCCGACCACCCCTCCCACGCCCCTCTAATGCTGTCCCCTAACACCTAGAAACCCACGACCCCATCGCCCATCCCAATCACGAAACGTGAGAACACACATCGCGTGAACAGATGATCGGCCGTCTCAGTTAGGGACCCGCAGAGCACACAAAGATTGTTACCGGTCCAACCCCTTTTTTCGAGGTTATCAGCCGTAAGGAACCGGTTCTTCAAAGCGAGCCAGATAAAAATCTTGACTTTAGTTGGTATGCGCAGCCTCCATAGGCCCGAGGCAGAGGAGTCCAGCAGTCCCCCGCAGTTTAGGAGCGAGTAGGTCGACTTGACAGTAAAGATACCTTTTTGATGCCACCTCCAAACAACGCCATCGCTCATGTTCCTCGGCTTTGTAGTGCTCACAAGTCCTTTCAGTTTTAGCACTAGGTCCCTGCCCCTCTGGTCCCTCATGGTAGCCCCTCTTAAGATTTTTCGCCACCTCCATTTGTTGCGATCAAAGCATTCACTAACTCGGATTCCCTTCCTTACGACCAATCCATACAGCATGGGGCAAAGGGATTGCAGCGTCATTTCTCTACACCATCTGTCAGTCCAAAAATTAATAGTGCTTCCATCCCCTAACAGGTAGGAAACTCCTCCTAAAAAGACCTCCCTGATACCGAGGACATTTCTCCACCATTGAGAGGCTGGTGTAAAGGAGCTTCCCTCACGCAGTGGTTTTCTCTTCACATAATACAAACTGCGAATCAATTTATTCCACTGAAGATCAGGAGCCGTACAAAACCTCCACCACCATTTGCAGAGTAAAGCCTCATTCATGACACGCAGATCCAGAATACCCAAACCACCTTCTGACCTATTCCTGCACATGTTAGCCCAAGCAACCAGCCGTCCCCATCCGCAAGATTTAGAGGAGCCAGCCCAGAAAAAATCCCTTCTAAGGGCCTCAATGCGGCTAATGACCCATTTAGAGGCTTTCATTTAGGGGCTTTAAAAATGGAGAGGTGATAGAGGGGCAAGTTGGAGAGGACGACATTAACTAAGATGAGCCTACCACCTCTAGAGAGCAACTTAGCCTGCCACCCCTCGATTCTACTTTGAATCTTCTCGATAACACTTCTCCACATCTCCTTCCTGAGGCTCTTGTTGGACAATGGCAACCCTAGATATTTCGTCGGGAACACGCCCTCCTTACAGTTCAAAATGTTTGCAAGTCTACTCCCCTTGGCTAGATGCCTGCCGGTATAGAACAACTTTGTTTTCTCCTTGTTCGCTTTGAGCCCAGAAGCCCATTCGAACAGAAGCCAAATGAACTTTAAATTTCGTAGCTGATACTTCCGGGCTTCACAAAAGAAAAACGTATCATCCGCGTATTGAATAAGGGAAACTCTACAATCCTCAGACGGTCCAAGTCCCCACAGGAGATTGTTTCTAACCGCCTCCTCAGTCATACGCGTAAGGGCCTCCGCCACCATTAAGAACAGATAAGGTGAAAGGGGGTCCCCTTGTCTCACCCCGCGCCTAGTCTTGATCCAATTAGTAGCCTCCCCATTTACAAGCACCGCCACCTTAGCGTTCCGGATAGTTTGCTGTATCCACTTACACCAAATAGTGTCAAAACTCCACCACTCCATAATTTCAGAAGAAACGACCAATTAAACCTGTCAAAAGCTTTTTCAAAGTCTACTTTCACTCCAACCCCCTCAACCTTAGCCCTGCTGCTCCAACCAAAAAGCTCACAGGCAGTCACAAAAGCGTCAGAGATATTTCGCCCCTTGAAGAAAGCAGATTGAGACTGTGAGATCAAATTTTGTAGGACCGGTGCTAACCTGTTGGCCAGAACCTTAGAGATAATCTTCTGGATCCCGTTAAGTACGCTAATTGGTCGAAAATCACTCACCTTCCGAGGTCCTTCTTTTTTTTGAATAAGGCAGACATAAGAGTAATCAATCGGGCCCGTACAGATTCTACCCTCGATCGTGCAGCTCCTGGAAAATTTTTCCGATGTCCTCCTTTAGAGCGTCCCAAAAAAACTTAGTAGAAACTTAGGAGAAAGCCATCTGGCCCCGGGGCTTTGTCCCCCCCAAGTTGGAAAACCGCTGCTTTTATCTCTTCCAATGAGAAAGGGGATATTAGCTGGCCTTCGTCGATCCGTATTTGATACACGCTGTTGATGGAACAGGGCATTCCAGTCCCCAAAAGATGTAAGCCCATTATCTGCTGGAGCAAACATCTCTTTGAACTTCCGGATAAAGTAAGCCTTCTTGTCCTCATCCCTACTATAAGTTCTGTTATCATCATCAATCGCACCAATCTGGTTGGCTCGCTTCCTACCATTTGCAAAAGAGTGGAAGAATTTAGTGTTCCTATCCCCCGCCTTCAGCGAGTGTTGCTTAGCTCGAGCTTTCTAGAGTAACTCCTCGTCGTCCAGCACCTTGGTAAGCCTACCCCTCAGCTCCTGCCTACTAACGAACAACTCCGGAGAGAGGTCTTGTCGTTCCTCCAACCTGTCCAGCTCCTGAATCTCCGCCATGTGCTTCGTCTTCGCCTCTCTTATGCTATAGAAATAAGTAGCACGCCAGCTTTTAATCCTATTGCGACAGTGTCCTAACTTTGCAGTGAAATTAAGAACTCCCGATTTATTCTCCGCGACTTCCTGCCACCACTTAGGTACACTCCTGACGAAGTCCTCACACTTTAGCCAAACCTCCTCGAATCTAAAGGTGTTGCCCTGCCCCTTTCTCTTTCCACCTATGGTAAGTAAGATAGGGCAATGATCAGACGTAGTTCTAGGTAGGGCCTCGACCTCCGACATTGGAAAGGTTGAGTCCTACTCCGCCAAGACAAGAAAGCGGTCAAGTTTTGCAAGGGAAGGAAACCGCTGCACATTTGACCAGGTGAACCGTTGGTTCTTCATCGGCAGATCAATAAGGGCAAGCTCGTCAATAAGATCGTTAAAAATCCGGGTCGATTTACCCCTCCCCCCCCCGCCCTGCCATTACGGTCCCCCTAGAATCTCGATAAATTGAAATCCCCACACAATACCCAGTTGTCACCCACAAAATGCTTTAGCGACACCAGCTCCGTGCAGAAAGAATTTTTCCCAACTCGCGAAGGTGAACCGTACACGTTCGTGACATAAAAGCTCACCCCGCTGGAACGGTGAGAAAGATGTACGGTGATCGAGAAGTTGCGCACGATGACATCGGAACACTCAAAAAATTTGGAACTCCAGCACGTGATCAAACCACCAGAAGAACCGTTAGCCTCAATAATTTGACACTTATCAAGGTAAGACCCACAAACACTTCGCAGAAACGAGCAGGATACAAAATTAACTTTAGTTTCTTGCAAGCATACAACCGCATCTCGTAGGGAGGAAACAACGAGGCGAACGACGTTACGCTTAGCGGGGTCGTTAAGCCCACGCACATTCCAACTAAAGATCTTGATCATTCTAAATCCAGGTACACCCTACCCCCAGAAGACAAACAAACAGAAGCCCCACCATACTCCCACAACACACCACCAACAAACTACCACAACACACCACCAACAACAAAAAAACCAAAAAAGCCCCCCCCCCCCGGGGGGCACCACGCCACAAAGCCAAAACACCCCGAAGACAAACAAACAGAAGCCCCACCATACTCCCACAACACACCACCACACCCCGTCCACCACCCACCCCCCACAAACGAAGCCCCAAAAAGTCCCCGCAAGGGACCCCACCCAACCCTCCCAAAGACAGTCGGCAGACATATTAGCCACTATGGGACACAAATTCCATAAAGGAATCTGCCTCCCCCCTGCTTAACCGCACCCCGCACTTTTCGCTTTTACACAGAATTTTCTTACGATTCCCACAGATCCGCTTTTCCTTCTCTGAATCTCCAGTATTCAAAAGTCGTGCTTTTCTGGCGATAGCTTGAGCGACAACTGTACCAGAAACCAAATTTGCGAGACGATGGCTACATCGAGTAAGTTGCGCGCTATCCCCGAATTCCCCTAGCTCTGGAGGAGAGATATTTGAAGACACGAGTCCCGATCCTTCATCCAACGAATCGCTCCTCGCTACAGATCGTGAATCGGACAGTGCTTCAAGCCGCGTTCACTCGGCGCTCGGGCTCACCCCAACAACAGGCTGCAGTTTCGTGGCCAAACCCAGATTAAGTCCCAGATTTCAAGACCCCCACAACACCTCCAAGTGTTGAGCATGAAACCTACAGCTTCAACGCATCACCACCCCAGATCCACAACCACACAAAGGCCCCCACAAACCTCCACCCACCCTCAGCACCAAACCCAAAGCATTAAATGCCACGAAACCCAAAGCACCCAAGGTATTAAAAGCCAACAACTCATTACCCAAGACATTCAATGCCAAACTATCAACACCCAAGCATGCCTTGGGGACTACACCCTCCACCCAAGCCAGCTTCAGCCCAATGCCCTTGGACAACGAGCCCCCAAAATTTTCCACGAGGTGCAAGTTGCCATTGGAGCAAGGTGCAACAGTACCCCACATCGGAACTAAGGCGATGCAAGCACGCTCCTCGGGACGCCAGCCCGCGTTGACGCCGGAGGACCCGATGCCCACCGCCGTCGCCTTGGTCGCCGAGCCCACCCGGATCCAGCATGCCTTGCTCACAGCGCTAGGGCGCTTCCCTGCACTGCCCAGCCGACCGGCGTCGTCAACACGGCCGGCGGCCATCCCGCCTCCCCGACGAAGCGCCGGAGCCCAACGCCCCGACCCACCCGACGTCCGCCCAAACTGGAGAGCTCCGACCCCACGCTAGCGAGCGTCGACCCCCAGCTGCGCTGCGACCCAACGCCCCGGCGTCCGCCCACCTCTGTTCGGCAGCTCAGCTACAACTCCTTCACGTCCCACGTTCACAGTGAGCGCCGGACGTCGGTTGCCGGAGATCTCCGAGTGATGATCCTGTACCGAACCTTCAGCACCCTCACGACCCTCGCCATTAATGGAGGATCAAATGATGATACAATTAAGGAATTGATTATGGATAAATCAAATTCTCATAACCAAGAATCTACCAATTATGACAAGTATTCAAATCACGAGAAATTAAGGAAACTCAAGAATGACAATCTCGCAAGTATGGCAACCACACCAAATAGAACTTATTTGAATTCAAATGTTGTTCACTTATAGAATGTAATTGTGTAAATATTATAATCCCAAGAATAATGGGATTATATTTTGTATCCAATAATGCTATATATTAAGTGTTGGTTTTGTGCTCTTCATGGTGCACAATAACCATTTTTCCATCAATTACGATTTCCTTTATGGTATCAGAGCCATAAGACGTCAGTCATCATACTTGATCTAATGGCCACTTCCGGTGCTTCCTCTTCCACCACAAGCCCCACATTTGTTATTGCTAACATTAGCAATTTAGTCTCTATTAAACTTGATCGCGGCAACTATCTGTTATGGCGACAACAATTTCTTCCCGTTCTTTTTGCTCATACTTGATGAGTTTTATTGATGGATCCAAAGAGTGTCCATCAAAATTCTTCAAAAATGCAGATGGCACTGTTACCGACACTATCAATCCGTCTTTTTTGGAGTGGATGAAACAAGATCGTCATCTACTCTCTTGGATTCAAGCAACCCTCACCGAAGGCGTACTTGCTCAAGTTGTCGGCTTACAATCCTCCCGCGACGTTTGGGTTGCACTGGAACGTCGGTATGCTTCTCTCTCACGTGCCCATATTTCACAACTTACGACTCAACTTCAAACTATCAAAAAGGGAGGTATGTCTATCACTGATTATATGAATAAAATAAAAGCCATATCGGATAATTTGGCGGTTGTTGGTAAATCGGTTCATGACGATGATTTGATTTATCATATTGTTCATGGTCTTCCCCCGGAATATGACCCCATTCGGGTCTCTATTCGCACTAATCCTTCTATTTCTACTGTTGAGGAAGTGCATGCTATTTTAGCCAGTGAAGAGCTACTTTTGGAGGAACGACGTCAACTTCAATCCTCCATCACCCAGTGTCACGCCCCGGGGTCGAAACTGCGACCCGGGCCCGCCAAACAGATCCGCCACCTATGCCAACCTGCATAAGCGAAGCGTCCTACCTGCAAGAAAAGTACTACAACTAAACAGATATCAGAGCTATAAATAAAAATCTGCTGTAACTAAAGTCAATCACTGTACAACTGGAAATAAAACAACACTGTCTGCCTCCCAAAATAATAATAATACAATATCCTCAAGTACAAGCTCTAAACCCAACCGGGAGGTAACTCCAATATACAACAGTGTACAGTCTCTCAATACAAAATATCCTCACTACAATAGTCTCTCAAAAGAGGAAAAAGAAACAACTAATGCACTGATGATCTCCTCTGAAGGGTACCGCTACTCACCAACGACGGGTAGGGATCTAGCTCGTGACTCCCTCGCACGATCAACATCCGCAGAGTCGGCAACACCCGCTAAGACTCTGCAAAACAAAGGAGAGGAGAGGAAAAAGGGGGGAAAACCCCCAAAGGGTGTGAGAACTACTCCAAAAAGGGAGTTCTCAGTGGGTACCACCGCCAGACCCGACGGTCTGCCCACCAAGTCCTCAAGAGACAAAAACTAACCCAAGTCATAAGACTGAAATGAGTAGGCTGGAGACTCACGACAGCTACCCTGCCCCTAACTAAAGGCTAAAAGGGGGAGAACCAAACAGTGGTATGCAACCACTAGCACATGAAGTGCACCATCGACCCAATCGAGCTGACTGCCACATCTGGTCCAGTCAAACCTGCGCCCACCTACAACCACCTCCCGCTGACGGGCAGGAATTACGTAGGGCGTCCAAACGGACTAGCTCGCTATCGAGTAGAGGATCATGCAGGCTATGGTCAAAATCCACGCTCTCTCTCAGAACGGATAGAATCAAGATGCTCAACCTCTCACACAGCGGTCAAAGTACTCGCAACAACACGGGACCACCGTCAACCAGACGGCTCTCAACAATACTAGCACTGCTCTAAACTCAACTACCAGTCTGCACTAGGCCCCCCAGGCACGAGTGTAACAATAAAAGTATTTGACCGAAATAAACTCAATCGAATGAACCGGTATAAAACCCGGTACTGCCTGCTCTGTCACCAATCTCCCGAACTCAGTATCTCCACTGTCCAAATGACCGGAACCCAACACGGTCTGACCGGCACCCGACACGGTCTGACCGGAACCCAACACGGTCTGACCGGAACCCAACACGGTCTGAAGCCTACTCCGGAGCGGCACTCGAGGGGAGCTACCCACACGAGTAAAGCATCTCAGTCATCAACATAACCAGTATCTCAAAACAGCAGGACTTGATCATCAATCTGATCAAAGTGGGAAAACTCAACCACCAAGGAAAGACCCGACCTCAATCGGATGCACTAAACGATAAGTGGGAAACTCCATCCACTAAAGAAAACTGATACCCAATCAGGTGCATAGAGAAACATCCGGTCAACCGCCCAATATCCGCGGTTGCCGCAAAGCCCCACAACTAAGCCAACCTGTCCCAGACACGAAGTCCTGACTACCCTATCCAGACCCCTGCTCGAACCCGAGCAACACTGACCACTTGACTAGCAAAGGCGGAGAAAGGAAAAGCATGGTTTCTCCTAAGTCAAGTTCCCATAAGTAGTGCAGCAGTAAAAGATAGCCTAACTACATGACCATACAAGCATGCAAAATGTCCTCAAGGAAATAAAAGGGGGGTAAAGCATAATAATAGATCCTTTAGGAATAAACAACATGCCAGAATCCCAAAAACTAGACCTGTCCACAATCTAGGGTCCATCAACAGAATGATCATATAACTCCTCAGAGTACAAATCCGCACATAGCTACGAAATCCTGTCCCAAAGCATAAACCAACCACATGAAAGGCTATGTGCTAACATGGCATGTTACATAATTTCATAGGGTAACATTATCCTAGGTAAGCTTACACTAATCATCACATAGATGTCTAAGTCATGCAAGTCCTCAGTATACCTCATAAATACTATTCTTGCAATCATTTATACAAATATCATTATCAAGCTTACCTACTTACCAACATAAACCATGTACCCTAAACATGCATGCATCAGTCATTGAGGGGTGACATCCCCACAAGTGCACTTATATTTACCACAACATATTCATTGCCTTAAACAGTTACTGATAATAAGCTTACCCACCTGAAGCGCTTAAACCAAGGCAAACCTGAAGTCGGTGAAGTGGGTAGACGCCCACGGTCCAAAATCTGCCAAAAATACACCCTCGATACAAGTCGCGTAAGCCTTGGCTCCAAACAACTGAAAACACCCCTGAGTACATCAATAAGGCTCAACATTACACTTTTATTCCAAAATTAACCAAGTATACACAATCTGAAAATCAGTCCCAAAGTCGTGCTTATTTCACCTGCCGAAAGTGCCCAGAAAAATCCCATAAAAATACCACAGTAATCCTCGCGTCGATACCTTCGAAACGAGTACCTGCACGTCCAATTCCGAGCCCCGTAGGCCGAGTTACAAATTCCACAGTACAGGTGCGCAAAACCACACAGCAACATAACTGTAATTCCATTTACAGATAAGGGGAAGAACATATACCTTCGGGCAAAACTCAGAAAAATCCAATAAAAATACTGTGATATTCGTTGCGCCGAGTAGATGAAAAAAGTGTACAAGCGCGTCGTCAAACGATGCCCGGTTGCGGAGATAACGCCGAAATACCAAGCCGCTGTCCAAATCCCCTTCACAGAAATGGGGTCACAGTAAGCTCGAACAAACACCTCGAAAAGCGCGAAATGAGGGAAAGCTGAAAATACCAAGATCGTAGATCTGTCCGTCGCGGATCCAGCGGCGAAGAAATCACGCGAAAAGGTGGTCGGAGTAGGCCGGGGGAGCTCGCGCACCGAAACGCGACGAAGGGGAACCCAAAAGGACGAGCGTCGCGCCGCGCCGTAAAAATGGAAACCTCGATAAGCGTGCCACCAAAAATCCCAAAACTTTGCAGAAGGATGCAGCCAAACTCGGGGATCATCTTTGCTGAAGGCACCCAGGCGAGAGGAGGCTCGGAAATGGTGAAAAAAGGGGAAGAAAGGGAGCTCGGATCGCTTTTATAGGCTCCAGGAAACAATTCACGAAATACCGGATATGTCCGGATTTCCGGGCGCATGCCACTTTCGGGCGCGTACTGTAGCAGCCCGAAAATCCCAAAGGCGCGCACTGTAGCAGCCCGGAAGTCCCCTGGGCCTCCACGTCGCCCCCGCAACAGCGGACAGCCGCGCTGGCCGTACCCTGCGCGACGCGTGGACCAACGCTGCGACGACACGTGGCGGCCCCGAGCGCGGGGAAAACCCGGTCAACGCGCCCACGTGCCGCCTGCGCCCGCCGCCTGCGCCTCTGCACGCACGCTTCCCGAGGCGCCCGCAGGTGCACCGTGGACCGAGTGCACGTGGACCGGCCAACCGGTGTGCGCCACGTGTCCCCCCCACCGGTCCACCGTACACCCGCCTTTCCCGTGGACCGCGCCCGCTGCGCCGGCCCAACCGGGAACCGCCACCTGGCCCGCGACCGGTGCACGCCTCCGCGGTGGACCGCGCACCCGCCAGAGCCTGCTCCGCCGCGCTCCGCCGCTGCCGGCCGCCGCGCGCCGCCGCCGCGGTGCCGGAACAGTACCCTTGCCTCGAAAAACATGCCGAATCACCCGGACTCCGGAAAAAGCAAGTGAATAGTCCATTTTCATCGTTTTCGCGCGCTGAATCCAAATCCGAAGTCCAATTTGCCAAATTCCAACTCTAAAAATTGCCGAAGGCATCCGGGAAGATGTTCCTTGATCCAAACTTCGCGCTGGGTCCAATTTTAATATCCATGACGCGCGAAACCACTTCTGGAGCTCCGACGGAGTCCACCGATCACCCACGTGATCCTTTTAACACACTGAGCCCAACACTAATGTCCAATTGGGGCACAAACGCCACCGACACGCCACATTGGCCTCCAGGAGCTGCAGATGCAACAGTAGTCACGTCGTGAGAATCCAGGTCCTCACATCCTCCCCCACTAAGGAAAGTTTCGTCCTCGAAACTCGCTCAGATCCACCAGGAGTCACAAATACCACGGGTAGGTATCCATCAATCATGCCTCCAGCTCCCCACACACCACACACTCCCCATGATCACTCCCCAATAACAACAATACCCAGTACGGCATGGCCCGATTGCGCAATTCCCTCATCTCTCGAGCCAGAATTCGCAACGGGCGTTCCTCGTACTCCAACAATCACAGATCTCAATGGACAAGTCAATCACGGGCGAGGGATCCAAAAGTAAAACACACCTGAGCTGAGACGTAAAACCACACAGAGGCTCCATCAAAAAGCTGGGGGAAAAACAGAATAACCATCGGTGCAACACGCACCAAACCACATCCTGGTGTAAATCTCAACAAGGTGACCCGAAGCATACCCACGCATTCATCCAATAAGCTGGGTCTTCTCTCGGTTGCTTCCCGATCCAAAATCACCCGAATGGGCTACTCACCCACGGGCTACCCTCAAAAGGGGTCCCTCAAGAGACACAATCTCATGCCACAGTTGGTCACTCAACATGCCAACAAACCCCCAACAGACCCACGATTCGAGGAAGTCGATCTCTCAACTAATAAAGGACACCCTGACGGGGGATCAAACCGTCAGTGAACGGGACTGAAAACTGCAAAAAAGGCGATCATAATGCTGATGCCCACTCACGGTCAAAATCCGAACCAGCAACGATAAATCCGCATAAATCCCATTCAACATGCTGAAAGCTGTAATCTCCATCGGCACCGCATGGCGAATACTGTAACTGAAGCTGAAATCCTGATCTATCACATGGTAAAGAACGGAAATGCTGAGTAATCAACACCGATAGCCAAGCAGGCATGGCCTACGCCCAGGTATATCAATCAAAGCTGGGAATAAAAGGCGTACTGAGAGGCTCAACTGTGGGATCCAAGCTGCCTGCAAACAGCGGTTCGTCCTGCCATAATACTCATAAAGGTTGGACTAATGAAGTGTGGACACGAAAATCGACCCACGGTAACTCTACAGCCACAATGGAAGGCATCACTAAAACACACAAATCCGTCTCCCAACACTGGAAACACTAGCATTGGCGCTGGCATCAGTCTCATTATCCATTGGCCAAGCTCTTCCGGCACTGCTAAGTCTAAGAACTCCTCACCTCAAGGATAAAAGTCGGTTTCAGCCAACTTGAATAACATCCATTAGGTCGGGTTCCACCGCCGCCCCTACGGCTCGAACAAAGCGACCCAAGAAGGTATGCTTCTGCAAGCTACAACTTGTACCTCAATAACTTGGCATACCGCTTCATCCACACGGGCATGGTAGCACATCCACAAAGGTGCTCCTCGTGCTCCAAGTCGCTCTGGGAGTAAATCAAAATATATCCTCGGGAAACACCACTCCCAGTCCGTCCAAGTACAACTGGGACATACGATTCCTCAGATCCTTGAAGTCAACAGGGCATTCGCCATTCCATTGGGCCTCGCTATAAACCCATATATGCCCACTACCGTGTCCTGAACGCCATCTAGGCGAAGTCCTCAACTATCTACTTCCAAGTAGGTACTCGCATCATACACTAACAGCCCTGAGTATAGTTCCATCGAAAGGTCATAGATACCACCCGGACCTGTCTACACTCGAACCATAAACGGACCCTCACAGTCGTGTATCAACGACGTGGCATCACCACCGTATACCAACGGCGTGGCACTAGGTCAAAACAGACCCCTCGATCCATCAGATCCTGCAACTGTGCCAACAGCTCTCTCAGCTCTACCGGCGATATCCAATGAGGTGCTGGTCCAGGGTGGCGCGGTTTCCCGAACCACGTCAAACGCAATCTCCTATCTCCCTAACCGGCGGCATTACCAACAACTAAGGTGAAATCACACCCGGGATCTCGTGGGCAACAGAGATATCCCTGAGTCCCGGTGCCGCCGTAAGCACCTCTCACCCTGTCGCTTAAAAACCAGAGTGCTCTAACAACCCCAACGAGCATGCCTCCAATGCCCGCCTTGCCGAAGATCAAAGTCCTCTCTTGCCGCTAGTCGAACATCCTGTGGCATAGTGCCCACACAATCTCAAGCATAAGGTCAAAACACCTAATTGCTATAATTTCCAATAATTCTGCCCGATATCTCGCCGGTCTCGGCCGCACTGGACATGATCCAAAAGCCTCCTCCACGTGCACAACCAACAACAGGAACCTGTACCTCTAGTGCACGTGGTAACAAATCTGCCTCTAACCTATGTAAGAGTGGAACATGCTCTAACTCCGACTACCGTGGTGAAATCCCACTGCCGACACTTAATCCACTACCGTGGCGCCCTCCAACCGGGGGCGGCACAGATTCATCCGCTCAAAGCAAGTGGTTGTCGCTCAATCTGCCTGAAAATCAGGGCTATCACTAGGAAGCACGACCTCTGTCTCTGATCACATTGAGGCGACGAACAAGATCCTCCGCAGATAACAAATCCACGCTATCGCTGCGCCACTCAAATAAAAATACTGATGTTGCCTTCGGGGTCCACCCGACCTCTGACATCTCGGGAACTCGTTATCCAGGAAAAGAATTAGACATGCCCCTGCCGGCCGATCTGTCCTCCATCATCCGGCGCCAAGCGCCAAAATCCAGAACTCACCTCTGGCGGCTGATCCCTATCCAAAGGAACTGCAATGCCACGCTCCATACATAATGCCTGCTCCAACGAGGCGTCTAAATCTACAATGGAGGGACTGAATAACAGAAAGGTGTCCTGGCGCAATCCACTCCCAGTCTCATATATCCTATGCGCCTCGTCCCCGAATCTGGACGCGCGCAGTTCAACACTGCATACACTCACAAGCACAGGGAGGGCTCTCAATTAATCACTCCATCACCAACAGCCGCGACTCTGCCTCCAAAGGCTCCAAACTCAATCTTACGAGTCGGCGGTGGTTCATCTGCCAAATATGGCTCAATAGGTCGATCATGTCCCACAGCTCACCAGCTGTCAACCATCCACCCTGCCTCGGTGCCTCGACACTAAACATTGGCACAGAGGGGGCTACTCAGTGCTCCGACAACTGTGTCACCAAGACCAGCTGCTCCCACAGCCGCTGATAAGCCTCTGACAATCCTGTCATCTGGGTCCGGGGTTCTCTGACCTCATCCAGGTATCCGGCCCAAAACCAAGCTGCTCAAGCTCAACAGCTATGACAGGATGCACACGGGTCAAAACCCAGCGTCGGGGAGACACCGCTTCGCCACGACGAAACAACAAAACAGCACACAACAACACTCGACCCAATCCAGCGAAAGTCTAAAGCATGTCACCCGTTCCACAGCATTATGTTGTCTGCAGCCAACATAATCACTTAGGAGAATAAACATGCCAATCACTCCTCCCGTCCCTTGGGAGAGGTATAAAACTCAATCAGGACTCTCCGCAAAAAAATCACGACTCTCACAAAGTCAACCAAGGGTCCAAACCATAAGCCTAGGGTTTCTAAGTCCACCATGACCTACAACCTAGGCTCTGATACCACTCTAATCTGTCACGCCCCGGGGTTCGAAACTGCGACCCGGGCCTGCCAAACAGATCCGCCACCTATGCCAACCTGCATAAGCGAAGCGTCCTACCTGCAAGAAAAGTACTACAACTAAATAGATATCAGAGCTATAAATAAAAATCTGCTGTAACTAAAGTCAATCACTGTACAACTGGAAATAAAACAACACTGTCTGCCTCCCAAAATAATAATAATACAATATCCTCAAGTACAAGCTCTAAACCCAACCGGGAGGTAACTCCAATATACAACAGTGTACAGTCTCTCAATACAAAATATCCTCACTACAATAGTCTCTCAAAAGAGGAAAAAGAAACAACTAATGCACTGATGATCTCCTCTGAAGGGTACCCGCTACTCACCAACGACGGGTAGGGATCTAGCTCGCGACTACCCTCGCACGATCAACATCCGCAGAGTCGGCAACACCCGCTAAGACTCCTGCAAAACAAAGGAGAGGAGAGGAAAAAGGGGGGAAACCCCCAAAGGGTGTGAGAACTACTCCAAAAAGGGAGTTCTCAGTGGGTACCACCCGCCAGAACCCGACGGTCTGCCCACCAAGTCCTCAAGAGACAAAAACTAACCCAAGTCATAAGACTGAAATGAGTAGGCTGGAGACTCACGACAGCTTACCCTGCCCCTAACTAAAGGCTAAAAGGGGGAGAACCAAACAGTGGTATGCAACCACTAGCACATGAAGTGCACCCATCGACCCAATCGAGCTGACTGCCACATCTGGTCCAGTCAAACCTGCGCCACACCTACAACCACCTCCCGCTGACGGGCAGGAATTACGTAGGGCGTCCAAACGGACTAGCTCGCTATCGAGTAGAGGATCATGCAGGCTATGGTCAAAATCCACGCTCTCTCTCAGAACGGATAGAATCAAGATGCTCAACCTCTCACACAGCGGTCAAAGTACTCGCAACAACACGGGACCACCGTCAACCAGACGGCTCCTCAACAATACTAGCACTGCTCTAAACTCAACTACCAGTCTGCACTCGGCCCCCAGGCACGAGTGTAACAATAAAAGTATTTGACCGAAATAACTCAATCGAAATGAACCGGTATAAACCCGGTACTGCCTGCTCTGTCACCAATCTCCCGAACTCAGTATCTCCACTGTCCAAATGACCGGAACCCAACACGGTCTGACCGGCACCCGGACACGGTCTGACCGGAACCCAACACGGTCTGAAGCCTACTCCGGAGCGGCACTCGAGGGGAGCTACCCACACGAGTAAAGCATCTCAGTCATCAACATAACCAGTATCTCAAAACAGCAGGACTTGATCATCAATCTGATCAAGTGGAAAACTCAAACCACCAAGGAAAGACCCGACCCTCAAATCGGATGCACTAAACGATAAGTGGGAAACTCCATCCACTAAAGAAAACTGATACACCAATCAGGTGCATAGAGAAACATCCGGTCAACCGCCCAATATCCGCGGTTGCCCGCAAAGCCCCACAACTAAGCCAACCTGTCCCAGACACGAAGTCCTGACTACCCTATCCAGACCCCTGCTCGAAACCCGAGCAACACTGACCACTTGACTAGCAAAGGCGGGAGAAAGGAAAGCATGGTTTTTCTCCTAAGTCAAGTTCCCTAAGTAGTGCAAGCAGTAAAAGATGGCCTAACTACATGACCATACAAGCATTGCAAAATGTCCTCAAGGAAATAAAAGGGGGGTAAGCATAATAATAGATCCTTTAGGAATAACAACATGCCAGAATCCCAAAAACTAGACCTGTCCACAATCGTAGGGTCCATCAACAGAATGATCATAATAACTCCTCAGAGTACAAATCCGCACATAGCTACGAAATCCTGTCCCAAAGCATATAAACCAACCACATGAAAGGCTATGTGCTAACATGGCATGTTACATAATTTCATAGGGTAACATTATCCTAGGTAAGCTTACACTAATCATCACATAGATGTCTAAGTCATGCAAGTCCTCAGTATACCTCATAAATACTATTCTTGCAATCATTTATACAAATATCATTATCCAAGCTTACCTACTTACCAACATAAACACATGTACCCTAAACATTGCATGCATCAGTCATTGGGGGTGCAGCCCCACAAGTGCACTTATATTTACCACAACATATTTCAGTGCCTTAAACAGTTACTGATAATAAGCTACCCACCTGAAGCGCTTAAACCAAGGCAAACCTGAAGTCGGTGAAGTGGGTAGACCTTCACGGTCCAAAATCTGCCAAAAATACACCCTCGATACAAGTCGCGCAAGCCTTGGCTCCAAACAACTGAAAACACCCCTGAGTACATCAATAAGGCTCAACATTACACTTTTATTTCCAAAATAACCAAGTATAACACAATCTGAAAATCAGTCCAAAGTCGTGCTTATTTCACCTGCCGAAAGTGCCCAGAAAAAATCCCATAAAAATACCACAGTAATCCTCGCGTTCGATACCTTCGAAACGAGTACCTGCACGTCCAATTTCCGAGCCCCGTAGGCCGAGTACAAATTTCCACAGTACAGGGTGCGCAAAAACCACACAGCAACATAACTGTAATTCCATTTTACAGATAAGGGGAAGACATATCCTTCGGGCAAAACTCAGAAAAATCCAATAAAAATACTGTGATATTCCTTGCGCCGAGTAGATGAAAAAAGTGTACAAGCACGTCGTCAAACGATGCCGGTTGCGGAGATAACGCCGAAATACCAAGCCGCTGTCCAATCCCCTTCACAGAAATGGGGTCACAGTAAGCTCGAACAAAACCTCGAAAAGCGTGAAATGAGGGAAAGCTGAAAATACCAAGATCGTAGATCTGTCCGTCGCGGATCCAGCGGCGAAGAAATCACGCAAAAAGGTGGTCGGAGTAGGCCGGGGGAGCTCGCTGCACCGAACGCGACGAAGGGGAACCCAAAAGGACGAGCGTCGCGCCGCGCCGTAAAAATGGAAACCTTCGATAAGCGTGCCACCAAAAATCCCAAAACTTTGCTGAAGGTTGCAGCCAACTCGGGGATCATCTTTGCTGAAGGCACCCAGTCGAGAGGAGGCTCGGAAATGGCGAAAAAAGGGGAAGAAAGGGAGCTCGGATCGCTTTTATAGGCTCCAGGAAACATTCACGAATATACCGGATATGTCCGGATTTCCGGGCACATGCCACTTTCGGGCGCGTACTGTAGCAGCCTCGGAAAAATCCCAAAGGCGCGCACTGTAGCAGCCCGGAAGTCCCCTGGGCCTCCACGTCGCCCCCGCAACAGCGGACAGCCGCGCTGGCCGTACCCTGCGCGACGCGTGGACCAACGCTGCGACGACACGTGGCGGCCCCGAGCGCGGGAAAACCCGGTCAACGCGCCCACGTGCCGCCTGCGCCCGCCGCCTGCGCCTCTGCACGCACGCTTCCCGAGGCGCCCGCAGGTGCACCGTGGACCGAGTGCACGTGGACCGGCCAACCGGTGTGCGCCACGTGTCCCCCCACCGGTCCACCGTACACCCGCCTTTCCCGTGGACCGCGCCCGCTGCGCCGGCCCAACCGGGAACCGCCACCTGGCCCGCGACCGGTGCACGCCTCCGCGGTGGACCGCGCACCCGCCAGAGCCTGCTCCGCCGCGCTCCGCCGCTGCCGCCGCGCGCGCGCCGCCGCCGGTGCCGGAACAGTACCCTTGCCTCGAAAAACGTGCCGAATCACCCGGACTCCGGAAAAAGCAAGTGAATAGTCCATTTTCATCGTTTTCCGCGCGCTGAATCCAAATCCGAAGTCCAATTTGCCAAATTCCAACTCTAAAAATTGCCGAAGGCATCCGGGAAGATGTTCCTTGATCCAAACTTCGCGCTGGGTCCAATTTTAATATCCATGACGCGCGAAACCACTTCTGGAGCTCCGACGGAGTCCACCGATCACCCACGTGATCCATTTAACACACTGAGCCCAACACTAATGTCCAATTGGGGCACAAACGCCACCGACACGCCACATTGGCCTCCAGGAGCTGCAGATGCAACAGTAGTCACGTCGTGAGAATCCAGGTCCTCACACCCAGGAATCCACTGCCTTCATTGCACAAAATAATTCTTCTCAAAACACCTTGGCTCCAATTATGGCCGAGGGCGCAATACTAATAATGGCAGGGGACGTGGAATAGGACGTGGTAGTTATGGCCGAGGTGGAGGCCAACATCCACGCCAACAACACAAGTGCAAATGGTGGGCAACGTCCCACTTGCCAAATCTGTAATCGAATTGGCCACATTGCACTCGACTGTCATCATCGAATGGACTTTGCATATCAAGGGCGTACTCCTCCTCCGCCTTCAAGCAATGGTGGCAACAACTTCTCCCTCCGCTGATCAGACTTGGTATGCTGACACCGGAGCCACCAACAACTTAACTTCTGATCTCTCCAATGTTACTATTCGCACCGACTATCAAGGAAGCGACATATCTGTAGGCAATGGACAAGGTTTGCGCATTCTCCATACTGGTCATCCGTACTTCATACCCCATCTCAATCCTTTCAATTAAACAACTTATTACATGTTCCTGAAATATCAACCAATTTAGTCTCCGTTAACCAGTTTTCTAAAGATAACGATTGTTATTTTCTCTTTGACTCTCATGGTTTTTGTGTGAAGGACAAACAGCCGGGGAAGACGCTTTTCCAAGGGCCGAGTGAAAATGGACTATATCCCATTAAAGCCGTCAAAAATAATCAACATAAATCTGGTCTTTTTGCTCTTATTGGCGAAAAAGTTTCCTCTTCAGTCTGGCATCACAGGCTTGGCCATCCTTCTGCTACTACTTTGCATTATTTATCTGCGCATTCTGATATCTTTTTAAAAGGTTCTATAAAAGAAATAAATTTTTGTGATTCATGTCAACTTGCCAAAAGTCATCGTCTTCCTTTTTCTCCTCCCTTCTACTTATGTATCTTCTTCCATTTTAGAACTTTTACATATGGATGTTTGGGGACCTACTCCTATTCTATCAATGAGTGATTTTAAATATTACTTGGTCATTGTTGATGATTTTACTAGATATTCATGGCTTTTCCTTTACATTCAAAATCTGATGTTTGTGAAATTTTTATTAATTTTAAATCCAAAATTGAGAATTTACTTGATCAAAAAAATCAAAAGTATTCCGCTCCGACGGAGGTGGAGAATTTTTAAACAATCGTTTCAAAAAATTTTTACTTGAACATGGTTCTCTCATCAGCTTTCTTGTCCACATACGCCTGAGCAAAATGGTATTGCTGAAAGAAACACCGTCATATCATTGAAACTGGACTCTCTCTTCTTTTTCATGCACACATGCCTTCTAATTATTGGGTAGAAGCTTTTCGAACAGCCATCTTTCTCATTAATAGAATGCCATCGAAACGTTTAAATAATATTTGTCCTTGGGAAAAAATGTTTGCTCGCAAACCTAACTACTCTTTTCTCAAAGTTTTTGGTTGTGCATGTTATCCATTGCTACGCCCTTATTCTCATCATAAGCTCGAACCTCGCTCATTAAAATGTGTTTTTATTGGCTATAGTTTGGATCACAAAGGTTATCGCTGATCTTGATCCTTTTACAGGGCGTGTATATCTTTCTCGGCATGTTGTTTTTAATGAATCTCATTTCCTTTAATAATTACCTTTGGAATGTCCTTCTACTCGGTCAATGGATAAAGTGGATCTCGAACCAACTGGAGTTCTTCATGCCTGGCTACCTTTTTCCCTCAACTCCTCTCTGTCACCATCTATACCCGCCCATCGTCCAACAATGAAACTCCGAGTGCCTCCGCCTGAAATACCGAACCAACACCATTACAATATCAACTTTCCTTACCTCCCAACCTATAATCGACACTTCCATAGAACAGTTGACTACCATAATACCATTACCAATTCTAATTCTCATCCTATGCAAACTAGATCTAAGTCAGGTATTATCATGAGAAAGCAACTGCTCACATTGAATGCCACTCACCACCCTTTACCCAAAGGGCTACTTGCCACTACTACAGAAATTGAGCCAACTTGTTATAGTCAAGCTTCTAAGTACTGAGTGGAGGGATGCAATGGTGCCGAATTAATGCATTGCAAAAGGCGGTACATGGTCTCTGTCCCGTTTTACCCCTAATATGAATGTTGTTGGCTGCCGTTGGGTTATTATCGAATTAAACGACGAGCTGATGGTAGTCTTGAAAGATACAAGGCCCGCTTGGTAGCTAAAGGTTATCATCAACAATCTGGGCTTGATTATAGTGAAACCTTTACCCCTGTTGCCAAGCCTTCCACCATTCGAATTGTGTTGACTATTGCCGTTCATTTTGGATGGCCCATACGTCAACTCGATGTCCATAATGCCTTTTTGTGCATGGTATTTTACGAGAAGAAGTCTATATGCAACACCTCTGGTTTTGTTGATCCTCTTGCTCCAACTCATGTTTGCAGCTCCATAAATCGATTTATGGATTAAAGCAAGCACCGCGTGCTTGGTTGAACGCTTTACAACATATCTTTTTTGCGTTGGGATTTCATGGTGCCGATGCTGACACTTCTCTCTTCATCCATACTTCTCATAATGGAGTTCTTATTCTTCTTATATATGTGGATGATATTTTATTACCCCGGCAGTAATTCCACTTCTATTCCATATCTAATTCAATGAACTCTGGGCAATCAATTCGCAATGAAGATCTTGGGGCCTCTCCTTACTTTCTTGGTATTGAGTGTACATCGCGATTCAACGGCATCTTTTTTTATCTCATCTAAAATACTCACTTGATTCTTCTACACGTGCATATATTGATGGCCTAAAGCATGCGGTCACCAGCTTCTTCTCATAAGAGGCCTCTTCCCTCACTGAAGCGACTCTTGATGATGCAACGTTCTATCTATCGGAGTATTGTAGGGGGACTATCCAATATTTATCTATGACGCGCCAGATTTAGGCCTTCTCACCAATCAGGCCTGTCATTTTATGCTGCACACCAACTTCTCACATTTAATTATTGCTTGTTACAAGAATCCTTCGTTTCTCAAGGACAGTGGACCAGGACTCCTAATTGGAATCGGCAACTTGATTTTGCACGCCTATTGTGATGCAGATTGGGCGAGATCCCGATGATGCCGCTCTGCCAGTGGTTTTGGTTATCTTCTTGGTCCGTGTTTAGTTTCTTGGTGTGCAAAGAAACCAACCTACAGTATCTCGTTCTAGTACG
>CM055065.1:8132003-8152003 GCA_029204045.2 Tillandsia leiboldiana
AAACAATTTCTTCCCGTTCTTTTTGCTCATACTTGATGAGTTTTATTGATGGATCAAAGAGTGTCCATCAAAATTCTTCAAAAATGCAGATGGCACTGTTACCGACACTATCAATCCGTTTTTTGGAGTGGATGACAACAAGATCGTCATCTACTCTCTTGGATTCAAGCAACCCTCACCGAAGGCGTACTTGCTCAAGTTGTCGGCTTACAATCCTCCCGCGACGTTTGGGTTGCACTGGAACGTCGGTATGCTTCTCTCTCACGTGCCCATATTTCACAACTTACGACTCAACTTCAAACTATCAAAAAAGGGAGGTATGTCTATCACTGATTATATGAATAAAATAAAAGCCATATCGGATAATTTGGCGGTTGTTGTAAATCGGTTCATGACGATGATTTGATTTATCATATTGTTCATGGTCTTACCCCGGAATATGACCATTCGGGTCTCTATTCGCACTAATCTCTTCTATTTCTACTTTTGAGGAAGTGCATGCTTTTTAGCCAGTGAAGAGCTACTTTTGGAGGAACGACGTCAACTTCAATCCTCCATCACCAGTGTCACGCCCCGGGGTCGAAACTGCGACCCGGGCCCGCCAAACAGATCCGCCACCTATGCCAACCTGCATAAGCGAAGCGTCCTACCTGCAAGAAAAGTACTACAACTAAACAGATATCAGAGCTATAAATAAAAATCTGCTGTAACTAAATCAATCACTGTACAACTGGAAATAAAACAACACTGTCTGCCTCCCAAAATAATAATAATACAATATCCTCAAGTACAAGCTCTAAACCCAACCGGGAGGTAACTCCAATATACAACAGTGTACAGTCTCTCAAACAAAATATCCTCACTACAATAGTCTCTCAAAAGAGGAAAAAGAAACAACTAATGCACTGATGATCTCCTCTGAAGGGTACCGCTACTCCCAACGACGGGTAGGGATCTAGCTCGTGACTCCCTCGCACGATCAACATCCGCAGAGTCGGCAACACCCGCTAAGACTCTGCAAAACAAAGGAGAGGAGAGGAAAAAAGGGGGAAAACCCCCAAAGGGTGTGAGAACTACTCCAAAAAGGAGTTCTCAGTGGGTACCACCGCCAGACCCGACGGTCTGCCCACCAAGTCCTCAAGAGACAAAACTAACCCAAGTCATAAGACTGAAATGAGTAGGCTGGAGACTCTCGACAGCTACCCTGCCCTAACTAAAGGCTAAAAGGGGGAGAACCAAACAGTGGTATGCAACCACTAGCACATGAAGTGCACCATCGACCCAATCGAGCTGACTGCCACATCTGGTCCAGTCAAACCTGCGCCCACCTACAACCACCTCCCGCTGACGGGCAGGAATTACGTAGGGCGTCCAAACGGACTAGCTCGCTATCGAGTAGAGGATCATGCAGGCTATGGTCAAAATCCACGCTCTCTCTCAGAACGGATAGAATCAAGATGCTCAACCTCTCACACAGCGGTCAAAGTACTCGCAACAACACGGGACCACCGTCAACCAGACGGCTCTCAACAATACTAGCACTGCTCTAAACTCAACTACCAGTCTGCACTCGGCCCCAGGCACGAGTGTAACAATAAAAGTATTTGACCGAAATAAACTCAATCGAATGAACCGGTATAAAACCCGGTACTGCCTGCTCTGTCACCAATCTCCGAACTCAGTATCTCCACTGTCCAAATGACCGGAACCCAACACGGTCTGACCGGCACCCGACACGGTCTGACCGGAACCCAACACGGTCTGACCGGAACCCAACACGGTCTGAAGCCTACTCCGGAGCGGCACTCGAGGGGAGCTACCCACACGAGTAAAGCATCTCAGTCATCAACATAACCAGTATCTCAAAACAGCAGGACTTGATCATCAATCTGATCAAAGTGGGAAAACTCAACCACCAAGGAAAGACCCGACCTCAATCGGATGCACTAAACGATAAGTGGGAAACTCCATCCACTAAAGAAAACTGATACCCAATCAGGTGCATAGAGAAACATCCGGTCAACCGCCCAATATCCGCGGTTGCCGCAAAGCCCCACAACTAAGCCAACCTGTCCCAGACACGAAGTCCTGACTACCCTATCCAGACCCCTGCTCGAACCCGAGCAACACTGACCACTTGACTAGCAAAGGCGGAGAAAGGAAAAGCATGGTTTCTCCTAAGTCAAGTTCCCATAAGTAGTGCAGCAGTAAAAGATGGCCTAACTACATGACCATACAAGCATGCAAAATGTCCTCAAGGAAATAAAAGGGGGGTAAAGCATAATAATAGATGCCTTTAGGAATAAACAACATGCCAGAAATCCCAAAAACTAGACCTGTCCACAATCGAGGGTCCATCAACAGAATGATCATAATAACTCCTCAGAGTACAAATCCGCACATAGCTACGAAATCCGTCCCAAAGCATAAACCAACCACATGAAAGGCTATGTGCTAACATGGCATGTTACATAATTTCATAGGGTAACATTATCCTAGGTAAGCTTACACTAAGCATCACATAGATGTCTAAGTCATGCAAGTCCTCAGTATACCTCATAAATACTATTCTTGCAATCATTTATACAAATATCATTATCAAGCTTACCTACTTACCAACATAAACCATGTACCCTAAACATGCATGCATCAGTCATTGAGGGGTGACATCCCCACAAGTGCACTTATATGTACCACAACATATTCATTGCCTTAAAACAGTTACTGATAATAAGCTTACCCACCTGAAGCGCTTAAACCAAGGCAAACCTGAGAGTCGGGAAGTGGGTAGACGCCCACGGTCCAAAATCTGCCAAAAATACACCCTCGATACAAGTCGCGTAAGCCTTGGCTCCAAACAACTGAAAACACCCCTGATACATCATAAGGCTCAACATTACACTTTTATTCCAAAATTAACCAAGTATACACAATCTGAAAAATCAGTCCCAAAGTCGTGCTTAGTTCACCTGCCGAAAGTGCCCAGAAAAAATCCCATAAAAATACCACAGTACATCCTCGCGTCGATAACCTTCGAAACGAGTACTGCACGTCCAAGTCCGAGCCCCGTAGGCCGAGTTACAAAGTCCCACAGTACAGGTGCCAAAACCACACAGCAACATAACTGTAATTCCATTTACAGATAAGGGGAAGGAACATATACCTTCGGGCAAAACTCAGAAAAATCCAATAAAAATACTGTATATTCGTTGCGCCGAGTAGATGAAAAAGTGTATAAGCACGTCGTCAAACGATGCCCGGTTGCGGAGATAACGCCGAAATACCAAGCCGCTGTCCAAATCCCCTTCACAGAAATGGGGTCACAGTAAGCTCGAACAAACACCTCGAAAAGCGCGAAATGAGGGAAAGCTGAAAATACCAAGATCGTAGATCTGTCCGTCGCGAATCCAGCGGCGAAGAAATCACGCGAAAAGGTGGTCGGAGTAGGCCGGGGGAGCTCGCGCACCGAAACGCGACGAAGGGGAACCCAAAAGGACGAGCGTCGCGCCGCGCCGTAAAAATGGAAACCTCGATAAGCGTGCCACCAAAAATCCCAAAACTTTGCAGAAGGATGCAGCCAAACTCGGGGATCATCTTTGCTGAAGGCACCCAGGCGAGAGGAGGCTCGGAAATGGCGAAAAAAGGGGAAGAAAGGGAGCTCGGATCGCTTTTATAGGCTCCAGGAAACAATTCACGAAATACCGGATATGTCCGGATTTCCGGGCGCATGCCACTTTCGGGCGCGTACTGTAGCAGCCCGAAAATCCCAAAGGGCGCACTGTAGCAGCCCGGAAGTCCCCTGGGCCTCCACGTCGCCCCCGCAACAGCGGACAGCCGCGCTGGCCGTACCCTGCGCGACGCGTGGACCAACGCTGCGACGACACGTGGCGGCCCCGAGCGCGGGAAAAACCCGGTCAACGCGCCCACGTGCCGCCTGCGCCCGCCGCCTGCGCCTCTGCACGCACGCTTCCCGAGGCGCCCTCAGTGGCACCGTGGACCGAGTGCACGTGGACCGGCCAACCGTGTTGCGCCAGTGTCCCCCCACCGGTCCACCGTACACCCGCCTTTCCCGTGGACCGCGCCCGCTGCGCCGGCCCAACCGGGAACCGCCACCTGGCCCGCGACCGGTTGCAACGCCTCGCGGTGGACCGCGCACCCGCCAGAGCCTGCTCCGCCGCGGCTCCGCCGCTGCCGGCCGCCGCGCGCCGCCGCCGCCGGTGCCGGAACAGTACCCTTGCCTCGAAAAACATGCCGAATCACCCGGACTCCGGAAAAAGCAAGTGAATAGTCATTTTCATCGGTTTCCGCGCGCTGAATCCAAATCGCAAGTCCAATTTGCCAAATTCCAACTCTAAAAATTGCCGAAGGCATCCGGGAAGATGTTCCTTGATCCAACACTTCGCGCTGGGTCCAATTTTAATATCCATGACGCGCGAAAACCACTTCTGGAGCTCCGACGGAGTCCACCGATCACCCACGTGATCCTTTTAACACACTGAGCCCAACACTAATGTCCAATTGGGGCACAAACGCCACCGACACGCCACATTGGGCCTCCAGGAGCTGCAGATGCAACAGTAGTCACGTCGTGAGAATCCAGGTCCTCACATCCTCCCCCACTAAGGAAAGTTTCGTCCTCGAAACTCGCTCAGATCCACCAGGAGTCACAAATACCACGGGTAGGTATCCATCAATCATGCCTCCAGCTCCCCACACACCACACACTCCCCATGATCACTCCCCAATAACAACAATACCCAGTACGGCATGGCCCGATTGCGCAATTCCCTCATCTCTCGAGCCAGAATTCGCAACGGCGTTCCTCGTACTCCAACAATCACAGATCTCAATGGACAAGTCAATCACGGGCGAGGGATCCAAAAGTAAAACACACCTGAGCTGAGACGTAAAACCACACAGAGGCTCCATCAAAAGCTGGGGGAAAAACAGAATAACCATCGGTGCAACACGCACCAAACCACATCCTGGTGTAAATCTCAACAAGGTGACCCGAAGCATACCCACGCATTCATCCAATAAGCTGGTGGTCTTCTCTCGGTTGCTTCCCGATCCAAAATCACCCGAATGGGCTACTCACCCACGGGCTACCCTCAAAAGGGGTCCTCAAGAGACACAATCTCATGCCACAGTTGGTCACTCAACATGCCAACAAAACCCCAACAGACCCACGAGTCGAAGTCGATCTCTCAACTAATAAAGGACACCCTGACGGGGATCAAACCGTCAGTGAACGGGACTGAAAACTGGCAAAAAGGCGATCATAATGCTGATGCCCAAACTCACGGTCAAAAATCCGAACCAGCAACGATAATCCGCATAAATCCCATTCAACATGCTGAAAGCTGTAATCTCCATCGGCACCGCATGGCGAATACTGTAAACTGAAGCTGAAATCCTGATCTATCACATGGTAAAGAACGGAAATGCTGAGTAATCAACACCGATAGCCAAGCAGGCATGGCCTACGCCCAGGTATATCAATCAAAGCTGGGAATAAAAGGCGTACTGAGAGGCTCAACTGTGGGATCCAAGCTGCCTGCAAAACAGCGGTTCGTCCTGCCATAATACTCATAAAGTTGGACTAATGAAGTGTGGACCGAAAATCGACCCACGGTAACTCTACAGCCACAATGGAAGGCATCACTAAAACACACAAATCCGTCTCCCAACACTGGAAACACTAGCATTGGCGCTGGCATCAGTCTCATTATCCATTGGCCAAGCTCTTCCGGCACTGCTAAGTCTAAGAAACTCCTCACCTCAAGGATAAAAGTCGGTTTCAGCCAACTTGAATAACATCCATTAGGTCGGGTTCCACCGCCGCCCCTACGGCTCGAACAAAGCGACCCAAGAAGGTATGCTTCTGCAGCTACAACTTGTACCTCAATAACTTGGCATACCGCTTCATCCACACGGGCATGGTAGCACATCCACAAAGTGCTCCTCGTGCTCCAAGTCGCTCTGGGAGTAAATCAAAATATATCCTCGGGAAACACCACTCCCAGTCCGTCCAAGTACAACTGGGACATACGATTCCTCAGATCTTGAAGTCAACAGGGCATTCGCCATTCCATTGGGCCTCGCTATAAACCCATAATGCCCCTACCGTGTCCTGAACGCCATCTAGGCGAAGTCCTCAACTATCTACTTCCAAGTAGGTACTCGCATCATACACTAACAGCCTGAGTATAGTTCCATCGAAAGGTCATAGATACCACCCGGACCTGTCTACACTCGAACCATAAAAGGACCCTCACAGTCGTGTATCAACGACGTGGCATCACCACCGTATACCAACGGCGTGGCACTAGGTCAAACAGACCCCTCGATCCATCAGATCCTGCAACTGTGCCAACAGCTCTCTCAGCTCTACCGGCGATATCCAATGAGGTGCTGTCCAGGGTGGCGCGGTTTCCCGAACCACGTCAAACGCAATCTCTATCTCCCTAACCGGCGGCATTACCAACAACTAAGGTGAAATCACACCCGGGATCTCGTGGGCAACAGAGATATCCCTGAGTCCCGGTGCCGCCGTAAGCACCTCTCACCCTGTCGCTAAAACCAGAGTGCTCTAACAACCCCAACGAGCATGCCTCCAATTGCCCGCCTTGCCGAAGATCAAAGTCCTCTCTTGCCGCAGTCGAACATCCTGTGGCATAGTGCCCAACAATCTCAAGCATAAGGTCAAAACACCTAATTGCTATAATTTCCAATAATTCTGCCGATATCTCGCGGTCTCGGCCGCACTGGACATGATCCAAAAGCCTCCTCCACGTGCACAACAACAACAGGAACCTGTACCTCTAGTGCACGTGGTAACAAATCTGCCTCTAACCTATGTAAGAGTGGAACATGCTCTAACTCCGACTACCGTGGTGAAATCCCACCTGCGACACTTAATCCACTACCGTGGCGCCCTCCAACCGGGCGGCACAGATTCATCCGCTCAAAGCAAGTGGTTGTCGCTCAATCTGCCTGAAAATCAGGGCTATCACTAGGAAGCACGACCTCTGTCTCTGATCACATTGAGGCGACGAACAAGATCCTCCGCAGATAACAAATCCACGCTATCGCTGCGCCACTCAAATAAAAATACTGATGTTGCCTTCGGGGTCCACCCGACCTCTGACATCTCGGGAACTCGTTATCCAGGAAAAGAAATTAGACATGCCCCTGCCGGCCGATCTGTCCTCCATCATCCGGCGCCAAGCGCCAAAATCCAGAACTCACCTCTGGCGGCTGATCCCTATCCAAAGGAACTGCAATGCCACGCTCCATACATAATGCCTGCTCCAACGAGGCGTCTAAATCTACAATGGAGGGACTGAATAACAGAAAGGTGTCCTGGCGCAATCCACTCCCAGTCTCATATATCCTATGCGCCTCGTCCCTCGAATCTGGAGCGCGCAGTTCAACAACTGCATACACTCACAAGCACAGGGAGGCTCTCAATTAATCACTCCATCACCACCAGCCGCGACTCTGCCTCCAAAGGCTCCAAACCTCAATCTTACGAGTCGGGGTGGTTCATCTGCCAAATATGGCTCAATAGGTCGATCATGTCCCACAGCTCACCAGCTGTCAACCATCCACCCTGCCTCGGTGCCTCGACACTAAACATTGGCACAGAGGGGGCTACTCAGTGCTCCGACAACTGTGTCACCAAGACCAGCTGCTCCCACAGCCGCTGATAAGCCTCTGACAATCCTGTCATCTGGGTCCGGGGTTCTCTGACCTCAATCCAGGTATCCGGCCCAAAACCAACTGCTCAAGCTCAACAGCTATGACAGGATGCACACGGGTCAAAACCCAGCGTCGGGGAGACACCGCTCGCCACGACGAAACAACAAAACAGCACACAACAACACTCGACCCAATCCAGCGAAAGTCTAAAGCATGTCACCCGTTCCACAGCATTATGTTGTCTGCAGCCAACATAATCACTTAGGAGAATAAACATGCCAATCACTCCTCCCGTCCCTTGGGAGAGGTATAAAACTCAATCAGGACTCTCGCAAAAAAATCACGACTCTCACAAAGTCAACCAAGGGTCAAACCATAAGCCTAGGGTTTCTAAGTCCACCATGACCTACAACCTAGGCTCTGATACCACTCTAATCTGTCACGCCCCGGGGTCGAAACTGCGACCCGGGCCTGCCAAACAGATCCGCCACCTATGCCAACCTGCATAAGCGAAGCGTCCTACCTGCAAGAAAAGTACTACAACTAAATAGATATCAGAGCTATAAATAAAAATCTGCTGTAACTAAAGTCAATCACTGTACAACTGGAAATAAAACAACACTGTCTGCCTCCCAAAATAATAATAATACAATATCCTCAAGTACAAGCTCTAAACCCAACCGGGAGGTAACTCCAATATACAACAGTGTACAGTCTCTCAATACAAAATATCCTCACTACAATAGTCTCTCAAAAGAGGAAAAAGAAACAACTAATGCACTGATGATCTCCTCTGAAGGGTACCGCTACTCACCAACGACGGGTAGGGATCTAGCTCGCGACTCCCTCGCACGATCAACATCCGCAGAGTCGGCAACACCCGCTAAGACTCTGCAAAACAAAGGAGAGGAGAGGAAAAAGGGGGGAAAACCCCCAAAGGGTGTGAGAACTACTCCAAAAAGGGAGTTCTCAGTGGGTACCACCGCCAGACCCGACGGTCTGCCCACCAAGTCCTCAAGAGACAAAAACTAACCCAAGTCATAAGACTGAAATGAGTAGGCTGGAGACTCACGACAGCTACCCTGCCCCTAACTAAAGGCTAAAAGGGGGAGAACCAAACAGTGGTATGCAACCACTAGCACATGAAGTGCACCATCGACCCAATCGAGCTGACTGCCACATCTGGTCCAGTCAAACCTGCGCCCACCTACAACCACCTCCCGCTGACGGGCAGGAATTACGTAGGGCGTCCAAACGGACTAGCTCGCTATCGAGTAGAGGATCATGCAGGCTATGGTCAAAATCCACGCTCTCTCTCAGAACGGATAGAATCAAGATGCTCAACCTCTCACACAGCGGTCAAAGTACTCGCAACAACACGGGACCACCGTCAACCAGACGGCTCTCAACAATACTAGCACTGCTCTAAACTCAACTACCAGTCTGCACTCGGCCCCCAGGCACGAGTGTAACAATAAAAGTATTTGACCGAAATAAACTCAATCGAATGAACCGGTATAAAACCCGGTACTGCCTGCTCTGTCACCAATCTCCCGAACTCAGTATCTCCACTGTCCAAATGACCGGAACCCAACACGGTCTGACCGGCACCCGACACGGTCTGACCGGAACCCAACACGGTCTGAAGCCTACTCCGGAGCGGCACTCGAGGGGAGCTACCCACACGAGTAAAGCATCTCAGTCATCAACATAACCAGTATCTCAAAACAGCAGGACTTGATCATCAATCTGATCAAAGTGGGAAAACTCAACCACCAAGGAAAGACCCGACCTCAATCGGATGCACTAAACGATAAGTGGGAAACTCCATCCACTAAAGAAAACTGATACCCAATCAGGTGCATAGAGAAACATCCGGTCAACCGCCCAATATCCGCGGTTGCCGCAAAGCCCCACAACTAAGCCAACCTGTCCCAGACACGAAGTCCTGACTACCCTATCCAGACCCCTGCTCGAACCCGAGCAACACTGACCACTTGACTAGCAAAGGCGGAGAAAGGAAAAGCATGGTTTCTCCTAAGTCAAGTTCCCATAAGTAGTGCAGCAGTAAAAGATGGCCTAACTACATGACCATACAAGCATGCAAAATGTCCTCAAGGAAATAAAAGGGGGGTAAAGCATAATAATAGATCCTTTAGGAATAAACAACATGCCAGAATCCCAAAAACTAGACCTGTCCACAATCTAGGGTCCATCAACAGAATGATCATAATAACTCCTCAGAGTACAAATCCGCACATAGCTACGAAATCCTGTCCCAAAGCATAAACCAACCACATGAAAGGCTATGTGCTAACATGGCATGTTACATAATTTCATAGGGTAACATTATCCTAGGTAAGCTTACACTAATCATCACATAGATGTCTAAGTCATGCAAGTCCTCAGTATACCTCATAAATACTATTCTTGCAATCATTTATACAAATATCATTATCAAGCTTACCTACTTACCAACATAAACCATGTACCCTAAACATGCATGCATCAGTCATTGAGGGGTGACATCCCCACAAGTGCACTTATATTTACCACAACATATTCATTGCCTTAAACAGTTACTGATAATAAGCTTACCCACCTGAAGCGCTTAAACCAAGGCAAACCTGAAGTCGGTGAAGTGGGTAGACCTTCACGGTCCAAAATCTGCCAAAAATACACCCTCGATACAAGTCGCGCAAGCCTTGGCTCCAAACAACTGAAAACACCCCTGAGTACATCAATAAGGCTCAACATTACACTTTTATTCCAAAATTAACCAAGTATACACAATCTGAAAATCAGTCCCAAAGTCGTGCTTATTTCACCTGCCGAAAGTGCCCAGAAAAATCCCATAAAAATACCACAGTAATCCTCGCGTCGATACCTTCGAAACGAGTACCTGCACGTCCAATTCCGAGCCCCGTAGGCCGAGTTACAAATTCCACAGTACAGGTGCGCAAAACCACACAGCAACATAACTGTAATTCCATTTACAGATAAGGGGAAGAACATATACCTTCGGGCAAAACTCAGAAAAATCCAATAAAAATACTGTGATATTCCTTGCGCCGAGTAGATGAAAAAAGTGTACAAGCACGTCGTCAAACGATGCCCGGTTGCGGAGATAACGCCGAAATACCAAGCCGCTGTCCAAATCCCCTTCACAGAAATGGGGTCACAGTAAGCTCGAACAAACACCTCGAAAAGCGTGAAATGAGGGAAAGCTGAAAATACCAAGATCGTAGATCTGTCCGTCGCGGATCCAGCGGCGAAGAAATCACGCAAAAAGGTGGTCGGAGTAGGCCGGGGGAGCTCGCGCACCGAAACGCGACGAAGGGGAACCCAAAAGGACGAGCGTCGCGCCGCGCCGTAAAAATGGAAACCTCGATAAGCGTGCCACCAAAAATCCCAAAACTTTGCTGAAGGTTGCAGCCAAACTCGGGGATCATCTTTGCTGAAGGCACCCAGGCGAGAGGAGGCTCGGAAATGGCGAAAAAAGGGGAAGAAAGGGAGCTCGGATCGCTTTTATAGGCTCCAGGAAACAATTCACGAAATACCGGATATGTCCGGATTTCCGGGCACATGCCACTTTCGGGCGCGTACTGTAGCAGCCCGAAAATCCCAAAGGCGCGCACTGTAGCAGCCCGGAAGTCCCCTGGGCCTCCACGTCGCCCCCGCAACAGCGGACAGCCGCGCTGGCCGTACTCTGCGCGACGCGTGGACCAACGCTGCGACGACACGTGGCGGCCCCGAGCGCGGGAAAACCCGGTCAACGCGCCCACGTGCCGCCTGCGCCCGCCGCCTGCGCCTCTGCACGCACGCTTCCCGAGGCGCCCGCAGGTGCACCGTGGACCGAGTGCACGTGGACCGGCCAACCGGTGTGCGCCACGTGTCCCCCCACCGGTCCACCGTACACCCGCCTTTCCCGTGGACCGCGCCCGCTGCGCCGGCCCAACCGGGAACCGCCACCTGGCCCGCGACCGGTGCACGCCTCCGCGGTGGACCGCGCACCCGCCAGAGCCTGCTCCACCGCGCTCCGCCGCTGCCGGCCGCCGCCGGTGCCGGAACAGTACCCTTGCCTCGAAAAACGTGCCGAATCACCCGGACTCCGGAAAAAGCAAGTGAATAGTCCATTTTCATCGTTTTCCCGCGCTGAATCCAAATCCGAAGTCCAATTTGCCAAATTCCAACTCTAAAAATTGCCGAAGGCATCCGGGAAGATGTTCCTTGATCCAAACTTCGCGCTGGGTCCAATTTTAATATCCATGACGCGCGAAACCACTTCTGGAGCTCCGACGGAGTCCACCGATCACCCACGTGATCCTTTTAACACACTGAGCCCAACACTAATCTCCAATTGGGGCACAAACGCCACCGACACGCCACATTGGCCTCCAGGAGCTGCAGATGCAACAGTAGTCACGTCGTGAGAATCCAGGTCCTCACACCCAGGAATCCACTGCCTTCATTGCACAAAATAATTCTTCTCAAAACAGCCTTGGCTCCAATTATGGCCGAGGGCGCAATACTAATAATGGCAGGGGACGTGGAAGAGGACGTGGTAGTTATGGCCGAGGTGGAGGCCAACATCCACGCAACAACAACACAAGTGCAAATGGTGGGCAACGTCCCACTTGCCAAATCTGTAATCGAATTGGCCACATTGCACTCGACTGTCATCATCGAATGGACTTTGCATATCAAGGGCGTACTCCTCCTCAGCGCCTTCAAGCAATGGTGGCAACAACTTCTCCCTCCGCTGATCAGACTTGGTATGCTGACACCGGAGCCACCAACAACTTAACTTCTGATCTCTCCAATGTTACTATTCGCACCGACTATCAAGGAAGCGACAAAATATCTGTAGGCAATGGACAAGGTTTGCGCATTCTCCATACTGGTTCATCCGTACTTCATACCCCATCTCAATCCTTTCAATTAAACAACTTATTACATGTTCCTGAAATATCAACCAATTTAGTCTCCGTTAACCAGTTTTCTAAAGATAACGATTGTTATTTTCTCTTTGACTCTCATGGTTTTTGTGTGAAGGACAAACAGCCGGGGAAGACGCTTTTCCAAGGGCCGAGTGAAAATGGACTATATCCCATTAAAGCCGTCAAAAATAATCAACATAAATCTGGTCTTTTTGCTCTTATTGGCGAAAAAGTTTCCTCTTCAGTCTGGCATCACAGGCTTGGCCATCCTTCTGCTACTACTTTGCATTATTTATCTGCGCATTCTGATATCTTTTTAAAAGGTTCTATAAAAGAAATAAATTTTTGTGATTCATGTCAACTTGCCAAAAGTCATCGTCTTCCTTTTCTCCCTTCTACTTATGTATCTTCTTCCATTTTAGAACTTTTACATATGGATGTTTGGGGACCTACTCCTATTCTATCAATGAGTGATTTTAAATATTACTTGGTCATTGTTGATGATTTTACTAGATATTCATGGCTTTTTCCTTTACATTCAAAATCTGATGTTTGTGAAATTTTTATTAATTTTAAATCCAAAATTGAGAATTTACTTGATCAAAAAAATCAAAAGTATTCGCTCCGACGGAGGTGGAGAATTTTTAAACAATCGTTTCAAAAAATTTTTACTTGAACATGGTATCTCTCATCAGCTTTCTTGTCCACATACGCCTGAGCAAAATGGTATTGCTGAAAGAAAACACCGTCATATCATTGAAACTGGACTCTCTCTTCTTTTTCATGCACACATGCCTTCTAATTATTGGGTAGAAGCTTTTCGAACAGCCATCTTTCTCATTAATAGAATGCCATCGAAACGTTTAAATAATATTTGTCCTTGGGAAAAAATGTTTGCTCGCAAACCTAACTACTCTTTTCTCAAAGTTTTTGGTTGTGCATGTTATCCATGGCTACGCCCTTATTCTCATCATAAGCTCGAACCTCGCTCATTAAAATGTGTTTTTATTGGCTATAGTTTGGATCACAAAGGTTATCGCTATCTTGATCCTTTTACAGGGCGTGTATATCTTTCTCGGCATGTTGTTTTTAATGAATCTCATTTTCCCTTTAATAAATTACCTTTGGAATGTCCTTCTACTCGGTCAATGGATAAAGTGGATCTCGAACCAACTGGAGTTCTTCATGCCTGGCTACCTTTTTCCTCACCTCCTCTCTCGTCACCATCTATACCCGCCCAATCGTCCAACAATGAAACTCCGAGTGCCTCCCCTGAAATACCGAACCAACCACCATTACAATATCAACTTTCCCTTACCTCCCAACCTATAATCGACACTTCCATAGAACAGTTGACTACCAATAATACCATTACCAATTCTAATTCTCATCCTATGCAAACTAGATCTAAGTCAGGTATTATCATGAGAAAGCAACTGCTCACATTGAATGCCACTCACCACCCTTTACCCAAAGCGCTACTTGCCACTACTACAGAAATTGAGCCAACTTGTTATAGTCAAGCTTCTAAAAGTACTGAGTGGAGGGATGCAATGGCTGCCGAATTTAATGCATTGCAAAAGTGCGGTACATGGTCTCTTGTCCCTTTTACCCCTAATATGAATGTTGTTGGCTGCCGTTGGGTTTATCGAATTAAACGACGAGCTGATGGTAGTCTTGAAAGATACAAGGCCCGCTTGGTAGCTAAAGGTTATCATCAACAATCTGGGCTTGATTATAGTGAAACCTTTACCCCTGTTGCCAAGCCTTCCACCATTCGAATTGTGTTGACTATTGCCGTTCATTTTGGATGGCCCATACGTCAACTCGATGTCCATAATGCCTTTTTGCATGGTATTTTACGAGAAGAAGTCTATATGCAACAACCTCCTGGTTTTGTTGATCCTCTTGCTCCAACTCATGTTTGCAAGCTCCATAAATCGATTTATGGATTAAAGCAAGCACCGCGTGCTTGGTTTGAACGCTTTACAACATATCTTTTTGCGTTGGGATTTCATGGTGCCGATGCTGACACTTCTCTCTTCATCCATACTTCTCATAATGGAGTTCTTATTCTTCTTATATATGTGGATGATATTATTATTACCGGCAGTAATTCCACTTCTATTCATAATCTAATTCATGAACTTGGCAATCAATTCGCAATGAAAGATCTTGGTCCTCTCCATTACTTTCTTGGTATTGAGGTACATCGCGATTCAACAGGCATCTTTTTATCTCAATCAAAATACTCAATTGATCTTCTTACACGTGCATATATGGATGGCGCGAAAGCATGCAGTTCACCAGCTTCTTCTCATAAGAGGCTCTCCCTCACTGAAGGCGATTCTCTTGATGATGCAACGTTCTATCGGAGTATTGTAGGGGGACTCCAATATTTATCTATGACGCGACCAGATTTAGCCTTCTCTACCAATCAGGCCTGTCAATTTATGCATGCACCAACTTCTACACATTTAATTGCTGTTAAAAGAATCCTTCGATTTCTCAAAGGAACAGTGGACCACGGACTCCATATTGGAATCGGCAATCTTGATTTGCACGCCTATTGTGATGCAGATTGGGCAGGAGATCCCGATGATCGCCGCTCTGCCAGTGGTTTTGGTGTCTTTCTTGGTCCGTGTTTAGTTTCTTGGTGTGCAAAGAAACAACCTACAGTATCTCGTTCTAGTACGGAGGCTGAATATCGCTCTCTCGCCCACACTGCTGCTGAGCTTTCTTGGGTACGATTGCTCCTTAAAAACCTTCACATATTTCTACATTCTAAACCTATTATTTATTGTGACAACATTAGTGCTATCCGACTTGCGTACAATCCTATATTTCATGCTCGGACTAAACACATCGAAGTTGATTATCATTTTGTACGAGAAAGGGTTATTCGACAAGATCTCGATGTTCATTATGTAGCGTCACAAGATCAAATTGCTGATATCTTCACTAAAGGACTATCTTCTCATCGATTCAAATTTCTCAAAGACAAGCTAATGGTGCGTGCACCTCCCATAAGCTTGAGGGGGCGTAATGGAGGATCAAATGATGATACAATTAAGGAATTGATTATGGATAAATCAAATTCTCATAACCAAGAATCTACCAATTATGACAAGTATTCAAATCACGAGAAATTAAGGAAACTCAAGAATGACAATCTCGCAAGTATGGCAACCACACCAAATAGAACTTATTTGAATTCAAATGTTGTTCACTTATAGAATGTAATTGTGTAAATATTATAATCCCAAGAATAATGGGATTATATTTTGTATCCAATAATGCTATATATTAAGTGTTGGTTTTGTGCTCTTCATGGTGCACAATAACCATTTTTCCATCAATTACGATTTCCTTTAGCCATCACCCTCGTTGACAACCTCCCCCCCTTCCCCCCGCAGGTTCCCCCGTGGCTCGCCTCCCCTTACCTCGTCGTTATGCCAATTCGGCGCCGGCGGGGGAGGCAGGTCTCCTCCCCCATCCTGGTTCCGATCCAAGCTCTCCAGGAATACCGCAATGTCCACAATCTCATCCCCAGGACAATTGAAAGCCGCTCGGGAATCTCATTGATGTCGTCGAGCCCAAGATCGGCCGGTTGAACCACATCCGCGAGGAGCGCATTGCGCCTGAGCTCCACTCTTCTGAGAAACTCCTCAGTGTATGGGACATATGCTTTCGCACTCTTGGCCCTACCACGGCGGCGGTGCTCTCTGTTGAGGTTCATGATCCTCGTCCCTCCCCGTTGTGAACGTCACGCCTGCACTGCTTCGCACGATGCCCAATCCGCCAACAGTTGAGACACCGGACAGGATCTCTACAAGCGGCCACCCGATGATCAACGGCGAGGCACCTAAATCATCTCCCCGCCCCCAGCTTCCTCTGCTCCGCCGGAAATCTTCTAATATAAGAGGAGTCCCCCCTCCCCAAATTTGAAGTGGAGAATTTACTTGCCTGCTTCGGATAAGGCCTCAAGAGTACCTCTTTATAGGATGATAGCCCAGGGCCAGGGTGGTTAACACCATCAGGTACCTCCTTCTCAAGATGTGAGAGCCCCTTCCCACCATTAACCTCAGGCTGCACACACTTTCCCCCTCCAGGTTCAGAATTAAAACCCTCAACTTCCAGCGACTTTACATTCCTTCTAAATCTAGCATTCGGGTTCAAGAGCTCCACCCTCTCCACAATAAGATCTAGACCTACCTCATCCGCCCACTTCAAACTCTTAATTATTCTTTTTTGCTTTTTCTCAGCTGGAAGATGGCCTCCTTTAATGCATGGCTGCACAGTAACCCTATCAGGACACACCTTGCCCCTCCAGGATGACTCCCTCCTCCCACACTCATTGCTAGGTGCAACAGCTTCTCCTAATGAAGAGTTGGACTCCCCCCCGCAAGCCCGCAGAAGCTTGGAAGTTTCCAGCTTGGGAGTCTTCAGTTCGCTTTACCTATTTTTATGCCCCGCCGTTCTCCGTGTTGTTGTTTTTATAGTTTGCTGATATATTCGTAAGATTATGTAATATTCTAAGAATGAGTTATGTGTACGAATCAATTAAAAATTTTATATTACAATAATTAATCCATATGGATTGCAGCACACACCGGATCATGGGCCGGCGCGCATTCCGACATCGTGACTTGTGCCAACATGTTCTGGGTGCCGAATGGGCCAACTGAACCCTCTGAAGTCTAAGACGTACGATGTGGTCCGCAACATCGCGACCGACGTCGCCTCTCTGTTTCTGGAGCAGCTTTACCACGCCGGCGCCGACGAGATCGCCCCCGCCTGCTGGAAAGCTGACCCCACCATCCAAGCCTTCTTAGCTGCTGGAGGCACACTCAGCCAACTCCTGGAACTCTTTGTCATTTCCACTCACTCTTTCATATTGTCACTTAACTGAACAGTTGTGAATTGGAAGGATATTTTATTAAACCTAGTGGTTAAGGTTAAGGCCGTTTGGATACGTAGTAAAATAATTTTATGAAGTTTAAACACTATGGTTTTACTCTGGATGAAATTCGGTATTCTGTAACTCTAAACAAATTCTACGATTTATTTTAAAGGCTGTTTGGATACATATTATATAATTTAACGAATTTTCTTATATTTTCAAAAAATTATTTATTATGGAGTTCAAATTTTTTTAAAAAAAGCGATTAAATGGATTTAGATTTAACAATTAAAATATTAAAATATTTTAAATATAATTATGACAATAAAAATTATGACATTTAATTATGACATTAAAAATTATGATATTTAATTATGACAGTTGGACAGTTGTGGAGAAGGAAGAGGTAGGTAGGTGTAGAGAGGAAAGAGATAGGCGGTGGGAGAGAAGAGGTGTGCAATGGAAGGAAGATGAGTAAAAGAAAAATGAGAGTTGGTTGCGGTCTGAAAAATAAAATTTAGATTTTCTAAAAAAATATTGAATTTTATTTTTACTCTACTTTTTAGAGTACTAGTGAAGGCCCGCGCTGCGCCGCGGGTATAATTTCTTCAATAAATATTATTTTTTATTTCATTTTTTTCGTTAACTATTACATAACCTACAAAACAAATGTAGCTTACAAAGAAAAGAAAAGTTAATTATAGATACATAAACAACAGAGAGAATGGACACATTTCATGAGAGGAACGCAGCTTGCAGAGAAGAGAAGAACAGGAAAAAACTTACAAATTGACAATAGAATCCATTTTTCATTTGGGGAACCACAACAACATTTACCAATGATTAGCAAAGTACGGTAACATTCACAAACTTACAAACTTACAAAAGTAAATAAACTTACAAATTGACCTAAATGGAGGTCGGACAATATATTTTAGGATTAAATAATTTTTGTTAGGATCAAAATTAGAATCAATAGTAGAAAGGAGAAGAAGCAGCATCAGCAGTTGGAAGCACCAGTAGTTGCAGCAGCTGGTTTTTGATTAATTCTTCAACTTTATCATCATCTTCTTTTTGTTCTCTTGGCCTTGTATTCTGTTACCAGCAACAGGTAGAGAAGCACCCTGCATACTAAGTTAAACATAATTTCAGTGATTTCATGTAAAGTAATTTTGTAAATATAAGGATGATATTTCAATATATTTGGAGATAACAGTTCTTTGTTCGAAATTACTTCACTGCTGTCCCTGCACCAGGTTGCTACTGCTGCTGAAGTTCGAGCTATTATGGCGGCTATTCCAGTAAATCCACAGAGCAACCAAGTAGAAGAAAACGTGCACAACACTCTTAAGTGTGTTCCCAAGCTCCTAATCCATCAGAAAATTTTCCATAATCACCATGAAATCACAATGAAAGGTGATTAAAAAGTTAAGAACACGAACACCTCAAAATCCTGATTTCCGGTTGAAGAGTTCAAATCAAAATTCACATAAAACTAACCTTCAAATGAGTTCAAACAAAGTTCCCACAAGTTCTAGCTGAAGTCAAGATCATGCATCTCTAACAAATCACAAGGTCAGTTTAAAGAGAAAAATTCAAAGAAATCCTATCAAAACCTTAGCTAATCCAAAACTTAGGTGATCAAATGGTTGCCTACAAAAAAAAAGAAAGTTGCATATTTGTTCCCTTCTCTAATCATCATTACTTACAGGGTCTCAATGGAGGGGAAGGAGGAGAGAGCATGAAGAATTACTCAGCAATATAAGGTGCTGCACTATATAGCATAAAATTTAAAACCCTCTACCATTCTTCATCTCTTTATCATCATTGCCTCAAAATCAAGAAATTAAATTATAAATTTTATTTTTTTAATGAATTCATATGAAGAATGATATAAAATTAGAGAGTTTAAGAGGATTGTTTGTATAATCTACTGAATAAGAGAAAAGAAAGTAAAAGAACCTCCAAACATTTTGTTGTCGCTCAGGGGGGCAATCGCGCTGCTCATCCACCTGCGGGGGACTGGGAGGGGCTGGGACGGCGCGGTGCTCAACGGAGCCATGTGCGGCATCAGCCCCAAGTTCAAGCCGCCTTGGCCCCTGGAGCACCTGCTGTGGCTGGCCGCTGCCGCCGCGCCCACGTGGCGCGTGGCCTTCACCCGGGGCTCCATCCCGGACCTCTCCTTTAAGGTGGAGCGGAAGCGGAAGCTGACGCTGTTCAGTCATCAATAGTACTGATTCTTGTGTATCATCAATGCCGTTAGAAGAAACTTGCCATGCTGACTGCACCATGATGAGACACAGGCAACAGTCCTCATCAACAAAACCTGTCCAAAAGGGAAAGACATGATTACCTACGAACTCATATATGCTTAAAATGTATTAAACTGTGCTCACCGTGTTGAAACATTGTCGATACAATAAGGAACGGCCAGAAAAGCCTGTGCAAACAGG
>CM055065.1:8157003-8190063 GCA_029204045.2 Tillandsia leiboldiana
AATATACAATTGTACAAATCTGTCCAGCAGACAATAAACCTGGATAGCGACATCTTAGCATATGTTTAATAAATGTTGTTTTTCCCGTAGAATATTGACCCAACAGCATAACCATGGGCTTGGCATCAAAATCACTATTTGTCTACAAATGGAACCACTAAAAAGCATTAGGTAAAAACCGTTGGACCCAAAAAGCCATACTAAAATAGTATATGTTTATAAGTTATAACAGGAGCTGAAGGACAATTTACGTACCAATAAAGGAGGAACAAAATCGTTGAATCGGTATGTAACTTCCAAAGGCTTCAACTTTTCAATATATAGTCTCTTTAATCCGTCAATGATTGAAGTAACTAAGCTCAGAGGGATCTAGGCATCAAAAGAACAATCACAGAATTTAGAATACAAAGTAACTACACTACCAATATGACTATAAAAATAGTTACCAATGGGACAATCATAGAAGTTACAATATAAGATGACTGATCAAATTGGAGAAAATCTGTTTCAACATATAATGCAAACCATACAAGATCAGTGCTCCTTTATAGTTATGAAGTCTTTAGAACAATATCCTTTGATCTAATTCAGTTAAAAGATGGAAACCTATCATTAAAAAGAAAAATTGAACAAAATTAGTTTTGTCAAAAGCACAACAAAGAGCAGAATATTGATTTCAAATATATATATATATATATATATACATATATATATATATATATATATATATATATATATATATATATATATATATATATATATATATATATATATATATATATGGACAAAGACATATAACATATTCTTTGGGCTAAATTTGGTTAAAAAATGGAAACTGATCAATAAAAAACTAAAATTTGAACAAAAACAGCTTTTGTCCATAGTCCAACAAAGAATAGAATATTGACTTCAAATATATATATATGGAAAAAAGACAGTTGAAGGTCATAACAAAAAGCACAAAATTAATAAAAGATGAAAAGTTATCGTCTAAAAAGGTAAAATGACAGAATGATGACGGGAAAAGTACCTTCTTTGCTGATTTTGAGCTAAACCACTGAATTGTTGAAGGCATTTGGGGCTGAGAACTACCTGCACCAACACAAAATTATTAATAGATAGAACTATTGAACAAACTGTGTATTCTACCACAACATGTTCCTTACCATCAAGATCAGGATCACTTTTCTTTGGTGAGGGCTTAGATTTCTGGAAAGTAAATTATTCACAAGTTAGAGACTTACCATATAGACTCTGAACAATAGCATCTTACACGAAATGGAGAATGGTATCATAGACTCACTGCTAGTAGAACATCTAATCCTTCCATTATGGGTGGACTCAATTTACTCAAATCTGCCAAAATAGTGAAATAGAATGTAAATCCCAAGTTGAGGAAATAAGGAAAACCACTATTGCTTAAAAGTAGTCTGTCAGTTTACTGCAGTGTCAATGTTATGAAAGATTAATGAATCTGGTTACGAAATAACCTGCATGACTAAGGGCGTCTTGTAATTGATGTTTGAGTACTGCTGTAGTACCATACCAAACAGTGCCAAGTTACTTTAGGAATTCAACACCCAAGGCCGGTCAAGAACTGTTGCTATTCTTTATGTATCATCGTACGCCCGAAAAAAAAAATTGAACACCGAAAATAGAATTTAAATTAATTAGAAAAGAAGCATAAAAATTCGGAAAGAGCTCAAACTAATCAAGAGTAAGAGATATGTAGGCAATGGCAACTTAATTAAATCAACCAACTTAATTTGTAATTTAGAAATAGCCAACTTAATTAAAACCATAAAGTTTATAGAGAATATGCAGGTAGAGGCAAGGGGTGACAATCTCTTTTGTGGGAGAAGAAAAAAGGAAGTAAATATGCGAGGCTCAGATAATTTCTTTATTTAATTCGAAAAAAGAGTCAGAAAAAAAGAAGTAAAAATATGAAGCTCAGCTAATTTCTCTATTCAATATGAAGAAACAACAGGAAATCAGAAGCATTATTCAAATTTAATCGGTAAATAATATAATTGTCAAACTGCTTAAGCTCATGGGAAAGGAAGCAGACCTTAATTAGAAACAATCTTGCGCAAATCTACTCAGATGCCTCTGCATGCGAGGCAGTTTCTGCATTCTTCATGTTTTCCACGGTTGTAAAGTGTTGGTTTAAAGGTTCGTAGCATTCATCTAAAATTTCATTGAGACCTTTCACCTGAAACAAAACACTTGAGCATCATTGACAATTTCATTTTCAAGTATAACAGCTTTGAGCAGGGCAATATTTCAGATGTTAGTATAAACTAAAATTTAAGAATATGATCTATCAAGACTTTTTCTTATTAAGCATTTGTGTCTGCTTCGGCAGATCAATGTCTCTTCGAGGACACATGCCACCACCGTTGGAGGGGTGACCAATTCAAGATCCAGGGATGATGCGCCACGGACCTTTCCCTAGGATTGCCTCTGCCAATCACGTCCACCCGCTAGACCCTGTACCACCACCCCCACCAGGAATTAGAAATTTCGAAATGGGTTAAAGCTGATCATATGATTGATGCCAATATATTATTCGCATCAAACATATGTAAAATAAGCAAGGACATGTAATAAAAAGTTCTGAAGTTGCCACAAAGAGAAATGCAGCTTATTCTGGGGAAAAAAAGGATTAATTTTCATCATTTTGTAGATGGAGCGAGGGCTCAGAAACAGAACCCAACAAACTATTAGAATTACCGGGAGCGAGCAAATGGTAATTTTTTGCACCAAAGAGAGAAGGGAACCTAGTAGGAAAAGAAATTATTCAGTCATTTATTCTGTACTCAAATTTGCTCATAAAAAGAAGCAAGAATAGAACAAAAAAAAAAAAGAGGGAACAAAAAATACCTAGCTGGAGGATAGGGCTGATTCTCTCCTAGAACATAGAGATCATGTAACCACACGACCAAATATTTAATACAATCATCTAAAATAAAAAAATGAAAACTAATTAGTATAATTAAGCCAAAAGAAAATGATAATTGAAAAAAACCACCTAGCAAGTTAGATTCCTCTTATTTTATCAACACCGGATTAGCGAAATTAACATTTAAGGATAAAGGAAAACAGTAGTGGCGGCGTTTCTAGAAGAAATAAATTCCAATTAACCAACTGACCATAGGTTTTGTAAAATTTCATAAACTACTTATTGCATGTGACAATCATTTAAATATAAATATTAAAAGTTGGCGATAGGCTGTTTTTATTTTCTTAAATGCCTTGATGAATTCAGAAGGATCGATCTTAATTGTTTTATCATTACAAAGTTGCTTGTGGTTAGGGAAAGATAAACACATTGATATTGATTTAAAATTAAATTTCTTTCACATGCTTCAATACCTGCAATAGGTTCATTATCTCCATGCCTGACCTGGATTCCTTCTTTTTCTCCATTAACACTTGATTTAACCGCTCCTACAAATAGAAATAGAAAAGAGTGCTGTTTCGTACTCATGAGCAAATAATCTCAAATCATGTTTCACATCGTTAAAAATCACAAATTCAGAAATAAATTTTATAACTACATTACCTGCAACTTTATATACTCCTTCTCCTTCTTCTTCATTTCATGTATTTGTTGTGTTCTCACTTGCTTTTAAGAAAAAGCGTAAGAAAAAGATAATGCGGTGAGAAGGCGCTATTTTAAAGGAAAAGGTGCAAAAATAAATAATACTTGTATAGTTAGAGAAGAGGATAATATTATTAGAGAATTTAAAAGAACATGAGAAGCATAATGGCAAAAAATAATTTACCTGATTACCAATAACCATCTTTTGAAATTCATCCCTTTCCTGCTGTAGCTTTTCAATCTGAGTCTTCAAAGCTGCAGTATTTTTCGCTTCCTGGTCATAAGAAGCTTTATCATTGGACCACAATGAAGATATAAAACAAAGCTTAATGCCAGTCAACACAACTGGGAAAAATGTCAAACGAACCGTTCAGGTTAATGTGGCAAGCTCTCGATCTTTGGCACCTAACTCTGCCTCGAGCCTTTCAATCTTGGCCTCTAATCTTGATATATCAGACTGCAACCTAAAGAAATTGGATAGCCAGGTCATCACAAAGGCATTTCAGCATATGAAAGATGACACAAAACTTTTAATAAACTATGCATATCAAAATAAGAAAGCTCCATATAAATGTTCCAATGAATGACATCAATTGCCCCTAGTGAGATGAAAGATAAAATTAAGACCATTGCAGATTAAGATCTGATGCGGCAACATTACATAAAACAATTAAGTCAACCAAATGTGATCCAATTTTTAATTTCCCTAAACCACATCATTATTCACATACTACCAACCCCCTCTTCTTCTACCCAAATAATGAACAAATGGGTGGTAAAAGAGAAAAGGATTACAGTTTTATACCAAAAAAACCATTCAATGCAAATTTCCAAATTCACAATAAATAGACAAACCAATTTAAATGCAAATAAATAAATAAATATATCAATATGAAAAGATTAAGAAGAAGAAAGAAGGAGGCATACCAATTTAAATGCAAATACATAACTAAACATATCAGTTTAAAAGATTAAGAAGAAATAAGAAAAAACCGATTAGCAACATGAACTCACCTTTGCCTCTGTTCATTGGAGGACTCCCGAAACTCAATATCTCGCTGTCGCTGCTGGAGCAACGAACTAAGATTCTCTCAAAGTAAGATTTGCCCGAATCCTTTTGATAGAGAAAATTGGAACAAATGTTGCCTCAAATGATGATTCTTCCTGAGGATGAGCTCGGTGTCGAGGCCAAAAGCATCGATCTTGGAGATGCGGAGGAGGTGGGAGTGGTTGAAGAGGGCGACGACGCCGTTGAGGCCGAGGAGGTCGTTGGCGACACAAAAAGAACACTAACAAATTTTGCCCAAAAAGCAATAGAATTAGGGTTTTCGGTGCTACCTTCTTCTCACCGATGATCTCGACGGAGGTATCGGATTCAGCGGTGGAGGTGTTGATGGGGAAATGAGCGTACAAGAAGCACCTCTCTTAGCGATAGCCCTCAGCGACCCCCGCGACGAGGCTCGGTGCCGAACCAGGGCATCGATCCTGAGCATGCGCGCCCGCCATGGACGAGCTCGAGGTCGAGGTCAAGGTCGAGGTGATCGAAGCCACAGCATGAGCTCACCGTGTGGCCCCTCCACCTCGATCGCCCTCACCCTCGCCCTCACCGCCACCATCTCCCTCGGGGATCTGCATCGTTTCTGAGGCCGAGATCGTCTTCATTCTCGATTGATATCGATGGAAAGAGGAAGAGCAAGAGCGAGTGCGGTAGAGGGCGACCCATGTGGAGGAATGCGGGGAAACCGGCGTGGGAGAAGAGAGGAGAGAGAGAGAGTGAGAGGGGGAGAAAAAATCCTGCAGACAAGTCCATGTGCAAGCACATGGACTTGATATAAAGTAATCTTTATTGATATAAAGTAAAGAAAAGAAGAGGAGAGAAACTCCAAAGCAGCTGTACGAAGCAAGGAACCCACGCCACGTCGGCTCGGGACGCCTGGGAAGCCTCCACGGAGGCTCGGCACACTTCAGAATTTATTATCTTTTATTGATAGTGTAACTATGCGCTAATGTATTTGTGTGTTTTTAAACCCTCCAAACACTTCATAGGATTTTTTTCCTACACCCGTATGTAATACCTTTGAGAAGGCATACAATATTAACAAGAGAAGTAGTATACTTAGAGAAGATATACAGTATTAACAAGAGAAATAATATACTTAGCATCTCAAGATTAAGTGGAGGATTGTAAACCACGTTAACAGAGAGTATGGGTTTCTGATGAAGCGCACCGCGGAGAACTGATGAGAGAGGAGCTGTCACGTCCCGGGGTCTCGAAACTGCGACCCGGGCTCGCTAACAGATCCGCCACCTATGCGAAATCCCGCATAGGCGAAGCGTCCAACCTGCAAAGTACTATCTAACAACTAAACAGATATCAGAGCTGAAGAAAAACTGCTGTAATAAAAACCTGAATCACTGTACAACTGAATAAAATAAAGGTACAATATCTATCTCCCATAAATAAATGATACAATAATCCGATCCACCGAAACTGTAATACAAGTAAAAGCCACCTATACAACATCTATAAATCCAAAAAAGGAGATAACTAAAATAATAAAATACAACTGTGTACAGTGAAACCCACAATCCGAGTTGGTACATCTATCCCACTGTAGAAATCAACACTGGTAGGGATCTATCTCGCGCCTCCCTCGCCTCGAACCGTCAACCGAAGATCCGCAACTCCCGCAGCAGGCACTGCAAAACAAAGGGAGGAAAGGAAAAAAACAACAATGGGGGTGAGAACCACTAGTAAAACCAGTAGCCTCCCCCTGTGGGTAAAGCCTCAAACCCCGTACCCAGAAAGTCTACCAGAGGCAAGAAAAGGAATAAGAGAGGTGGTAAGCTATAAACAGAACTACTGATAAAAGGAGGCTACCACTAAAATGCCTTTAAATGCCGAGCTAATAAGGATAGCTAAAAGTATGCATCAGAATATAAATGCCTGAATAAACCCAATCCAACCACCAGTCAACACTAGTACTGCCTGCTCTGCTGTCGACTCAAAACTCAGCCGCGGGATGCAGACCGGCTCTCGACCGGCACGGTCGCATCCCGAAAAGCAACAGACCGGCTCCTGACCGGCACGGTCACACATACTCCGGAGTGGCACTCGAGGGGAGCGACCCACACGAGTAAAGTAAGTAGCCATAAGTAACCTGATATAGTAGGACTGGATCATGACTCTAATCAAGTGGGAAAACCATCCACTAAAGAAAGCCCGATCCCCCCAATCTGATGCAACGTAAATACCCGGTCGGCCGCCCAAAGTCCGCGGTCGCCGTAATATCCCACAAATCCCCCAAATCAAGCCCGACCTGTCATCCCTAGTCCGATGCACAAGTCACCATCCGGTCAACCGCCCAAAGTCCGCGGTAGCCGCAACACCCTGCCCTCAAGCCAGCCTGTCCCAGATCCCAAGAATCTGTCTACACTATCCCAAACCCCCCTGCTCGCGCACGAGCTACAAATACTCTGAGCCTAGTATGAAAGGAGAAGAGCAAGAAACATGGTTTCTCCTAAGTCAAGTCCAGCATGATAGTGTAGCAGAAAAAGGTGGCCTATCTAGATGATCATACAAGCATGCAAATGTCCCAAGGTAATAAAAGAAAACAGGTGTCGATGTCCTTACATTTATTAGAGCATGCTATTCCAAAATATCGATGATTGCATAAGAACATTAAGTGCAACATAGCCTATGCCTGCCTATACCACATGCACGATGCTCACAAAGTATAAAATAAGGAAGTGCCACACCTAATCAACATCATATAAGATGGTACCACGCTTGTCAAACCTCACAATCATACATGAATATGCTTAGAATCATTTAACATTACTTAAACATAAACATTCAATCATGCATCACCAATGAATAGTCTAAGGCTCCACAACCTTCATTGATCTCATATAGGATGAATATAGGATCTACCAACAACGTCCAATCTCATTTGGAGGTAATAGTAGTAATGAACAATGCTTAGTCTCATAAGGAATAGGCCTCAATTCACAATGATATTCATCTTTTCATGAATGAATTAGGAATCAAAGGCATAGGTCATTCTCACCTCAACTAGATCGATAACCAACATCAACACCCATTTTCACATAAGCTAGATCAAAGATCAATCAACTATTCATTATCTCAAAGATAGATTATGAATCAACATCTATGCCCAACATCACATATTGTAGGATAAGGATTAACAATTATAATTCACATCACCAAGTGGAGACATTATTCTCATATGGATAAGTCAAAAATCATTTAACATATAACCTCTCATGACATAGGTTCAAGAATCATCAATAAGATCACCCTCACTTGCCCTTGATGGCCATTCACACTTATCCCATATGACATTCACATAAAGTCATAATAACCTTTCTCACATAGCACCCATGTCCTTCACATAAATCAACCAAAATCATTTACATATAACTATCACCATCATTCTCACATAATAATGTTAACCATTCATCACAAGGTGTAAGTTGAAGATTAATTTCACAATTACCCTCACCTAGCATAAATTTAAGGATGATTACTTAATCAACTTCATATGAGATAATGTAATATCAACCAACCAATCATTTACTCATGCATAAGCTAAGGATCAATTAACCTAACATAAATATGGAGATTCAAGCATGATTCACCAAGGAAAAGAGAACAACAATCAACTATGCCATGAGGGAAACCAATAGCCCGAGTGGGTAAATCATCGTTTTCGGCAAAGCACAACCACCCACCTGAAACTTGACGATCCGATGCCCGATCTGGCTGAATTTTGGAGTAATCCTTATCCTCCCAAGAGTCCGATGCCGCGAAAATCATCCAAATCCGCCTCACGGATTGGGCACAATCACTGAAACAATGCACAGTGCGCACTCAAATTCCAGAATTTCAGCAAGTCCAACAAGATTAAATAAAAAGTATGTGCAACCTCAAATACCTCAAAATGAAGTCTCCAACAGTAAAATAAAGATCTCCTCTTTCATACAAATATCTTCAAGTCCTCAAAAACCCACCATTAATTTTCCTTAACATTCAAATGAAGCAAAATCACAATGCTGTCCAAAAACTGCTAACATAAACTTGCTAGCATTTCCAAGCTTAATTAGGGGCTTTTCCAAAGGGATTTATCCACATATCACAAAAAGGAATTTGCTCACCTTGAAGTTAAGAAGAAGTCCCAACTTGAATTTCTGAAAAAGACTTTATATCCACAAAGTTATCTGCATTTCAAGGTGCATTACTCAAATCAAAACTAAAACAGGGACTGCAGTAATCCATAAAATAGCACTTGGAAAGATCATTAAAGTTACCTAACCAAACGTGCTCCAAATCCTGTAATAGAGGTTCCATTGGATTCTTTGTCGAGAATAGATACAAATTGAGCTAAAGAACTCCAAATTTCATGCTCGGATGAAGGAGAAAACCCATAAACACTTTGAACTATCTACCAAGTTCCATCTGTGCACGAATGCAGTAAAGTGTTCCAAAGATTAGAAATAAACCCCAACAAAAGCTCAGATATAGAGAAAATGGTACATACCAATATTGTAGATCCTTGAGTCCTGGAAATTTCCCCGCAAAAAATCATCCAAAAATTCCCATTCTACTGCCCAGAAAGGCCAAAACACTGAGGACTGTTCAGGATTCCAGACTGAAATGAAGGGTCCCAAAGATGGCCTTAAAAATCTGTAAAATCAAGAGATCTGAGGGGAGAGTTGAATACAAAGATTGTAGCCTTACCTCTTGTGAAAACGTAGAACCAAGAATGAGCTCGAAATTCTAAGAAATGAAGCCTGGGGAATTTTCGCACTAAACTGCGACGGTGGAGCTCCGAAAATCCAGCAATGGTGCTTGTGCTCCAACATGGGGGAAAATGATGATCATGGAGCTCCAATGGCCCATCCATGGTGATGAAGATGAAGTAGGGTTGCTGGTGCAGCTCTGCCTGGATTCCCCCAAAAATCCATGGTCCAAGGAGGAAGAAGGAGGAGGAAGAAGAAGAAGAAGGAGAAGAAACACACTACTTAATTCCCTCCCCCTCTCCCTGCAGCTACAGTACGGGCCCGGCCCGCTCGGCCTGGCGGGCCGGACACGTGGCGGCCATCCGGGCCGCCACGTCGCCCGGGACGAGCCGCCCGGATCAAGCCACGTGGCTTGATCCGGGTGGCCGCGGCGCCACCAACGGGCGCGCGTCGCGTGTCCCCACGCGCGGGGACCGCGCAGCGCGCCCACGTGTGCGCGGCGGCAGGCCCAACCACGGCCCGCAACGCGCCCTCCCGCAACGCCCGCTGGACCGCACTCCAACACCGGCCCAATGGGGTGCCGACACGTGGCACCCCGGTCCACGGCCTTCCCCTGCGCCCGAATAAACTCCCAAACTTCCGGTTGCCCGTTTTCGCTCATCCGGACTCCGAAAAATACAACCAAATAGCCGATTTTCATCGTTTTTCCTCGCTGAATCCAAATACGAAGTCCGTTTTGCAAGAATCCATTTCTAATTTTCGGCGAAACTCCCCATTAGGCAATCTTGATCCATTTCTCGCACTGAGTCCGTTTCTCGGGTCCGATTTGCGTGCAACCAATACTATCCACTGAAATAGGCCTCCACAAGCTGTCGATCACACTGTAATGACCACGAAGATCTGGGTCTTCACAGGAGCTCCTTGGGAAAAAGAGATGGTGTAAGAGAAGAGAGAAGAAGACCTAGAGTCTCCAGAGGCTTCTGGGGTTTTCATCAGGGAACCGGAGTCGGGTCATAAGGGATGAAGGATCCGATCCGCTACGCTTTCTCCAGGCGCAGCCCAGACCCATGCGGAATGACAACCCATCAAAGCCCATTTAGAGTAATAGTTGTTCTAGTCTAGGATCTTTTGGTATTTACATTTTAGTCCAGTTTTTCATCTATAAATAGCTAAGAAGATTGTAACAGAATCATTTTTTGAACAGTTAATTCAGTTTCTCTCCTCAAGCTATTCTTCTTCTTCCTCTTCACCACTCCCCTTCTTCTTCCTCTCCCCCCCTTAATTCCTACATTGATCCGATAACCATAATCTCAAAGCTCAGATCCACCATCATTGTGAAGAAGACGAAGAAGGTAAGAATCACCCGGATCATCAGCGACGCCTTCACCCTCAGATCAAGCTCATCATCGAGTGTGAGTCTCCGATTCGAGTTATTGTGCCCGGATTCCTCATCGCCGCCATCCGAGGATTGTGAAGCACCTCCAAGCCGATTGAGACTCTGAATTGAGCATTACACCGTAGCATAGTTAAACTATACTCCAAAATATAAAGCATCCAAACGGACCCTAACCCTGCATTAATTTTCCCTAAGAATACCATTCTGCAAACTTGGAATAATGGCCCCAATAATACTAAACTTATTGTATCTGCTAGGTATCAAGCGATTTTCTCGTCGTCCGACTTCTACTATTTGGACTGTGGTCACGGCGATTTCGTGGGGAATAATAGTGTAGTGGCCCAAATCCCCGTGCAGTTTTTTTCCGTGATCCGTGGTGGTGAAACACCTATTATTGGTGTGTCGGGCCCGCAACGCGTCAAATGGACGCGTTAGACAAACTCAGTGAGGATTCTGGATCAAGCCTATCTTTCGGCTGCTCTCGCTGAATTTTAGAAGTTGTTTTAGGCTAAACGGAGGCCGGATTTGGATTCAGCACGGAAAAACACTTGAAAACGGCTATTTACTTGCATTTTTCAGAGTCCGAATGCCCAAAAACGGACACCCAAAAATTTTCAGTGTGTTTTGGTGCACGAGGGGAGCCGTGGACCGGCAAAGGGGGACACGTGGCGGCCTGTCATTGGCCGACGCACGCTGTGCGGTCAACGGAATTCAGGCGCTGGCGCAATGGACTGGGCGGGGGACACGTGGCAGCCTCTTATAGGCGGGCTCACGCGGCGCGGTCCACGGAGTCGCGCGGCCGGGTGCATGGACCGGGGCGCGCCGCGGGGGCGCGGGGCAGCGGCTGTACGCACACGTGGCAGGGGGCACAGGCGTGGCAGGCGGCGAGTGGGTGGCGTCGACTGGCGTGGCGGGCGGGGTGGCGCAGGAGTGCGCCACGTGGCACCCCGCCATTGGCGGGCGCCACCCACCCTGCCGTCCCGCGCGGGACACGCGGCAGCGCCCGAGCGGCTGGGCGCCGCTGTCCCGTGTTCGGGACACGCGTTGCGCCCAGGGCGATGCGAGCGCTGACGACGCGGGCTCCCGCAGAGGTTTTGGGCGCCCGGTTTTTGGGCTTAAGCCCGAAAGTGGGCTGGCTATAAATAGCCCACCTCCCCCTCATTTCTTCTATTTTTTCAGGCTTTAGAGAGAGAAAGAGAGAGAGTGACCTGAAGCAAAATTCTTCCTCTCTCTATCCTCCATCTCTCCAGTGATTCCCAGGATTTTAGGAGGCCCCGGCAACGGCGATCTCAATTTTACGGCGCACTTCGATGTTCCCTTGATTGGTGTCTTTTTCGTCGCTTTTCGGTCCGAGAAGTCCCCTGCGCAACCCCGAAGGAGTTTTTCGATGATTTTTACGGCAGCGTGTTCGTAAGAGGTAAGCCTTCATTTTCCGTGTTGATTGTTTCATATCATTCTAGACTTTTGGTGGGATTCCCGAGGTATTATTTGACCTATTTTTCTGCGGCAACTTTCGGGACAGCGGTGGAGTGTTTTGGCCATAACTTTGCCTACGAGCATCGGAACAGGGCGTATCAGTACTCGTTTTGTGTCTACTCGTCGTGAGGAACGCAACTATAATTTTTCTGAATTTTTCAGGGGACTCCGCATAGGTGAAAATTCCCCTTTTTCTCTGCTGTTTTGCAAAACAGAAATTGATGTTTTTGGGGGAGGCCCATTTATGCCGAATTCGATTATTTTGCAGTTGCTCGCCGTTTTGGGTGTTTTGCGGGGAAGAGAAAGGTTTGGCCCAAGAGGAGTTTTGTTGACTTGGATTTGCGTGCTAGGTGGGTGGTTGTTGCATACCTCTTTCTACGACTTGCTCACTAGAACTGTTAGAGGAACCCCTAGATTATTGTTCATTGATTATTACCCCATTTGAAGTCATACGTGAGTATAATAATATCGAGCCTATCTATGCATGAAAGTTACTATGGGAATATTATTGTGTGCATATTGTTGTGGGAATGTTGTAGGGTTACTGTCACGCCCCAGGGGCGAAACTGCGACCCGGGCCCGCCAACAGATCCGCCGCCCATACGAAAAACCCCGTATAGACGAAGCGTCTAACCTGCAAAAAGAAGGATACTATAGCTATACAGATATCAGAGCTGAAAAGTAAACTACTGAAATAAATATATACAACTACTCAAATAGTACATGCCTGAACCTCACTACAAAAGTCTCTCAAAAATAAAACCCTCAAAAGTAACAACAACAATAATCCAGCTGACTGTACTACTAAGCTCCAAAAGGGGTACAGCTATACTCCAAGGACGGGTAGGGAACTAGCTCGCGACTCCCTCACCTCTATCAGCAACAGAAGGGTCAGCAACTGGAGCAGCAGGAACTGGAAAAGTGGTCCCTGGGAAAAGTCACCACGACGGGTGTGAGAACTACATCCCACAGTAGTCTCAGTGGGTACCGCCACCAAGCCCGACGGTCTGCCCACTAAGTCTACTAGAGGCACAAGATAACAGGAAAACTGTAATAATGGAAAGATAAGCTGGAAAGAGTCTACAGCTATCGTGCCTCTATCTACAATGCTCAAAGGGTGATACAGATGAAAATGATGCACCGACTCTAACCCAAATACTCAATCAACCCAATCACAGTGACTGCCACATGGGGTCCAGTCAAACCTGCGCCCACCTACCGCCAGACATCCACAAGAGGACGGGACTTACGTAGGCCGTCCGTGACTACCAAAATTGGCCCAGCCAAAGGGACTGCGTCGACAAGTCGCGATAGCAAAGTAACAGGCCCAGCTCCGGAGCGGCACTCGAGGGGCGCAACCCCACCGAGGAAAGTATCCGCGCATCTCTGTCGAGCTCAATATGGCTCATGAAGGCTATAAACCAAATCCATGATCAATTAGATCGACAATGTCCAACTCAAAATACTAACCCACTGGCTGGAGGTACTCAACAGCCGGGACCGTCGTCAACCCAACGGCACCCAAAATAGGACATCCAACTCGCAAACGAGAAAGAACCAACCGACACAATAAGGGTCCGAGAATCCCGAAAGGTCGGTGTCTAGAATCCCAATCAAACAAGAACAGACTCCAGACTCAACCTTTCGAAGTTCTCGACCCCTTACAGTTCGGGGAAACAACTCCCTTGGTAAAACATGCAGAAGAAACCAACCAGGATCCGAAAGTTCTGGAAAACCAACACCTACAACCCTATCAAACAAGAACAGGTTCCAGGTACAGCCCCCGTAGCTTTCGTCCCGAAATAAGGGAACAGCCCCTAGAACCCAGGTCACCCAAACTCTCTCGAGTGAGAAGTTTGTAATAAAAGATAACAATTATTACTGAAAACTATTTTAATCTGAGAAACCCAATTTAATATATTTTAGTTCTTTAATAAAATCAGTTCAAATAAGTTTTATTTTCCAAACCCCGAAGGGCTATTGCCTTCACCCAAATCAAACAAGAACATGCTCCGGTGACCTCGAAGTTTGGAAGGAAAAGCATTAGTTTATAGAAATTATGTGTGTCCAAAAACAGTCTGGGTTCTAGGTCCTGCTATCACTAGTATACCCTTGTCACTAATATAGTGACGACAAAGAAAACAGAGAAGTACGATAACCCGGGACCACCGTTTACCCAACGGCTCCCGCTACAGATATAAGACCAGCTACATCTACCAGACTCCACTCTGTCCCAAAGCACGAGTGTAACATGCATCCCACACTAAGAGAAATCCCGACCACTCAACCCACTACCCGGGCGAGGAAAATACTATATCCAGGGATAGAAAGAAAAGTGTGGATGTCTAGAGCATAAATAAACCTAGCCCAAGTGATGGTTTTCTACTAGTCTGGTTTACACATGCAAACATATGATAGGGTGCTAGGTCAAGTCCAATACTAATATTTAATCAACACAGATAGGAAGTAATAATCAACATGATCAGAATCACCACACTAGAAAATCCTATCTGATACAACATGCTCTCTAATACTGCTCACATAATGCATGCTCACTAACAATATAGGGTTAGAGAACCGTCCACCGGTTTTGGAGACGAAGCAACCCACCTGAAGTGCGCATCAATCCAAGATCCAAAAAGGCTGAAACTGAACGGGGATAAATCCTCGGATTCCCACGATTCCAACGGGTCCAAAAACACTAGAAAACTCCTTCTGGGTACAAAGATACGGTCCAAACATTGCAATAAGCAAAAAATCAAATAACACATACAGTGCTGAAAAATCTTTCCCAAAGAAGCTTAATTCCCACCTACGAGATAATCTCCAAAAATTCCAATAAAAATACGATGGCGATCCTCGCGAAGAGTAGATGTCAATCGAGTCCTCACAGGCCGCAATCCGATTCCCGAGTGCTGAGATAAAAATCCGACAAGCCTCCGCTGTCCAGAACTCATAAACCGTGCCAAGAACTCAGAATGAAGAAAAGTGATCAACACAGAAATCGAATGCCTACCTCTCGTGAAACCGACGTCGCAAAAATCGTCCAAAAATTCCATCGAAGTAGCTCTGTGGACCTCATGGACCGAAACGCGACGGAAATGGGCCAACGAAGAAGAAACGTCGCACTCCGCCGAATCGCCGAAGCCGTTGATGTCGCGCCCTCCAAAAATTCCGAAACTTCCTCGAGAGATGCAGCACAAGAAGAGGAACAAAGTTTCTTGAGGGCTCAAAGGCAGAGGAGCTCGGGAGAAGGGGCTAAAGGCCCAAGAAAGGTGAGTATTTATAGGCCCACACCAAAAGAAAATCCAAACTGAGCAAAATGGGCTTTCGGGCCCAACATTCGGGCGCCCCAAAGGGTTTAGGGCGCCTACAGTGCGCGACCGCACCTGCCCCCGTGCAGCGTGGACCGCGCATTCCAGAGCCGGCCACTCACAGGCCGCCACGTGGCCCGCCCCGGTCCATGCGCCAACCCGCTCGACGCCATGGACCACGCCGCGTGAGCCCGCGAATCCGAAGCTGCCACGTGTCCCCCACGCCCGGTCCATGCACCCGCGCCTTCTCTGTGGACCGCGCCGCGTGCGCCGGCCAATCAGCGACCGCCACGTGGCATCCAGCCGGTCCACAGCTTCCCCCATGCACCAGAATGCGCAGAAAACTTTCGGGTGTCCGTTTTTGGGCATCCGGACCCAGAAAAATAAGAGCAAATGGCCGATTTTCGACGTTTTTTCACGCTGAATCTAAATCCGGCCTCGGATTAGCCTGTAACCCTTTCAAAACTTCGGCGAAAGCAGCCGAAAGAAAGACTTGATCCAGAAGCTTCACTAAGTCCACCCAACGCGTCCATTTGACGCGTTGCGGGTCCGACACACCAATAATAGGTGTTCCACTATATGGGTCATAGGGAAAGCTGCACGGGGATCGGGGTCACTACATCCTCCCCTACTAAAAAGAGGTTTCGTCCCTGAAACTAAAACACATAATACCAACTCAAAGTTTGCCAACACAACCAAACAAGAAAGTAAAGGCCCACCATCAAGAACGTTATCAACTCCAACTCTCTATTTAGAAAACAGCTGAAAATAGTGAAAAGCTCGAAAATTTTGAAAGGCCGGTGCCCTCGCCCCAATCAAACAAGAACAGGTTCGGGCACTGTCTCCATTTCTGGAGTAGCCTTTCGAAGTTTTCGTCCCGTTCGTAAGTTCCAGCGTAAAGGCGAGAAAAAGGAGAGAAGTGTTGAAGCCGTCCCTGCTGTGGCGACAAAACAAAAGCTACAATCTAACCAAGACCTCTAAGGACACACCCTCTAGTCCTAATCGTCACATCTGCTCCCGAGGTGGCGTTTGTCCAATGCCGCTGAAGCCAACGCGACAGGAAGGGTACTTCGGCAACCAATGGAAATGAACTCCTGCTGTCCACACGCGGAAGGGTCACTGTTCTCGTTCCACAATCAGTCGTTGCATGATATCGCGCCAACCAGTCCATCCGGTGTGCTCAGTCAGAGTCTTGGAGCTGCCACCAAACCGTCACACCTGCCAGTATAATCCCCAGTCTCAACTGTACTGATCATGTTCCACATAAAGGGCCTGCTCCATCGAGGCATCCAGGGTCTGCAGTCTGTGCGAACGGACGAACTGATAAATATCCCGGCGCAACCTCGCTCAAACATATAGATCCGACGCGCCTCGTCCCTGGCCGCGTGTGGTACACTGTTCAATAGCCGATTGAAATCCACGATGTACTCCTGCACAGTACGGTCTCCCTGTCGGAGATTCTTCAACTCCTCATCTAGCCTCTGTCTAACACTCTCGGGGAAGAAAACTCCAAGAAGAAGGCTGCGGAACTCCGCCCAAGTAAACAGCTGGGTCCCAGGCGGACAGACAGGTCGAACTCGCCGCCACCAGGCCTCAACATTGTGCTCCAGAAAATTTGTCTCCAGAAGACCTGAAACCTTTCCTTGACAAAAAAAGTCTCAAAGAGTCGCTCCATCGCTGTGATCTAAGACTCCAGACTCAACCTTTCGAAGTTCTCGACCCTTTACAGTTCGGGAAAACAACTCCCATGGTAAAACATGCGGAAGAAACCAACCAGGGTCCGAAAGTTCCGGAAGACCAACACCTACAACCCTATCAAACAAGAACAGGTTCCAGGTACAGCCCCCGTAGCTTTTGTCCCGAAATAAGGGAACGACCCCTAGAACCCAGGTCACCCAAACTCTCTCGGGTGAGAAGTTTGTAATAAAAGATGGCAGTTATTACTGAAAACTATTTTAATCTGAGAAACCAAATTTAATATATTCTAGTTTTTTAATAAAATCAGTTCAAATAAGTTTTATTTTCCAAACCCCGAATGGCTATTGCCTTCACCCAAATCAAACAAGAACAGGCTCCGGCGACCCCTCGATGTTTGGAAGGACAAGCATTAGTTTATAGAAATTATGTGTGTCCAAAAACAGTCTGGGTTCTAGGTCCTGCTATCACTAGTAAACCCCTATCACTAACATAGTGACAACAAAGAAAACAGAGAAGTACGATAACCCGGGACCACCGTTTACCCAACGGTTCCCGCCACAGATATAAGACCAGCTACATCTACCAGACTCCACTCTGCCCCCAAGCACGAGTGTAACATGCATCCCACACTAAGAGAAATCCCGACCACTTGGCCCACTACCTGGCGAGGAAAACACTATGTCCAGGGATAGAAAGAAAAGTGTGGATGTCTAGAGCATGAATAAATCTAGCCCAAGTGAGGGTTTTCTACTAGTCTGGTTTACACATGCAAACATATGATAGGGTGCTAAGTCAAGTCCAATACTAACATTTAATCAACACAAATAGGAAGTAACAATCAACATGGTCAGAATCACCACACTAGAAAATTCTATCTGATACAACATGCTTTCTAATACTGCTCACATAATAAATGCTCACTAACAATATAGAGTTAGAGAACCGTCCGATTTTGGAGACGAAGCAACCCACCTGAAGTGCGCGTCAATCCAAGATCCAAAAAGGCTGAAACTGAACGGGGACAAATCCTCGGATTCCCACGATTCCAACGGGTCCAAAAACACCGGAAAACTCCTCCTGGGTACAAAGATACGGTCCAAACATTGCAATAAGCAAAAATTCCTATAACACATACAATGCTGAAAAATCTGTCCCAAAAGAAGCTTATTTCCCACCTGCAAGATAATCTCCAAAAATTCCAATAAAAATACGATGGTGATCCTCGCGAAGAGTAGATGTCAATCGAGTCCTCGCAGGCCGCAATCCGATTCCCGAGTGCTAAGATAAAAATCCGACAAGCCTCCGCGGTCCAGAACTCATAAACCGTGCCAAGAACTCAGAATGAAGCAAGGTGATCAACACGGAAATCGAAGGCCTACCTCTCGTGAAACCGACGCTGCAAAAATCGTCCAAAAATTCCGTCGGATTAGCTCTGTAGACCTCGTGGACCGAAAGGCGACGGAAATGGGCCACCAAAGAAGAAACGTCGCACTGCGCCAATCGCCGAAGCCGCCGATGTTGCGCCCTCCAAAAATTCCGAAACTTCCTCGAGAGATGCAGCACAAGAAGAGGAACAAAGTTTCTTGAGGGCTCAAAGGCAGAGGAGCTCGGGAGATGGGGCTAAAGGCCCAAGAAAGGTGAGTATTTATAGGCCCACACCAAAAGAAAATCCAAACTAAGCAAAATGGGCTTTCGGGCCCAACATTTGGGCGCCCGAAAAGGTTTCGGGCGCCTACAGTGCGCGGCCCAGCTCCCCGGCCTGTTCCGCGATCAGTGCCCGTATCGCCCAGCGCTTGACGCGTGTCCCGAACAGGAAACAGCGCGTGTAAGGCGACGCGGGCCCTGACGCGTGGCCCGACCGGTCAGCGGGGGCGGGTGGCGCCCGCCAATCGCAGGGCGCCATGTGGCGCCCCGCGTACGGCGGCCACCTATCCCGCATGTCGGTCACCTGCCCGCTCGCTCCGCCGTACACCTGCCCCCGTGCAGCGTGGACCGCGCATTCCAAAGCCGGCCACTCATAGGCCGCCATGTGGCCCGCCCCGGTCCATGCGCCAACCCGCTCGATGCCGGGGACCACGCCGCGTGAGCCCGCGAATCCGAAGCTGCCACGTGTCCCCCGCGCCCGGTCCATGCACCCGCGCCTTCTCTGTGGACCGCGCCGCATGCGCCGGCCAATCAGCGGCCGCCACGTGGCATCCAGCCGGTCCACAGCTTCCCCCATGCACCAGAATGCGCAGAAAACTTCCGGGTGTCCTTTTTGGGCATCCGGACCCAGAAAAATACGAGTAAATGGCCGATTTTCGACTTTTTTCGTGCTGAATCTAAATCCGACCTCGGATTAGCCTGAAACCCTTTCAAAACTTCGGCGAAAGCAGCCGAAAGACAGGCTTGATCCAGAAGCCTCACTAAGTTCGTCCAACGCGTCTATTTAACACGTTGCAGGTCCGACACACCAATAATAGGTGTTCCACTACATGGGTCATGGGGAAAGCTGCACGGGGATCGGGGTCACTACATCCTCCCCCACTAAAAATAAGTTTCGTCCCCGAAACTAAAACACACCACAAACACAATACCAACTCGAAGTTCGCCAACACAACCAAACAAGAATGTAAAGGCCCACCATCAAGAACGTCATCAACTTCAACTCTCTATTTAGAAAACAGCTGAAAATAGTGAAAAGTCCAAAATTTTCGAAAGGTCGGTGCCCTCGCCCCAATCAAACAAGAACAGGTTCGGGCATTATCTCCATTTCTGAAGTAGCTTTTCGAAGTTTTGGTCCCGTTCGTAAGTTCCAGCGTAAAGGCGAGAAAAATGAGAGAAGTGTTGAAGCCGTCCCTGCTGTGGCGACAAAACGAAAGCTACGATCTAACCAAGACCTCTAAGGATACACCCTCTAGTCCTAATCGTCACATCTGCTCCCGAGGTGGCGTTTGTCTAATGCCGCTGAAGCCAACGTGATAGGAAGGGTACTTCGGCAACTAGTGGGAATGAACTCCTGCTATCCACTCGCGGAAGGGTCACTGTTCTCGTTCCACAATCAGTCGTTGCATGATATCGCGCCAACCAGTCCATCCGGTGTGCTCAGCCAGAGTCTTAGAGCTGCCACCAAACCGTCACACCTGCCAGTATAATCCCCAGTCTCAACTGTACTGATCATGTTCCACATAAAGGGCCTACTCCATCGAGGCATCCAGGGTTTGCATTCTGCGCGAACGGACGAACTGATAAATATCCCGGCGCAACCTCGCTCAAACATATAGATCCGATGCGCCTCGTCCCTGGCAGCGTGTGGTACACTGTCCAATAGCCGGTTGAAATCCACGATGTACTCCTGCACAGTACGGTTCCCTGTCGGAGATTCTTCAACTCCTCATCCATCCTCTGTCTAACACTCTCGGGGAAGAAAACTCCAAGAAGAAGGCTGCGAAACTCCGCCCAAGTAAACAGCTGGGTCCCAGGCGGACCGACAGGTCGAACTCGCCGCCACCAGGCCTCGACATTGTGCTCCAGAAAATTTGTCGCCAGAGGACCTGAAACCTTTCCTCGACAAAAAAAGTCTCAAAGAGTCGCTCCATCGCTGTGATCTAAGACTCCAGACTTGTGGAAGCCACTATCTGCATAAAATTTTGGATTGGAGACCATAATTTGTGGAAGCCACTATCCGCAAGGATATTTAGATTCGAGTTTACGCGGGGAGTTTGGTCCGCGAGTATTTATCTGGCTGGAAGAAGTGGATTTGACCCCTTGCATATTTTGGACTTCACTCCTTTGGAGTGGGACGAGGATTTGAGCTTAGGAGCGACCGATGCAAATTCTTGCTCGTGAAGCTAAGGAATTGTGCAGACGGATCATACCTTGAGTGAAGGTTCAGTGGAGCCATCATGATGAGTGAGAACGACCACTTGTGAGCCTGAAGATGAGTTGAGTACTTCTTGTTCCTATTGATTGAGACACCCTCCAGAGTTATTGATTTATTCTGGTTTCGAGGACGAAACCTTTTTAAGGAGGGGAGAGTGTAGAGTACCGGGACTTCGTATAGTGTACCGACCTCGCAAGATAGCGTGGTGCGGAGAAATTGCTTTGGATGAGTTCCAATTGTGTTTACAGATGAGTTCAGGAGGTTTCGGATTGATGAGGAGGCCCCGAAGGCAAAAAGTGAGTTGGAGTTGGCAATTAATGGAACCAGTTTTTGGATTGAGCACATCGACTCTACAGTTGAGCCTTTTGAGTGGGGAAAGCTTTGGACATGTGTATTTTCAGATTACAGCGGAGTTCGGGAGGTTTCGGACATGTGCGGAGGCTCCGAGGGCAAAAAATGAGTTGGAGTTGGCTAAAAAGGGATTAATTAATTAATTTAATTAAATTGTTGGCTTGGGTCTGTGAAGTAAAGGATTAAGAAGAAAGGAAATGAGTAATGAAAGAAAGAGAGAGAGATAGGGGTTTTAATTATTTAAAATTCTCTCTACAGCTGCCCAGCACCAAGCCTTAATTAGCCATCCTTAATTAAGTGGTCGCCACGTCTCCACCTTCTTCTCCCTGCAAACAGAGGATTGAGAAGAAAACAGAGGAAGAGAAGAAAGAGAGAAAAAAAGGAAGAAGGAGAAGGAGTAGAAAAGAGGGGATGTAAATGAAGTTTTGGAGGGTGGTATTGGTGTGGACCTACTGTAGAAGCCGAGCGGAGCGTGCGCGTCGATCTCCTTGCAAGGTAACCTTTGTAGCAGTTTTTTTTTAGAGAAATTGGTTGATGAGATTTTGTTGGGTTTTTTGGATGGTTTTGAGTTTGGTGTTGGTGTGGTGGTGTGTGTGTTGGTTGTGGCTTTGGACTTGCTGTCCATCAGAGGAGGAGGAGGAGGAGAGGCCGCAGCAGGGAGCAGCGCGGGCGCGCAAGGGCACCGCGCGCGGCTGGCGCTGATGCTGCGCGGGTGCTCATGGGCGCCGCGCACAGCAAGCAGCAGCGCTGCGCGTGTCCCAGTGGCCCGCTCAGCGGGTGCGAGCGGTAGGGGCGCGCTGCGGGCGCGCGTAGCGGGCCCATGCGCCGCGCTGGGGGCGCGCGTAGTGGGCCCATGCACCGGGCAGCGGGCCCAGGCGCCGCGCGGCTGCAACGGCTACGCCGCGCGGGCAGCGGCTGGCAACAGCGCGCGGGCGCCGCGCGGCTGGCGACAGCAGCGCGTGCGGCTGCTGCGAGCGTTCGGCGAGCGAGCGGGGGGCTGGTCTTTTGCCCAGAGAACTTGAGTTTTGTGTTTTGGCCGATCTTGATGGTTTTTTCTGTAACTTTTCCTTGGGTTTTGGTGCAGCAGCTACAGTGCGCGCGATGAGCTTGATACCGCGCGAACAGTTGATGCCGCGCGAACGGCGCACGGATTTTCTTCAGAGGTGAGTACTTGGGGTTCCAAGTTTTAATGGATTTTTAGATTTCTTTACATGGTTTTTGATGGATTATTGAGCGTGGTTGGTTGCTTGTGCATGTGCTGCTTGGCTGAGAGATTTGGTATTTTTACCGCGCGGAGCTGAGGTGCTTGCGTGCTGCTGAGTGTTGGCTGTTAGTGAGCCGAAGTGCGCAGGGAATTTTGTAGAGTTCTCGAGGTATTTATTCGAGCTTCCGGGGATTTTTCCAAGGTTCGCGACAGTGTTCGCGCGCGCGCGGCGTGGTTTGGTGTTTCGGTGGATTTTGGCTGTGAACGGTTCGGCGCTTCACCGACTTCAGCGATGCCTACGGAAAGCGTTCCAGGTGGGTTGGAAATTCTTCAATATGTATGGAATGCCTTCTAAAGCTTCTGTATGCATGTTGAGCATGTATAGTTACCTGTTTTTATATTTGATAAATCTGATAGTTGCCTAGAAAATTCCAGAAAATTTAGTAGAATCCCAGATTATTTTTAGTGTACTCCTGGTACTGTATGACACTAGATTGCATGGTTAGAGAGCATTACTTTTGCACCGGGATCGTTTTAAAAATCATGAAACCCGTTTTAAGGAAAAATCGGCCTTTTAAAAGTGGTTTTTTGTCACGCCCCGGGTGTAAACCAGAACCCGGGCCCGTCCACAGATCCGCCGTGCACACGGTATTTCCCGTGTACACGAAGCGCCAGTAACCTGCTCAGATATAAGAGATATAATAAAAGAGCAATAAAAACAGAGCTGAACTAAAACTAATCCATCTCAGACTGAAGCTGGAAATAAAATACAATACATCTGTATATAAATGATACAGCAGTCTCTCCCAGCTCACAAAATAAATACAACCTGCTGGCGAAAGCCAGTCCCAAAAGTGAAAGTACTACCGTCTGAGGAAACATGGGTACACCAACAGTCCAGCTAACGTGCTCATCCTGCCTCGGGATCTATCTACTCAGCCGTCCTCTCTCCTCGACCCGCCACTGTAAGCCCAGTAGCACCCGCAGAAGACACCGCAAAACAAGGGAGAAGAAAAAGAGGAAAGAAGAATGGGGGTGAGACTACTAGTAAACCAGTAGCCTCCCCTAGTGGGTAAAACCTCGACTCTGACACGCCCACTAGGTCTACCAGAGGCAAAAGGAATAAAGGTGGTATGCAATGAGTATGACTCCTGATGAAAAGCTACCACTAGAATGCCTCTAAAAACTGAGCTAAAAGAATAGCTGAATGTATGCATCAGAATACAAATGCCTGCCTGAATAAACCCAATCTGACCACTAGTAAACACTGGTACTGCCTGCTCTGCCTGCCAAATCGGGTATGCCAGCCTATGCATAACACCGATAGGGGATGGGAGTCTTGAAGACTCGAGGTCTGAAAACCGCACACTCCGGAGTGGCACTCGAGGAGAGCGACCCACACGAGTCAAGTGCCTCAGTAACAAGTATCAAAGTCAGCAGGACTGGATCATGACTATGACCAAAGTGGGAAAACCCATCCACTAAAGGGAGACCCGATCTCAACCTGATGCAATATAACAAATAGTGGGAAACTCCATCCACTAGAAACCTGATACCCAATATGATGCATAAGCAACCTCCGGTCAACCGCCCAAGGTCCGCGGTTGCCGCAATACCCTGCCATCAAGCCTGCCTGTCCCAAAACCCAAGATCCTGACTACACTATCCCCAAACCCCCTGCTCGCGCACGAGCTACAAATACCCTGAGCCTCAAACGAAAGGAGAAAAGAATAATAAAAAGGTTTCTCCTATGTCAATTCCAGCAAGATAGTGTAGCAGAAAAAGGTGGCCTATCTAGGTGACCATACAAGCATGCAAATGTCCCAAGATGATATAAAGATAAACAGATGTCGATAACCTTCATAATGTCAGAGCATGTAGAGAACAGTATGAGAATAGTAAATATGAGGTAGCCTGTGCCTGCCTATGCCACATACCCAAAGCCCACAAATCATTGATTAGCCTTATCCTTTAACATGACGCTGCTGTTCTACAATCATAATCCCCAATCAAGCAAGTTCTAACAATATCTGTTTAATCACAATAAGCCTGCCATTGCCACACATAAAGTGCATTTATCCTTTTAATCAAAGAAGCTACTCAAATGCCTAGCGGGTAATCAAAAGAAGAAGGGTTAACAACCACACCCATAATGACAATCCTGACCCAGATCCGACATCCGGTCAACCGCCTACTATCCGCAATAGCCGCAATACCCCAAAAGCTAAAATCCAAGCCCCGACTACACTATGCCGATCCCTGCTCAAACCCGAGCAACAAATAGCCGCCTGCCTAAGGAATAGGGGAAGAAGAGACAATAGGGTTCCTCCTAAGTCAGTCCCAACATATAGTGTAGCGATCAGAAATGGTCTAACTAGATATCCCTGAAATCAAGCCTATCTCCCCATGGAAGAAAGAAGGGGAGTGACAAATAGTGGTTCACCATGTGTACCAAGTAATAACTCCACCTGGGTGTAATCATCATGCTAAACCATAATCCAACCACACATGTCCATAACCTGCTAATCACCCTCACATGAATCATCCACCTATGCCTAGCCAAAAATCCTCAAGTGGTACCCTCCCACAAGACGCCTCACAATATCACAATATGAAAGTACATCCCCCTCCCTCATGCAAGGTTAAATGCTAAAACGATGTCCATGAAGCATGTATAAGTTCCAACATGTCAAGTTTCCAATATAATGTTTTCCATATGATAGGCTCACAATTATCCAGTTAAGCATGCATGTCCATTAGGTGACCATTCAACATGTTCAATAAAGGGGATCACTCTAATATTCCTAGTGGGTACATCAGAAAAGAGGAGTAAAGCAACCACCCACCTGGAATTGCGCAACCCAAGGCTGTCCAATATCTCTTTTTCACACCACAAGTCCAAACAGATAAGCCGTCGCGATCACTGTTCACAATTACCCCAAAACATGCAATTAAACATACAATTATCCTCAAAACATGCTATTCTAGTAATCAGTCCAGAGTTGAGCCTTTTTCACCTGCGAGTTGTGCACAGAAAATTCCCAAAAATATACCGTCGCGATCCTCGCGACGAGCCGGTCGAAACGAGTACCTGCACGCTCAAATCCGAGTTTCCTACACTGAGATATAAATTCGGCAAGGGGACTATCCCAAAGAACTCTGTACTGTAAATTTCAGCACCAAATACTGAAAATAATGCCTTTTTCACCTTCGGGGAAAATCCAGAAAAATCCAGGAAAATTTGAGGATGTTCCTTGCGATGTGTAGATGCAAAATGCCTTTTGAATCACCTTAATCCGATGTCCGGTTGTGGAGATATCGCTGAAAGATTGAACCGCTGTCCAAAACTCCATCACAGCAAATGGTGTCACAGTAAACTCAGGAAAACTCCTCGAAAAACGTGAAACGAGGGGAAACAGGAAATACCAATATTAAAGCTCTGTCAGTCGCCGTTCCAATGGCGCAAGAATTGCCAGAAAATGTGATCGGGGTAGGCCGTGAGAGCTCTTGCATCGAAATGCGACGAAAGGGGTACACCGATGAAGGAACGTCGCGCCGCGCCGGAGAAAATGGAAACCTCGAGATCCGTGCCGCCGAAAAATCCGAAACTCCACCATATGCTCCCCCTCTTCAAGATGAAGATTTCATCTTCTCACTCCTCGAGAAGATGAAGCCTCTAAGGTGGTGAAAAATGCCCTTGAATGAGCCTCGGATGGAGATAATAGGAAAACCAGAAAAATCTTTTCCATTAATTCCCTCTGTGTCCCGTCGAACAGGAAACACCAAAACCTGTCCACTAAAATGCTGCCACGTGTCCACAGAACACAAAACACCAATTACATCCAATCCAGCTGCGACACGTGGCCCCCGACCGCCCCTGCCCGCGCGCCCAGACGCGCCTGCTGCCCCTTCTGCCCGCACAGTTGACCAACCAATAGGGGAATGCCACGTGTCATGCCTCTGCCTAGTGAACCCGGTGCACGAAATCCTGTGGACCGAACGAATAGAAACCAGCCACGTGTCCAAGCCCGGTGCACCGTTGAACGTGAGCCAACCTCAATACTCCGTAGACCAACCGCCCTGAGCCGACCTATAGGATGATGCCACGTGTCCCCCGCCTCGGTGCACGCCAGCCGCGTGGACCGCCCGCCTGCCCGCGCGCCCGCGCGCTGCCCGCGCCCTGCCGCGCCGCGCGCCGCCGCTTGCCGCCTGCCCGAGGCCGCGCCGCCGCCCGCCGGCGCTGCCCGCCGCCGCCGCCTGCCGCCGGCGATCGCCGGAGTTACTGTTCCGGCGGTGAACAGTACCCGAGCACCAAAAATACAAGTGGGTAGTCCGTTTTGACCGTTTTCGCGCGCTGATTCCAAATACGACGTCCATTTCGCCAAATTCCAACCCGATAATTCGCCGGAGGCTCCCGGAAAGGTATTTTCAATCCGAATTTCGCGCCGAGTCCAAATTTGATATCCGATTTGCGCGAAAACACTTCTAAACATCCGACGGGGTCCCCCGATTACCTACGTGATCCATTTTAAGCCCGGAGTTCATCACTTGAGTCCAAATTGGCGCACGAACACCGCCGACATGCCCCGTAGGCCTCCGGAAGCTGCCGATCACACTGTAAAGTCCTATAGAATTCCGGATCATCATATCCTCCCCCACTAAAAGAAAGTTTCGTCCTCGAAACTAAAGTAACTCCCAAGGAGTCTCAGAAACCAGGGGTAAGTACTCAACACTGCCGTCTCCCGCTCCCAAGTCGCCTATCACTCCCCGTGATTACTCCTCAACAACAACAACAGCAACAACCAGTACGGCATAGCCCGATTGCGCAATTCCCTCATCTCACGAGCCGGAATTCGCAACGAGCGTCCCTCGTACTCCAAACTCTCGCAGGGCTCCAAAGAAGTGAGTCAATCACGGGCGAGGAGTCCAAAACATAACACTCCTGAGCTGAGACGCAGGAAAACCTCAGGGACTCCATCAAAAGCCTGGGGGAAAAGAACGAACAGCCAGTGCAACACGCACTAAAATCACCCTCTAGAGCCAACTCGACCAGGGCGACCCGAAACACCTCTACACAAGCACCCGCATAGGAAAGGGGCCCTAACAAGCAGGGGTTCTCACTCGGTCACTGTCTGATACCAACTTAATCTGTCAAAACCAGACCACACGAGTAGATTGCTAAGCCGCAGTCTATCCTCAAAAGGGATCCCCTGGGACACAATCTCAAGCCCTGTACACCACCATGGTCCCACACAGCGCCAGCTATGGAACCGTCAAACTCAACTCCCAATTTAGCTCTTCTGCTTTAGGTATCCGCCACCACAGTGGCCCGGTCGGGGTGATCCTGGATGCTCATCAAAATCCAATGGTAGCTCCATAGCCACTATGGGAGGTATCACTATCACTCGCAAGTCCATCTTCCTCCGCTGACCATACTAAAATCGGCGCTGGTACCCATCTTACCATCCGCTCGTCAAACTCTGCTGGCACCATCCGGTCCAAAAGCTCCTCACCTCAAAAGTAACTGTCGATCTCGGCCCATCTCAAATAGCATTTAATTTGACCGGACTTCCACCGCCGCCCCTGTGGCTAAATACGTAATCCAGGAAGATGTGATCTCAAAGCTAAAACTTGTACCAAAACCATTTGGCATAAAACTTTATCCACACAGACCTTGCCATAGCATCTACAATTGCTCCACAAACTTTAGATCACTCAGGGAGGGGTAAAAGCCAAGATATCCCTGAAAAATGCCGCTATCAATCCATTCAAGCCCAACTAGAACACAGAATTCCTCAATCTTAAAGGCAACAAGGCATTAGTCATTCCATTGACCTCACTGTACTCATAATGTCCCTAGCGTGTCCTGAACGCCATCTTGGCGAGATACTCAGCTGTAATTCCAAATTGGTGCAGGCCTCATAATCGAACATCTGCCGGAGTATAACTCCATCCAAAAAGGTCCTAAATAATACCTGGACCTTCCTGGGCTCCAATCACAAAGAACTCTCACAGTCGTGTATCAACGACGCGGCACTAGGTCAAACAAACCCTCTATCCATCAGGTCCACGCACCTATGCCCACAACTCTCACAGCTCTACAAATGATATTTAACGAGGTGCTATCGAGGTAGGCGTGGTTCCCAGAACCACGTCAATCGAAATCACAATTTCCCTAACCGGCGGCATCATCATCGGCTCAGGTGGAATCACACTCGGGACCTCACGAGCAACAGGAATATCCTTTTACGTCCCGGTGCCGCCGTAGGCACCTCTCACACTGTCGCTATAACCTGAGTACCCAAGCAGTCATAACAAACGAGCCTTCCGTTGTCTGCCTCGCAGAAAACAAGGTCCTTTCTCTCAGCAGTCAACATCCTGTGGCACTATGCCAACCAGTCCCAAGCACTGGGTCTAAACACCGAACGGCCACAAATACCAATAAGTCTGCCGGCATAACTCACGGCCTCTACTGCACTGGACATGATCCACAAGCCTTCCCCACCTGCACAATACCAACAGTAACCTGTACCTCTAGTGCACGGGGCAACAACTCTGCCTCTAGTCCATGCAGGAATGCAAAGTGCACTAACTCCGACTGCTGTGACGAAATCACACTTGCGACAACTCAATCCACTACCGTGGCGCCCTCCAACCGGGCGGCACAAATTCATCCACTCGATGCAAGTGGTCGTCGCTCAGCCTGCCAAAGTATCTAGACCAATCACAAAAGGAGCACGACCTCTGTCCATGCTCACACTGAGGTGACGAATGTGGTCTCTCGCAGGCAGCCAATCCACGCTACCGCTGCGCCACTCTGATAAAAGAAAACTGATGCTGCCATCGGGGTCCACCCAACCTCTGACGTCTCAGAAATCCACCTGGATATCATCGTCATACGACAACGCACAATCAACTCGTGCAATTCCTTATATAATTATCCTTACTAAGCTCACCCCTCAATAACACATAATGTACCCCATACATGCCTGTTATCAATCACACAGGGTAACATCCCCCCTTGGGTAAGCTTTACATAATCCATCCACAAGGATATCCACTATCCTGGAAGGTAATGAAATGTCCTTGCCGGCCGACCTGTCCTCCAACACCTAGCGCCAAGCGCCTCTATCCCAGACTCGCCTCTGGCGGCAGACCCCTATACAAAGGAGCTGCAACGCTACGCCCCATACACAATGCCTACTCCATCGAGGCATCCAAAATCCAAACGGGGAATCAAATAACCTGAAAGGTATCCTGATGCAATCCACTCACAGTCAAGCATATCCTATGCGCCATGTCCCCCAAGTCATAGAGCGCGCAGTTCGATAACTGCATAAACCCTTTTTGACACCAGGAGGCTCTCAAGCAGTCTTTCCATCACCACCAACCACGATTCTACCCCAAGAGGCTCCAAACTTAATCCTATGAATCGGGGTGGTTTAACTGCCGAAACTGGCTCAACTGATCAATGGTGTCCCATAGCTCATCCGTTGTCAACAATCCACCCTGCCTCGGCGCCTCGGCACTAACCATTGGCACGGAGGGGCTACTCACTCCCTCAGTACTACCGAAATCCTCGCCCCTGAGGATACTGCAACCGGGTGGTCTCAGAAAGAAGCACTGTCGAGCTGCCCGCTGCTCCGACAACTGTGTCGCTAAAAACAGATGCTCGCTCACTCTGCCGCTGATAGGCCTCTGACAAACCTGTCATCTGGGTCCGGAGTCCTCTGACCCCAATCCGGTATCCGGCCTGAAACAACTAGCTCAGACCCCAACTGTCGCACCAAGGTGCGCCCGGGTCAAGGGCCCACGTCGGGGAGACACCGCTCGCCACGACAAACCGCAAATCAGCACACCCCAAACACTCGACCCAATCTAGCGAAAGTCAAAGGACATCCTTCTATTTCTGTAACCTTATGTTGTCTGCAGCCAACATACTGTCCCACAGAAATAGAATATGTCGATCCCTCTTCACACACTGGAAGAGTCAAACAAATAAATCGCCCGACTTTCGCAAAGTGTCGCGTCTCTCGCGCCCTATCATCCTAGGGTCTGCTAAAAGCCTAGGGTTTCCTAAGTCCCAACTGACCTATCCCTAAGCTCTGATACAACTTAATCTGTCACGCCCCGGTGTAAACCAGAAACCCGGGCCCAGTCCACAGATCCGCCGTGCACACGGTATTTCCCGTGTACACGAAGCGCCATAACCTGCTCAGATATAAGAGATATAATAAAAGAGCAATAAAAACAGAGCTGAACTAAAACTAATCCATCTCAGGACTGAAGCTGGAAATAAATACAATACATCTTGTATATAAAGATACAGCAGCTCTCCCAGCTCACAAAATAAATACAACCTGCTGGCGAAAGCCAGTCCCAAAAGTGAAAGTACTACCGTGAGGAGGAAACATGGGTACACCAACAGTCCAGCTAACGTGCTCATCCTGCCTCGGGATCTATCTACTCAGCCGTCCTCTCTCTCGACCCGCCACTGTAAGCCCAGTACACCCGCAGAAGACACTGCAAAACAAGGGAGAAGAAAAAGAGGAAAGAAGAATGGGGGTGAGACTACTAGTAAACCAGTAGCCTCCCCTAGTGGGTAAAACCTCAACTCTGACACGCCCACTAGGTCTACCAGAGGCAAAAGGAATAAAGGTGGTATGCAATGAGTATGACTCCTGATGAAAGCTACTAGAATGCCTCTAAAAACTGAGCTAAAAGAATAGCTGAATGTATGCATCAGAATACAAATGCCTCCTGAATAAACCCAATCTGACCACCAGTAAACACTGGTACTGCCTGCTCTGCCTGCCAAATCGGGTATGCCATCCTACGCATAACACCGATAGGGGATGAGAGTCTCGAAGACTCGAGGTCTGAAAACCGCACACTCCGAGTGGCACTCGAGGGGAGCGACCCACACGAGTCAAGTGCCTCAGTAACAAGTATCAAAGTCAGCAGGACTGGATCATGACTATGACCAAAGTGGGAAACCCATCCACTAAAAGGAGACCCGATCTCAACCTGATGCAATATAACAAATATGGGAAACTCCATCCACTAGAGACCTGATACCCAATCTGATGCATAAGCAACCTCCGGTCAACCGCCCAAGGTCCGCGGTTGCCGCAATACCCTGCCATCAAGCCTGCCTGTCCCAAAACCCAAGATCCTGACTACACTATCCCCAAACCCCCTGCTCGCGCACGAGCTACAAATACCCTGAGCCTCAAATGAAAGGAGAAAAGAATAATAAAAGGTTTCTCCTATGTCAATTCCGCAGCAGATAGTGTAGCAGAAAAAGGTGGCCTATCTAGGTGACCATACAAGCATGCAAATGTCCCAAGATGATATAAAGATAAACAGATGTCGATAACCTTCATAATGTCAGAGCATGTAGAGAACAGTATGAGAATAGTAAATATGAGATAGCCTGTGCCTGCCTATGCCACATACCCAAAGCCCACAAATCATTGATTAGCCTTATCCTTTAACATGACGCTGCTGTTCTACAATCATAATCCCCAATCAAGCAAGTTCTAACAATATCTGTTTAATCACAATAAGCCTGCCATTGCCACACATAAAGTGCATTTATCCTTTTAATCAAAGAAGCTACTCAAATGCCTAGCGGGTAATCAAAAGAAGAAGGGTTAACAACCACACCCATAATGACAATCCTGACCCAGATCCGACATCCGGTCAACCGCCTACTATCCGCAATAGCCGCAATACCCCAAAAGCTAAAATCCAAGCCCCGACTACACTATGCCGATCCCTGCTCAAACCCGAGCAACAAATAGCCGCCTGCCTAAGGAATAGGGGAAGAAGAGACAATAGGGTTCCTCCTAAGTCAGTCCCACCATATAGTGTAGCGATCAGAAATGGTCTAACTAGATATCCCTGAAATCAAGCCTATCTCCTCATGGAAGAAGAAGGGGAGTGACAAATAGTGGTTCACCATGTGTACCAAGTAATAACACCTGGGTGTAATCATCATGCTAAACCATAATCCAACCACACATGTCCATAACCTGCTAATCACCCTCACATGAATCATCCAACTATGCCTGCCAAAAATCCTCAAGTGGTACCCTCCCACAAGACGCCTCACAATATCACAATATGAAAGTACATCCCCCTCCCTCATGCAAGGTTAAATGCTAAAACGATGTCCATGAAGCATGTATAGTTCCACATGTCAAGTTTCAATATAATGTTTTCCATATGATAGGCTCACAATTATACAGTTAAGCATGCATGTCCATTAGGTGACCATTCAACATGTTCAATAAAGGGGATCACTCTAATATCCTAGTGGGTACATCAGAAAAGGGAGTAAAGCAACCATCCACCTGGAATTGCGCAACCCCAAGGCTGTCAATATCT
>CM055065.1:8190163-8246599 GCA_029204045.2 Tillandsia leiboldiana
ACCCAAGGCTGTCCAATATCTCTTTTTCACGCCACAAGTTCCAAACATAAGCCGTCGCGATCACTCTGTTCACATTACCCCAAAACATTAGCATTAAACATACAATTCTCTCAAACCGCGCACTTCTAGTAATCGTCCAGAGTCTGATCCTTTTAATTCACCTGCGAGTTGTGCACAGAAAAATTCCCAAATATACCTCGCGATCCTCGCGACGAGCCGGTCGAAACGAGTACCTGCACGCTCAAATCCGAGTTTCCTACACTGAGATATACATCGGCAAGGGGACTATCCCAAAGAACTCTGTACTGTAATTTCAGCACCAAATACTGAAATAATGCCTTTTTTCCACCTCGGGGAAATCCAGAAAAATCCAGGAAAATTTGAGGATGTTCCTTGCGATGTGTAGATGCAAAATGCCTTTTGAATCACCCTCAATCCGATGTCCGTTTGTGGAGATATCCTCTGAAAGATCGACCGCTGATTCAAAACTCCATCACAGCAAATGGTGTCACAGTAAACTCAGGAAAACTCCTCGAAAAACGTGAAAACGAGGTGAAACAAGAAATACCAATATTAAAGCTCTGTCGTCGCCGTTCCATGGCGCAAGAATTGCCGGAAATGTGATCGGGGTAGGCCCGTGAGAGCTCTTGCATCGAAATGCGACGAAAGGGGTACACCGATGAAGAAACGCCGCGCCGCGCCGGAGAAATGGAAACCTCGAGATCCGTGCCGCCGAAAAATCCGAAACTCCACCATATGCTCCCCCTCTTCAAGATGAAATTTCATCTTCTCACTCCTCGAGAAGATGAAGCCTCTAAGGTGGTGAAAATGCCGCCCTTGAATGACCGGATGGATATATAGGGAAACAGAAAAATCTTTTCCATTAATTCCCTCTGTGTCCCGTCGAACAGGAAACACCAAAACCTGTCCCGAAAATGCGCCACGTGTCCACAGAACACAAACACCAATTACATCCAATCCAGCTGCGACACGTGCCCCCCCGACCGCGCCTGCCCGCGCGCCCTACGCCCTGCTGCCCCTTCTGCCGCACAGTTGACCAACCAATAGGGGAATGCCACGTGTCAGCCTCTGCCTAGTGAACCCTTGCACGAAATCCCTGTGGACCGACGAATAGAAACCAGCCCGTGTCCAAGCCGTGCAACCGTGAACACCGTGAGAGCCAACCTCAATCTACTCCCGTAGACCAACCGCCCTGAGCTCGAACTATAGATGATGCCACGTGTCCCCCGCCTCGGTGCAAACGATGCCAGCCTCGCGTGGACCGCCCCGCACTGGCCCGCAGCGCCCGCCGCCGAGTGCCCGAGGCCCCGGCACGAGCCGCGCAGCCGACCGCGTGCCGCCTGCCCGAGGCCGAGCCGCCGCCCGCCGGCGCCTGCCCACGCCGACCAGGCCGCCTATGCCGCCGGCGATCGCCGGAGTTACTGTTCCGGCGGTGAACAGTACCCGAGCACCAAAAATACAAGTGGGTAGTCCGTTTTGACCGTTTTCCGCGCGCTGATTCCAAATACGACGTCCATTTCGCCAAATTCCAACCCGATAATTCGCCGGAGGCTTCCGGAAAGGTATTTTCAATCCGAATTTCGCGCCGAGTCCAAATTTGATATCCGATTTGCGCGAAAAACACTTCTAAACATCCGACGGGGGTCCCCCGATTACCTATGTGATCCATTTTAAGGCCCGGAGTTCATCACTTGAGTCCAAAATTGGCGCACGAACACCGCCGACATGCCCCGTAGGCCTCCGGAAGCTGCCGATCACACTGTAAAGTCCTATAGAATTCCGGATCATCATATCCTCCCCCCACTAAAAGAAAGTTTCGTCCTCGAAACTAAAGTAACTCCCAAGGAGTCTCAGAAACCAGGGTAAGTACTCAACACTGCCGTCTCCCGCTCCCAAGTCGCCTATCACTCCCCGTGATTACTCCTCAACAACAACAACAGCAACAACCAGTACGGCATAGCCCGATTGCGCAATTCCCTCATCTCACGAGCCGGAATTCGCAACGAGCGTCCCTCGTACTCCAAACTCTCGCAGGGCTCCAAAGAAGTGAGTCAATCACGGGCGAGGAGTCCAAAACATAACACTCCTGAGCTGAGACGCAGGAAAACCTCAGGGACTCCATCAAAAGCCTGGGGGAAAAGAACGAACAGCCAGTGCAACACGCACTAAAATCACCCTCTAGAGCCAACTCGACCAGGGCGACCCGAAACACCTCTACACAAGCACCCGCATAGGAAAGGGGCCCTAACAAGCAGGGGTTCTCACTCGGTCACTGTCTGATACCAACTTAATCTGTCAAAACCAGACCACACGAGTAGATTGCTCAGCCGCAGTCTATCCTCAAAAGGGATCCCCTGGGACACAATCTCAAGCCCTGTACACCACCATGGTCCCACACAGCGCCAGCTATGGAACCGTCAAACTCAACTCCCAATTTAGCTCTTCTGCTTTAGGTATCCGCCACCACAGTGGCCCGGTCGGGGTGATCCTGGATGCTCATCAAAATCCAATGGTAGCTCCATAGCCACTATGGGAGGTATCACTATCACTCGCAAGTCCATCTTCCTCCGCTGACCATACTAAATCGGCGCTGGTACCCATCTTACCATCCGCTCGTCAAACTCTGCTGGCACCATCCGGTCCAAAAGCTCCTCACCTCACAAAGTAACTGTCGATCTCGGCCCATCTCAAATAGCATTTAATTTGACCGGACTTCCACCCGCCGCCCCTGTGGCTAAATACGTAATCCAGGAAGATGTGCTCTCAAAGCTAAAACTTGTACCAAAACCATTTGGCATAAAACTTTATCCACACAGACCTTGCCATAGCATCTACAATTGCTCCACAAACTTTAGATCACTCAGGGAGGGGTAAAAGCCAAGATATCCCTGAAAAATGCCGCTATCAATCCATTCAAGCCCAACTAGAACACAGAATTCCTCAATCTTAAAGGCAACAAGGCATTAGTCATTCCATTGACCTCACTGTACTCATAATGTCCCTAGCGTGTCCTGAACGCCATCTTGGCGAGATACTCAGCTGTAATTCCAAATTGGTGCAGGCCTCATAATCGAACATCTGCCGGAGTATAACTCCATCCAAAAAGGTCCTAAATAATACCTGGACCTTCCTGGGCTCCAATCACAAAGAACTCTCACAGTCGTGTATCAACGACGCGGCACTAGGTCAAACAAACCCTCTATCCATCAGGTCCACGCACCTATGCCCACAACTCTCACAGCTCTACAAATGATATTTAACGAGGTGCTATCGAGGTAGGCGTGGTTCCCAGAACCACGTCAATCGAAATCACAATTTCCCTAACCGGCGGCATCATCATCGGCTCAGGTGGAATCACACTCGGGACCTCACGAGCAACAGGAATATCCTTTTACGTCCCGGTGCCGCCGTAGGCACCTCTCACACTGTCGCTATAACCTGAGTACCCAAGCAGTCATAACAAACGAGCCTTCCGTTGTCTGCCTCGCAGAAAACAAGGTCCTTTCTCTCAGCAGTCAAACATCCTGTGGCACTATGCCAACCAGTCCCAAGCACTGGGTCTAAACACCGAACGGCCACAAATACCAATAAGTCTGCCGGCATAACTCACGGCCTCTACTGCACTGGACATGATCCACAAGCCTTCCCCACCTGCACAATACCAACAGTAACCTGTACCTCTAGTGCACGGGGCAACAACTCTGCCTCTAGTCCATGCAGGAATGCAAAGTGCACTAACTCCGACTGCTGTGACGAAATCACACTTGCGACAACTCAATCCACTACCGTGGCGCCCTCCAACCGGGCGGCACAAATTCATCCACTCGATGCAAGTGGTCGTCGCTCAGCCTGCCAAAGTATCTAGACCAATCACAAAAGGAGCACGACCTCTGTCCATGCTCACACTGAGGTGACGAATGTGGTCTCTCGCAGGCAGCCAATCCACGCTACCCGCTGCGCCACTCTGATAAAAGAAAACTGATGCTGCCATCGGGGTCCACCCAACCTCTGACGTCTCAGAAATCCACCTGGATATCATCGTCATACGACAACGCACAATCAACTCGTGCAATTCCTTATATAATTATCCTTACTAAGCTCACCCCTCAATAACACATAATGTACCCCATACATGCCTGTTATCAATCACACAGGGTAACATCCCCCCTTGGGTAAGCTTTACATAATCCATCCACAAGGATATCCACTATCCTGGAAGGTAATGAAATGTCCTTGCCGGCCGACCTGTCCTCCAACACCTAGCGCCAAGCGCCTCTATCCCAGACTCGCCTCTGGCGGCAGACCCCTATACAAAGGAGCTGCAACGCTACGCCCCATACACAATGCCTACTCCATCGAGGCATCCAAAATCCAAACGGGGAATCAAATAACCTGAAAGGTATCCTGATGCAATCCACTCACAGTCAAGCATATCCTATGCGCCATGTCCCCCAAGTCATAGAGCGCGCAGTTCGATAACTGCATAAACCCTTTTTGACACCAGGAGGCTCTCAAGCAGTCTTTCCATCACCACCAACCACGATTCTACCCCAAGAGGCTCCAAACTTAATCCTATGAATCGGGGTGGTTTAACTGCCGAAACTGGCTCAACTGATCAATGGTGTCCCATAGCTCATCCGTTGTCAACAATCCACCCTGCCTCGGCGCCTCGGCACTAACCATTGGCACGGAGGGGCTACTCACTCCCTCAGTACTACCGAAATCCTCGCCCCTGAGGATACTGCAACCGGGTGGTCTCAGAAAGAAGCACTGTCGAGCTGCCCGCTGCTCCGACAACTGTGTCGCTAAAACCAGATGCTCGCTCACTCTGCCGCTGATAGGCCTCTGACAAACCTGTCATCTGGGTCCGGAGTCCTCTGACCCCAATCCGGTATCCGGACTGAAACAACTAGCTCAGACCCAACTGTCGCACCAAGGTGCGCCCGGGTCAAGGCCCAACGTCGGGGAGACACCGCTCGCCACGACAAACCGCAAATCAGCACACCCCAAACACTCGACCCAATCTAGCGAAAGTCAAAGACATCCTTCTATTTCTGTAACCTTATGTTGTCTGCAGCCAACATACTGTCCCACAGAAATAGAATATGTCGATCCCTCTTCACACACTGGAAGAGTCAAACAAATAAATCGCCGACTTTCGCAAAGTGTCGCGTCTCTCGCGCCCTATCATCCTAGGGTCTGCTAAAAGCCTAGGGTTTCCTAAGTCCCAACTGACCTATCCCTAAGCTCTGATACCAACTTAATCTGTCACGCCCCGGGTGTAAACCAGAACCCGGGCCCGTCCACAGATCCGCCGTGCACACGGTATTTCCCGTGTACACGAAGCGCCAGTAACCTGCTCAGATATAAGAGATATAATAAAAGAGCAATAAAAACAGAGCTGAACTAAAACTAATCCATCTCAGACTGAAGCTGGAAATAAAATACAATACATCTGTATATAAATGATACAGCAGTCTCTCCCAGCTCACAAAATAAATACAACCTGCTGGCGAAAGCCAGTCCCAAAAGTGAAAGTACTACCGTCTGAGGAAACATGGGTACACCAACAGTCCAGCTAACGTGCTCATCCTGCCTCGGGATCTATCTACTCAGCCGTCCTCTCTCCTCGACCCGCCACTGTAAGCCCAGTAGCACCCGCAGAAGACACCGCAAAACAAGGGAGAAGAAAAAGAGAAAAGAAGAATGGGGGTGAGACTACTAGTAAACCAGTAGCCTCCCCTAGTGGGTAAAACCTCGACTCTGACACGCCCACTAGGTCTACCAGAGGCAAAAGGAATAAAGGTGGTATGCAATGAGTATGACTCCTGATGAAAAGCTACCACTAGAATGCCTCTAAAAACTGAGCTAAAAGAATAGCTGAATGTATGCATCAGAATACAAATGCCTGCCTGAATAAACCCAATCTGACCACCAGTAAACACTGGTACTGCCTGTTCTGCCTGCCAAATCGGGTATGCCAGCCTATGCATAACACCGATAGGGGATGGGAGTCTTGAAGACTCGAGGTCTGAAAACCGCACACTCCGGAGTGGCACTCGAGGGGAGCGACCCACACGAGTCAAGTGCCTCAGTAACAAGTATCAAAGTCAGCAGGACTGGATCATGACTATGACCAAAGTGGGAAAACCCATCCACTAAAGGGAGACCCGATCTCAACCTGATGCAATATAACAAATAGTGGGAAACTCCATCCACTAGAGACCTGATACCCAATCTGATGCATAAGCAACCTCCGGTCAACCGCCCAAGGTCCGCGGTTGCCGCAATACCCTGCCATCAAGCCTGCCTGTCCCAAAACCCAAGATCCTGACTACACTATCCCCAAACCCCCTGCTCGCGCACGAGCTACAAATACCCTGAGCCTCAAACGAAAGGAGAAAAGAATAATAAAAAGGTTTCTCCTATGTCAATTCCAGCAAGATAGTGTAGCAGAAAAAGGTGGCCTATCTAGGTGACCATACAAGCATGCAAATGTCCCAAGATGATATAAAGATAAACAAATGTCGATAACCTTCATAATGTCAGAGCATGTAGAGAACAGTATGAGAATAGTAAATATGAGGTAGCATGTGCCTGCCTATGCCACATACCCAAAGCCCACAAATCATTGATTAGCCTTATCCTTTAACATGACGCTGCTGTTCTACAATCATAATCCCCAATCAAGCAAGTTCTAACAATATCTGTTTAATCACAATAAGCCTGCCATTGCCACACATAAAGTGCATTTATCCTTTTAATCAAAGAAGCTACTCAAATGCCTAGCGGGTAATCAAAAGAAGAAGGGTTAACAACCACACCCATAATGACAATCCTGACCCAGATCCGACATCCGGTCAACCGCCTACTATCCGCAATAGCCGCAATACCCCAAAAGCTAAAATCCAAGCCCCGACTACACTATGCCGATCCCTGCTCAAACCCGAGCAACAAATAGCCGCCTGCCTAAGGAATAGGGGAAGAAGAGACAATAGGGTTCCTCCTAAGTCAGTCCCAACATATAGTGTAGCGATCAGAAATGGTCTAACTAGATATCCCTGAAATCAAGCCTATCTCCCCATGGAAGAAAGAAGGGGAGTGACAAATAGTGGTTCACCATGTGTACCAAGTAATAACTCCACCTGGGTGTAATCATCATGCTAAACCATAATCCAACCACACATGTCCATAACCTGCTAATCACCCTCACATGAATCATCCACCTATGCCTAGCCAAAAATCCTCAAGTGGTACCCTCCCACAAGACGCCTCACAATATCACAATATGAAAGTACATCCCCCTCCCTCATGCAAGGTTAAATGCTAAAACGATGTCCATGAAGCATGTATAAGTTCCAACATGTCAAGTTTCCAATATAATGTTTTCCATATGATAGGCTCACAATTATCCAGTTAAGCATGCATGTCCATTAGGTGACCATTCAACATGTTCAATAAAGGGGATCACTCTAATATTCCTAGTGGGTACATCAGAAAAGAGGAGTAAAGCAACCACCCACCTGGAATTGCGCAACCCAAGGCTGTCCAATATCTCTTTTTCACGCCACAAGTCCAAACAGATAAGCCGCCGCGATCACTGTTCACAATTACCCCAAAACATGCAATTAAACATACAATTATCCTCAAAACATGCTATTCTAGTAATCAGTCCAGAGTTGAGCCTTTTTCACCTGCGAGTTGTGCACAGAAAATTCCCAAAAATATACCGTCGCGATCCTCGCGACGAGCCGGTCGAAACGAGTACCTGCACGCTCAAATCCGAGTTTCCTACACTGAGATATAAATTCGGCAAGGGGACTATCCCAAAGAACTCTGTACTGTAAATTTCAGCACCAAATACTGAAAATAATGCCTTTTTCACCTTCGGGGAAAATCCAGAAAAATCCAGGAAAATTTGAGGATGTTCCTTGCGATGTGTAGATGCAAAATGCCTTTTGAATCACCTCAATCCGATGTCCGGTTGCGGAGATATCGCTGAAAGATCAAACCGCTGTCCAAAACTCCATCACAGCAAATGGTGTCACAGTAAACTCAGGAAAACTCCTCGAAAAACGTGAAACGAGGGGAAACAGGAAATACCAATATTAAAGCTCTGTCAGTCACCGTTCCAATGGCGCAAGAATTGCCGGAAAATGTGATCGGGGTAGGCCGTGAGAGCTCTTGCATCGAAATGCGACGAAAGGGGTACACCGATGAAGGAACGTCGCGCCGCGCCGGAGAAAATGGAAACCTTGAGATCCGTGCCGCCGAAAAATCCGAAACTCCACCATATGCTCCCCCTCTTCAAGATGAAGATTTCATCTTCTCACTCCTCGAGAAGATGAAGCCTCTAAGGTGGTGAAAAATGCCCTTGAATGAGCCTCGGATGGAGATAATAGGAAAACCAGAAAAATCTTTTCCATTAATTCCCTCTGTGTCCCGTCGAACAGGAAACACCAAAACCTGTCCACTAAAATGCTGCCACGTGTCCACAGAACACAAAACACCAATTACATCCAATCCAGCTGCGACACGTGGCCCCCGACCGCGCCTGCCCGCGCGCCCAGACGCGCCTGCTGCCCCTTCTGCCCGCACAGTTGACCAACCAATAGGGGAATGCCACGTGTCATGCCTCTGCCTAGTGAACCCGGTGCACGAAATCCTGTGGACCGAATGAATAGAAACCAGCCACGTGTCCAAGCCTGATGCACCGTGAACCGTGAGCCAACCTCAATACTCCGTAGACCAACCGCCCTGAGCCGACCTATAGGATGATGCCACGTGTCCCCCGCCTCGGTGCACGCCCGCCGCGTGGACCGCCCGCCTGCCCGCGCGCCCGCGCGCTGCCCGCGCCCTGCTCGCGCCGCGCGCCGCCGCTTGCCGCCTGCCCGAGGCCGCGCCGCCGCCCGCCGGCGCTGCCCGCCGCCGCCGCCGCCTGCCGCCGGCGATCGCCGGAGTTACTGTTCCGGCGGTGAACAGTACTCGAGCACCAAAAATACAAGTGGGTAGTCCGTTTTGACCGTTTTCGCGCGCTGATTCCAAATACGACGTCCATTTCGCCAAATTCCAACCCGATAATTTGCCGGAGGCTCCCGGAAAGGTATTTTCAATCCGAATTTCGCGCCGAGTCCAAATTTGATATCCGATTTGCGCGAAAACACTTCTAAACATCCGACGGGGTCCCCCGATTACCTACGTGATCCATTTTAAGCCCGGAGTTCATCACTTGAGTCCAAATTGGCGCACGAACACCGCCGACATGCCCCGTAGGCCTCCGGAAGCTGCCGATCACACTGTAAAGTCCTATAGAATTCCGGATCATCACATTTTTAAACTGCGAGATTGCCAGTGAGATGACAGGGTCCCGGGGTGCATGTAACCTCGTGCCTGGGGGCCGAGGGGATTTTATTTGACTTATGGATGTTTTTACTAGTGTCTCGGGGGTTGGTGAAGGCATATCAGATCGAGTCGTGGGGGATTTCCCGACTGAGTTGTGCTTTTTGAGCATTGAGTTTCCGATCTGTTTGATCGTGGATCATAGCCTGCATGTGCCGCTTGTTGACACAGATGAGTCAGTAGGGAGCCTTCACTTGGGCTAGGTTCTTTTATGCATTAGACATCCCACACTTTGCGTCTTTCCTGGACATAGTGTTTCCTCGCCCGGGTAGTGGGCCGAGGGGTTAGGTTTCTGTGGGACATTGTTGCACTCGTGCCTGGGGGCTGAGTGGAGTTTGGTAGCTGAGTTTAAATTGTTCTAGTGTTGCGGGGAGCCGTTTGGGTAGACGGTGGTCCTGGGCCGTTGAGTATCTTCCGGTTAGTGTTGTTGGGAACCGTTGGGGTTGACGGTGGTCCCGGGTCGTTGTGTGTTGTCCGACCAGTTTTATTAGCCCTGAGTTGTGGGTCGATCCCGGCTGTGGAGTATCTCCAGCCAGTGTGTTTTGTGCCACGAGTTGGTAGAGTTTGATAGTGTCTCGAGATTCGAGAGAGCTGATCAGCTGAGTCGTCGAGGGTACTCCAACCGTTGTGCCAGATGTTTGAGTATCTTGGGTCCTTCCGTTCTGAGAGTGAGCGTGAATTTTGACTACAGCCTGCGGGAGCCACTTTGAGCTCGACAGAGTGCGCGGATACCTTTTTTCTCGGTGGGGTCACGCCCCTCGAGTGCCCCGTCCGGGTAGTAAACCACTCTGCCCCCAAGCACGAGTGTAAAATGCATCCCACACTAAGAGAAATCCCGACCACTCGGCCCACTACCCGGGCGAGAAAAACACTATGTCCAGGAATAGAAAAAAAAGTGTGGATGTCTAGAGCATAAATAAACCTAGCCCAAGTGAGGGTTTTCTACTAGTCTGGTTTACACATGCAAACATATTATAGGGTGCTAGGTCAAGTCCAATACTAACATTTAATCAACACAGATAGGAAGTAATAATCAACATGATCAGAATCACCACATTAGAAAATCCTATCTGATACAACAGGCTTTCTAATACTGCTCACATAATGCATGCTCACTAACAATATAGAGTTAGAGAACCGTCCACCGGTTTTGGAGACGAAGCAACCCACCTGAAGTGCGCGTCAATCCAAGATCCAAAAAGGCTGAAACTAAACGGGGACAAATCCTCGGATTCCCATGATTCCAACGGGTCCAAAAACGCCAGAAAACTCCTCCTGGGTACAAAGATACGGTCCAAACATTGCAATAAGCAAAAATTTATATAATACATTCAGTGCTGAAAAATCTGTCCCAAAGAAGCTTAATTCCCACCTGCGAGATAATCTCCAAAAATTCCAATAAAAATACGATGGCGATCCTCGCGAAGAGTAGATGTCAATCGAGTCCTCACATGCTGTAATCCAATTCTCGAGTGTTGAGATAAAAATCCGACAAGCCTCCGCTGTCCAGAACTCGTAAACCATGCCAAGAACTCATAATAAAGGAAGGTGATCAACACGGAAATCGAAGGCCTACCTTTCGTGAAACCGACGCCGAAAAAATCGTCCAAAAATTCCGTCGAAGTAGCTCTGTGGACCTTGTGGACCGAAACACGACGGAAATAGGCCACCGAAGAAGAAACGTCGCACTGCGCCGAATCGCCGAAACCGTCGATGCCGCGCCCTCCAAAAATTCTGAAACTTCCTCGAGAAATGCAACACAAGAAGAGGAACAAAGTTGCTTGAGGGCTCAAAGGCAGAGGAGCTCGGGAGAAGGGGCTAAAGGCCCAAGAAAGGTGAGTATTTATAGGCCCACACCAAAAGAAAATCCAAAATGAGCAAAATGGGCTTTCGGGCCCAACATTTGGGCGCCTGAAAGGGTTTCAGGCGCCTACAGTGCGCGGCCCAGCTCCCCGGCCCGGCCCGCGATCAACGCCCGAATCGCCCAACGCTTGACGCGTGTCTCGAACAGGGAACAGCGCGTGCAAGGCAGCGCAGGCGCTGACGCGTGGCCCAACTGGTCAGCGGGGGCGGCTGGCACCCGCCAATCGCAGGGCGCCATGAGGCACCCCGCGTACGACGGCCACCTGCCCCGCATGTCTGTCACCTGCCCGCCTGCTCCGCCGTACACCTGTCCCCGTGCCGCGTGGACCGCGCGTTCCAGAGCCGGCCACTCACAGGCCGCCACGTGGCCCGCCCCGGTCCATGCGCCAACCCGCTCGACGCCGTGGACAGCGCCGCGTGAGCCCGCGAATCCGAAGCTGCCATGTGTCCCCCGCGCCCGATCCATGCACCCGCGCCTTCTCTGCGGACCGTGCCGCATGCGCTGGCCAATCAGCGGCCGCCACGTGGAATCCAGCCAGTCCACAGCTTCCTCCATGCACCAGAATGCGCAGGAAATTTCCGGATGTCCGTTTTTGAGCATCCGGACCTAGAAAAACACGAGTAAATAGCCGATTTTCGACGTTTTTCCGCGCTGAATCCAAATCCGGCCTCAGATTTGCCTGAACCCCTTTCAAAACTTCAGCAAAAGCAGACAAAAGACAGGCATGATCCAGAAGCCTCACTGAGTCTGTCCAACGCGTCCATTTGACGCGTTGCGGGTCCGACACACCAATAATAGGTGTTCCACTACATGGGTCATGGGGAAAGCTGCACGGGGATCGCGGTCACTACAGTTACTTTCATATGCCTTGTTAGTATTTAGTTGATCATGCAAAAAGGGGATTATCTTGTAGGGACAATTGCTCTAGCGTATATGAGAGTACTATTTGATGCCTTCTTTTATTCTACATGAGGACACTTGCATGCTTGTATGGACATCTAGATAGGCCATCTTTTACTACTACACTATCATATTGGGATTTGACTTAGGTGAAACCATGATTGTTCGTTTCTTTTTTTCGATTCAGTCTCATGACACATGTTGCTCGGGTTCGAGCAGGGTTTGGGATAATGTAGCCGGGACCTTGGAGTCTGGGGCAGGTTGTACTTGATTGAGGATTGTGGGGGAGTGCGGCCACCGCAGACATTAGGCGGTTGGTCAGATATTGGTTATTTTACCAGATATTGGACTTGTTGGGTATTGCGGCAACCGCAGATATTGGGTGGTTGACCGGGTGTCGGTTGTTGTACCTGATTGTGGACTTATGGGGTATTGCGGCGACCGCGGACATTGGTCGGTTGACCGGATGTTTACTTTTGCATCAGATTGGGGGATCGGGGTTTCATTAGTGGAGGGATTTGTTCCACTTGAGCATAGTTGTGATCCAGTCCTGCTATATTGAGATATTTGTGACATGGTTACTTTCCTCGTGTGGGTAGCTCCCCTCGAGTGCCACTCCGGAGCGTGCGGTGGTGTGAGATAGGCGCCGGACAGTTATTGAGTTCTTGCTATCACTTCGGCGCTAGCCAGGGACTGGCTTGCCCGATGATGATGGCGGTAGCAGGCAGTACCGGTTTTTACTGGTCGTTAGATTGGATTTTTTTTTGGTCAGATAGGGTTACTGATGCATACATACAGTCATTCCTTTCGGTATTGCATTAGAGGCATAGTAGTTGTAGTTTCCCTTATCTGCATTCTATTTTAGCTTACCATTTTATTTTTCCTTCTGCCTTTGGTAGACCTAGTGGGTACGTCGGAGTTTGAGACTTTACCAACAAGGAGACACTAGTGGTTTACTAGTGGTTCTCACCCCTATTGTTGTTTTCCTCTTTTTCTTCCCCTTTGTTTTGCAGAGTCTTCTGCGGGAGCTGCTGGGCCATCGGCGGCTGATCGAGGTAAGGGGATCGCTGAGTAGATAGATCTCCTGTGAGGCTGAGAGACTGGTTAGACTGATGATGTACCCTCCACTCAGACTGTAGTAGTTTTTCTTTTATTTATTTTTTTTGAGGTCTGGCTTTTGCCAGCTGGTTGTACTATCTTAGTGAGTTGGAGGTTATTGTATTTATTACAGCTTTATTTTATTTTCAGTTTCAATCTGAGATGTTGTAGTTTTAGTTCAGCTCTATATTTGTGTTCTTTTATTGTATATCTTATATCTGAGCATGTTACCGACGCTTCGTGTACGTGGGAAATTCCGTGTGCATGGCGGATCTGTAGACGGACCCGGGTTCTGGTTTACACCCGGGGCGTGACAAATAGCATTTACGATTCAGTCGGTAGCGACGGCGGTTCGTGGTGCGGGTCGTTTAAGACATGGCAGAGGATTTATGACTACGATATCACTTTTGGGCTCGGTGAGGACGGGCTAAGTTGGTTTTGGGCGGGGAGGTAGTGTTGTGGTCCGAGCAGGCCGACTCAATGGTGCTGGACGGCCGGATTTGGCCGAGGGCGTCTACGATGGTGGATGCGCTATGGTCGGGGAATCGGGACCCGACCGGGAGGAAGAGGTACGCCGAAGCGACCAACCGATTGAACGATTGGCGGCATCGGATGGTCGAGAGGGGGATCAGGGCTGAGCCGATTCAACCTTTGTGGTGCAGGAGCCGTCCTGGAATGTGCAACACAACTTAGGGCGCATTTGGTACAAAATCAAATTGCCTGATATGTTTCTCCTGCCTATATAGTTGTTTGGGTTCCTTTGCATTCATATGTACCTGGTTTACTTGTATGACTGTGATATGTGAAATTACATAAAATAACGGTTACTTTTTTAAAATTTAATCTATGTGTTTAGGACTTGAGATTTTTTAATAAATTCAAGATGTAGACTTAATTAAATAGGAAAAAATTAAATTATGCTATGACTATGGCAAGACTTGAACGCAGATTCTCTTATGATACTATATAAAATTATATAAAATAATTATTATTTTTTTAAAAGTTAAATGGTTAAAAAATAGTATTTATATATTTTATATTCAACATTATATTTCTAAAGAGTTATATATATATATATATATATATATATATATATATATATATATATATATATATATATATATATATATATATATATATATATGCGCGCTTTTAAGAGCATTGAGGCCTCCGTACTTCTAAGTAATTTTTTATGTCGGGGTGCCAGTCAAAGTCCAATAATTCTATAAACATCATGATACCGTAATACTAGCACCTATTTTAGTATACTGAAAGCTACAATATTAAAATTAGTGAAAAATTCGCAGTTTTGGAGGAAATCAAACCAACCCACCTGGATGCGTGCGTCGGTCCGCAGTCCAAATGAGCCGAAACTGGATGTGCACGATCCTCAGGTTCCCATGGTTCCAACGAATCAGAAAACACCCAAAAACTCCTCCCGGTCACTGAGATACAAATCCAACACCGCGGTAAGTCCAAATCATCCAAAATAGTAACACCACCGCAAGTCTGTCCACAAAACAGCAAAATACCTCCTGTGAGATGCCCTCTAAAAATTCTAAGAAAATTACGACTGCGATCCTCGCAAAGTGTAGATAGAAATTGAGTCCTTAAACACCAAATTCCGCTACCCGTAGGCGAGAAAATGCAAGATCACTCCTCCGCTGTCCATAAAAATGCCGCAGAAAAAGAGGGTCTGAAGAAGCTCTGAAAAACTCCATAAAAATCCAAAATGGAGAGGAACAGTAAACACAGAAATCAAAGGCCTACCTCTCATGGAAACGTCGCCGCAAAAATCGGCTAAAAACTCTAAGAACTCAGCTCGGGGGAATCCGTGGATGATGAGTCGACGGAAAAGAACGGTATCGAATAAGCGTCGAAGCTCGCAAAGTCGGAGAGGAAAAATACGAAGCGGCATCTAAAAATCCTCTGGGATGCCAAAATGCAAAGAAGACTCGAATAAGAAAACCCCTGTCGAAGATGGCCCCAAAAAGGGATCTAAAAACCCCTCAAAAGAAGCCCAAGAGGGGCTATTTATAGCTGAAAAGACCAAAAGGAGTCAATTCGGGTCAAGGGCACTTTCGGACGCCCGGATCCGACCCGCACCGCGCTCAGAACACGCGGCGCTCATCCGTGCACTCCCGCCCAGCGCCCGAATCGTCAAGATGCTGCCATGTGCCCCGCCTCCCAGTGCTCCACGCGTCCCGCGCACGCGCGGCGGCTGGCACCCACGAATGGCAACGCGCCACGTGGCCTAGCGCGGTCCACGTCCCGGTCATTGTGTCGGGTCTTCCGCGTCGCTGCTAGCCAATGGCGTGCTGCCATGTGGCGCTGCCCCGCCAATCGCAGCGTGATTGGCGTGGCCCGGCCAATCGCGTGCCGCCACGTGGCTCGCACGCGTTTTCACTGTTCTCGGTGCATGCACCAAGGGTCGTGGACCGGCCTGTCGTGCCCCCTCTGCCTGCCCACGCCACAGCCCGCGGTTGCCCCGCGCCTGCCCGCGGCCGCCGGCGCTGCGTGGCCTGCCCGAGCTACAGTAAAAAAATGCCCGATGTCCATTTTAGGGCGTCCGGGTCCCGAAAAATACATCAAAATAGTCAATTTTCATCGTTTTCGCGCGTTGAATTCAAATTCGATGTCCATTTTGCAAGAATCCACATCTAAATTTTGACGAAGGCATCCGGATAGGAAAACTTGATCCAATTTTCGTGCCGAGTCTAATTATGAGGTCCGATTTGCGTGCACAACGCACTCGATACATTAAAATAGGTGTTTTCTCACCGCCGACCACACAGTCAAAGCACACGGGGCCTTGAGACACCACAGGTGGCCCTTGCCGCGTCTAGGCGCGTGCCGTGTGCCTGGCTATCTCTCTCAAAATGCATTTGTGACCTCTCAAGAGAATCTACAGCTTGGGTCATTTGTCTAAACTCTTTTCCTAGGCTCGGCTGCTCTTGGGTCGACCATTCACAGATACTACTATTAGCAGACATCTTTCGGCAGGCAGAGGTAAAATTTACTTGAAGGTCCCACCGGGCGTACCAAGAAAGTTGTTGGGGCCGAAAATGTCGGTCATCAATCGGCCCCGGATGAGGTTGTTGACCTTCTGAATGTGATGCGCCGCGTGCCAAATGATCAAGCGATCGGGCTAAGGAGAGATCTGCTTGGTCGGGTTCTTCTTAGTAAACTCTCATGACCGTCCTGCTTAGAATAGCCGAATCGGGATATGGAGATTAAGAAAGAGGCAAAGATGTGCCAAAAAACAAATGGCTGATGAGCCGATTGTGAGGATTGTATTAAGTGGAATGGGGGTTTCAAGAGTAACAGGTAGCCAATTACAATTAATCTACTCTTAAAAAATGCAGTAAATCTATCTAGGGAAGCAGTAAAGATACAAAAAAGAATGGGGGTGGTCCTGGCTTACGAGATTGCAGGACCCCTTCTTCTTTGATGGTTCGGGTATTTATACACTTTCCAAACCATACTTACAGGCGTCGGCGTGATTTGGGGAGAGTTATCGTGAAATTCTCAACTACTTCCTTTTGAGTCGAAACTTTCTCAAATAGGATAATAGTCGTTCTCCCGTCTAGATTCATCCCCTTGCTATCGCGTCGAAGTGTGATCCTCGGCGCTTTCCCATGCTGGACGCCGCTTGCCATTTCAAAGTCCGTTGCGAGATTCACGCCCCGAATCTCGTACCTTTCTTTCCCAGAGCCTTCCTGATCAGCAGAAGGCCGACTCTGACTCTGCCTTCTTCGGCGTTTGATCGGAGGTTTGATGTCCTTCTTTGGCCGAAATCATTCCTAGAAGAGGCGATGATCTTCTCGTCGGCTGCTCCTCCTACCGGATGATGCCTCCAGCCGATGGCATGCACCGCGTGTTGCGTTCTCATGCGACTTAAATCAGTCCAGATTTGGACACAGATCCTTCTTCAGTGACCATTCCCTTCACTAGCTGATGTTCTCAGCCGACGGTATACGCCACATGTCGTTACCTTAAGTGGCAAAAATTCTAATCTCAACACTCCCTATATTAAAAAATCATGATAATTGTTCTCCTACTCTTTATTATTATTTTCAATAGATTCAAAAATTTAGAATAATTATTGAATTCAGCTATCCAACTTTGTAGAAGCAAATTGACAGATAAAGTCAGTTATTATAATTTATGCAGTAAAATCGTATAAATTGAATAAGATTGTCCGATAAATTATCTATTTCGATAATATAAGCAAAATACAAAAAAAAAAATTATTTGTTTTTTAATATGCTTTTTGAATTTCAAATTGAATAGATGTTGAAATATAGAATACTATGATATATCAACTCATTGATATTTTAGAATATAATTCACCCATTATCTTAAAATTTTGGACTTATTTAAAATAATGTCAAAGTGTAGGGTGCTAATTGATTTAACTTTTAATAAGGGAATGAACTAAATGAAAAATGCTTTTGGTACACCCCACCCATCCTAGGATGAGGTGAATTTCACTAGTCACTTTTAAGTGTCTGACTAGTGGAGAAGGCCCCACCCTTGGATAGGTGGGGTGTATATCATACACTCCATTTGAGGTGTATGGGTAACATTGCTGATAGAGCAATGCTACCCATACAGTCCAAAAGGGGTGTATGATGCACACACCACCCATCCAATAGTGGGGTGTATTTCACTGATCATTTCAAAATGACCAGTAAAACTCATTCCACCGCAGAATAGGTGGGGTGTAAGATGTACACATTTTTTAAGATTTACAAGAAGCATTTTCCTTGCTGATATGGTCTAAAGTGCAAATGAGACCTTTGTAATTATTGGCATCTAATTTTGACACCGATCCGATAACAAAACAAAAGGAGAGAGATTAGTAGCATAAAAAAGGTTCATTGTAAGATTCACATTTCGGTGGACGATTATCTTCAGCAAAAGGACTTTGGCTTTGGCAAAGCATGCCAAAGGCTGAAGGCTTCAGCAAAGTCCGAGAATATAAGTTTGGAGCATGTTTGGAATTTAAATTTTAAGCAAGGAATTCATTCCAAGTGGTAAGTGCACAATTAGAATATGCTTTTGCAAACACGTACAACTATCTCACCAAAATCGCTTCAATTATGACTATATAAGACTCGAATCCATAGACTATAAATGGGAAAGGCTGTAAGGATTATTGCTTGCATCCAATGCATTTGTAGATCTATGTACCATATAAAGTGGTGAAAGTGGTTAGGGTAAACATCGATCAAATTCGCCACTGGATTCGATAAGATGCGAATGCAAATATCAAAATTAGCACCTAACGCTTTTTCTTATCCAAATTTTGAAAGAAATATAGAAACATATATGGTTTCATAAAAAAATCAACCGTTTTCAACTTTTTTAACCTCGTAACCTACGAGATAAAAGAGGTGTTAATATATATTGCACAAAGATAATATGGTTTTTTGTCATAATCTTCGTTTGTTTTATTGCGAGTTTTATATTAAAATTGTATTTAAACGAATATGAAATTTGATGACGAGTGTAGAATTTAGTTGCAGTGTCTCTTATTCCTTCTAATTCTTTGTAATACTCGTGAATGTTGAATTTGAAATTTCAAATAAAGAAATTGATATAACTTGAGAAGTGAATAGTAACCCTGAGAATTTCGAATGTATTCCTGTGAAAGTGCCTAATCTAACCAATCTAGACCCAAATCTGGCGATGTAAATACATGATTTGAACGGTCTCATCGAACTGAGCGACCTAAGGTCGTCCATTTTTGTGTTCGATGAGCCAAAGTCATCAAAAAGAGTGCAAATAATGGTGATTAGTGAATAAGTTAATAATGTGACTTATCGTAACCTAAACACGGAAAACTAAAATCACTATTGGATAGGTCTTATCGAGCCAAACGTCGTAGAGAAGTCCGATTTTAAGTTTGACGATCCTAACACCTCGAAAACACATGCAAAATCGTAGTTTCCACTAAACTAATGATCTAATTGACTTATCGAAGCTCAAACTCGACGAACCAAAATCACTACTTGAACAGTCTCGACTAGTCAAACGTCGTGGTGTCACCCATTTTTGTGTTCGACAACCCTAAAATCTCAATAAACGCGAAAATAGCATTTTTTTAGTGTATTTATGCGAGAACCTCAATATTTTATGCGCGGATTTGGATTAAACTTCTTGGTGAGGGGCCTCTGTGTATTTTTGTTCTACAGTGAGGGGCCCATTTGTTAAATCTATGCATAGAGGGACTATTTGGCATTTTATCCAACTCTATATATAGCATGCTAGGGTTTCTCTTTGGAAACCCTAACCGCACAGACCCAGCACGCTTCTATAGCACCCCCTCGTATCCCTCTCTTCCTCTACAAGCTTCCCTGAGCGTTACACCGCCGACCGTCACCTCCCTTTGCCGAAAAAGCAACAAGATCCAAGGTTTCTTGTTGTTCTTGGGAGACTTTACTTGAGGAGCCTCGATGCCTGCCGTGGCCGCACGACGCCGGAGAAGAGACTTCCTCTCATTCCTTCTCTTTTCAGATCAAAGGTAAGTTGATCTCCCTCTTCTTCGATTTTTCTTGGCCTGGCACATGTCACACTGCCTTCCTCACCTCCTGGGCATCCTCCTGGTACAGCCACGACTCCTGAAGTCCTCTGGTCAGTTGGCGAAAGAGAAAGGCCCGTCAAAACCCTAACTTGGTCGGAGTTGCCGCACGCCGCCTCCGGGGCCTTAGGGGGTAAACTATCTTGTCCAACTTCCTCTGCTAGACCCCAGGAGGCCACCTATTAAATCCTAGAGTCTCTGGTTCAGTATCAAAGCTGCAACCACAAGCCTTAGCTTTCTCCTCGTTATTCTCGGCCAAGGTTGGTCCTGCGCCACCGCCATCGCTTTCCACCACCGGCCAACTGCCCAGTTAGCTCCCTCTCGTCGAGGGCAAGCCTATGGTACATTTGCATGAACCCGAAAGCCCCTTCTTAGACCTCCACCATTATTGCTCCTTGGTTGTCGACAGGTAGAGGAGATCATCCATCTACTATTTCCTGACGCCGACGCCGGACCTGGAGGTGTTCCTGCCACCCCCAGGGACCTCCTCCTGCTACTGCTTGCCTCTGAAACTCACCAAGACCCGAGCTCTATGAAGTTTTCCAAATTGAGCTCTAGGTCGCTTAGGTTTGATCCACCTTGCTCCATCTACTTTTCTGGCAGCTTTCCGACAACACTAAGGTGAGCCCTTGAACCTTCTCAATCTCTTGAGCATGATGCTTACGTAAGTTCACACAGAAAATAGGTAATGTTGCTTGTTTAGCAACTTAGGATCTTAATGCTTAATAAATATGGAACCATTGTTGTCCTCGGGCTCCGTGCCACTTTCAAACAGTGAGCATGAGTTTAGTATGTTGAGGCCCATCTAATGGTGCCCTCGAATTAACCTGAAAGTCTTCGGATTGGAATAACTAGCCCAAAAGTCCTATAAATACATGTAATTGTGCGGTTTTTGGAAACCCCAGAGGTCTAATTGCAATTGTGACCTTATGTACTATCTTGGGTAATGTATACGTGATCTCTGAACTTTTCATTCGAGGTTCAACAACTTTCATTAAGCGGGAATTGAGTCCCGAACTGTAAATCGGCAAAATCGTCGGTTTAACGGCTTATCGGTTCAAATAGCGCGATTCTAGTGATTTAGTGTCACGCCCCGAGTTTCGATAAGCAAGCTAAATTTATTTTTTTTTATATCAGAGTTTAAAAGCAATCCAGGGCATGAATAGATCGCCACATGTATAGGAAATGGGGATAGAGCCTTTCCTATACATGCTCGGCAAAGCACTTACGGCCAATATCAGAGTAGTCTAAACTATGCATCCAACTACACAATTAACCAGCCAATTTAAAACATTATTACACTTAACATTTACATAAATATATGATGTACGAAAGATAAAGCAAATGGTGACAAAATGGTCAATGCTATCACGACAGCCTCACCAACACATCCCGACATCCCAGCACCCGACCGACCTGAAATGGTGGTCACCCAAAGGGTGTGAGATACAACATAAAAGTATCCCAGTGGGCACGACGAGCCGAGAAATAGCAAATCGTACCTACTGGTATACAATAGTCAGCGGATAGTAAAGATTAGTAGGTAAGGTAGATATAACAGGCTGATAACTGAATAATCATGAATACAATGCTGAGGATAACAAGGTACTGAATACTAAAGCAAGAGTATGCTGATATAGATACTGAATCAAGAAACTGAGCAATCATAAGAGTACAATTACTAAGCATGCTAAGCAGATAAACAATACATCAATGATGGAATAACCCAAATACCAAATCGAAGCCACCATATTGGTCACTAAGACCTCAGGGAAAATGCCGAATCTGGCACTAACCTGGCTGACATACCCCGGCACCCTCGGGCACTAACCTGGGGGTCACCACCCCGGCACCCTTGGGCACTAACCTAGGGGTCACGGGTCCATCCTCAAACCACTTTACCGGTAAAGTACACACTTGCGTGTAGCAAATCCGCTGGTGTACGTGAAGTACAGCTGTGCGGGGCAATCATAATGCTGATGCTCAAGCTCACGGTCCACAGACCGGATAATCGGCAACAAGCCGGAAATCCCTACAGGGATGCAGTAACTGAATGCCAATCTGATCTCATCTCATGCAATACTGAATGCAAGGAACAATTGCTGTCTGTACAAGAATAATGTCCAATCACACATGGCATATGTCCAGATATAATCGAGATATACTAATAAGCATGGTAAATGTCTGAAAGCTAGCTAATGACCAATCAGGTATGGCAAATGTTCAAGATATACTGAGAAATATTGTAAATATCTGATAGCTAGCTAATGACCAATCAGGCATGACAATTGTCCAGAGATAATCAAAATATACTAATACCCAATCAAGCATGGTAATAATCAATCAAAGTAGGAAGGCTCAGGAATAGAATCTGGGCTACCACAAGCACAGGGGTCCGACTAATTAAGATACCCCAGAGGGCCGAGATGATAAAGCCCAGACCGAAGATAAACCCACATATGTGTCGGCGGACCAACGACTCCACCAGGAGGCTCGTGGGCCGGAGTCAGACTGTAGAGACCTGGATTATGAACACAGATCAGGGACGGACTCACACATACCCAATCCACAGACTCACTATGCACATAAAGCTTAAACCTGGATCTTTTCCAGATTCCCGTAAACCGCCGAAAATCCGTCGATCAGTCAACTTTGACCCGATTCGTGCCTACGAATTTCTGAATTCAACGAAACCTGACGTGCGGCCCTAGAATGCTTCACTGAAGACATTTGGGCAAAAACATACTGCTGGGTGCATCTTCTAAATTAGATCGGTGCCAAAATTATCAAAATAACCTCGGAATTTCGGGAGTCGCCAGCAATAAACCACGGTTGCTGGATCCTCCAGGACTATGCTGGGAATATCATATAGCAATACATTAATCGTCGCAATTTCTCGAATTGCGCGATTGATGTTGAATTGCCGATAAACCGATGATTTTGCCGATTTACGGTCCGATAATCGATTTCCACTCAACGAAAGCCATCGGATCTCCAACGAAAAGCTTAGAGATCATGGGCACACAGCCCAAGACAACACGTGAGGTAACAATTGCATTTAGACCCCTAGGGTTTATTAAAATTATATAAATACATTGCTTTTAAGGGCTTTTAAGCTCGTATAAATTTTGAAAGCATTCTTGAATTGAACCGAGGCCACCAGCATGCGGGCCTCGATGTTCTGAACACCGTGCTCACCATTTGGGAGCAGCACAAGACCCGAGGATAACTTCAGGCCAACATTTACTTATGCAATTAGGCTTAGGTTGCTACTTTGACTCAACCACTCAATCAAACCCTAATTTAGGGTGAGCACCATGCTCAGTAGGTTGAGAGGACTCAGAGGCTCACCCTGAGGGTGCAACATAACTGCTGGAACAGCATAAGGGAACAACCAAGCCACTTAGAGCCCTTAGTTGCTAAAACTATTAATTTACCTGTGCAAACTTGGATCCAAGTTGAGCATCATATTCAGCATGTTAAGGAGGCTTGGGGGCTCACCCTAGTGCAGCCCACAACTACTAAAACAAGGTAACCAGAGCCCACACACAAAATGGCCCAAGGTGACTCCACATCACAATCCACTCAGCCATCTTTGGTTCTGAAGTGAGCATCAAGCTTAGGGGAACATGCGGAGTCAGGGGCTCACTATCTGGGCAGCGCAGGTTGGCCGGAACAGTGCAGGGAGCAAGCTCGGCCATGGCCAAGTCATTAATGCCCGAGTTGGAGCACTTTGCCCCAACTCATGATCCTGTGTGTTTCCAAGGCAAGCACTAGTTCCTGTGACTCGAGGGCACCTCCAGGCGCACCTCCAGACCTAGCTCCGGCAAGTGGCGCCGATGGATGGCCAGAGCAAGAATTTGCGGCCAACTTAGAGCTTCGAGTTTGGGCCAACCTAAAATAACAACTTCTAGGTGCAAAGGTCAGCACCCGAAGCTTCCTGGCGTGAAAAAGAACCCAACAACTGGGCTGCCCGGCGACGGGAAGCAGCAAACGGCCGGCCACCATTACCTTGGCCAACCTTGCCTCGTCAATGGCAGAAACGCATTCAGCCAGCATTGTCACGCCCCGCGGTCGAAACTGCGATCCGGGCTCGCCAACAGATCCGTCGTCTGTACGGAAATCCCCGCACAGACGAAGCGTCAACCTTGCAAGTCAGTACTATAGCTAAACATGGATCAGAGCTGAAAGATAAATAACTGGCTACAGAAAACAAATGCTCAACATCTTTATAAAAATATAAATCCCAAAATACAAAATAATACATGGTCATACAGACTATCCAGTACAAAAGTGGAATCTCAAAATACAGGGTACCTCTACCACTAACTCTCAAAATAATACGGGTAAGGATCTACTCAGCCACGCCCTTACCTCGATCCGCTGTCTCCGCACGAGCAGAAGCCGGAACAGCAACCTCCGAAAAACCTGACACCACAGCGGGTGTGAGAACTACTGCAGAAGATAGTCCTCAGTGGTTACCGGCTCCAATATCTACGGTATGCCCACTAAGTCTAATGGAGGCAAAACAGATAGGTAATAGATAAATAATAAGCTGAAATGAAACTACAGCTAATATGCCTCATGTATCATGCTCAAAGGAAAACTCGACTAAGAACATGCAATGCATCTCCTCGCTCACATCAACTCGATCTCAATGACTGCCAAATCTGGTCCAGTCAAGCCTGCGCCCCCTAGTGTATCAACTAGGGTCCCTCGTGTATCAACGTAGGGTGTCCAATCGGACTATCAAGTACCACACACAGCGGCCTCATCAGGCGCATCATCATCGTATCCGGAGCGGCAACTCGATGGGAGCGACCCCACCGAGGAACAAGCGTGCCACATCTAGTATAATAGGCGGCATCTGCAGGCTATAATCTCGATCAAACAGATCGAAAACTCGTAAGCCCAAAAAAATATCCCACAATCATGTCTAGGTCGGAGAACCCTCCACGACTCCATCTGATAAAGCCCATGAAACCCCCGAGACACTAGAAACTCTCCACGGAGTCAAGTAAAAATCCACTCAGCCCCCAGGCACGAGGGTACATGCACCCTGAACCTATCCAACCCCCTCTGGGTGATCTAATAATTAAAAATTATTTTTAAAGTCAATTTTTTTGTTAAAACTAGTTCGGTGATTTTTAAATTGGTTCAGATGCAGATAAAATGCCAACTAACTATACCGGCTAGTGTCATATGATGTCAAAAGTCCATTAAAAATAATTAGGGTACAGATTATTATTCTACAGTAATCCAGGCAACTATCAAATTTTTTGACTCTTATAAAATACATGTTAAACATACAGAAAATACATACATAAGCATTAAGGGGCATTCCACAAAGTTTGGGAGACTTTCAACCCACCTGAAACGCTTTCCACATGCCAACGTGAAGTCGGTGTAGTGCGGGTTCGCTCACTGTCGAAGATCTGCCGAAACCGCTCCCACGGTACACAGTCGCGCACACTACTGCCACAAGCCCACAACATACTCTAAAATCTCACAACACACACCCCCTACTGTGAACAAGGCAGCCCCAAGCTTCAAAGTCACAAGCCAACACCTCGGCCACAAACAAGGCACCAACAGCCACTACAAAAAATTTAAGTTTTAGAAGCGGTCGAAACCGCTGGAAAAAGTACCTAAAATCGTTGGAAAAATATTTCCCAACACTTGTAAAACTGTCGGAAAAAATTCTGTAACCGCTGTTAGATCTCCGTCGCTAAAGATCTTTGCCGACATTTTACACGACCGTTGGAGAAGATGATAATTTTAGTAACGGTTCTCCGACCGCTACTAAATATAGTAAAAAACGCTAGTATAAATTAATAAATTTATACCAACGGTTTTATAATTATTGTAAATCCAATCTAAAATACAAACACATACAATTAAAAACAAACTAGACAAGATTTTAAGACTTTTTAAATTGAGATATAAAAACAAATTAATCATTCAAATAAATTTAAATTTGATTACATCCGACAATTGTCAAACAAGAGAAGTTAAATCATTTAGCTAGCCAAATAAGAATTTGCACAGTAAAAATACAATTGTCAATCAAAAATATTAATCAAAGAAAATTTCAATCTAAAAAAAATAAAATTTATATGAAATCAAAGTTTTCTGCAAGTTCTTCAATTTATTCAATGAATTTGCTCCAAATTACAAATTTTCACCAATCGTTTCTCCTTTTTGAAAATTCCTGCAAAAAAAAAATAAAAAAAATCAAATTAGTAAAACAATAAAATCAAAAGGTTTCAATAAGAAAATAACACTAATAATAAAGTCAAAACTTTAGCACTCAACCTATGAACATGAGTAAGAATCTAAGCAAGAATGTAGTCAACTATTTGTTTAGCAGGTAACCACAAAATAATATTATTGAACTTGTTTCTTAATTTTTGCAGACCTGTTGACAAAACATACAGAGGGTAAATTCGGAAACATCAAATAGATTAAGTATATTATAAACTAATAATTTTGTTTTAACCCATACATTTCTTGTTTAGAGCTGTAGAATTTCATTAATTCGTCCTAGTCATAGATAACTCGTCTTCATGGAGACAAAAGAAATAAAAGATGTAATAAGAATAAGAGTAATATATAATACATCTTGTCAAATAGGCAGTTTCATGTTATCTTAGACACTCATGCAAATTTAATGATGTAAATTAGTATCTGAAAACTAGCTTAAAGTTATTACAGTATATCTACATCCATGATTTCTAGTTTTGTGTGCAGTACCCATGCCTATTTTCATACATATTCTTTGTAAGCCCTTATGTTTCTGCACCTTATATACACCTCAAAATTAATCTTTAACCACATTTCAGTTCCTGATCAATCTTTAACAATTGCCAGATTTTTCCAATCTAAATGGAAAAGCTATGGAAATCTACTCCAATGGCATCGTAAAGATGTTAATAGAGAGCATATTTCTATAAATATAAAATCAGGTAAGTTAGCAAGAAACAAAGTTACAAATAGAACAACAGAAGTAAAAAATAAATAGCAGATAATTCCCAAAGCATATTATCACCACTAGAAGAAGTTCAAGGTGAACCAACTACAAGAACTGGGAATGCAAAAGGCATTGAAAGGTGACAATGCAGGAAGCCATGAGTAATTATCTATCATTAAAACTACTAATTCAATGCAGGAAGCCATGAATATCAGTTCTATGGGTAATAGAGCTCTTGAAGAGTAAGGCATTACCTGTAATAGCAAAAAGATTTGAAGAAAATACAATGAAAGGATCCCTTTTGACACCAAAAACTGCTGGTATAGAGTCAATTTGCAAGTATAAACTTCTTCTTCTCATATTAAAATATAGTTAGCAGTAGGAATCACAAGATTCACAACACTCAGAACAGAGTGCGAAGGAACCTACAACAAAATATTATATAGAAACTTTACCAGTAACAGGAATGAACTTTTGGCATGTTTTCACAATAAAATTATCAGCAAGGTCAGTCTCGTCCTCTTCAGCAGAAAACAGCTGGTACATAGTCACCAACATATAGATTAGTACACTGACAAAAGTTAGAGACTACTTTTTTAATCTGCAGAAGCATTCCATAAGAAAGCTTGTAACTGAATATGTATAGGGAATCGCCTTATGTTTAATTTCAATAAGCTGAAAAAAAATTTGCAAATGCGATATTGATAGCCCCAAATGTAGATAAAAGTTATCTTGAACTCAAATTAGAACATTGACTTTCTCCTATGATTCAGAAATCATCAATTTGCTTGTCCTTGATGGTTTTTTTTTTCAAGTTTCTTGCAGCCAATATTTTTAAAATGGGCAGTGATAACTTAAATATTTAACATGCAAAAAATCTTGCTATATAGTAGCTAAGGAAGGAAATTCACCTTGTAGGAAGAGAATAGAAGGATCAAAGCCAGCAACAAGTTCACCGCTTCAAACCTCTAAGCATAAGTAAGAGACGTTAATATGAGAGAAAAAAGAAAAGCAGATATCATAAAAAGATGGGTAAAATATATGCACAGTCCATCTAAGCATAAAATAAGGTCTAAGTCACAACTTAAAGAAATGCCCTGGGGTTCCTACATGCATATACCTTCAAAGTCATCAACTTAAAGAAATGCCCCCACAAAATCTGAAATTTTCTTATGGTTAAAATACAGAAAATCCACATGAAAATATCACAATTTGCACTTTGCCACCTTGAATATAAAGCCTAAATTCAATCCCATGAGGAGTAGACTTTAGATTGTTAGCACTAACTATAGAAAATACAATTGTCAATCAAAAATTATATTCAAAGGAGTTTTCAATCTAAAAGAAATAAAATCTATATGAAACCAAAGTTTTCTATAAGTTCTTCAACTTATTCAATGAATTCACTCCGAATTAAAAGTTTTCACCAATCCTTCATCCCTTTCGAAAATTCCTGCAAAAAAAAAAAAATATATCAAATTAGTGAAACAATAAAATCAAAAGGCTCCTAAATCATCTTTCAATTAGAGACCAAACAAAACAAATTAAAAATTCTTGCATATAAAGCTCTTAAACAGTCATAAGTGATTACATTTAAATTTTATTGTACCTCACAATTTTGCTTACTATGTTAATAAAAGAGCAAATAATTGATAATTAGTCACGACAAAAATTTTAGGCTCTTATAGTTATGATAATTAGTCATGACAAAAATTAGTCACGACAAATAAAATTAGTCACAACAAACAAGACTATATATCATGATAATTATTTCACAACAAACGAATTACTTACCTTGCAATTAAATGTTGGCTTTGCAATCAAATTTCACTTCAACTTGGAGTATCACAATCAGTTCTACTACCGGCATCTTGAACCTATATTATAAAAAGCATTATGATATAGATAAGAAACAATTAAGAAAACAGCACATGCAATAATTATTTTAAAACTTATAACTAAATGTCTAGAAATTGAAATGAGTTGATGACCTTTGAAGATTGAGCATCCGATTGCTTTGAAAAAAGCGAATCTACTTTGGCCTCAATAGAAGCTAATCTCTCTAAGTTCATTTATTTCTCTATCTTTATCTCTTAAAATTTCTTCCATTGAAATGATCTTTAATTGCTGAGAATTGTTTGAGGATATATCACTTAGCATAGAGGGTGTTGGACCAAATCCCACACCACGAACACAACTATGACGATCTTTGCCGATCACTTTAGAATAAGCATCATCAGTTGCCCACATAGAGCTATCTCCTGAGCTGCCTTGAGTGACATTCAATTCTTTTTGCATTAGTTTCTTCAACTTCTTCTAAAGTTTCCAATAAAAGAAAAACATGTGTATATTAAAATATGTAATGAAGAAAGTAAATTAGTTTAAACAACAATATAAATTCTCAAACTATATAATATTTTTAAAAGTTTCAAATGACTTTTTAAAAGTTTCAAATGATGCATTTAAACACTACATAAACCATATATAATACTATATATGAACAATCAATGATAAAGAAAGAATTAAAGATATACCAGTAATACAAATTTTTACTTGAGTAGAATCAACTTGGTCCACATCCTCATCCATTTCACGTGTTAGGGCATCTGGTAGGTGCGAAAGTGAGGATCCTTGAGTCTGTTTAGGGCACTGTGTCGGTATCTCCATATCATCCTCTACAGAGCATAACTTGAGCCGTTTCTTTGCCATTCCTGCATATAATATTATGCATATTATTGATAATAGGATTGATCAAGTGCTTGTGTATTGATCAAGTGATTGTACATTGAGGGGACTTTTCGTCAACTATGGTTACCCATGTATGTGAGTTCTTTGTTCTACAACAGAATTACAGAAAATAGCTTTAGATTTTGAGGTTGATGCCAGACAAGTAGACTTTTGCTGCATTATTAGTGCTTCATTAGAATTTCTCTAACTAGTCTATAGGAAGGGTTGAATAGAGTACCAAATTTACTGAATCTCTTATTGATACATGGTACTCTCTTTCAAAATTGCACACTGTTTTTTTACTGTATCTTCATAGTAAAGATTTCAGTCCGTGCATCAGGGCTCAGAATATCCTGCTTTTAATATATAAAAAACTCATCAAGCTACTTATTATATTAACCAAATAACATTGGTGAGTTTTTTTAATTAATTTATATTGGAATCCAATAAATAAAAATTAGCAACAAAATAAAATAAAAAACCAAGCCTATTAGCAGATCCAATTAGCTCAATTTAGGAAACGACCCATCAACTTCATGAAACTATCTCATTTCTCATGTAACAAAACACTTCAAAAGGAGATCTATGTGAAACACTTCAACAAAGAGAGCTCACCTCCACAACAGGCAATCCAAACCCCCAATTTAAGCGATCTCTCTCTCTATGTTGGGGTCGAGGCGAGTAGTACCAAATCCGAGCCAATAGAAGCCTAATAAACATAAAAAAAGAGAGAAAATCAAACAAAAATTGCATCAAACACACTAATACGAATCCAAACTAATAAATTTAGCAAATAACACAGAATCATACTAATCAAGAGTATGCAATATGGTTAAACCCGATTAAAACTGAATTGGGCAAACCCATATCTAAGATCTAGAACGATTCAACAAGGAGGGAACAAGGAAACGATGTAGAACAATTTAGCAATTAACGATCTAGAACGATTTAGCAACAACAATACATTTAGCAAATAATGATCTAGAACAATTCAACAACAAAACCGATTTGGGCAAATCCATATCTAAGATCCAAAAAGGAGAGAACAAGGGAACAAATCCGCGGAATACCTTGAACAAGCAGTGATTGATCCCGATCTGCACCTCCTTGAAGGCCTCGCGCACGCGGCGCCGATCGGGGGCATGGTCGAGGTTCTCGTCCACGCGTTCTCCTCCGCACGCTCGGGTGCGGTGGGGTTTTAGGGGAGAGGTTTAATTAATTAGGAAGATGAAGTTAGTGGAGTATGCCCAGGGATTTTAGGGGGAGAGGTTTTAAAGATGCTAATTAATTAGGGGAGGGCTTTTGAGGGATGTTGTATGATGGTTCCTGACATGGCTTAGGAGTGAATTTGAATTTAAATAAAAAAATTTAAAATATTTTTTTTTTAATTATTATGTTTTTTTCTATTTTGAATTTTTTTGCTAAAAATATATTTTTTTACCAAAAATATATTTTTTTTGGTAAAAATATATTTTTTTGGTAATATTATCTTTTTTTTATTTTGAATTTTTTTTTCCGAGTTAAAATAAATTTTTTTATTTAGAAAATATGATGAGTATAGAATCCGTACTTCAATTTTTGAAAGATTGGATGAAAAGAAAAATAATTTAGTTTGAACTAAATTAAAACGAACAGTTATTTACAAATTAATTTTTAAAAATTAATTTATAGCGACAGTTATTTTAGTAACATTTTATACAAGTATCGGTAAAAATATGTTTTAGCAGCGGATTGAAACTGTTATAATAATTAGTTAAAACCGCTAACATATATTGTTACCGACACTTATATAAAATGTTACTAAAATAGCTGTCGCTACAAATCAACTTTTTTGTAGTGAGCCTAAGCCGCAGCATGCATCCGCCGCGCACTCAACCCGGGCTCCGCGCAGCACCCAGCAGCATGTAGCTGCTCCACGCTACACAGGGGAGAAGAAAAGATGGGAGAACCCATCTCTCAGCCAAACTCCAAAAATCAAAAGAAAACCATCAACTTGGAAATACCCAAACTCACCTCTAGTGCGGTCCACACACCCCCGCGGCTCCGCGCGACCCTATGTTGCACCACACAGCACAAGAAGAAGAGGAAAAAGAAACCACTCAAGCTCGGGCCACCCACTAAGCCTCGGCGCGCGCACAGCCCCCACCAGCACAATGCCCGCACGCCCGCACGCCATGCCCGCGCGCCCGTGCGCCCACGCGCCATCGCTCCACGCAGTGGAATGGGACGCCCACTCCTCGGCGCACGCAGCTCCAGACTGCCTCACTTGGTGATGCTTCCCGCTGCACAGACTCTGCTCCGGGTTCTCACCGCTCACGCTGCACCCAGCTCGCCGCATGCGCAGCCCCTGCTCCCCGCGGCTCCGCGCAGCACCTCGGCACCTCCCCGAGCTCCCACGGCCGCGCGGCCCTCTGCTGCTTCTCACCCCGAGCAGGGCGATCATCCTCCACACGAACTGCACCACAGCCTAACTAACTCAGGAGCTGTCCGTGCTCTCTCTCGCGAAGGTCCAAGCCAGCTGCCGCGTCCTCGGTCGGATTCCGCTGCTTCGGCGCGATGGGGATGCTCCACGACTCTTGGCCGAAGCTTCCCTGGTGGATGCCTTGGGCAACAATGGAGGTCCCACCTAGCTACTACAGCTTGGGAGGAAGAAGGAAAAGAAAAGAATAAAATAAAATAAATAAATAAATAAACAACTGATGAGGATAAGGGATGGAATAGGTGGATGAGAGAGATTAGATGGGATTTATGTTGACCAAATCCCTACTAATCCTGACACCTCCAACCACCCCCACGAGAGGCCCAAATTGCGCGGGTCTGCAGTCCCTACGGATCACCCAGCACAATAACCCGATCCTGCAGCAAAGAGCCCAAGTTTCGGTCGCCCGAAACTGCTGCGCAAAATTCCCCAGCACCCACACCAAGGGTCCATGCTACAAAAAAAACTCACGGATCAAACCGGCGATCAAAAATCAAAAGTAAACCCACCTCGGCCGGCTACAGTATTTTTTAGGTGTTCTCAAAAATTTCAAAATATTTTTCGGGCGTCCGGAAATTTTCCTAAGGCGCTCGAAAAATTCTAAAACCCTCAGTTTCAACTAATTTGCAATCCCGAGTCCGTTTTTTGCGCCATTTGCGCATCCAACGGCACTCTCACTATCCCAGCATCTCCAGATGCTCACCTGGGCACACCCGAACAGATACTTAGCCCCGGTACTCTACATTCTCCCCTCCTTAAAAGAGTTTCGTCCGTGAAACAAAGAAAAGAACCATACCTCAGGTAGGTGTCTCAAACAAATAGGGATAGGAGATCCTCAATTCATCTTCAGGCTCCCAAGTGGCCTATCTCTCATCATGATGGCTCCACTGGACCTTCACAAAAGGTATGACCCGGTTGCGCAATTCTTTAGCCTCACGGGCAAGAATTCGCATCGGTCGCTCCTGATATCCCAAATCCTCGTCCAACTCCAAGGAAGTGAAGTCCAAAACATGCTAGGGGTCAAATACATACTTCCTCAGGACGGAAACATGAAAGACATCATGTGTGCCTGCCAAACGTGGCGATAGCGCAACTCGGTAAGCAACTGGTCCAATACGCTCTAACACCTCAAACGGGCCAATGAACCGCGGACTGAGCTTCCCGCGTACTCCAAATCGGCGTATCCCTCGGGATGGCGAGACTTTCAGAAAAACATGATCCCCAACCTGGAACTCTAAGTCTCGCCGCCTCCTATCGGCATAACTCCTCTGCCGGCTCTGGGCGGTCACCAAATGTCGCCAAATGACCTTGACCTTTTCTTCAGCCTCCACAAGCAAGTCAGGTCCCAAGGTCTTTCTTTCACCCACGCCACTCTAAAATAATGGCGATCGACATTTTCGTCCATACAATGCCTCGTAGGGCGCCATCTAAATGCTCGCCTGGAAGCTATTGTTGTGTGCGAACTCAGCCAATCTCAAATGTCGATCCCAACTGCCACTAAAGCTCAGGACACATGCTCTCAACATATCCTCAAGAGTCTGAATGGTCCGCTCAGACTGTCCATCAGTCTGTGGGTGAAAGGCAGTGCTGAAATGAAGCTAGGTCCCCAAGGCTGTTTGCAGGCTCCTCCAGAAATGCGAAGTAAACCTCAAGTCCCTATCCAACACAATCGATGCTGGTACCCCATGTAGCCTCACAATCTCGTCCAAATATAGCTGTGCCAACCTCTTTAAAGTCCAACTCGACTGTATAGGCAAAAAAAAAGGCTGATTTGGTCAATCGATCCACAATCACCCAAATAGCATCAGCTCCACTCCGTGACCTCGGTAAACCAACAACAAAATCCATGGTCACACGGTCCCATTTCCATTCAGGTATTGGAAGGCTTTGTAACTTGTCAGCTGGAACTTGGTACTCAGCTTTGACTTGCTGACAAGTTAGACATGAGGCAACAAACCTTCCAATATCTCTTTTCATACCAATCCACCAGAACTGTGCCCTCAAATCTCTATACATCTTAGTTCCCCCTAGGTGAAGGGTGTAAGGTGTATAGTGAGCCTCTCTCAAGATCAGCTCTCGAATCTCTGAATCCACGGGCACACAAATGCGGTCCCTGTACCTAAGTACTCCCGCTGTATCAACAATAAAGTTCCCACACTGACCATGCTGAATCTGGTCTCTAATCCTCTCAAGATATGGGTCCACACTCTGTTTCTCTCTAATCCTGTCCAACAGAGTGGATTGCAAGACTAAAGATATAAGTCTTGTAGAGGCCCCTAGGGACACAACCTCGATCTCAAGTCGCCTCAACTGCTCTCTAAGTGGCATCTGCTGAGTAACCATCATGCTCAACGACTGCGCTGCTCACCTACTCAAGACATCTGCGACCACATTGGCCTTGCCGGGATGATACTGTATGCTCAAGTCATAATCCTTTAACAGCTCTAGCCACCGGCGTTGCCTCAAATTGAGCTACTTCTGAGTAAACAAATACTTCAGACTTTTGTGGTCGGTAAATATTTCACAATGCTCCCCATACAGGTAGTGTCGCCACAACTTCAGAGCAAAGATGACCGCGGCTAGCTCCAAGCCATGCGTAGGGTAATTCTTTTCATAATCCTTTAACTGGCGCGAGGCATAAGCAATTACCCTACCATGCTGCATCAACACACAGCCAAGGCCGCTATGGGAGGCATCACTGTAAACTACAAATCCCTCTCCCATCACTGGCAATGCAAGAATAGGCGCTGATATCAACCTCAGCTTCAACTCCTCGAAACTCTGCTGGCACTGCTCAGACCAAATAAATCTGGTCCCCTTCTTAGTCAGTCGGGTGAGGGGAGTTGAGAGCTTCGCAAAGCCCTCAACGAACCGTCGGTAGTAACCTGCCAGGCCCAAAAAGCTCCGGACCTCTATCACTGTCATAGGTCTAGGCCAATCCCGAACGGCATCAATCTTCGTCGGGTCTACCGACACTCCATCGGCTGAAACCACATTGCCTAAAAATGAAACCTCTCGAAGCCAAAATACGCACTTTTTCAACTTGGCGTACAACTTCTTCTCTCTCAGATTTTGTAGCACTATCCTCAAGTGCTCCTCATGCTCAATGTCGCTTCGGGAGTAAACCAAAATATCATCAATGAATACTACCACAAATCTATCCAAGTACGGCTGAATTACTCTGTTCATCAAATCCATAAAGGCGGCAGGGGCATTAGTCAATCCAAACGGCATCACTGTGAACTCGTAATGCCCATACCGCGTCCTGAATGCCATCTTGGACACATCATCGGCCTTCACCCTCAACTGTGGTAACCGGACTGGAGGTCTATCTTCGAGAAGACCGTAGCTCCCTAAAACTGATCAAACAAGTCATCAATCCGTGGGAGAGGATACTTATTCCGGATGGTCACTTTGTTCAGCTCTCTGTAATCCACACATAATCTGAGTGACCCATCCTTCTTCTTCACAAATAAAATCGAGGCTCCCCACGGTGATACACTGGGTCTAACAAACCCTCGATCCAACAAATCCTGTAACTGGGCCTTCAGCTCTCTCAGCTCTGCCGGTGCCATTCTGTAGGGTGCCTTGGAGATTGGTGCAGTTCCAGGAACCACATCAATCACAAACTCTATCTCTCTATCCGGCGGCATAGAAGATAACTCTGGGGGAAATACATCCGGGTACTCGCGGACTATAGGGACGTCCTCGAGTCCGGGCATCGCCGTAGGCACCTCCACCACCGTCACTAGAAAAGCGGTGCAACCCCGACTCAACATCTGTCGTGCTCTGGCGGATGATATTGTCAGTGCAAACAGAGTGCTCTGGCATCCCCTATAAACATACTCCTCCTGACCCGGCTCACGAAGGGTCACCGTCCTCTCTCTACAATCAATGGTAGCATAATACTGGGATAACCAATCCATACCCAACACTACATCAAAATCTCGGAGCTGACGTAGGATCAACAATCAACAGGCAAAATCCAGGATCCTAACTGCACTGAGCATGACCGACAACACTCATCTACGTGCAAAACGTGATCTGGAATCTGAACCTCACGTGCACAAGCTAACGGTCCTATCTCTAGCCCATGCGATGATGCAAATGCTCTACTGATGAATGAGTGCGATGCTCCAGTATCAAATAATGCTCTAGTACAAGTAGTGGAAATCAGAATCATACCTGCTACCACCTGATCAGCTGCCAAAGAATCCTCAACCTGGGCGGCGTACACTCGTCCGCTCTGAGATGGTCGTCTATCTGGCTGTCGCGATGAAGTGGCCCGATCTGCCTGGCCGAAGCTCGGCGAAGCTCCTACTACCTGCAAGGGCAAAGGAGGTGTCCATGCTGCCGATGATGCTAGCGAACCTGCTCTCGGGCAAGACGACGCGAAATGTCCCGGCTGGCCACAACGGAAACACCGGCCCTGCCGCTGCTCACACTGCTGGGGCGCATGAGGCCCGCCACAAATAACACATCGGTCGGGGCGCCTCTGCTGCTGCGGCTGCTGCTGCCTCGGCTGCCGAAAACCTCCCGGCCTCTGTCTCCTCTGGGATCCACGACCCTGAGACTGGAATCGTGGCGGCCTCGGAGGTCTCGATCTACTCGACTGTCCAAAATCTGCTGGCACTGGACGCTTCTCTCGGGAGCTGGTCCCTGGCGCCCCATCCCTCTCAGACATAATAACAGATCCTCGGTCAACCCACCGGGCGTGCTCAATAGCTGCATCTAGAGTCAGTGCTCGCTGTGAATGCACGAAGTGATAGAAATCCTGGTGCAGTCCCCTCTCAAATAGATCGACCTTCTGGGCCTCATCCCGGGCAACATGGGGCACATTGTGCAGCAATCGAAGAAACTCACGAACATAAACCTGAAGAGGTCGACTCCCCTGCTGTAGGCGTCTCAGATCCCCTTCTAGTTTCTGCTTTGCACTATCGGGAAAGAAGGCCCCGAGCAGCAAAGCACAAAACTCGCTCCAAGACATCAACTGCACTCCCGGTGGTCCAAAAGGACGAACTCGATGCCACCAAGTCTCGGCGTCCTTCTTCAAAAAGTGCGTGGCCAAATGCACCTGATACTTCTCCTGGATGAACAAATTCTCGAACAGCTTCTCCATGGCAGCAATCCAGTTCTCAGCCTCCCAAGGCACCAAACTCTGCCTTGAAAACTGCGAGGGATGGAACTGGCTGATGTAAAACAACCGATTAGTATGCTCTCGTTGCTCCTGCACTGTCAACGGTACAATCTGGGTCGAAGTCGACGATATTACGACCGAAGGTACAACTGGTGGTACCACAGGAGATGCCCTCTGCTCGAGCATGCGCGTCATGCGCTCCATGTTCTCTTCCTGGCGCCTAGCCGTCTCCTCCTGGCGTCATAACGCCTCTGACATCTGGGCTACCTGGGCCCACAACTCACGGACCTCACTCTGCTCCGTCTGCTCAGCCTCCCGCTGCTCGGGCTCCTCCTCTATGGCAGGATGCGCCCTCGTCGCTGCACGACGTCTCGGAGGCATCGTAGACAACTGCAAAAAAACCAAACGTCAGGACCAAGAAATCTCTCACCCGATCCAGCGAAAGTCTAAAACATGTTACCCATTCTAAAGAATTATGTCGTCTGCAGCCAACATAACCATTTTAGAGAATAAACATGCAAGATCACTCACCCCAATTCCTTGGGGGAGGTACAGACTCAATCAGGACTCTCGCTAAAGTCACGTCTCTCACGACAGTCATCCTACTGTCCAACCAAAAGCCTAGGGTCACTAAGTCCTCAATGACCTATATACCTAGGCTCTGATACCACCCTAATCTGTCACGCCCCGCGGTCGAAACTGCGACCTGGGCTCGCTAACAGATCCGCCGTCTGTACGGGAATCCCCGCACAGACAAGGCATCTACCCTGCAAGTCAACACTATAGCTAAACAAGTATCAGAGCTGAAAGATAAATAACTAGCTACAGAAAACAAATGTTGAACATCTTTATAAAAACATAAATCCCAAAATACAAAATAATACATGGTCATACAGATTGTCCAGTACAAAAGTAGAATATCAAAATAAATGGTACCTCTACCACTGACTCTCAAAATAATACGGGTAAGGATCTACTCAGCCACGCCCTTACCTCGATCCGCTGTCTCCGCACGAGCAGAAGCCGGAACAGCAACCTCCGGAAAACCTGACACCACAGCGGGCGTGAGAACTACTGCAGAAGGTAGTCCTCAGTGGGTACCGGCACCAATATCTACGGTATGCCCACTAAGTCTACTGGAGACAAAACAGACAGGTAACAGATAAATAATAAGCTGAAATGAAACTATAGCTAATATGCCTCATGTATCATGCTCAAAGGAAAACTCGACTAAGAACATGCAATGCATCTCCTCGCTCACATCAACTCGATCTCAGTGACTGTCAAATCTGATCCAGTCAAGCCTACGCCCCCTAGTGTATCAACTAGGGTCCCTCGTGTATCAACGTAGGGTGTCCAATCGGACTATCAAGTACCACGCACAGCGGCCTCATCAGGCGCATCATCATCGTATACGGAGCGGCAACTCGATGGGAGCGACCCCACCGAGTAACAAGCGTGTCACATCTGGTATAATAGGCGGCATCTGCAGGCTATAATCTCGATCAAACAGATCGAAAACTCGTAGGTCCCAAAAAAATATCCCACAATCATGTCTAGGTCGGAGAACCCTCTACGACTCCATCTGATAAAGCCCATGAAACCCCCGAGACACTAGAAACTCTCCACGGAGTCAAGTAAAAATCCACTCGGCCCTCAGGCACGAGGGTACATGCACCCTGAACCCATCCAACCCCCTCTGGGCGATCTAATAATTAAAAACTATTTTTAAAGTCAATTTTTTTGTTAAAACTAGTTCGGTGATTTTTAAATTGGTTGTGCCAACTAACTATACCGGCTAGTGTCATATGATGTCAAAAATCCATTAAAAATAATTAGGGGTACAGATTATTATTCTACAATAATTCCTACTGTGAACAAGGCAGCTCCAAGCTTCAAAGTCACAAGCCAACACCTCGGCCACAAACAAGGCACCAACAGCCTAAGCCACAGCACGCATCCGCCACGCACTCAACCCGGGCTCCGCGCAGCACCCAGCAGCATGCAGCTGCTCCTCACTACACAGGGGAGAAGATGAGAGAACCCATCTCTCAGCCAAACTCCAAAAATCCAAAGAAAATCATCAACTTGGAAATACCCAAACTCACCTCTAGTGCGGTCCACACACCCCCGTGGCTCCGCGCGACCCTCTGTTGCACCACACAGCACAAGAAGAAGAGGAAAAAGAAACCACTCAAGCTCGGGCCACCCACCAAGCCTCGGCGCGCGCACAGCCCCCACCAGCGCAATGCCCGCACGCCCGCGCGCCCGCGTGCCCGCGCGCCCGTGCGCCCGCGCGCCATCGCTCCACGCAGTGGACAGGGCCGCCCACTCCTCGCCGCACGTAGCTCCAGGCTGCCTTACTCGGTGATGCTTCCCGCTGCGCAGACTCTGCTCCGGGTTCTCACCGCTCACGCTGCACCCAGCTCGCCGCATGCACAGCCCCTGCTCCCCGCGGCTCCGCGCAGCACCTCGGCACCTCCCCGAGCTCCCACGGCCGCGCGGCCCTCTGCTACTTCTCACCTCGAGCAGGGCGATCAACCTCCACACGAACTGCACCACAGCCCAACTAACTCAGGAGCTGTCTGTGCTCTCTCTCGTGAAGGTCCAAGCCAGCTGCCGCGTCCTCGGTCGGATTCCGCTGCTTCGGCGCGATAGGGATGCTCCACGACTCTCGGCCGAAGCTTCCCTGTGGATGCCTTGGGCAACAATGGAGGTCCCCCCTAGCTACTACAGCTTGGGAGGAAGAAGGAAAAGAAAAGAATAAAATGAAATAAATAAATAAATAAATAAACAAATGATGAGGATAAGGGATGGGATAGGCGGAGGAGAGAGATTAGATGGGATTTATGTTGACCAAATCCCTACTAATCCTGACACCTCCAACCACCCCCACGAGAGGCCCAAATCGCCCAGGTCTGCTGTCCCTACGGGTCACCCAGCACAATAACCCGATCCTGCAGCAAAGAGCCCAAGTTTCGGGCGCCCGAAACTGCTGTGCAAAACTTCCCGGAACCCACACCAAGGATCCGTGCTACAAAAAAAACTCACGGATCAAACCGGTAATCAAAAATCAAAAGTAAACCCACCTCGGCCGGCTATAGTATTTTTCAGGTGTTCTCAAAAATTCCAAAATATTTTTTGGGCGTCCGAAAATTTTCCTAAGGCGCTCGAAAAATTCTAAAACCCTCAGTTTCAGCTAATTTGTAGTTTCGAGTCCTTTTTCGCACAATTTGCGCATCCAACGGCACTCTCACTGTCCCAGCATCTCCAAATGCTCTCCTGGGCACACCCGAACAGAAACTTAGTCCCGGTACTCTACAAGCATAGGTCACATGCAAGGGAACCAATGGGTCCCTCATGACACCATGAAGCTTACTGGGTGTGTGGCCGGGGGTGGAAGGCGGCACCGGTGCCGGAGCAGCAAGCTCGGCTGAGCCACCATGCACCCGAAACTAGGGCACGACCCAACTTCCTCCCCACTCCACCGCGAGCTCCCAAACTTTAGGGAGAGCAACAGTGCAGAATGTGTTGGTCATTTTGGATCCCGCCCAAAATCGCCGGAATCGGCGCTATCCCGCGGCGGAGCAGAATTAGGTTGCCCACGGTGCAACTTCACCGCCGGTAAACCGACGCTTCCCCGACTTCGGGCTGAGCTGGGAGACTCCCCAGGAACCCAGAAGGCTACTGCTAAGGGTCTCGGGTCCAAGGAACCAGAGGAGAGGGAGATCTTATCTTGGCCGGAGTTGGAGAAGAACGGAAGAAGCGGGCTCCCTTCCCCGACGTCGCGCGGCCACGGCGCACCTCAGGCTTCCTCGGGCGCACTCCCAAGGGGTAGTAGAGGACTTCCAAGGGCTTAGTGAAGGAGAGAGTGAGGTCTTGTGTTGTCTTCTCCTTCCTCACCCAAGTTCATGAAGAAGACTTGAAGGCGGTTTCTTCTCCGGGTTCAGGGGTGCTTTTCCGCTTGGGGAACCCTCAGAGGATCGTGAAGGGTTACGAGGAGTCCCCTAGAAACGGCTTAAGTGCTAAGCCCTTGGATCCCCAGGGTCACCAACCATAACGTAAAGAATATAGGATTTTTTTGCAAAAAGCCCCTTATACAAAGCTCCCTCGGCCATGTAGTCCCTACTATAGGTGACAATGGCGCATTAACCTCTCCCCAAGAAATCCTATCTCATTTGGTCCATAAAATATAGACCTTATTACAAAAATACCACTATTTTTACTATTTTTTGTGTTTTTCGATGCGCTAGAGTTGTCGAAATGGAAAACGGATTTCGTCATGACGTCCGGCTCGACGAAACCTATCAAGTAGCGTATTTGGTTTCTTGAGTTGGCGCCCCGATAAATTCTCGATCTATCTTATTCAGTGTATTTAACAGTTCGGGACGCTTTACGATGCTTTAGGCTCGTCACACACAAATTTTGTCTGTGCCACTGCGCTCAGAACGATGATGCCATTTGAACCGAGTATCTGGACCGTCCGATTCGGACTCCAGACGGTCGATCGGCCGACGTTGGTCGGCGGGGGATTTAAATCAGGGGGTTACTATTCACAACTTAAGTTGTGGGCCCCACTACGTTTTTCACTATTTTCGAGATGATCCGACCGTCGGATCGAAAATCGGTTTACACCTTCTTTAATCAATTCGTCGAGACAAATCTACTAGTGATTTTAGTTTTTCGAGTTCGGGCCCGGATCTGTAAATCGGGAGATAGTTTTCCCGAAAACACAGTTAATTTACACTTTTTGACTTATAAATGTTCCGAAAAATATATTTAAATTTAAATTTCAGTTTTCAAAATTCACGGTTACTACATTTAGAGAACTACTGTAGACTGTCAGGTGTCTCTGGTTGTTTATGATGCTGTCCTGGCTAGCCCAGTGGCTTCAGTTTAGTGTTGGCGACTTCCGGAGCCGAAATAAGGTTTTCGGAAGTGAATTTCGGTAATTATGGCACCGTTTGAGTTTAGGATGGCCCAGAGTTTGATGTTACTACCCGAATGTCTTAAATGAAGCGTTCTGGGGCAGCATGTGAAGTTTTATTAAGTTTGGAAGCCTGTAGACACTAATCGGATCATAGTTGATCGATCGGCGGATTTTTAAAAATTCTGACAAATCTCAGGACCTGACAAAAGTCCACCGTATAATCGTTCTAGGCACTGTGAGTCAGTGGGATAGGTATAAGTGAGTTTATTACTGATCAGAGTTTATTATTCAGGCCCCAACAGTCAGGAGCCAGCTTGTGAGTAGTCTAGCAGACTTCAGGACCGCCTACACTGAGGTGGGTACTTCGGTCCAAGCTTTAGCATATTGTCACCTGATTGGGTATCCTATTTGGTCAGACTCCTATGATTTTTGCTAGCCCTGATCCTATGATTTGAGCTTTACCGCCATTCTTTTCAGTATATTTAGTTACTGCCATTTTTTTCAGTATCCTATGATTGAGTTATATAGCTTTGATTCCAGTACACCTAGCTGCTTCATTATGGTGATTCAGATATTGACTATTGCCATGCTTGATTGGTCATTAGTTAGTTATGCTTACAGTTTAGTTATTTCAGTATATTCCTGCTCAGTTATTCAACATTTTTCTATTCTTGTATTGCATGATAGACTAGGAGTTCAGATATTGTTATACAGCATGATTCAGTTATACAGTTGATTAGCATCCCTTGTGGGAGTTTCCGGCTTATTGCCAATTACCCGGTCTTTAGACCGTGAGCTTGAGCATCAGTATTTTGATCGCCACAGCACCAGCTGTACTTCACGTATGCCCGTGGGACTGATCCCCCACATAGGCATTCTTTACCGGTAAAGTGGTTGACCCCAGATAGTACCAATGGGTACAGGATTATGTCAGCCAGATCGGTGCCCGACAGTGGCATTAGCCTAAGGTCCCTGTGACCCATGACGACATGTGATTGGGTACTCTGTTTCTACTATAGATGCATAGATACTTTCTGGTTGCCGCCAGTTATTATTATTTCAGCATGCTTAGTACTCTATTGATTACTACATTGTGGTTTACTATGATTTCATATATGTCGATCAGTTACAGTCTTCATACCTGTAGTTATACCTGTTTTGTTATCTGCGTTCATGCCTACTGATTATTTACCATCTGCTGATTATTATATACCAATAGGTACAACTTGTTGTTTTCCGTCTCGTTGTACCCACTGGGATACATTTAGTTGTATCTCACACTCTTTGGTGACTATTTTTATAGGCCAGTCGGGTGGTGTGATGTCGGGACGTGTTGGTGAGATATTATGGTAGAGCAATCCCCAGGAAGCTAGCTCAGTTGCTGGTCGCGTTATGCTTATTTCAGTCTTTTACTCTTGTTATCATGACTTATTATCTTGTGGATTTGATTAGTAGTTGTGGATTTTGAGTTGTAGTAGGATTATGTTGATCATGACTTAGATGCAGTAGTCATGTTTTTATAATTGTGAACTTATCTGTGATTATAGTTGTTTCAGTTCATTATCACATTAGTTTACTCTGATTGCACTCTCTGTACTTGCTCTAGCCGTGCGTATATAGAGGAGACTTGTCCGAATGGACAGAGAATTTTCTATATGCATGGCGATGAGCTTGAGCATCAGTATTTTGATCGCCACAACACCAGTTGTACTTCACGTATGCCCGTGGGACTGATCCCCTACATAGTCACTCTTTACCGGTAAAGTGGTCGACCCCAGATAGTATCAATGGGTACAGGATTATGTCAGCCAAATCGGTGCCCGACAGTGGCATTAGCCTAAGGTCCCTGTGACCCATGACGCCATGTGATTGGGTACTCTGTTTCTACTATAGATGCATAGATACTTTCTGGTTGCCTTCAGTTATTATTATTTCAGCATGCTTAGTACTCTATTGATTACTACATTGTGGTTTACTATGATTTCATATATGTCAGTTACAATCTTCATACCTGTAGTTATACCTGTTTTGTTATCTGCGTTCATGGCTACTGATTATTTACCATCCGCTGATTATTGTATACCAATAGGTACAACTTGTTGTTTTCCGCCTCGTTGTACCCACTGGGATACATTTAGTTATATCTCACATTCTTTGGTGACTACTTTTACAGATCGGTCGGGTGGTGTGATGTCGGGACGTGTTAGTGAGATATTATGGTAGAGCTATTCCCAGGATGCTAGCTCAGTTGCTGGTTGCATTATACTTATTTTAGTCTTTTACTCTTGTTATCATGACTTATTATTTTGTGGATTTGATTAGTAGTTGTAGATTTTGAGTTGTAGTAGGATTATGTTGATCATGACATAGATGCAATAGTCATGTTTTTATAATTGTGAATTTATCGTGATTATAGTTGCTTCAGTTTATTATCGTATTAGTTTACTCCGATTGCACTCTCTGTACTTGCTCTAGCCGTGCGTATATAGAGGAGATTTGTTCGAATGGACAGAGAATTTTCTATATACGTGGCGATTTATTCACGTCTTGAAAAATTAAATTTTAATTCTGATTTATAAAAAAAAATAAAAAATTGGACCATATTTTAACTCTATCTGTGATGATCCAGACTCCTGCAGGAACTATGCAACATTAAACAGTGACTGTGGGGAGCTTATTCGGTGAAACAGAGCTTGTAGAATCGAAATTGGACATTTAATATAGACTCTGCGTGAAAATCGGAGCAAATAGAATTTTCCGGGAGCTTTCGGCAAAATTTCGGATGAGAATTTGGCGAAATGGACAGCGGATTTGGACTCAGCGCGCGAAAACGATCGAAACGGTATATTTACTTTATTTTTTTGGCACATGGGTACTGTTCATGCCGGAACAGTAACTCCAGCCGCCGGAATTACTGTTCCGGCGACCGGCGAGCGGCGGCGGGTGGCGGCGCACGGCGGCGGGCAGCGGCGCAGCGGCGGCACAGCGGCGGAGTGCGGAGGCGCGCAGCGCGGGCAGGCGCGGGCAGGCGCGGGTGCGCGGTCCACGGGCATGGCGTGCACCGGGAGCACCGAAGATCTCTCCTGCCACGTGGCGCTTCCCCATTGGTTGGCCGGCTTCTAGAAGCACGTGGGAAGGTGACACGTGGCGCTCCCCTATTGGCTGACAAGATCCGGAAAACCCGGAGCGCGGAGCAACCACGTGCACCACGTAGACACGTGGCGAATCCTGATTGGCCCTTGCACCGCTGTTTCCTGTTTTGTGGACACAGGGCGCGTTTTGGTTGGCCCGTTTCGGTGTTTCCTGTTCGGATCCGATCCTGTGTGGAGCCCCAGCCCATTATAAATAGCATCCCCCTCACCCCCTCTCATTCCACCTCGGGTTGCGGGCTGTAGAGAGAGAAACAGAGAAAGTGCCCTATACAAAAGTCGTTCCTCTCTCTCTCTTCTCTCTCTCCTCAAAATTCCAGAATTTCTGGAGTTACAGTTAGTGAGTTATCTGCGACGCGGCGCACTGCGACGGTTTTCTTTTTAGGCCCATTTCCCGTCGCAGTTCCGTCGGAAATTCCCTGAGTGCTAACCAGGAGGAATTTTTGGACAATTTTCGCGACAGCGCGTTCCTAAGAGGTAAGGCTTCGATTTTCGTGTTGATCACTTCGCTCCATTTCATACTTTTGGCATGTTTCCCGAGGCCTCTTTGATCCCCCTTTTTGCTGTGGAAATTTCTGGACAGCGTCAACTTCTCCGATTTTTATCTTGGCGTAGGAGCATCAGATCGAGGCGTTTAAAGAGTCGATTTTGATCTACTCTTCGCGAGGAACGCAACCGTAATTTTTTTGGATTTTCCTGAGCACTTTATAGAGGTGAAAAACTCCTCTTTTCTCGTGCTGTTTGAAAAATAGCAAATATTGTACTTTTTGGGACTTATATTGAACAGCTGTGCGCTGATTTGCAGGATCTAAGGACTGTGGACAGCCAGGAGACTACCTGGGGTATAATTTGAGCTACTCGAGGTGGGCGGTTGTTGCTTACCTCATTTTTGACAAGCTCACTGGGATTACTAGAAATCCCCTAAAATTTAATGAGATCCATTGGGACGAACTAATATGACAATTGATGAGAACCATTGGGACAAACTAATATGACAATTGATGAGAACCATTGGGACAAACTAATATGACAATTGATGAGAACCATTGGGACAAACTAATATGACAATTGATGAGAACTATTGGGACGAACTAATTGATGAGAACCGCTGGGACGAACTCTCCTAAAATTTAATATGACCCCACAGATTATATGATGACTTATATTGGGACACTGTGATTGAGACAAAGGCTATAATCTCGCATGCAAATAATTTTTCCAATAAATCAATTTTCTTTTAAAATAAATATTTAACACCTTTCTACAGCTTTTGAAAAGTACAATTGCATGCTGGCTTGGACATCTAGTTAGCCCTATTTATTGCTACACTATCCTATTGAGATTTGAACATGTTTCATTGTTGTCCTTTGCATCCAGATGCTTGTTGCTCAAGTATGAGCAGGGTTTGGGGTAGTGTAGTCGAGATTGCATTAGATCGTGGATTTGTGGGGTATTGCGGTGACCGCAGACAGTAGGCGGTCGACCAGATGGTTATCCTTGCATCAGATTGGGGTTGAGTCTGGTTTATTGTTTGCATCTGTTGGGATTTGGATTTTCTTTAGTGGATGGTTTTTCCCACTTTGATCATAGTCATGATCCAGTCCTGCTATATTGTGATACTTGTGAGACATGTGCTACAGAGATACTTTACTCGTGTGGGTCGCTCCCCTCGAGTGCCACTCCGGAGGTAGGCTTTTCTTTTTGGACCCAGCAGTGTGTGCCGGTCTGATACTTATTTTGGGATGCGAGCCGTGCGAGCCGATCCCGCGGTTTCGAGCCGTGTGTGCAGATTCCGCTGAGCAGGCAATACCAGTTTTACTGGTGGTACTAGATTAGGGTTATTTGGTCAGACACTGTTTCCTGATGCATTCATACAATCATTTCTTTCGGTATCACATTTAGAGGCATACTAGTGGTGGTTTCCCCTTTATTCAGCAGTTCTGTTTACAGCTTTACCACTTATTCCTTTCTGGCCTCTAGTAGTCCTAGTGGGTGCGTCAGAGTTGAGGTTTTGCCCACTAGGGGAGGCTACTGGTTTATCTGGTAGTTCTCACCCCCATTGTTATTTTCTGTTTCTTTCTCCTCCTTTATTTTTGCAGAGTCGTCTGCGGGAGCTGCTAGGCCGTCGGCAGCTGATCGAGGTAAGGGGATCGCTGAATAGATAGATCTCCTGGGAGACTGAGAGCTGTTAGATAGATGCTGCACCCTTTTACTCAGACTGTGGTATTCCTCTTTTATTTTGGGTCTGGCTTTCGCCAGCTGGTTGTACTATTTTGGTGAGCTGGGAGATTATTGTACTTATTACAGCTTTATTTGTAGTTCCAGTCTGAGATACTATGTGGTTCTTCTACTTCAGCTCTGTATTATGCTCTTTTATTGTTCATATTATATCGGAGCAGGTTACCAGCGCTTCGTGTACTCGGAAAATCCCGTGTGCACGGCGGATCTGTTGGCGAGCCCGGGTTCCGGGACGTGACACTATCATTTTTATTCATATTTATATAAATATATATTGTTTTTTGAAAAATATCTAAATACAAAGATCAATATCCTATTTGAATATGTTTTTTAGTAGATATGGTAACAAAAATTTAACATCCAATATGTATCTAAATTCACATCCCAATTAAAAAATGGATACCAATATAGTTTTATCAAAAATCCGACCATATTTGTACCATATATTTTTACCATATATTAATTAATAAATTTTTTTCAGTATATATTTCGTTTCAATCACTTATTAAGTTATAAGTTTTTTTTCTATATAAAAACTAGAGTGGTTCCAATTGAAAGTGTAAGATCACTTATTAAGTTATAATTTTTTTTTTTCTATATAAAAATGAGTGCTTCGCATTGAAAGTTTAAGATGACTGAGAAAATGACAAATTCATTTTATACCAACCAATAAATAAACTGGATTCAAAAAACCATTTTTAATCTTAAATAAGGACTCATATGAAATAGTTCGAATGACTAGGGACTAAATTGAAACTTATTAAATATTCACGAGTAATACTATTACTATATTCGATTTCGAATGTACGACGTACATCTCATTTATCCAAAAATAAAAGTTGATATTTATTTATTGGTCACTTCGAAATGACCAATAAAATTTATCTCACTCTATAATAAATAAAATATAAAATATATATCTAATTTTGAATGTAAAAAAAATACTTTTCAATATTTATTGTCCCAATACCTTAATAAAAAATAATTAAACAATCAAAATGAAATTTGACTTAAAGTCTAGGGACAAGACAAGAAGTACAAATTAGAAAAAAAAATAAAAATAAAAATTAAAAGCAATGCTAATTAATGGGTTGTATTCTTACAACTTTGCCATCAATATCCTACAACTTTGGCCATCAATATCCATTGACCTTGTTTTTGCTAGTTTCGCCCCTTTTTTTTTTATTACTAAATTCAAAAATGTTGGGTAAATTTTAAACCCATTAATGAGTGAAGAATTATAAAAATTATTATTATAATATTTTTTTTAGGCCTCTGATATTACAACCCATTTAATACTAATATATGTCAAATAGAGTTAGGGCGAAAGATTTAAAAGATTTGAGATTTCGTTTTTTAGAAAGTTAATTACCATCTTAAAACTATTTTAGTCTTAAAACTTGCTCAATAATTTTAATCTCTTTGGTTTATAGTTGGGTTAAATAGTTTAACTTTATTATTTTTTATATATAACACTATTTTAAATTTTTTAGTGTCATATTCTCTTTCCCTTCATCTCTTTTTTTGAGAGAAATATAGCATACTACCTAAAAATGTGAAGCAACTAGGCTTCGAACTCGGGTCACGAATATCAACCATCAAGTCCTTTACTACTTGCACTAAGGACAATTGATTGTTATTAGTAATTAATTTTGATATCAACTGTGAGTCTGTGACGGTATGCTTCCTAGGAGAGTTATCCATCGTAAAACTATTCTAACTCTAAGCTCGCTCAATCCTTTTAACCACTTAGGCTTTGTCATCGTCAAAATATTTTACCCATGTTAAAAGGTTTAGTCATACTATATAACTATTATAAATCTTACGAGTGTTATACGTAATCCAATAGAATTATAAAGAATATATCGTAATCGATTCATTATAACAGACAAAACATAATATAATATACGAAAATAAACAACATATATTTTTTTATCATATTTTTTTATCGCACCTAATCCCAATAGACTAAAACATTTCTCAACAATTAAATTTGAGAGCTCTATTTCAAAAATGAAGCAAAGGTTATGAAGCGTTCATACAATTTCACCCATAATTTAAAACAAAAAATGCTAATAATGCACCCACAATCAATAAAAGATAATAAATTCTGAAGTGTGCCGAGCCTCCGTGGAGGCTTCCCAAGCGTCCCGAGCCGACGTGACGTGCATTCCTTGCTTCGTACACCTGCTTTGGAGTTCCTGTTTTTTTCTTTTCTTTACTTTTGTCTGCAGTTTTTTCTCTCTACCAAGTCCATGTGCTTGCACATGGACTTGTCTGTCTGCAGATTTTTTTCTCAACCCCCCCCCCCCCCCCCCCCCCGATCCCCTTCTCCTTCCATGGAGCTCGATCGCGAGCTCCCCTCCTCCTCCTCCTCCGTCGCGTCGTCCTCCTTGTCGTCGTCGTCCTCTTCCTCCCTGGAGCAGAAGCTCTGCTCCTCGATCTGCTTCTCCTGCTTCTTCAACGTCCACGGCAGCGGCGACGGGGGCGGCGACGACGACTGCGAAGATCGGCCGATCGCCCTCGCGCGCCTCCTCCCGGAGCTCGGCGAGCGGTGGCGCAACGTGGCGGCGCGGATCGGGCTCCAAAGCCGCCGCCTCGCCGGCGGAGTTCAGGTCACTTCCCCATTTCCCCATTTCCGTTCGCTTCACCGACGAGAATAAAAAGAAAGAGTTTTAGAAGGAGATCGGGGGCGTGGGGGTGGGGAGAGATGTACGGATCGGAGATGTACGGGCACGGGCGGGTGGGGAAGGATTCGGATTTGAGTTTGGATTTGGAGGCGGGCGGCACTCTGTACCCGGGGCTGTCGTGCGGGGAGAGCGACCTCCGGTGGGGGTTCGTCCGCAAGGTGTACGGCACCTGGCCGCCCAGCTCCTCCTCACCACCGCCGTCTCCGCCGCCACGGTCCTCTACTCCCCCGTCAACGCCCTCCTCGCCGGCAGCCCCGGCCTCGCCCTCGCCCTCGCCCTCCTCCCCTTCGTCCGTAAGATCCCAATTCCCCCCCAACCCACCCTGTTAGATTTGCATAAACGCCATTCGCTAACAAATTAAATTTAACAGGAATCGAACCAAATTTTTTGGTACCCAAAAGATGAAAGATCCATGTAGTAGGAAACGACCTAGAATTAGTGTTAATTTTCTGGCAATCGTGTTAATACCTTTGTCGCACTCCTGACGTGGAAATGATGTTTCCAGCTTGAAATAATGGAGAATGATTATAGAAATAGAAAATTCCATTTTAATTGGTCCGTTATGTTATTGTAGCGATGACTGTTGATTTGAGTTGCTTTTTTGAATTTTTTTGCATTTAGTGTTTGTTGATTTTTTCTGTATAGTTGTTTACATTGGGAAAATGGGTTCATAAATGGGGTAGGTCCATCTTATGGAGAATCGTCATTTTGATCTGTTATTGGCTTGATTGGTGTGCCAATCTAATAGGTGATTGGATATAGATCTGCTATCAGCATAATTTGGTTCGAATGATTTGGTTTTCCGGGTTGATGGTAGGGAAATTGCATCTCTCTGTTTCATGCAGTCGACTTCTTAGAAATGAGTCATAATAAGAAGGTAATGGATTTAGGACACGTACCGAGTTCAGGTACGACCCCCTCAGCTATTCTGTGTTTCATGGAATATATGACATATGCATGTGTGTGAACACATCGTGTTTTTTCAAAATAAAATAAATTACCTCTTTGGTGAAATATGTTATCCTGCAATTCGTGTATGCCATCATTTTTCAAGGAGCAAACAATAAACTACTAGCTTCCAATCACATAGCAAAATCTTCAAGCCGGACAAGTTGTTATTGAATATCTTACTTTGACATCCGAACATGGCATAAATGTCTTGAAGGGTATACTATATTCTGTTTCTATGCTATTATTTTGAAATAAGATAAATAAATTTGTAGGTGGAATATATTATTCAAACAAATCATGTCTGCCAGTACAACTTCCCAAGGAACCCAAGGGAGAGTTTTAGACTGTAGTCATATAAGAAAATTCTAATGATGCACAAGTTATCATCAAATAACTTATTCGGTCATCCAAACATGCCATTTTGGAATAGGCCCCTCAATTTTGCTACCTTTGATTGACATCCCTTGACTTTTTAGTCTTTTCATTTGGGTTTTTTCTTGTTAGTAAAGTTTTATTATGTCTATTAGCTATTAGTTGGTAATTGTTTTAATTTTGTTAGCTAAAAGGAATCAGAATCATTGGTAAATTTGATAAAATCCTCATTTATTTGGCTAAAATCGCTTGGTCCCAAAAAAACAACAGTTGAGGGGGTGTCAATAAAAGAATCAAACTGAGGGGGCAACTCCAAAATGGACAATAGTTGGGAGGATCCTGTACATTGTTATTTAGTCTTATATACTTTAATAGGTATTTCTCTATCCTCTTAGTAAGAATTTATGAAGACACCCTCAAGTATAGACTGTCTTGAAACCATTAACTTTTTCTATTTTCTGTTGAGATCCCTCAGCTGTCATTCATTTCATATTTAAATTAGTTTGTCAATCAAAGTGGAAATTTCATTAAATTAGCAACTTCATTCATTTTTAATTGTGAATTCTGAACAGAATCTATACTTCAGCTTACAAGTAGTTAGAGCTGTGAAATTTGGCAAAATACTGATGATTAATGAAATTCTCAACTCAATTAAATTGAATGATTCAAGTTAAAACAAATAAAAGATGTAAGGAAAGAAAAAAAAAAAAAGGTTTCGACAATTGATATTGAAATTACCTATAATTGAGGGCGTGCCCATACATTTATACCTTCTTTTCATTTGATTTTAATGGTTGTGTAAAGGGAGATGTTGCAGGATCATTGGCAGAATTTGATCGAGCAATCGAGTTGGATTCTCGGCAAAAGGCATGTATGGATCTATTTACTCCTATTTTCCCTTTATGGTTATGTTTTTGGTTATTCTTTTTTCCGAATGTGAAACTGATCTAAATTGCAATCTGCATTGAAATGATTTCAGATCTTTGGCAGAGAGGGTTATTTTGTACTATATGAATAGGTACATCTCTTTACTGAATATATTTTCATGTAGTTGCTAATGTGTGATTAATGGGAGGAAAAGGATATAAATTTTGTTGTCAATGATTGCGTAGTTTTTTATTTTGAGCTTGGTGTGTTATTGACTTTGATATATGGTGGATTACTATTTGGCGAGCTGTCGTTGAAGCAGTAGTTTAAGTGAGACGCTATTTTGAAAATTTGAATTCTCCCCAACGGCTTATCTTCACGGGGAGAATGGACTCCTCAAATTGGCGTTGCAACTTTTGGGCACTTTGGAGTCTTGTTTCTGCTTCCACCACAATAACAGTTGCTTGGCCTAGCAGTTCCTGTTGTCTCTTCATATTGAATAGAGAAATTACCTCATATTTATATTTTTACTTCTTTTTCCTCGCTTTTCCCCGGAGTGAATGGAGAATTTATATGAGCCTCACATATTTACTTACTTTTTTCCATCAAAAAAAAAAAAACAGTCTAGGTGTGTTTGGAACTATGGATAAGAGGATGAAACCCATTATACGAAGAACCTCTGTTATGTATCTTTATATTCTATGTTTGGTCTATTATTTCTATTTTTGTGCTTGCAGCCAAGTGAGCAGAACACCTATGCTAATATTGAGGCTGCTTATAGATGCCTTATAGAAACTTATGGTGCTTGTGAGGAGGATATTATTTTATATGGTCGATCAATTGGTAGTGGCCCAACTCTGGATCTACCACTTCGTTTGCCTTAATTTGTAGTCTTACGAAGACTTTCATTATTTTTTTGATGTTTTTTCCTTGCTTCCTTTATAAAACAATGACGATAAAAAAGAGAAGAAAGAAAAAATCATATGATATTGAGTTTCCTAGCACGTAATATTTGTCGAACAGCAGAACATAGAAGATAACATACATTTCTCTTATGTAAATTTCGATGGCATATTCTTTTAGGCAGGGATGATCTAGAGGAAGAGGAATGTCAAGGTTCGATGACCTAATTCTTGGGCAACCACTTCCAGCAACCATCTCATGCGGTTTGGCATATTCTACTTTATTTGCCTTACTTGAGTTCAAATATTAATTCAACCTCCTATGTCTAACATGCTTATTTCCTTGCTTGGGTTGTACATTCAAGTATTGATAAAAAAAATATAGTCACTTACAATATAATATGTTCAAATCTTGAGAAAATAGAAATGGTTGCTGTCAGTGTAGTATACTTGACTATGAAGAAAAAACATATTATCTACTCACTTCTTAAATATATACCCGTGATTTTTCTATGTAGTTTTGGCTACTAATTCTACTTTCTGCTAATTTGTGCTTCATTTCCTCCACTTGACTATTTGTGCTAACTATTCCCTCCTAATTTTTCCTCATTTCTTACCTTATTACTTCGTCTTAATTGTATGGAGATTCCAAAACTATAGAGCATTTTATAACAAATCCCCTAACTTTCCTTTGGTGTAGATCTACTAACAGTTTTCCTTTTGTTTTCCTTTTTTTTTTCCTTTCTTTCTGTCCCAATCCTATTTTACAAATTTTCTCATTCAATGCGTTCAAAATTCATTAATGTTCAGCTGACAACTCATTTGATTACCTAACTGTAATGTGGTATAACTATTCCGGAATTTCGAAAACTTTAGCCCAAAACAACCAAAACTATTAAACAAGATTGGCTAACCAAGAAACTGTTATCTCCAAATATCTTGAAGACCCCTAAATTGTGACATTATAGATTTAGGGCCTTTTGACAATGTGTGGAGTTGGCACTGGTTGAAGTTGGCTGAGTTAACGGTCATGGTCTGTCATATTTCTTGAATGAAGCTATAACAAAACAAAAAAGAGTGCCCTTGGCATTTTTTTACAAACAAGCTTCAATATATGTATTCTTGGGTTAGCTTAAGTTCCCTTTGTGAAGATTATATATTAATAGTTTTAGGAGGTTTTCTTTTGCTTTATTTTTTCCCCTTTTGTATAGTTGTATCAAATTTATTTGTTGCATGTTTTATTGAGTCGTGTAGCAAAAAGTATAATATTAAAGAAAATTGTAGATTCTGGTTTCTCCAAAAACCTGAGAAGTGTTTTTTGTTTTGCAAGCTAGACCCCTAAAAAAGAGGGGAAATTTACGGAAACCCCTAAATTAATTTCCTCTAATTTAATCCAGTATTCATCTAAAATATAGAACAGATGTGACAATACAGATTTGAGGACAAAAATTTTAAATGCAGATTTCCCTCTGAGGTTCAATGGAGTGCGAAGAGGAGGTCTCCTCTATAGTGCGAGATCTAGAGATTTCGCTCCAGCCCGCGTCGCCGCCCGCCGCCAGCCGCAAGATACGCCCTCGACAAGCAAGAGATCACCAATCGAGTCCTTGGCCTCCTAAAGATCCTTATTCCCCCTTTGTCGTCCCGCCAAGGTTTTATCTCTTCCCCTATCAATTCCCTTCTCTAACCCCTATCGTGGGGATTGGCTTCTGATTGTTTGTCCTAATCACATAATTTGTATGAGTCGTAATGGTGTTTACTGTGATAAGGTTGGGAGCTGTTGTCTTTTGCTTCAACTTGATTTATAGCATTCACAACATCGCTCCTATGAGTGATTGGCATGTTGCTAATTTTTGACTTTTGCTGCTTGGAAACGCACCATATTAGTATATTTATCTTCGTTCCTAACTGAAGCAAAAACTGCAAATTGTTCTCTTTACCAAACACTCTTCTAGAGACTACTGCTAAAAGCAAAAAAATAGAAGCAAGGTCAAACATATTCTTAGTTGAATTAGAGCAAATTCCTATATTTGTTGGAGCTGTTGTCTTTTGTCTTCAACTTGATTTATAGCATTCACACAATCGCTCCTATGAGTGATTGGCGTGTGCTAATTTTTGACTTTTGCTGCTTGGAAACGCACCATATTAGTATATTTATCTTCGTTCCTAACTGAAGCAAAAACTGCAAATTGTTCTCTTTACCAAACACTCTTCTAGAGACTACTGCTAAAAGCAAAAAAATAGAAGCAAGGTCAAACATATTCTTAGTTGAATTAGAGCAAATTCCTATAATTTGTTATCGTAGTAGCAAGTTCGGTGTTCAAAAGCAATGTCAAAAGCAACGAGTTTCTATAAAGTCTGCTATATTCCACACAAGAATTAGATTAGGTGTAAAGCTACATATTCTTAGTTGAATTGGAGCAAGTTCCTATAATTTGTTATCGTACTAGCAACTTCGGTATTCAAAAGCAATTTCAGAAGCAACAAGTTTCTATAAAGTCCACTATATTTCACACAAAAATAGATTACGTGTAAGCTGGAATTGATTATGAATATTACAGTAGAGAATGATGAAGTAATTACTCCTGGAACATAAACAGAATTGCTTTCGCTTTGAGTAGTTTAGGTAATAAGTAAATATTTGAGAGCTTTCCAACCTTATAATAACTGAAGGGTCTAGAATTAGGTGATGTTTTTGCTCCTAGATTGATGAGGAGTTCGCTTTATTTTTACTTGAGATTAGATTATTGTATCCCACAACTTTTCATTTCCTGTTCTATTTTCATCTTCAGATTTTTTTCTACTACATTAGGGAGAACTTTAATACCGCATTATGGTATATAATTTTGCATTCTGCCACATCTATTTCGGACTGTAACATTTTCATGCCCTCATGTAGCTGATAAGAAATTTTGACCAATAAATTATGCCATCCTCATCTCTTTTCATTTAATACAATAAATAATGGAAAATGATCATTAGAATCCAATTTTCTGATGAAAAAGGTCATTTTAATTTAGAGTTTGGGACAAGAAACACATTGGGACTCAATTTCCCATTACTTCACATATTGAAAAGAACATGTATATCATCTTGTCGGCCACTACAACCGCGTCAACCGCGACAACGACAAGCACGTCGTCGGCGCCCTCACCGTTG